>OZ018375.1:89520560-90770560 GCA_963969555.1 Polydrusus pterygomalis
TACTCTTACATAGTTCTCAATTATTATAAAGCATGAATTATTTCGGGAAATTCTTTCTAGGCCGCGAATTATTCTAAAATTTCCTTTAAAAATTCGCGAATAAGGAAAAAACTTCCGGATTTATAATTCAAGCTAGAGGGATATTCGGTAAGAAAATTACATAAATTTATTTTCAACAAATTATAAGGCTCCTTTTTGTTTACGTTGCTTATGGCAATGGGAGATTATCACTTGTAATACCAGTAGAAGTAAAATTATATCCAAAATTAAGAAATTAATGTATAATTTGAGTTCGAATGGTATTTGGTAAGAATATTTCAGAACAAAATGGGTTTATAATAGATCAATGTTATTAATTAGTTATACGCCAATAAATGTAGAATGCTGTGAAATTACTTTAAATGTCAAATTTTGAAAAAAAGATGTTAGTCAGTAGTTGTACCTATATAATTTATAATTTTTATTTACCAATTTTAGTAACATGAAAATACCAATTCTAGGTTTTATATATAACTCATATTGTTTCGTAATATTGGGTTTAGTTTACTAAAGTTTGTAGAAAACTATTTTTTTAGAAATAAATCTACAATAAATTTAGTTTAGTCACTAAAGTTGGTAGAAAATTATATATTAGAAATAAATCTTTCCTTGCTATATTTGTTAAAACAAACCGAGCGATTTTGAAGCATGACAAAACATCGCCTACTTATTATTGTTTTATCTAGAAGGCCATGCCAATTTTGAAAAATACAAAATTTGCAAAAAAATATCCGACGTTAAAACCCATCACCGTACTATGTTTTTTTGGAAGATCTCATTGCCGAATGCGGTAATGAATTAGAGAAAGATAATTTGTTCTGGATCATCCAGCAATATATTTTAGAAAAATCAACAAAATACAGATTATTACGTGAACAAGAAGTTAACAAAATTGTGTCCAAATATTACCTATATTATTTAAAACACAGACATTTTTATTCAATAGAATTTGTTCATTGGATTATTCGGCATTGAAAAGAGAAAAGGTAGAAAGAGAATTTAAGGTACATTTACAGTTTGTAACTAAAAATTATGTATCTAAAAAATAAATTATTTTGTATTGTTTAGGCGTTCTTATTCCTTTAATATTAACTAATATTAATTAAAGAAATTTAAAATTATAGAAAGTTTGACAAAACGTACTGGTTGATTGTTGATAGTTGACATTTTATAAAGTTCCGTGTTGTCACTTTATATTATGTCAAAAAATTTCCACTGTAATACCCTTCAGGGTACCCCAGGAAGGGAAAATTTCCGAAAAAATACAAAGGTTGCCATGGCAACGTTATGAAATGATTGTATTTCATTGGATAAATATTGATGGCGTGAAATTTTCACTTATAATCTCCCTAGCAGCAGAATTATCGTACATAATTCCACAAGAGAGAAAATTTTAAATATTTTTTTTTTCTTGAGTGGTATTCGTCAAGACTATTTCACGAATAATATTAAAACTAGGTATGGGTGAATTATAAATTAATTTTATTCCTAAAGAAGATAGGAAAATGAAAACATAAAAACTACTTATAATTATTAACAATATTAAATGTGCAGCTTTGATATATAATCCCATTTTTATTCGCATTCTCGTTTTGGTTGGAGACATTTATAGCAAGGTTTGGGGACTCTACAATAACATTAATACTACTTGTTGGTACTGTACAAGATGGCAGTTGCTCGTTATTTTTCATGCAATTTATTAAATCGGAATGATGTTTTGTATCCATCTGGAGATGGGGTTTAAGAGAGTGAGCACTTGCATGACCAGTTAACTTTATTAACTGTTGTTCACTTATTCCTTGTTTTGTAAGAACTGATACCGCAGAGGAGCGATTTGAGTGAGTAGTTATTTTATTTCTCGTTGTATCGAATCCAGTCTTCTCAGCTGAAATGTTGGTCCATTTTGCAAGGGAATTAATTCCTAATGGTATGTTCTTAAACCAAGGGCCCTTGTGCCAGTTAGGATTGGGGGTTAAAAATAACCTGTCCGTTGTTATTTGGTGAGGTCGCTTAGTCAAAAGTTTTTTAAATAACCTTACACTGAGAAAATGAAGTTTCCTAAGTTATCGGGCTGGACAAATTTAGCAGCTGTTACTAAATAAACCGCTATATTAGTTAAAATATTGTTTAAATGTGACATGATGATCTTGTAGTCGTTGCAGTTTATATTTTGCTGGGTTTTAGAAATCTTATATTGCTGTTATTACAACATATTTGTTAACTGTTGCTGTATTATTATGTCTATACCAGCTAAATAATTTTATAAATAAATAAACTTAAACGGCTAAGTAATTATTGCTATCTGAATTAGCACTCCTAGCGTTACAATTTTTAATCGTAACCCTAATGCACTTTGCCAGGTACTTTAAGCCATGATAGCTCGATCGCGGTTCTACTAGAGCAAAACGGTTTATTAAGATTAGTTATTTGGATGTAGGAAAGGGTAAATTCGGTTGAACGTCAGCCAATAAGAAAGCGCTTGCTCTGCCACTCAGACATCAGGAAAATCAAAAGTCCAATCTGTAATCGTATCTTCCGCGAGATAGTTGTGTGACGCGATACGCATTACGCGCATTATTTTTCAGTTCTATATGCCTGTGCTGTACCTACCTAAAGTATTCGTTGTTTTTTAATGTGATTTTGTACCTCCTGTTAACTTTTGTTCTAATAAAAAATTAGAAAAAAAATTAAATGGGGCATAATTTAAGAGTAAATTTTTTTAGCTATAAACTTTAATCAGTTTTAAATAATATATGTCTTTTTCGTAATAAATACAATTTATTAGAATAAAAATCTGAATAATTTCTTTAATTTCATTGAAGTTTGTCGCTAAAAACATGTTAACGTTAAGTATAAAATGTCCTCAGTTTAAAACATACACACCAACTTTTTTTTTAACTTTTTATTACAATACAAGTTAACAGGGGGTGCAAAATTAATTATGTAAATCCTTATGGCCCGCGTTTAAAAAAACTTACAGTAGGTATATAAAACTTTCGTTTGAACAGCACAAATTTATGGAACGCCCTGTATAACTACTTGCTAAACAAAGAAGCAGTGATTACTAAACAATCATGCTGCGATAAATAAACAATTATGCTGTGATTACTTTACAATCATGCTGTGATTACTAAACAAGTATGCTCCTTTACTAAACGACAATACAATAATTACCACACGAGTATATTGATATTACACAATCATGCAACAGTTACTAAATAAACTGGCTAGGACTATTTAATATGTGTTCCTTACTAATATTTAATTTTGCTAAAGCAGCCAAATTTTCTAGTAAGAGCAGGTTTACATGGATCATATTGTTACTAAAATATGTAGTAATGATTACTAAATAGACTCTGCTTAATATATTTGACAGTCACAACACGACGTTAGGGCTGGCGCTATATTTACTCTAATATTTAGGCATAGTTGCTTTATATAAAGCCATCATAGCTAAATAATTTTCTCAGTGTACTGGACAAAAATGTGTATTACTTTTGTTTCCTACTAACCATTTGCTGCTAGCACAGCTTTTAGATCCACCCTGTGTAGTTTTAGTAAAAATCGGATTATATTGTATTCTACCAGTAAAGTTGCCCATAATATTGATTTCTTCTTTAAAATAATGAATCTTGCAATAAGCGGCCTCGTTTCCTCGCCGCGCAAGCTCAAAAGCGCATATGTGGAAACATTTTTTTTGTAATCTGTCTAGAGTATCTTCATCCCAAAGTAAGACCGTGTTATATATGCCTAATGCCTTTGCACTTACTTTTTGTTTGGTCAGATCTTCTTGTAAATTTCGTCTCTTAGTATTACCTACGTGCAACGCGTGATTTTTTGAAGCGTATCTCACTAAAGGGATCAAACCAACGAATTAATAATACGAAGGAAATAGGGTTTTGTAGATTGACAGTTGTCCGGGATGGGTGCTGATCATAGACAATTTACCTTTAGATACCTACAGCTTATCTCCTGCGCAAACAAAAGTTACGTTTTATGGGTGAAAAAATACGTCCGAGCGCATGACTCGTCGGTCAGCTGTCTTCATTCGGGGAACCTTCGTGCATGCGCACAGACCTCGTGTTATCGGCCGTCCTACTTTATCGACAATAATCGACGCGCTCAAGAATACTCTCCAGAACCGGCTCGGCCGCCATTTTTGTTGTTGTGTTTTAAGGTTTCTCTTCTCTGCGGATTCCTTGTAGTTTTCTAAAGTTTTCAGCTATCGGATCGGCTATCGTGGATTGTGGGATTGGTGTTTAATATTTATGGATTTCTGGTTTTTGTGTAGTTTAGTTAGTGAATTGTGTTTGTGCTTTTAGTGACTCGGATTGTAATAAACAATGACTAGTACTAGTTGCAGCCGTTGTATAATTGTATTATGCCCAAATAGGGGTAAAATAAACCCTCTATGGTGGCATATGAGCAAGAATTTAAATTTGAAAGCCCGGACCTGTCTATTTTCCCATTCGTCAAACGATAATGTTGCAGTGCGCATGTCTAATAGTTCCCAGTTTTGTTTACATGCGCGAGGCCATAAAACTGCCACATTCGTGATTATTGTTTGTTTATCTAAAGGTAAATTGTCTATGGTGCTGATTAGCTGATGGCGGCAACATTTGACGCATGTGCGCACGACTGTTTCCGGTCGACCTGTGGCGTACCATTAAAATGGTAATAATAAAATGATTAATTATATTTTATTTGACGAAGAAAAGAAAAAAAATATTTAGATTCATATATACCTATAAGATACGTTAAGGTTGGTGTAATAAAACAATACAACTATTTCTTTTAATTATTTATTTAAATAAGGTAACGGAGGTGAAAGGGTCCTTTGTAAATATCTGGTTAAATAACTAAAAAACACCTGTTATTAGACATTAAAAAAAAATTGCAGAAAACAAATTGTTTTGAGATATTAAATACTGATGAAGGCAAAATTATTGCCAAAACGTCTATGTTAAAAAATAAAATTTTCAGAAAACCTTACTCTTTCTTCATGAACCAAATCACACGAAAATAATAAAATATAATATATAATCTTGTTTATTATATAATATGTACCTAAATAATATTCATGAGATTTCTAGTATACAAGAAAATTGTCAAATGATAAACTATGCAGATGATACAAACATTTTATTGTCATATAAAGACCTTGAGCTTCTCGAGCAACATATTCAACAATTTATGATTGAAGTAAATAATTGGTTTTCTAAAAATAAACTAATATTAAATAAATCAAAGACCGGTATCACCTTGTTTAAGACTAACCAATACACTTTGGAGAATCCGGAAACCGTAACCATTAATGATTGTCATATGAGATTAAAGGAAGATACTAAAATCTTAGGTGTGTTGTTGGATAGTAAAATGTCCTGGACCTGGAAGAGTCATGTCCAATATATGTTGTAACCAGAAGGTGTTCCAGTTAGATTCACAGTAGGATAATTATCTTCAGGCAGGTTTTCATATGGTGTCTTATAAGATATTGCATAGGAACGTACCTGCCAAAAAAATATAAATTTTTTAATTATCTGTTTAGCACCTTTACCAAATAACACAAAAGTACCTATAACGTAAATAAAATACTAAAACCTATAGACTACTACCTCTTTGTAAAAAATTATTTATATTTTGATATGAATTTCTTTGAATGATAGAAGGTTTAGGACTTACTTTGAATTTATTTTTTTAATCACTGGTATCTCCAGTCGTCCTCAGGTGAATATTGGGAAAACGTTTCTATCATTCTAGAAACATCATTGTCTTCAACCTTTAAATATGAGTTTCTTTGTTTATCATACCTACACTCCCATATTTTATTACATTCTTTATCCATGGCTTTAAAATTTTAAAAATAGATTAAACCATTAAAACATCTAAAAACTTTTCTCAATAAATAATTTACGAAAGAGTAACAAAGCAGCTTCCTTAGAAGCATAAATAATGCAGCATTATTTGTATTCAGAGTATTCATATTCTTAAGTACCTACCTACCTACATATTTTCCAATATTATTATGTAATGACCCGATACAATAGTTTCAAAACTTACATTTTTTAACCTGGCTACTGCAAAAATAGGCACTGCAGTTGGGACCAATCAAACTTTTAATCTTGAAGTTCTGTCAAAGCAATCTTCAGAAAAATGCTCCGAGCAAAGAACGCTATTTCGTGTGTAGGATCCCAATCACTTCGGTTTACAAATTTCAACCATCCTTTTTTCTTAGGTAATTATTTGGAAAACTAAAAACCAGTAAGTATGTATTTTTAATTTGCTTTCCTAAAATTTTACTCCCAACGTTTCTGAAAATGAGATCAAAATAAATATTGTAAATTATCTGTGATATTTTAAATTTTGATTTAGGTTTAAATTGTTTTCACTAAGAGTATTGTTTATTTTAAATTTTTAACCCAGTCGATTAATAAATAAATAATATTTTTCTGGTTTTATAGGACGAACGCCCATGAGGCCATGAATGACATGCGAGGTTATGTGTATTTTGACATTAAATTAAAATAAAAAAATTTTTCTCTACAGATTAAAAAAGTTTATATATCTAAACATAAACTTACCGATGATTGAAATGTTATGTCCAGTTTTTTATTCTTTAGCGTTTGGGAGCACCCACAAGCAGCACAACTAACCATACTACTACTAATTAAATAATACGGAACACAACCTAAATAAAATGTTTTAAGGTCGATTTATAAACTTGACGTTCCGTTTGCGTTCGCTGTTTGCGCTCGCCGTTTCAACTTAAAAGCACAGCAGTGTTGCCGATGGTTTCACTTAAAATTACTGGCAGAATGAGAGCAAAGCGCTGACAATTACTGGCAAAGGGATTGCGCCGTAGGCGCAATAACCGCTGGAGGCGAAAAATTGCGCCGCAGGCGAAAAATTTTGGCGACCACGCCCAAACTCAAAAATTCACGCTGAAAAAAAATTCCTGAGAGGGGTAATTACCGCTCCTGAACCTATAGCATCTGTTTTTTTTTGTTTTTCCAAATACTAAATTCTGATTTTAATTTTAAAAGTATTAAGTCCTTATTTTGGGTATTTTGAAGCCTATGAAAATTTATAGAGGTCTAAAAAATCCTGGGGGGGGGGGAACTATTAACAAATACTGGCAAATTACTGGCATAAAGCCATTACTGGCAATATTACTGGCAGGCGTATTTTTTACTGGCAAAAGCAAGTAATTACTGGCAAATCGGCAACCCTGAAGCACAGAGTTCCATAAGATCATTTATATTTGACGTTGACGTTGCCGTTTGCGTCGGTCTTGCCGTTCCCTTCCGTTCAACATAAACCAATTTTATCTTTTTCCGTTCGTGCGGTTCGTAGAAACGTCGTAGCAGATTTAAAGAGCCAATCAAAATCGTATTTGTCTATCATGTGATGTTTACCATATGATTTGCAGCCATTTTAAAGTTTGTTTATGTTCTGTCTGTCGTTTTAAGACCACATATGTACAAAGGATAATTCCCACTGCAGCAATTAATCTTCAAAATATTCCTTGTTCATTTTGAGAATACCAAAAACACAATATTAATCACACGAAAAGTCAAAACAAAAGCAGGTTATGTCATTCTTTGAAGGTCGCCAACGTCAAGTTTATAAACAGTCGAATTTCGTGTCTACGGACGTCGACGCAAACGGTAAACGCAAACGGCGAACGCAAACGAACGTCAAGTTTATAAATCGACTTTAAATCGCTGTCCAGCGCTAAAAGTATAGTCCACTGTCACAATAAACTAAATTATAAGTTTAATAGAATTCGATAAAATATCGTTGTTAACTAATTAAAATGCAAATCAATTCAAAAACAGCAAAGAAAGCAGAAATCACAGCTCGACCTGTCAACCACCAAAACAAACATGGAGTAATTTGTGGGTTCTGAAGATGGCAGACTTCCGTCGCAAATTTCGTTAGGCGGTTTATGCAAAACCCTACTTCCTTTGTATTATTATTTCGTTGGATCAAACGAAATATTAAAGTCAATAAAATATTTTTCCTGTACCATTTTGGCTGTAGTATTCCAGATAGACTTTACGCAAGTTTCCTTATAGTCTTCGCCGTTTTTTCTTTTCATATTAAATGCCCAGTCTTCCAAAATTGTGGCTATATTATTTATAGTTGTAGTCAAAACAAATTCATAATTACGCTCTTTACAAAAATCTAGAAATTGGTTCCATATCGACGATCTGGTTTTTATGGTATTTGTTGGAATTACTTTTTCCACGCAGATTTTATTTCGCTGATTGATCTTTGACCGAAACGAATAGTTTCACACATACTTTGGTAAAAATAAATAAATTTACGTGAGATTACAACCTTTCAAAAGTAACAGTGACAATCTACTGTCAGTCATTAATTACCAGTCTTAACAATGAATGTAACTAAGGTAACAAAATTTTGCCGATTAAAAACTATGCTGCTTGCTATTTTCTGAAATTCTGATTGTTCAGTGGGGTCGGCAAAATTATGGAGGTAGTGGTTTTTCCGATTAAAAACAGGTAATGTAACCTTACGGCCCCCGACTCATATGACCGGAGTAAAAAGCTGAAAGAAATATTAATTAGTGGGTTATTAAAATAGGTTAATTAAATTAACAATAACCTGCAAAGCTGAAAAATAAAAATTATTTTTTTATTATTATTATTACAACAAAAAAATTGTGCCCTTGGAGGTCTGATTTAACACAAAAGTGTTATTTGCACGACTCATGGTATTGAGTCTATTCACCCATTCCAGAATTCCACATGTGACATTCAAATACATAAAATAATGCATTAGTATGTCTCACATACAATAAAGAAATAGGCTCGGACGTGACCGTCTAGATTCGGGCAAGAATCTATGGCCGACCCTACGTTGTGTTCGTCAGGTTCGCTGAAAAATACTAATTGAAGTATTATACTGAGTGGACAAAATTAACCAAAATCTATTATGGCCGTTAGTTAAATAAACACTATTTAAAAGAAAAACTTTGAAACACGACAGGAAGGCAGAATTCTTCGCTATAAAAAAATATAAAAGAAAATTCAAAACAAAAGTTGTCAGTTGTGCAAAAGAAAGCTCCTGGAACGCACTCTCGACCACGTTTCCAAAGGTTTCCCTACCCCGTGCACAGGACGAGACTATGGGGCTGTCGCCCAGGGCAGTAGCCCTTCTCTATAGGTTCCCCTCATACAGTTGCTGGTCCCGGCTGTCGGCGGGCTGTCCCACGTTGAAGGAAACATTGTGAACCGACAAGTCTGTATCAAAAGAACGAGTCATTCACTGTTCCCTGTACAACCTCCAACAGAATTTAAGGTTAAGTTTTAGTTTTTAAGTTACTTATAAAAGAAGCAAAAACTGCCACCTGTTGTTTAAACATCAGAACGCTGGTATCGTTGCTTCGGACTAGCACATAACATAAGAAAATGAGAGGGCTTTTTCCTGCCTGATAAAAATCCCCACATCCCCACGAGATTAATCTCGTTGCTACGTCCAGCGTGAGGCTGTCGGCTCCGTAACAGCGCGAAGGGAGAGCATGGTAATAGGATAACCCTGAACTTAAATCATTTAGGAAAACTCACATAAACTCAGTTATGAAAAAAAAACAATTAAGGTTCTTTTGGTTTGTTAATCGTGAGGTTTGTTGAGTTTTATTTCATTTGGTCTTAACAACAGATACCAAAAAAAATAAATAAAACTTTGTTACTGTTTTAAAGCCATAATTAGTTTTGGGTAGAAATAAAGGATAATAACTATAATCTTAATTGTCATTTAAAATTGCTAACCTGGAAGGTCAGTAAAACTTCTGATGTCATTTTAATAACTTAAATTTTTGTTACTCTCTAAAAATTAAAATATAAATTTTAAAATCGTTGTGAAATAGATAATTAGTATCAAACTTTCATTTTGGTATTATATTTAATCTTTTCCTCCCCTTTTTATTTAATTTAGGTTGATATAGTAAACAACGTAAAATTAATAAAGCATTTTGTTGCTATAGCTTGATTATTTTTGTCCTTTAAGAGTGAGAGAAAATATTAGAATTATTTATTGTTTATTTAAAGACATAAGAGGTGATATCCAAACAAACGGGATAACCGAAAATATGAGATTTATTTATATTTTGTTTATTTAAAGACATAAGAGGTGATATCCAAACAAACGGGATAACCGTGCTAATGTCATGTTAGAAAATATGAGATTTATTTAAAGACATAAGAGGTGATATCCAAACAAACGGGATAACCGTGCTAATGTCATGTTAGAAAATATGAGATTTATTTATATTTTATTTATTTAAAGACATAAGAGGTGATATCCAAACAAACGGGATAACCGTGCTAATGTCATGTTAGAAAATATGAGATTTATTTATAATTTGTTTATTTAAAGACATAAGAGGTGATATCCAAACAAACGGGATAACCGTGCTAATGTCATGTTAGAAAATATGAGATTTATTTATATTTTGTTTATTTAAAGACATAAGAGGTGATATCCAAACAAACGGGATAACCGTGCTAATGTCATGTTAGAAAATATGAGATTTATTTATATTTTGTTTATTTAAAGACATAAGAGGTGATATCCAAACAAACGGGATAACCGTGCTAATGTCATGTTAGAAAATATGAGATTTATTTATATTTTGTTTATTTAAAGACATAAGAGGTGATATCCAAACAAACGGGATAACCGTGCTAATGTCATGTTAGAAAATATGAGATTTTGTTTATTTAAAGACATAAGAGGTGATATCCAAACAAACGGGATAACCGTGCTAATGTCATGTTAGAAAATATGAGATTTATTTATATTTTGTTTATTTAAAGACATAAGAGGTGATATCCAAACAAACGGGATAACCGTGCTAATGTCATGTTAGAAAATATGAGATTTATTTAAAGACATAAGAGGTGATATCCAAACAAACGGGATAACCGTGCTAATGTCATGTTAGAAAATATGAGATTTATTTATATTTTATTTATTTAAAGACATAAGAGGTGATATCCAAACAAACGGGATAACCGTGCTAATGTCATGTTAGAAAATATGAGATTTATTTATAATTTGTTTATTTAAAGACATAAGAGGTGATATCCAAACAAACGGGATAACCGTGCTAATGTCATGTTAGAAAATATGAGATTTATTTTTATTTTGTTTATTTAAAGACATAAGAGGTGATATCCAAACAAACGGGATAACCGTGCTAATGTCATGTTAGAAAATATGAGATTTATTTATATTTTGTTTATTTAAAGACATAAGAGGTGATATCCAAACAAACGGGATAACCGTGCTAATGTCATGTTAGAAAATATGAGATTTATTTATATTTTGTTTATTTAAAGACATAAGAGGTGATATCCAAACAAACGGGATAACCGTGCTAATGTCATGTTAGAAAATATGAGATTTTGTTTATTTAAAGACATAAGAGGTGATATCCAAACAAACGGGATAACCGTGCTAATGTCATGTTAGAAAATATGAGATTTATTTATATTTTGTTTATTTAAAGACATAAGAGGTGATATCCAAACAAACGGGATAACCGTGCTAATGTCATGTTAGAAAATATGAGATTTATTTATATTTTATTTATTTAAAGACATAAGAGGTGATATCCAAACAAACGGGATAACCGTGCTAATGTCATGTTAGAAAATATGAGATTTATTTATAAAATTTCCCATATTATTATTTAATAAAGTTTATCTTATAATTTAATAAAGATTCTCATATTATTTAATTAAGAATTAGTATTTTAAAATTATATTCCTATATCATAAAAATAAATTTTGTTGTTTACCATAACTACCGTCTGAAAAATATATTTTGCCCTGTATAAAAAAAAACAACCAGTATTCCCAAATTAGAGTAACCCAACAAAAATAAAAAACTAAAGAAAATAAACTTGGTCTTTAAGAACTTAACACCCTTTTAAAAAAAAAACATCCCCTGAATTTTAAATAGTTACACAAATTAAATCCACACAAATAAAATTAAACTTATTTAACCCAATGCCATTTGTTTTTCTAATTGAATTATTGTATTTAGAAAAATTAATTTTAAAGAAAATCTGCAGAAAATAAACTTATGATGACTCTTGAATTTAGGTGCTTACCGTACCTATCGAAGTTAATAAGTGTCTCTTGAGAAATCCTCTGTCTAGCAGCTAACCCATCTTCTCCCCCACCAAAGTCTTCGTTTGTGCGTTTTAACACCCTGCGTCGTTTGTAATACGAAGTACGACGTTGGCGGCTATAAAAAATCAATAATTGCGGCAAAGATGTGAACGGTCTAGGGGTGGGAAAAAGCGTGATTTTCCTGTCACAGCTCCAAGCTGTGACAGCTCCATGTCTGAACCTGTGACTTGAACCTGTGACTTCGTCACAGCTCCGGACTTGCAATTTGCAGGGATGCTGGCTGCGAAAGCACAAACGAACGGCAGCGTACCAGCGCGGTAGCGGTTTCACACTTATTTATATTCCGCTCCGCCAACAAGCTCCTTCTGCGCTTCGACACAGCACGTGATTTATATTTTATAGAAGCGGCGGCGGCGACGCTCAAATGAATTCTTCGAATTACTTTTTGAACGAGTTCCGCGAATTGTTTATTTTTCTTTTATTAAATTGGTATTTTCTATTTTATTATAATATAATACGGTGTGGTACTCCTACCGATTCCAATTCCGGCATTTCCAGCGTTTCGGCAGGACCTGTTTTTACGCTCGCGTCGCTCACTCACTTCCAGTCCAGTTTCTACCGCACCGTTAGGTCTTTTTTATGCCGCACCGTCGGGTCCGCGAACCTCATATCCAGCGCGGTCACGTGAGTCACGTCGTCGCAGGTCCTTTAGTCGAAGCGGAAGCCGCAGCGCGCACCGGCCGGTCCGCGAACCTCATATCTAGCGCTGTCACGTCGTCACAGCTCCTTTAGTCGAAGCGGAACTGGTCGCGACTGTGACAGGCCCGGAGCTGTGACAAAATCACAGGTCGTGAAATCACACCACACCCCTAGAACGGTCCAAAGTTCACGAGTCCTCCTAAATATCATCGGAAATATACTGAGGATTTTCAAGATTGGCTACCTAAATAGATTTATCAGGGCCTATATTTGGAAATGAAAAGGTATTACACTTTTAATAAAAAATGTTACCAGTATTGCAGGGTAAATTAAAATCATAATATAATTTAAATTAAATATAAATAATAGAGTAAAATAATTAAACCTCAGGGCGTAACATAGGGGAAAGAATAAGTTTACCAAATAAATAAATTAACAAAAATAGTGAAAAAAAATTCAAATAAGGTCACCTGGGTCTGCTCTGTTACAGTAAATATAGGGTGAACGGCAGAAAGTACGCACCAAAGGGGATTTTTTTTAATTTCAAAACTTACCAAATTTTTTTGCAGTTGCAAAAGTTCTGCATGTTCTTAAACAAAACAGAGCATAGACAAAACTAGTAAATATTGCGTCGTATACCAGGGAGAGATGAAAACGTTAAAATTACTCAAGAATAAAGTACCCTTATTTTCCACTGTAGAAATTTTCTTATTAGGAAATGTTGTTTGCACTTAAAAGTTGTCCATAAATACCAAATTTCAGCTCGGTAGTACAAAAAAGTGTTTTTACTTTTTTTTTGACGCCCCCTCGTATAACGAATCGATAAAAGCTATGCAACCTATAAATTCAATTTTTTAACAGCTCTTGGGCAATTAGACACATAACTTACTTAAATTTGTTTAAATACGCGAGAACTGGACTGTTGTAATCCCCTCGTATATTCCAACGGTATTGTTTAGTTTTTAAGATTGTTAGTTTATTTCTATTAGCGACAGACTGCAGACACAATATAAATATTATTCATCTTCCAAATTTCCAATAACCATTTCTTAATTATACACCTATTATATTTTTCTAAATATCCTCTTTCAATTATATTATCTTCGTCTAGACAATCTACAAATTTCTAAATTCTTAAAATACAATAAATATACCTTATTTTTATTACGGTAATTCCCTTCTTAAAATTTATTTTAATTCCTTAAGATCTGCAGACTGTAGTTATGCTAATGTAATTTTATAATTTATAATTTGGTTATGGCCTATGCCAAAATTTCTTAATTATTGGTTGGTTCTTATTTTTGTACCGCCCATTTTTGGTAGTGGGAACCAATGAATGGTCGTTTTTGATTTTGAATAGTTTAGCAAGTAAGAATATAGATTTAAGAAAAGTTAGTTAACGTTGAGAATTGTTACATTTTAGTCGTTTTCTCAAATTTAAAAAGGTGTAAAACGGAAGGTCCAAAATAGAAGTATTAAAGTGGAAAGTTGTTTTCTTACATCGATAATTTTAAGTTCATGTTTGGCAGTGTCGAGACGCTCTAGACACTGGCCCATAACATTGGTGGCAGCGGAAAACCCTACGAGCTATTTTGACGGTGCGCTAAGACGCAGCAAGTGCTCGCGGAGTCAGAGGAGTCAAAAAAAAAAGGACGTCAATAGGCTATTTGGAGGCGCGCCAAGACGCAACAAATCCTATAGGAAATCCACTAAGAAACTGGACACTTAATTCTAGAAACCACATACGTGCAAGTCCGATTTCAGGGAGCAGCCAAGACGTTGGGAAACCTGGAAACGTCATTGCAGTACCGGAGGATGAATAAGTAAGTCTTTTCTTTGTTTCCATGTGACACTACTTTTTTTTTGCAAATCCTTGTTTTAGTTTTTAAGTTTAGATATTTATTGTTATAATTCGGAATAGTTACTGCAAATAACGACATAAAAATATTATAATTTAAAGTAATATTAATTTTTAATAGGTAAAAAAAATGGGAGATAAAAACGCAATTGATATTTTAAACCAAATTGATGCTTTTGATGGATATGGGGACGTTAACTCACTAAATTTTTTCTTAAAAAGTTGCGATGCTATGATGAAGGTTGTGAAAGAAACACAAAAAGAAACGTTGGCAGAATTAATTTTTGCAACTAAAATAAAAGGGAAAGCACAAGAGGTAACTCAATATAAGGAATTTTCTAATTGGGATGAAATAAAAGATTTTTTATTAGAACAGTTTACAGATAAAAGACCACCTTCTCATTTTCTAAATTTATTAATGAATATTAAACAACAGTTTAGGGAAAGTATAAAGGAATATGGAGATCGCGTTCAAGGGTTATTTAATAAATACAAAGAAACTTGTAATTTAAATTATGAAACGAACGAAGCAAACGTACTAATAAGTAATTTACAATCAGTATTAGTAAATAATTTTAGAAAAGGTCTAAATGACGAAAAAATTCAAATACGTATAATAGCAGAAAATACCGAAGACCTAGGTAGGGCCATTACAATAGCTGTAGAAATGGATATCGAACAAAACGACAGATTTAAAAATAATCAAAACCCTAGAAACATTAATTTAACTCAAACATATAGAAATAGAAATTTTAACGTAGGTTCCAATCAAAGTTCATGCATGTTTTGTCACAAAAATAATCATTTAACTTCACAATGTAGACAACTTCAGAGTTTTGAACAAAATGTCTCAAGTAACAGTAATTTTAATTCGCATAATAATCAACATTTTTACCCTCAGCAAAATTATAATAATGGTGCAATTTATAACAATAGACGAAATAATTTTCGAATGAATGTTTCTCACACGCCAAATAATTATATTAACCGTCAATTTCCAAACCACCGTAATAATTATCATTCACCCAATTATCATAATCCACAAAATTATGCTAATCATAATCTAACAAATCAAAATAACTCTACTCAACAATTTTCCTTTAATCAACAAACTCCTCCTAATCAACATAATTTTTCTAATTCACAAAATTATCGTAATCAACAAAACTACCCTCGTGAACATTTTTCTAATCAACATTTAAACAGACAAAAAAGATTTCCCGACCAACAAAATTTTCCTGACCAACAAAATTTTCCTGTACAACAAAATTCTACTATAAATAATTCTTCTGTACCACAAATACAAACGGTTGCAACACAGGTATCAACTCAAGACAATTCAGTCAATAATTATAAACCTTTATATTCTACAAATCAAGAAAATCTACTGGGAAACGAATAAGCGGCCTTGGTTGCCAACAGCCAACCATGGCCAAGCATTATAGCTGTTTAGATAACAAAAATAATGATATATCACCCGATTCACCAATTACAAATAATAACAAAAATCTCAATTCTGTCAATACATCAAATATTTCATGCAAAACCGTTCTATTTTCCGAAAATCGTGAACAGTTAGACATAATTAAATTAAACTCCCCTGAAGTACACAATTCTGAAGTTCAACTTTTATTAGACACGGGCGCTGATGTTTCGCTTTTAAAAGTCGCTAGTTTAAGGAATGACTTTAAAATAAATAAAAACTCTATTATAGAATTGAAAGGTATTAGTTCACAACTAGTTTACACTCTAGGCACCTGTTTTATTCCAATACAATTACAAAACAATAAAACCATAATACACCCTTTTCACGTTGTCTCTGATCATACTCCAATAAAAAACGATGGGCTACTAGGTCGCGATTTTTTACAAAAATATAAAGCTAAAATTGATTACGAGAAAGAAATTGTTTATTTTGAAGATTCTTATTTTAAAATTTTACCGTCTGAAGCAATTACAGTAGTTATTCCTGCTAGATGTGAAGTAGCAATACCTGCTTTAGCAAATATCTCAGAAACGGAAGGAATCGTATTACCAAAACAGATTTCTGATAATCTTTATTTAGGGTCTACGTTGACAAAAGTGCAAAATCATAAATGTTTTGTTAGTATTTTAAATATTTCAAGCATGGATATAATAATTCCAATGCCAAGAGTTAATGTTGAGCCTTTTTCTTCTAATCAGTGTGAAATTGTAGACATAAATTATTCCAACGATATTAAACGTTTAAAAAAACTAAAAGACGCAATAAATCTTGAAGGTTTAAATACAGAAGAAATTAACTCACTATTAGAAACTTGTTGTAATTTTAGTGACATATTTCATTTAGATGGCGATAAGCTTTCCTGCACAAACACTGTTAAACATACCATACCAACAGATCCTACTAAAGGACCAATTAATATCAAACCTTACAGACTACCTTTTAAACATCGCGAAATTATAAAAGAACAAACAGATCAAATGCTTAAAGACAATATAATCTCACCTTCATGCAGCCCTTGGAATAGTCCCTTATTAGTAGTGCCAAAAAAAAATGATTCCTCAGGTGAACCCAAATATCGCGTATGTGTAGATTTTAGAAAAATTAATGATATTACGACGGGCGCAGACGCATTCCCTTTACCTAACATAACAGATATTCTAGACCAATTAGGAAAAGCTAATTACTTTACTACCTTAGACCTAGCCAGTGGCTTTCACCAAATTCAAATGGATGAAAAAGATAAACTTAAAACTGCTTTCAGTACGTCAACTGGTCATTATATTTATAACCGAATGCCATTCGGGCTGAAAGGGGCCCCGGCTACTTTTCAACGGTTAATGAACGCTGTTTTAAGCGGTCTTAATGGTATAAAGTGCTTTATTTATTTAGATGATATCGTACTTTATGCAAATAATTTATTAGAACATCAACAAAGATTAACTGAAATATTTCAAAGATTTAGACAACATAATTTAAAAATTAAACCTTCAAAATGTTCATTTTTACGAAAAGAATGTCTATATTTAGGCCATATTATTACCGAAAACGGAATCAAACCTGACCCCGCAAAAGTAGATTGTGTTACAAAATTCCCAGTACCTAAAACCCCAAAAGACGTAAAATCATTTTTAGGTTTAGTTGGTTACTATAGAAAATTCATCAAAGATTTTGCTAAAATCGCTAAACCTTTGACTATATTATTGAAAAAAGATGAAAAGTTTACATGGAATAATGAATGCAACATTTCATTTCAAACTCTTAAAGAAAGCATAGTATCTCCTCCTGTCCTACAGTACCCCGACTTTTCAAAAGAATTCATTATAACTACAGATGCTAGTAATTACGCAATAGGCGCCATTCTGTCTCAAGGAAAAATTAATAGCGATCAACCGATAGCATTCGCGAGTCGAACTTTAAATAAAGCTGAACAAAATTACTCTACTACAGAAAAAGAATTCGCAGCAATAGTATGGGCAGTAAAACATTTTCGGCCATATGTATTTGGTACAAAATTTAAAATTGTTACGGATCACAAACCTTTACTCTATGTATTTAATATTAAAGATCCTGGTTCTCGTTTAACACGTTTTAGGCTAAAACTCGAAGAGTATAATTACGAGGTTATCTATAAAGCTGGAAAAAAAAATACAAACGCTGATGCGTTAAGTAGAGTAATTAACACTGTCAATAAAAACCTAATAACTAACTATTCAGAATTTCAAAACTATCTTAAAACTAACGTAGTTTTAAACTCTAAAATAAAAGAAAAAAATACTACATTTTTTCAAACAAATGAAATAGATCCCTTAGTAATGTTTATACCTAAAAATTGTAATAAAGAAAAATTCAAGATTCTAGAAAATAACAAACAAGTCAATAAATTTTTGGAATGTTTCAATAATATTACCGATAATAACTCAAAACTCAATATTTCTTCTGTTCATCATTGCGAAGATTCCAATATATTTTTGCTCATAGATAATGAAAACAGCTTTAGCGATGTCTGTTATGAAAATATTTGGTCTTGTTTATTAAATTTAAGACATCTAGTCTGTAATGCAACAATTAAGCTTTCGTTAATTAAATATCATTACAATCCTTTAATGAAATGGGAAATTATTTACCCAATGCTTAGATACCTTTTTCAAAATCTAGACGTCGAAATAACCATATATAATAACAATTTAATTAACCCTATAGAGTCCGAGAAAAATACGTTACTAGAGGAATTTCATAATTCTCCGTTAGCAGGCCATCAAGGAGTATCCCGTACCTATAAAAAACTAGCAAAATTATATAATTGGAGAGGTATGAAAAAAGACGTAAAAAAGTTTATAAAAAAATGCGAATCTTGCCAAAAAAATAAACTGTCGCGTAAAACTAAAATGCCAATGACAATTACGACAACCGCATCTAAACCTTTTGAAAGATGTTTTCTTGATGTAGTTGGCCCATTACCGGAAACAGAATTAGGAAATAAATATATTCTTACCTTTCAGGACGACTTAACAAAATTTAATATTAATATTCCTATGAAAGATCAAGAAGCGTCAACTGTGGCGGACCACTTCGTAAAAAATATCATTTGTTTATATGGATTACCTGAAAACCTAATTACCGATCGAGGAACAAATTTTTTAAGCGAACTTTTTAAAAATACTTGTAAACTTTTAAAAATAAAAAAAATTCAAACCACAAGTTACCATCCTGAATCAAATGGGGCATTAGAACGATCACATAGAGTTCTGGAAGAATATTTAAGACATTTTATATTAGACTCACAGGAAGACTGGGATAACTGGATTCCTTTCGCCACATTCACTTATAATACAAGTACGCATACAGCCACGGATTTTACGCCATTCGAACTTTTATTCGGTTACAATCCTAGTTTACCTACGTCAATTAGTCAACCAATCAAAACTACTTACTCATACGATGATTTTGTAGCAAACTTAAAACAAAAATTGCAATATTCTAGGCAAATAGCTAGGGAAACTTTATTACATAACAAACTTATTTCGAAAAGAAATTATGATAAGAACAGCTACTCTAGAAATTTTGAGATAGGTGACAAAGTACTACTTTATGATGAGTCTGTCCGTAGAGGCAGAAGTAAAAAACTCTCTTCATCATGGATAGGACCTGTAACGAAGTTACTATATTTTTCCGGGGTTTTTAATATTTTTACTGCATTACTTATATAGTTGTAAAGGATACTATGCGTGTACCAAAAATTACTTTTTTATTTTTCGTGCTACAACGTTCATTCTTGTACGTAAATAATTCATTTAATTTTTACTGTTTAAATATATTAAGTTTTCCGTCGCGAAACATCCGGAAAATACTTTTCATCATTTTCCGGCCACACTCGTTAGTACTGCTGAGCGCGCCGCCAAGTCCAAGCGCGTACCGTACCCCCAGATGCCTCCGCGCGAGATCGAAGCGCGTACGGTACCATCGCGTCTATGACCATGACGTAGTTTCGCCGAGTCAATTTATACGGGAAATCGACCCATTTTAAATCAGAACTCCGGTTCTCATCTTCCCAGCAGGTCACCAGCCCAAGAAGAACCGCAGCGAGCCGACCAGCCAACCGACCACCAGCGAAGCCAGCCGATCGTCCCCGAACCACGACCACCGGTAAGGATCCACTAGAAGACTGCAAGCCCGCCGTTTCCCCTCGACGCCGTCATCTGTATTTGCATCGTTTAAATTGTTTTGTCGCATATTTATGGTATACGTTCTGGTTTGATATTCACACTTACACACCGATACACATTACTGCACTCTCTCTTACACATACACCGGGTTGTTTATATGATGTCATTTGTATACAAGATCGAGCTATATCGAGAAATAGCCGTGTAGCTCTGTCTCGTTCTGGTCAATAACGAACACCCATTTTTGCCTGGAATATTTAAGATCGGACTATAGCGAGAAATAGCCGTGTAGTTCTGTCTCATATTAATTATAACACCAACTGAACTTGACACCTTAAGACACATACCATATAAATAAATCGCTGTCTCTGTTTCACTTGAAAAGCAATACAAGATCGGGCTATATCGAGAAATAGCCGTGTAGCTCTGTCTCGTTCTAATCAATCAACACCGGGTAACTTCGTTGTAAATAAATACTTACATGCCGGAGTGGGCTATATCGAGAAATAGCCGTGCAGCCCTATCTGGTATTAATGGTTTTCGCAATTCACTTTCTCTTTTACACCCATACACAACTACATAGCGCTATCTCACACACACACGCACATAGCATTACTTCTAACGTACTCCGTCTTACACACTGTGTTAATGCCAGAATGTATATGTCCGCGAATTCAAACGAAACCCGCGCATGCGTAGGGGAACCGACGTTTCACCGAACCACTACGGACGGCTGGTCGGAACCGCTCTCGCTCGTCAGGAACTATTTTCTACCGCCGCGTTTAACGTTACATTAGCCGCGCCCGCAATCGCAAGTAGTGTACCGCACAACTGTCCGCAGATAGCGGAAACAGATCGCGATCGACCCAGCGTTGCCGCAAGCCCTCGGACCGCGTTATCTTTCCTTCTTACCTATTACTGCCCGGACTGATAAAGATAACCGCAAGCCTTTCTTGCCGCCCGTTGACATCGCGACCGCTTACCGCTACCGTCAAGACAACCGTGACCGCTACTGCGACGTTCGTTTCCTCGCGCGCGCCTTCACAAGAATACCGATAACGTTAAAACTCAGAACGCCGACGCGACCTTAATTCCATAAACCGCAAGCATACACGCATACTTTCCTACTCTCTCTTTCTGTTTTATTGTACGATTGTCAGCCTGTCGCTGACCCATTTTTACACACTTTTCGAGTATTAAACTGCATTTCTGGTTAATTGTCATTTTTTTTTTACGAAAATAAATTGCGTTTTTGAAACCGATTGTTTCATTTTTCCTTCCAAATTTTACATCTTTCAGGACGCTTAAAAATAGTCGCTAAATGCGTAGTTGAACGCCTGGTTTAACTTTCTCCACTGTAACAAGCTACCTGGTGCATCGTGGGCCCCTTACCACAATAATCCAAGGGGTGGCGCCCGAGAAACCGTTGGAAAATCATTTTCCATCCGTCCAATAAATTGAAAGAAAAAGCTTTATTCACATATTAATACTGTTCGCTAAATGAGCAGTTATTGATAGTGAAAACCAAAGCGACAATACAATACTTTCAAACCGATATTTTATATAGATAGATTTCCTTTTAAAAAGCAAAAAGCACCCCAGCACCAGGGACCGTACTGCGCATGCGCGAACTAAAATTTCTGTAAAATACCGTCGTACCGAGTTTTTAAGAAAACCAAAGGTAGGAATTCATTATTCGGCATCCGCGAATTAGTTTTAGGATATACTGCTGTTAGGGTTCGCCGTTGCTTAGAGAAAAGCAGCGGTCCGGTTTTACTGATCTTGCCGTCGTTTAGAGAGAAATAACGGTCCGAGATATATTAGTTTTAGGTTATTAGGTTTAGGTTCTTGTCGAATAATGATCCGCTGACACTGTTTTGCCGAAGTCCGTTTTGCGCATCTGCCACGCGTAGTCTTTCGTTCTGGCCCGGAAATTATCGTTAAATTTTCTGTCATAAAGCTTCACTATTTTAACAATCGCGCATCATCAAGAGAGGAAAGTATGTTTCATTTCAACGCGTTTGTATGCTCCAGTTCACACGTGTTTAGATCCGAATTAACTACCCTATACCAGTCCGCAAATAAGATTCACCGTCATTACCGCTACGAAATGACCTATCCCCGTTCTTTCAGATGTCGAGCCATGCCCGACAACCCGGAGAACCACCGCGTGGGGCAGCACCGGGCAAGGTTCGAAAACCAACTGAGGATGCCCGGCGCCGGAAACAGGAGACCGCCGAAAAAATGAGACGCCTAAAGCAAGCTGTGAAGACGTACAATACCCGATTCGCGGGGCCCAAACCTCAGGGGCACAGGCGACCTCTCTACACGAACCTCCCCGACATTAGTACCGCAGACACCCGACCGGAAATACAGGGATCACGAAAACTGACAACTTCTAAACCGTGCCCATTGCCCCCCGCACTCTCAACAAACAACGACAGGGCCACCCAGACGATATCCTTTCAAGTACTCGGGTCACATCACACCACACCTAGCCCGCTTGCGGGTATCTCCTCGGACCTGGAGGGCCCAATCATGGCCCTCATCCCAGAAAGGGTCGTGTCAAGACCTCGCCCCCCAAATTGTATGGTTTGGACTCGTCACAAGAGCAGGGGGACCCAGACAAGCCGTCCGAACCACTGTAAACTTGGCCGGTGGGATCAACCGCCCGACACAGGTACAAACAAGGCCAGACAGGATCCAATAACCACCCCTCCGGACGAAACCACGACGTCTCTGCTACGCCTCGGCGATTCCATTCCGCCAAGCCACAAATACGAGGATTGTAGTTTGGCGACTCGAATGGCTTTAGACCAGCTCCGTCCCCTGGAAGTCTCAATAAATCGTCGATATCGACACCGCTTACCGACCTCAGCGGGGAAAAATATATATATAACCATTCCAGTACCCAAACCGGTCTAAGGATTAGAAACACGTCTACCATATCAGAATCTCATTTTTACTTTTGTGATATTTTTGTACCTGAATACAGATTAAGTTTTGGTTAAAATCCCGTTGTTTTATTCCGAACTGTGGAAACGAGTGTCCTATTACCAAATAAGAAGACTAATGTTTTTTTTTCTGTTCAAGGGAAAACCAACCATGAATAGTCCAAGTCTAGAAATATGGACGCCGACCGATTTACTCCTAGAGGAACTGGACGCCGCCCTCCAGGACTACTCTGTGCCTTACGCCGAAAGCTCAGTAGGCGATCGTCCTCAAACCCTCATCCCACTAACCGCCGCCGATAGCAACCCTCGGAGGTCCCCAGAGCTTTCAGCCATGGACCCCGACGAAACACCCGAAGCCCCCACTTCCTCCAGTCATCACCACCCGACCCCTCTAGACCAACCCACTACCACCGGACCTAGACGAACCCCAACAGTCGACCCCCACGCCGTCCACCTTCCCGTACAGCGTGGCCTGTGTTGGCGTTGTGGCTACCCTGGACACCACCGTCAAGATTGCAACCGACGCCGAGTTGCATTCTGTTCCCGATGTGGCAAAGTCGGAACCCTCTCCCGGGATTGCGAATGTGCTTCACCTCACAACACCTCGAAAGCCACTATTTCCAGCCGCCATAGCCCTCCACCCACCTCTCGCCGACGTTCTCCCTTACGGAACCAATCCACGGCTACAGTTGGAACACAATGCTGTATGCATTCCTCCAGGCATCGAACTTGTCCCACTTGTGGATGCCCATATGGCCGCCTGGGGCATTAGGGCTACCATCCAAACGGTGAGGTACCATGCATTGCATGAGGCGCCACCGCAACGAGATCGGGTACCTCATGACGTAACCAATCCTGGAGGACCAATGGACCACTGGGCCATGTCAAGGCAGAAGAATGCCATATTGTTTATTTGTTATTTTATTATCCTGTTTTATATCTATGGTTAGGGCTAGGTTTAGGAAAATATTTTCTTTTGTAAACAAAATATTTTTTTCAAAGAAGGGGGGGTGTGTAACGAAGTTACTATATTTTTCCGGGGTTTTTAATATTTTTACTGCATTACTTATATAGTTGTAAAGGATACTATGCGTGTACCAAAAATTACTTTTTTATTTTTCGTGCTACAACGTTCATTCTTGTACGTAAATAATTCATTTAATTTTTACTGTTTAAATATATTAAGTTTTCCGTCGCGAAACATCCGGAAAATACTTTTCATCATTTTCCGGCCACACTCGTTAGTACTGCTGAGCGCGCCGCCAAGTCCAAGCGCGTACCGTACCCCCAGATGCCTCCGCGCGAGATCGAAGCGCGTACGGTACCATCGCGTCTATGACCATGACGTAGTTTCGCCGAGTCAATTTATACGGGAAATCGACCCATTTTAAATCAGAACTCCGGTTCTCATCTTCCCAGCAGGTCACCAGCCCAAGAAGAACCGCAGCGAGCCGACCAGCCAACCGACCACCAGCGAAGCCAGCCGATCGTCCCCGAACCACGACCACCGGTAAGGATCCACTACAAGACTGCAAGCCCGCCGTTTCCCCTGGACGCCGTCATCTGTATTTGCATCGTTTAAATTGTTTTGTCGCATATTTATGGTATACGTTCTGGTTTGATATTCACACTTACACACCGATACACATTACTGCACTCTCTCTTACACATACACCGGGTTGTTTATATGATGTCATTTGTATACAAGATCGAGCTATATCGAGAAATAGCCGTGTAGCTCTGTCTCGTTCTGGTCAATAACGAACACCCATTTTTGCCTGGAATATTTAAGATCGGACTATAGCGAGAAATAGCCGTGTAGTTCTGTCTCATATTAATTATAACACCAACTGAACTTGACACCTTAAGACACATACCATATAAATAAATCGCTGTCTCTGTTTCACTTGAAAAGCAATACAAGATCGGGCTATATCGAGAAATAGCCGTGTAGCTCTGTCTCGTTCTAATCAATCAACACCGGGTAACTTCGTTGTAAATAAATACTTACATGCCGGAGTGGGCTATATCGAGAAATAGCCGTGCAGCCCTATCTGGTATTAATGGTTTTCGCAATTCACTTTCTCTTTTACACCCATACACAACTACATAGCGCTATCTCACACACACACGCACATAGCATTACTTCTAACGTACTCCGTCTTACACACTGTGTTAATGCCAGAATGTATATGTCCGCGAATTCAAACGAAACCCGCGCATGCGTAGGGGAACCGACGTTTCACCGAACCACTACGGACGGCTGGTCGGAACCGCTCTCGCTCGTCAGGAACTATTTTCTACCGCCGCGTTTAACGTTACATTAGCCGCGCCCGCAATCGCAAGTAGTGTACCGCACAACTGTCCGCAGATAGCGGAAACAGATCGCGATCGACCCAGCGTTGCCGCAAGCCCTCGGACCGCGTTATCTTTCCTTCTTACCTTTTACTGCCCGGACTGATAAAGATAACCGCAAGCCTTTCTTGCCGCCCGTTGACATCGCGACCGCTTACCGCTACCGTCAAGACAACCGTGACCGCTACTGCGACGTTCGTTTCCTCGCGCGCGCCTTCACAAGAATACCGATAACGTTAAAACTCAGAACGCCGACGCGACCTTAATTCCATAAACCGCAAGCATACACGCATACTTTCCTACTCTCTCTTTCTGTTTTATTGTACGATTGTCAGCCTATCGCTGACCCATTTTTACACACTTTTCGAGTATTAAACTGCATTTCTGGTTAATTGTCATTTTTTTTTACGAAAATAAATTGCGTTTTTGAAACCGATTGTTTCATTTTTCCTTCCAAATTTTACATCTTTCAGGACGCTTAAAAATAGTCGCTAAATGCGTAGTTGAACGCCTGGTTTAACTTTCTCCACTGTAACAAGCTACCTGGTGCATCGTGGGCCCCTTACCACAATAATCCAAGGGGTGGCGCCCGAGAAACCGTTGGAAAATCATTTTCCATCCGTCCAATAAATTGAAAGAAAAAGCTTTATTCACATATTAATACTGTTCGCTAAATGAGCAGTTATTGATAGTGAAAACCAAAGCGACAATACAATACTTTCAAACCGATATTTTATATAGATAGATTTCCTTTTAAAAAGCAAAAAGCACCCATTACAGACCATATACAGTAATAAATAAAATTTCTGACGTAAATTATATCATTCAAAAAGGTAAAAATAAACAAACGGTTCATGCAAATAGATTAAAATACTTTTATGACTAACAAAAAAAAAATATAATATATTAAATATTAATAAAATTTTGATTTTACCTAACATATAATTTTTAATTAATTACTTCAATTCAAATTAACAATTGTTTTCTTTTATTTCAGGGTTCTTCTTTTTGCTAACATCCTATTTTTAAGATTAATTTTGGCGCAACCAGATTATAACGTCACGCACTATGAACACAGTCCTGGCATTTATTTTGAAAAACTTGGAGAAATGCGACTTTTCAATAACAAATGGAAAATAATAACATTTGTAAACATAGAAAATCTTAGCGACAAATTTTTAAGTTTAAGCAATTATTATAAAAAATCTTTAGAACTATGTAGTCATGAAAATGCGAAATATCATTATTACATATGTAATTCATTTATAAAATCAACTAAATATAATTTCAACAAAATTAGTAAAGAATTAGAAGTTCTGCATGAGTTAGTAGGTCATAATATTATAAATAGAAATAAGAGAGGATGGTTTGACATTATAGGTAAAACATCAAAAATTTTATTTGGAATTTTGGATAATGACGATGCAGAATATTATAACACAAAAATTAACGAATTTTCAAAAGATGAAGCCTCCACACTTCACCTTTTGAAAGAACAAGCAAAAATAGTTCAATCGACATTAATAAATTTTAACAATACAATAGGCACCCTAGATTACAATGAAAGCATTCTTAAGGACAATATAAAAAAAATTGTAAACGAATTAGATAAAAACCAAAAGGACGTACAATTTCTAAATTTAAAAACAAGTCTAGAAGAACAAATTACGATTACAAATATGATCTTAAATCAGCTTCAACTAGAAATAATGTCACTCACTAACGCTATTCTTGTTGCTAAAAGAGGCATATTACATCCTGCTATTATCACACCCGTTCAGTTAATAAAAGAACTAAAATTAGTAACCGAATCTCTCCCTCATGGATTAGACTTTCCAGTACCTCTAGATACCGCAAACGCAAACATTTTACTTAATATAATTGACTTACAAGTTTTTTTTGAAAATAAACGTTTAGTATATATCATAAACGTACCGCTAGTGGAAACACAGCTATTTTATCTCTATAAGATATTACCTTTTCCTAAACTAATAACTTCGAACCAATTTGTTCTAATTCAACCTTCTTCAAAGTTTATTGCAATTGACGAAACTAAGCAACAATTTGTACAATTTTCTGATATTGAATACACATCTTGTTTAAAATTAATAGAAAACAAAATTATTTGCAAACAGCAAAAACCTGTATCTCTTGCACACCTTGTAGATAGTTGCGAAGTAAAATTATTACAAGTTACCACCAAAATACCAGAAAATTGCGATAAACGTATTATTAATTCAAATAGAGGCATTTTTCTTCAATTATTGACCAGCAACACCTGCTTATTTGCAGTACCCTATCCAGAAACTTTAACTATTTCTTGTAGAAAGGACAATAAACCAATTGATATAACGTTAAAAAATTGTGGTAGTGTCACCCTTGGTAAACAATGTAAGGCTTATAGTGCATCAACCATGCTTGTACCTCATGATAATTTATTCCAATCAAAAATGTTAAGTGAATTTATACCCCCCCTAGAAATAGTTGACGAGTGTTGTGAAAAATTTAAAGAAACTAAAATAAATATTACGGAAATATTGTTCAGTGAACACTACAAAACTCTAAGTAAACATATTCCCGAATTAAACGTTGCTAGTCATAAGCTAAGTGATATCGAAAAACTAGCAGACGATCTGGAAAAACATACTGTAACAAGTGCATATAATTTTTCTGGTTCATCGTTAGCCTATATAATTGCTGTAATATTAATTTTCTTTGTCTTATATAAGATATATAAAAAATGTTGTTCTAAAACTTCCTGTTGTGGTTTAATACCTAACTTATGCATAAGAGTAAATCAAACTGTAGAACCATCCTCTGTAAATAGAAATAGATATGTTGCTCGTTATAGTGGTGGTATGAGTAGAACCTCGGAAAATGCCGAAGACTCTGAGGAAGAAAATGTTAGAGTAGAAATCCCTCAACGCAAAGGCATTGGGTATGTACCCACGAGGCGATCACTCAGATAAATTAAAATTTTTTAAATATACATATTACTATTTTAAGTGTACCATTACTTTATATTTGTTAAGGATTTAGTAACTTTTACTAAACTTTTATTAATTTTTTAATTACACATATTATTACTATTTTAAGTTCAACATTACTTTAAATTTGTTAAGCATTTAGTAACTTTTATTATTTTTTTTAAATACACATATTACTATTTTAAGTGTAACAATAGTTTAAATTTGTTAAGAAATTAGTTACTTTTAATAAACTTTTATTAATTTTTTTTAATATACAGAAGCATTACTATTTTAAGTTTAACATTAGTTTAAAATTTGCTAAGCAATTAGTTGTTTTTAATAACCTTAGAGATTTTATTCCATTGACAATACATAAAATCTCTTCTTAAGGGGGAAGGTGTTGTAATCCCCTCGTATATTCCAACGGTATTGTTTAGTTTTTAAGATTGTTAGTTTATTTCTATTAGCGACAGACTGCAGACACAATATAAATATTATTCATCTTCCAAATTTCCAATAACCATTTCTTAATTATACACCTATTATATTTTTCTAAATATCCTCTTTCAATTATATTATCTTCGTCTAGACAATCTACAAATTTCTAAATTCTTAAAATACAATAAATATACCTTATTTTTATTACGGTAATTCCCTTCTTAAAATTTATTTTAATTCCTTAAGATCTGCAGACTGTAGTTATGCTAATGTAATTTTATAATTTATAATTTGGTTATGGCCTATGCCAAAATTTCTTAATTATTGGTTGGTTCTTATTTTTGTACCGCCCATTTTTGGTAGTGGGAACCAATGAATGGTCGTTTTTGATTTTGAATAGTTTAGCAAGTAAGAATATAGATTTAAGAAAAGTTAGTTAACGTTGAGAATTGTTACATTTTAGTCGTTTTCTCAAATTTAAAAAGGTGTAAAACGGAAGGTCCAAAATAGAAGTATTAAAGTGGAAAGTTGTTTTCTTACATCGATAATTTTAAGTTCATGTTTGGCAGTGTCGAGACGCTCTAGACACTGGCCCATAACAGGACGTTTAATAAAATAACATTAAAAATAATCTAACTTTTCTAGTGCACACCGTACATTATTCTATGGATAAGCGGAATAACTTTATGTAAAACAAACGAGGGTCTACTTCATACATTTAACAATATTTTGCCGTTTCCAATTTTTCAAAAACTCTTAAACCCATTCTAACCCAAATCTAGTTGCCATGAAAAATATTTATATTTGTGCCACCGAGCTAAAATTTGGTATTTATCGATAACTTTTAAGTGCGACAACTTTCCTAATAAAAAAATTTTCCACAGTGAAAAATAAGGGCAATTTATTCTTGAGTGAATTTAACGTTTTCACCTCTCCCTTGTATACGGCGCAATATTTACTAGTTTTGTCTATGTTCTTTTTTGGTTAGGGACATGCAGAACTTTTCCACCGCCAAAAAAATTTGTTAAGTTTTGAAATTTAAAAAAAATTCCCTTTGGTGCGTACTTTCTGCCGGTCACTGTATAAAAATGCTACATTTTGATTGGTCCAAATTATAATGAGTGGAATAGTCGGGAATTAATTCTGCTGCGTGGGAGATTCGGTAAGAAAATTTCATAAATTGGAGTTTTTTCTTATTATAATCTTTTTGCTAAAATGCTACAAAAAAATATTTCCGGCGGCTCCAGAAATTCTTGTTGACTAGCTGCAGCAACAACATCTGCCTTAATACCGGAAATATCTAAATCCATTTATAGTTAAAAGTATGCAACCTTCAACGAATGGCTTCATTGAAAAAACGCAAACTCATTTTCCGAAAATATTCTGCTGGCCTATTTCGCCGAATTAAGTGCTAAATACCAACCATCTTTTATAGTCATTCTATTCAATAATTAAATCTATGTTGAGAATAAACCATGATGTTGATCTGGAAAAATATAGCAAACTACGAGCGTTTTTAAAAACAAAATCGGAAGGATTTCAAGCAAAGAAGTCTTACACTCTGTAGCTATAGCTGAAGAATACATTGATCAGTCTATGAGAAACAGGACAACTACAGTAAATACTATTTGTAAACAGATTAAGGAAGCATTTTCTTCATTTACAGTAACCGAAATTCCAAATATTTGTATTGAAAACTCTTCCAAAATTAATGATTTAAACATACAGTTCACGAACAATTCATTTTATTAATTGTACTATTACAATTTTGGTGTTATTGACAAAAAAGTTGTTCATTATAAATCTTAAATTAATAAATTAGTCGCCTATAAAGTAGAGTAGAGGCAAGAAAAATGTTATTATTTATTTATAAAAATTATCACAAAAAATATTGGAAAAAAAACAAATCAAAACATTTGAAGGTGGTAGACAATGAAGTAATATCAAAAAAAATACCTTGTCGGACTTCCATTGTCTTTATTTTATTACTTAACAAAACGTTTCGGTTAGTTAGTATCTCTAACCGTTTTCAAGTGTAAACTAAATTATAATTCTAAGCCTACTGTCTTAAATACTATCCACGTGCAATGAAGCTTGATGACTCCGCCTACGTGCTTATTGGAGTGTGAAGTTTAAGCTGTTGGTTTTGGACAAGAAGAGGTTTTCAAATATTGGGGATATCTATACTTGGTTAACTAAATATATGGGTATTTTGATTGATAAAAGGTGCTTCTTTAAAATCTCGTTTTCTCCAGTGCTGTTCCGTGTCCAAAATCTTGGCTTCTGACCACTTTATTGTATATTATGCGGGTTGGTCCATACATGTTCCGCTATACCTGATCTCGAAGTTTCACCTCTTTAAGTATGTTTCAGATGTCTTTTACTCGTACGGAAAGAGGTCTTTTTGTTTCTTCAATGTACGATTCGCCGCACTCGCAAGGGATTTGATAGATACAATTTTTTGTGTTGTCATTACGGGGGGTTTTACTTTTGTATAAGAAAGCTTCTTAGCGTATTTCCGGATTTGAAGGCTGTTTTGATATTATAGTTTTCGTTGTCCTTCTAATCTTTTTAAAAATCCCCTTAACATCAGGTATTGTGTGAAATGCTTGCTCCTCTTTCGTTTCTCCATTAGTTTTTACTTCGCGATTTTTAATATGTTCCTAAAACCGAATCAGCTCTTCGTTGCTGTCTGTCCAGATAATAAAGGTATCATCAACATATCTAAGCCAAAGTTTAGGTTTAATCTTGGCAGGGTTAATAGCGTGTGACTCAAACCATTCCATGTACAGGTTAGCCACCAGCGGAGAGAAAGATGAACCCATTGGAAGACCGTCATCTTGGGCATAGAACCTTTCTTTTACTTGAAAGTAAGAACTATACGTAGACAACACTCCAATAGTTCCATCACTCCATCCAGCGGCACACTAGTGCGTTCTGAAAGGGTTGTGTTAAGTAACAAAATAAATACAATGAAAGTCTGACAAGGTAATTTTTTTGAAATCAAAACATGACTCGATCAATATATTTGTAAAAATATACAAGTGTTTAAGCATAATATAGGAAAATATGTGATGCGTTAATTATACACTATAACAAGCAAAAAAAAACCTTTTAAAAATGCAGAAAATGTCATTCTTTTAAATGCAAATGGTCGAAATAAACAGGTTTTCGGCCACCTCGTCCATCCTATCGATCGATGCATGGTATGAATGGCTAAATGACTTTTTGCAACGCGAGCGATTAATGGCAGCACATGTGCTTTGCGTGCAATTATAATCCCGCCGGCAAGGGACGCGACAGGGTAGGCTCATTGTTTGCATATTTTAATTTTTGTTTTAGATTTAAAAGCCTTGAGGATAAAATGGGGCGGAAACATGGGCCTAATAGATAATATGTAATATTCATTTGTCACTGTCACTTATTATCTTTGGTATACACACCCCAGCGACGCCAGCGTTAAGAAATTAAATACCTGTGGAACAAGTGTTTTACCTGCCTTATTATTCTTACATTTTTTTTAAAGTTTTTCTCATACTTTTTATCTCTTTATTAGTTGTTATATTAGGCATAAGTGTTTTGTAAGAAATGTACAAATCCATAGAGATCTTGAATGGGAAACCATAACAACATTCATTCAAAGGAAAGCACTCAAAGTTTAAAAAAAAAAGCAGGAACTCATCCCAATAAAGAATTAAGAAGATTAATGGATTATGATCCAGTACAGGACGAGGAAAGAATGAGGGTATACTATAAGCGCCCAAGAAATCAGCTATTGTAACAGCTTAAAGGAAATTCGCTGCTGGAACAAAGAAGAAAAAAGAAGAAAGAAGAAAAAAACTAGAAGTTCTATACAGTTTTAACTTCTAGCAAGAGCCAAGGAGTCATTAAACTAGACGCCGCCATACCTAGTTAGTAGTTAGTAAACAAAAACCCTACAAACACCTACAAAAAATTTACCTACCACACAAGAACTTACTACACACAACACTGCACCCATACACACACCTACACTAAGACCAGTAAGTTCTTAGCAGCTTCTTACTACAGCTTCAGATCAGCACTGCAAGTTCTCTCCCTGAAACAGTGGGGTCCTCATAGGTGTGAAGCATGCGCACGTATTATCTCTTTTGGAGCACAAACATGTACACTGCACCAAAAGCCTTACACCTACACAAACACCTTCACAGTAGGTTAGGTTAGGTTAGAGTGGCAGACCTCTGGCATTGTCCAAACAGTCACACGTAGTCCTATAAGGACCGTTGTGGTACCATACATGTTCCGCGGAACCTATTTGCATCAGCTACCTGATGGTTAACGCAATCGTAAAGAATCTTGACAGCTCAATCAAACCAGCCACTGCTGTTAATAAACTTAGTTAGTCGACCCAGTTGCAGGCTGCTCACTTCCTCCAGATCATTAAATAATGGTTCGCCAAGTGCATTGAACCTTCTTCTCGCGAGGCCGGGGCATTCACACAAAAAATGCTGAATACTTTCCTCCTCTTCTTCATCTCTGCAACTTCTACAGAATTCGTTAGTTGGTTTTTGCATACGTTCAGCGTGTCTACCGAACAGGCAATGTCCGGTGATTACGGCAGTGATGTTTCTTAGGTCCTTCCGACTGTGCTGTAATAGCGCTGCGGTTTTCCTGTTATCAAGTAAGGGCCACAATTGCCTGGAGATGCTACAAGTTCTAAGTCCTGTCCATCTGCTTTGCGCAAGTTGTTTAGGTATTCGATCTATCCCTTCTTTGACTGATCCTAGTGGTCTAGCCACAGTATTCTCTGCTTGCGCCCTTCCTGGCGAGCGCATCAGCAGTCTCGTTGCCATATATGTTGCTGTGTCCAGGAACCCAACACAAGGTGATTCGATGTTGAGCACCAAGTGTGCAGAGATTGTTGCGACAGCGCCTTACTAATTTTGACTTAGTACTGCTTGAGCCAATTGCCTTTATAGGTGCTTGACTGTCTATATAGATAGACCTTCACAGTAAGCTGCAAATAAATAAACAAGTACTATGACAAAACCGAAACCTAGGTACACCGGTACCTACAGGCCTAGGTGAAGTACGAAGCAAAACACGCAATAGGCGTGCAGAGCGGAAATACTAAGCGAGTGGTCTAAAGGTTTATACGCCTATGGCGCGGAAACCGCAGGAACATGAGGAGTTTAGTCGGTAGGCAGCCCCATCAGGTTTGAATCCGACACTACTCTGCCTCACAGGGTGCCAGTCTTTAGAAGATTTTCCTCGAAAAAAAAGAAAAAGCATGAGTCGAGAACGTAGACAATTTAGATCAGCAAACAATAATCACGAAACGGACAAATTTATGGCATGGCTCATGTAAATAAAGCCTAGCATATAAAGGCATGCGCACTGCAAAATTCTCATTAAACAAATGGGAATCTGGACAGGTCCAGGATTTAAAATTTGAAATGTTTTATTAAAAGCTTAATGCTCATATTTTAAACACAAAATTAACTAATCAGCAACTTTGACATAAAGACATTGGAATACTTGATGCATTAGTAATCTGAGAATACTTCTATATATCAATTTTTTAGTATATGAATATACCAACTAAACTGCTTAACAGAGCAGACAAAGGGAACTGTTTATGTAAAAGATAACTGGAAATAACTAGCACATGACTTTATAACACTTTTCTTTGGGACAAACGTTGAACTTTAGGCTCCAAGTTCGATTTGGGAATAGCTCTATGAGCTAGTAGTTTATTCTACCACGTGGTGGGATATTACGAATTGTGACCATACGATACAATTCTATAAAATAATGCCTGGTTTGATAAGGCTTCCTGCCACCTTCACTAACCTTTCAAGGCAGATTACAATGACGCTAAATACCTCCAGGTTAATCATTACAAATAAAATAATAATGACGGGGTGCAAGCATGGACTATTTCATTAAATTAAAATAATGGATAATGGGCACTTGGATTAACATAAACGTAGGTATTTACTTTTTTCTATTAAATATAAGTAAAGAGTAAAGTGTCTTTGAAACTTTTTGAAGCAATAGATCATTAGGTGTGCCATTGCAGAATCGGCCGCTAAGACTTTATGTCGTTCGTTTATTTGTGTTTTTAACTTGGATATGTGACTTTTATTAAATAAGAATGACTTCAAGAGTCCAAGAAATATCACAGATATATTATTCCTTGGCTAAACTATGCAATAAACTGCATTTTGGTTGTTACGTTACTGCTATTAAAATTTGCCCCACCTGTAAAAAAAATGAATAATAAACTAAAAAAAACATGGAGCAATAGGTTATAGGTTGGCACTATATTGAATGTTATTTAGAATTCCACCTTGTCCGTAAGCTATTGGAATCTTTCTTTGATTAACATTCACTGACATTTTTTGACGTCTCAACCTTTTGTCAATGCCTTAAGGTGGGAGTATCAACATGCTTGCCAACCTATAACCTATTTCGCGTAGATTTATTTATGTTTTCTAGCTTTCATACAAAATTTAAAGAAAATCATTATCGTCTTCATATTTTATAGGTAATAATTGACATATTAAATAAATATCAAGGAATTTCATAACTTATTTTAGGAGAATTGTATAGCGAAAAATATCGGGTAAGATTTTTTTAACATTATTATGTCATTGTCACTCATTGTTCTTTCACTATATACAATTCTCCCAAAATTAGCAATGAAATAAATTGATATTTTGTAATATATCAGATACTACCTAAATAATGTACCGACGATATTGATTTTCTTTAAATGTTAGTTGTTAAAATAATAAACTCAAAAAATCAACGCGAAATAGGTTATAGGTTGGCAGTAGATTGAATGACGTTGAGAATTCAACCTTTATTGTGGCTTGGGTTCAGAACGTTGCTAAGTCGTATATCATTGGTGCATACCAGCATTAAACTGTTACCATGCGAGCAAAAATTATTTGCATCAAAGAGGGCCTTGCATCTAAGGACGTAATGCTTAGCCATGGACCTTAATACCTGTTGGGTGTCAGTAACTACCTGAATTAACAATCAATGAGTTATTCCGTGATCTTTGACAGTCGTTACTAGTAATGTAATTCGTCGCTAATTTTTCCAAGTTCTTGAACAATTCACACAATGGGCTTTACGGAACAGCACAAAACATTCATGGTTGAAGCGTATTTTCGAAACTGGGTTAGAGTAAATGGTGAGTGGCAATACAATCCGGGTTTGGGCATGAACGATTTTCACGAACATTTTCCTAACGTTGCTTTTATTGCTGGGGATTTTTATCATTGCCTGAAAAGAACCATGGCTGTGTTTCTGTTTAGGGAAACATGTTTTATACAACACAAAAAAGGAGCAGGAAGACCATCTGCAAGAACAGAAGAACTTGTTGCAAACGTTCGAGAAATAATGTAAAATACGCCAACAAATTGTATAAGACGCCTGTCCCCAGAAGTGGGAAGATCTTATGGAACATGCAGGACTATTCTTAAGAAGCAGCTAAATTTATTTCCTTATAAAGTGCAAGTATACCAAGAAATACAAGCCGCAGAATTTGAAAGACGCAGGAATTACTCTCAATGGTTTAGCCAAAATGTATTGGAAAGAAATGATTTATTAGACCTGACATTTTTTTCGGAAAAAGCCTGGTTCCACCTCTCGGATTATGTGAATTCTTAGAATACATGTAATTATTTTTCTTTTTCTTTCTTTCTTTGTTAATTTTGTAAACAACAAAAATAAATTTGTATTTGTCTTCTATTTTATTACTCATTAGTTTGGCATCTCATGTCATAATATGAATTTGACAAAATTTTAACCTAGATTTGGTTAGATAATATATTGTCCCCATATCATTGTGATCTAAACCAAGCCCTACGTTTTTTAATCCAAGCCCTCTTTGATGCAATTTTTTTTTGCTCGCACGGTATATTTCGTAAACGGTTAAAGATGAAAGTAGAATGTAAAAATATATTATGTTTCATTAAAAAATTTAAACTTTATACACGTAGGAATTGGATAGAGCCTGTATAATATATTTTTTCTAACAAAAATTCATTGAAAAAAAAAATTATTTGACGGGTTTGAGCGATTCTCCATTAAGTGGGCGGTATTTTTTTATACAGTGGCCGGCAGAAAGTTTGCAGCATATGGGAAAGTTTTTTATCTTTAAGTTTAGAAAATTAATTTAATTTTAGATAGGTTCTGCATGTTCTCAAACCAAAATAACAGCCACTAAATCCGGTAAAAGTTTTATGGTATACGAGGTAGGATCAAAAATTTGAAATTCCGCTAAGAGTAAAGAACCGCCATCATTCATTGTAGAATATTTTTTTACTAAGAATTATTGTTTTAATTTCAATGTTTTACCCAAATTCCAAATTTCGCTTATTTTGGACAAAAAAATGGATTTAATCTTGTTTTCTGAATAACCCTGTATAAAAAATAAATGGCAACCGAACAGTACGAAAATAAGATTTTCTGCAGACTTTGTTAGAGATAACCGTCGATCATAAGTCCGATTAGTTTGTTTTCATAATATTATGGCTTTTTAAAATAAAAACATAAAAATATTAAATATTTTTGCTGCACACCGTATTTTATTTTCTGAGGGAACAAGTTAATTTCATCTAACTGATATTTTTTGATTTACATTGACTTAAAGCATCTCCTAAATAAATTTTTATACATTGAAGTATGTATAGAAAGTTTCCTTTTGATTTATAAAGAAAAAAATTTAAATTAAAAATATATTTTGAACGGATTTTATTCGTCACGCAAAATAAGGTTATTTTCATTTATCAAATACACTTTTAGGATAATCCCACTATTAGGTTATACATTTTTAACTCAAGAATAGGAAACAAAAAATGCTAATTAAGACTACATTAACAATAAATCCGTTCAAAATATATTTTTAATTTAAATATTTTTCTTTATACATTAAAAGGAAACTTTCTATGCATACTTCAATGTATAAAAATTTATTTAGGAGATGCTTTAAGTCAAAGTAAATCAAAAAATATCAGTTAGATGAAATTAACTTGTTCCCTCAGAAAATAAAATACGGTGTGCAGCAAAAATATTTAATATTTTTATGTTTTTATTTTAAAAAGCCATAATATTATAAAAACAAACTAATCGGACTTATGATCGACGGTTATCTCTAACAAAGTCTGCAGAAAATCTTATTTTCGTACTGTTCGGTTGCCATTTATTTTTTATACAGGGTTATTCAGAAAACACGATTAAATCCATTTTTTTGTCCAAAATAAGCGAAATTTGGAACTTGGGTATAACTTTGAAATTAAAACAATAATTCTTAGTAAAAAAATATTCTACAATGAATGATGGAGGTACTTTACTCTTAGCGGAATTTCAAATTTTTTATCCTACCTCGTATACCATAAAACTTTTACCGGATTTAGTGGCTGTTATTTTGGTTTGATAACATGCAGAACCTATCTAAAATTAAATTAATTTTCTAAACTTAAAGATAAAAAACTTTTCCATATGCTGCACACTTTCTTTAGGTCACTGTAAAAGGCTGATCCGTTTCTATATTAAAACGGTTTTATACTGTAATAGATTTCCTACTGTGTAGTCTGTGTAGAAAGAAATTATTTTCATCTTTTATCGACAAAGACTGCTCTCTTAAAACATCAATTATTCATGAAATAATTCTTAAATCAGTAAAATCCTTATCTAATTCTACGCGTGTTTTCCGGCACCTCACGAGGGTAATAAAAAACGCTTACCGAATCACGAAATGATAATTAAGTAAGAAGTCAGCCAATTTCTTAATAATATGGCTGATGTGGTCTTCCCGTGAGAGGCCATAAACGTCGTTACGGCGAATACATCATCTCTCCGATAAAAGCCTAATTCACGTTTTATGGGTCCCTCTCTGCATCTAATGGATAGTTTTACAATGAACTTATTTTATTCATGACTGCCTGCATTACGAGGTAATATAGACGGTGTAATAAACAGGTTTTATCGACTTTTCTATATAAACATTTATATTAAATTAAATTCAAACAAGATCGCTTTTTTAATTCTTAACGAAAATGCAGGTAAACATTAAATATATTGACATATTGTCGGATATGGATTGGTATCCTTAAGGACGGATTACTCATCTCGTACTTCGCGGTGGTGCTAAGACTCTTAATGGGTGTTGAGCTTGATAAGAAGAGGTGTAGTGGAAAGATAGTGTACACCGAGAAAAAAAATTAGTTAAAATAACTCAATATTTAGTTAACCGAACTAAAATCTGTAGTAGAATAGGCCCCAGGTTAGATGACTTGCAGGTTTTCCTAATTCTATTTTGCTAGAATTATCTAGTGGTTGCAACTAAAAATACTTGCTGTTTTCTGCATAGATGGAGCTACTATAAACTTTGGTTGCGCTAGCTAAAAGTATTTAGTAGTTTTAATATAATATCTATTAAAAATAGGAAGGCATTTAGTAAAAGAAACTAAATGCATCAGCTGTATTTGGTATCCTCACCATACTATTTAAACTTATTCTTTTGCTGTGTTACATACTTTTATTTGTAACAATAAATCGATGATCTTAATTAAATTAGATTAATGTATTTGCAAAAGCTACTATTTCTTATAGCTAACCTTAAAAGTTTATTTTGCTAAAAATGCGATTTAAAGATCCTTTTTTTTTGTTACCATTACCATTTAATTTTTTGTGTTTTAACGGGTAAAATAAAAATAGGTGTAAATTTGTATTTTTATTCCAATAGAATTTATTTAGTAATAACAAACTTAAACACTAACAAGATCAATCACAAATCTAGTACAGTAATGAAGTAATTTCTGGTAGGTACCCACAATTTGCTTAAATATTTTTTGGTTTTAGAACTTCAGCTAAAAAATATAACTGAAAAATTGTTAGTAACGTGAAGACACAATTTTCAAAATTTAAAAAGTTTTATGCGTCCGCTTAGATTTAAACCTCTTGAATACCAGTCGAATGTTCTATCAATTGGACTAAGGAATTGCAATGTCACATTGAAGTCAAATAGTTTTTGTTGCTATTCTTCCTTCTAGAATTCTAGGGCTTCAAAGGTCTAAAAAAATTTAGTTTGATTAATGTAAACCTGGTAAAAGTTTATTAGTAGGTAGTTTTTGTTAGAGATAATTAAAATAAAGCCAAAGTCCCGTGCATTCTACGTTCTATGCAAAATTTAAAAAATCTGGGGTTATAAAAACTTTAAATATTTTTTAAAAAATTTTGTTACTAGTATTTGTTTTGTGCAACCTCTTAACCGAGAAGATTTTTTAAAATTGACAGACCACAGATTTTCTGTAATTAGACACAGTGACATGCAAAAAATACATTTTTATATATTTTTTTCAGTTTTCTCTTTGATAACGTGAGAGCAGAATTGGCCTTGAAACTTTAGAGTCGTATATTATAATACGTTTTGTATAGATTAAGGTTCTGCAAAAACAAATAACTAAATAAATATAAAACACTATATACTATATATATATATATAGATATAGGATAGAGACCAAATATTATTATATAAATAGGTAATAAAAGTCACTGACAATAACTTCTACAGGATTTTTGTTCCATTTACTTTCATTAATTAAAAAAAATGATTTCCCTTTACTGTGCTGTAATATTCAAAAACTGTATTTTAAATTTGAATTCTTTCAAAATCCACATTTGAATAGAATTTATAAAAGCTATACTAAACCAAAAAAACACCCTCGTAATCACATCTAAAAATTAATTGGCACTTATACCTATTATTAATATTGTTTTAATTTCTGGATGACATCAAGCGTTCGTGGGACTATGAAAATAGTTGTTTGCCAAAATTTTTACATATTTATTAATCTGTATGCTCCAAGCTCCAAAATAACAATATGGCATCGGCTCTATCGTTTGGATTAAATTCCATTTTGATACTGAAATAAAGGAATAATTGGTTATGAAATATCCCAGCACCAAATAGAATGCAGGGTGCCGTATATCCACTGTAGGTACTTGCTGTTAACTTTTAACTTGCCTAAATACTAAATATTATGAAATAATCAAGACACAAACACAAAAGAACAAATTCAGGTATCCATAATCTGTGTAAAGCTAAATGTTAATGCTGCCATGTCGGAGCTAACGTGTAAATAGTGGTTTCGTGAAGTTTCGTTACGTATTCGAGTACGCCGACTCTTCACGAACGAGTACCTTGCCTGGTAATGTAGTAAAACATACTACTTCGTCTGAGTAAAATTTAATGGAGATATTGCTAAATCCGCTAGAAAATTTGGTGACCAGTAAGAGTAAATATTATTTCGAGTTGTATCTAATATAATAAAATTTGCCATTCTTACTAATTTCTTCTCAGCAAAGAAATCTAGTAAACTAATTTTCTCGGTGTATAGGACAAGGACATTCCTAGTTTCGTGGGAGGAATAAGTAGACGAATATTGATAAGAAATAATTGTTTGTAATTGGTTGGGATAAACGGTTCCACTTCTAATAGTACATCAGGGAAATCCCCTCTTTTATTAACGTGCAAAATGATTGCTGACATAGCAAAACGGAACCCCTTCTTCCAGTTGATAAGGGTTGCAAAACTGTATAAAAACTCGAAGGAACACTTACTCAGAGACTTGTAGCAAGTTTGTCTATTCAGTTTGAAGCCAAGATTAAATTCAACAATTTTTGAAGTCATGAAGAGTTCTGCAATAGAACCAATCTATTTTGCTCCAATTGCGTAAGTGTTCTTTGAGTAATTTATTTAACTGTTTATTGTGTAAATTTTTGTAAAATTCTCATCTTGGTCAGAGTTATCTATTAAGCGGAAATTGTTTCTTTAAACTTGCTGGAATAACACCTTCCTAAAATGTGTAAAAAGGGGCAGTCTCTCTCGTTATTAGAGAACTATTTAAATTTACTGTTATATACCTACTCTCAAGTCGTTAATTTGTATTTTATTCGCATTATTTATTGCAATATTTGTTGTTATGTTTATAATTTCAATAGTTGATTCTAATCTAAACCAGGATTCTTTAAAAGGTTTAAACATGTGTGTATCTATGTACAAGGAACACACGAAAAAGGTGAAAGTAAGTATTTTTAATTTCCTTCCGGTCTTTATGATTTAGATATATTAACAGGAATAAAGAGTTTGAGATTGTTTATTAATAGGGAGGCATTTTATTGCAAACATTTTCAGTTATATTTAAGCACCAAAGGTTTCTGTTTTTTCCAAAAAAAATAAGTGGCGTCCTAAATGTAAAACAAGGTCAAATCAGTCTTAACATCAAATTGAAATTATACCTGATGCAGTAGAGGAAAGATCCACTGAAATCAGACCTACCGAAGACACGATAAAAATAAATTGGCAACTATCAACTATCATAGAACTTCCAGTTATTTTATATTTATGTACGCTGAAAGTAATCTAAAAATGCCCTTAAAATGGGTTAATAAATCGTTCTATTTAGTGAATTAAATTTCTGAGGAATTTTATTTCAAGAGTAGTTACTGTATTTAAAAAGTATAATTAATAAAATAGGGACACTAAGTAAGAAAACTTAGTATATTGTCCTCTAGAGAAATTATTAGAGAAAAAAATTAAAATTGGCAAAAAAAAATGGAAAATAAATTTTAAAATCCTTAATCCACCTTATTCACCAGATTTGTATCCCTCTTCTGTGAGTAATTAATATTTCTCCTTCCCTTTACATGTATGAAGTCAGTAAAGAAAAATGCCTTAAGAATTTGGAAGATTTCCTCAATTTTTTTATAGATCAGATATTTATTAGCTAATACATATTTTTTTGTTGGTAAGACCTGATGATGCCTACGTTTAAGGCAAAACATCACACAAAATTAATCAAAGAAAAATCTTTATTTAAGGCTAGGATCTATGGGCTCTTTTGGTAGAATAGAAATAGAAAGTGTGTAAATAAAATCACTTTATCTAAAACCGTGGTGACAATTCTTTCAATAACAGTTTGTAAATGGCGGTTTAACTAAAAGTGACGTCCATAAAAGACCCCTTTTTGTTTTATGTCAACTTTACTACTTTTTTATTTTCTCCAGTCATGGAATCCTTGAATCTTTATTGATTTCGAATAGACAGATACCGGACGGCATTTGTTAGCTTTAAACATATATTTTTACTATCTTACTCCTGTTAATTATATGTAGTGTTTCTGGTTGATTTTACTATTAAACTATTAATAAGGTTATTCACTTATTTTTAATTAGAATTGCTCTAACTCTAACTCTAAAATTGCAGTTTACATGACTGTAGAATGAATTACGTTACATTGAATAAAAACGCAGGACATTAACAATTAGGTACACATTTAATTTGAAGAAATATGTATCAAATAGGCGTTTTTTAATAGAGCAACCTGATATAGCCCAAAAACGAGTAGAACTTTTAAGAGAATTTAAGGATATCGGCAACTTTTAATTTCCCGTAAAACCTGTTTTTCTGGATGAAACCTGGATATACAGTAAAGGGGTTTTTAGGCGAAGTTGGCAAGATGATACTCTTCATAGAGTTAAAATAAAATCGACAGAGGGTGTACGGTATATTATTCTACATGCTAGTTCAGAAAATGGATTTGTAAATAATCCAAGTTTGATATTCAAGTCTGGCCTGAAATCATGTGATCATCATTATTGTTTTCTACCCAAAACCTCATCGTTAACGAGAAACTGACTACACTATGACATCAGACTGCTCATTTGGTATTACTTTGAGAAAAACTGTTTGCGCTTTTATTCATTTATTTATTTATGTATTTGCAACTACTAATTACAGGTTGATATAGGACATACCATTAACCCAATTAAAGAAGTATTTTTTAATAATTAATAATTTAATAACACATTTGTTACATACAATAAAGCCCACTAACTTACAGGTTAAGCATACTTATAATTAATACAACATTTGTAGAGGAAGCAGGGACGTAGCGAAGGCATCTGGTTTGGAAGGGGTGAAATTCCTAAATTTCCCAACTTTATAAAATATAAAAAAATAACACAATTCAAAAAGTATTTATTTCAGACCTACCCATAATTTATCAAATAAACTGTATAAAAAACATATGTACAGGGTTTGTTGGGCAAATGTTCCGGAACGGCTTAATTACAGGGGAACTAAAAGTGATATCGGTTCCGGTTTTTGGGCAATCCATAGGACTAAAATTTTACTATTTAACTATAAATTATCACAATACCATATGTCAGTAATGTCACCAACTGTCAAGTGTTGACATTATTTATTTTTTTTAAATGGAAAATGGTATGTTATCAGATATTCTAAATCTTAAATAAATTTAAAATATTTTTCGTATGATAATCATTCATATGATTAAATTCAACTGTTTCGGAAATACGGGCAAATGAATAGTACATTTTATTTAAACAAAATTGGTAATTATTTTTAAATAAACAATAATATAAAATTAAAGTTATTTAATTAAATGTTCAAAATGTCGTCCTTCAGCCACCTGCATGACAGTGTCCAATCCTCTCGGAAAATTGGGAAAGCACGTTTTGCGAATGTTCACGAGAAATAACATGCACAGCATCTAAAATACTGCTTTTAAGATCCTCCAAAGACTTAGGTTGTGTACGATACACGACAGTCTTTCAATGAATGAAAATGCCAAATGTGTCTATCTATACAGGGTGAGTCGGGAGGAATGGGCAAAACTCTAAGGTGTAATCATTGCATCAAAATAATAAGAAAAAATTCAAATGTTGTTATCCAATATTTATTTGTTTTCAGATTTTAGCGTTAAATAAAATAATAATATTGTTAAACCAAAATAATATGCAACATTAATATTGTTTTAAATAAATCATTGGTTTAATAAATTTTCAAATATACAGTCATTGACTTCCAAACATTTCCTGCTTCGTTTACGAGGGGCGCGCGTGGTTCTTCTAATTGATTCGTGCCTTTCTTTAATATTGAGCGCAGCATTTCTAATGCGTCTAATAATTAATGTATCCCCATAGTATCTACTTTTACTTTGTATACCTCATTTTTTAACCAACCACATAAATTATGGTCCAACGGTGTGAGGTCTGGCAATCTAGGAGGCCAACTAATAGGACCACCGCGACCAATCCAAACCTCGAAAAAAAAAGCCAATAATTTATTTAAGCTTAAAAAAAACGTTAATGTTGCATATTTTGGTTAAACATAATTATTTTATTTAACGCTGAAATTTGAAAACAAATGAATATTAGATAACAACATTTGAGTTTTTTCTTATTATTTTGATGCATAGGTTACACCCTTAGAGTTTGGCCCATTCCTCCCGACTCACCCTGTATATTACAGTCGGTCTTAACTTGAATTGTGTAGTGTGTGACGCAAGCAAAGCGATAGGCGATAGCTGCGCCCAATGATCTGGTACAGGTCATTGGCTGCGCCGCAGTCAGGATTTTGTCCTCCTACTAGTCCGATAATTTTGAACGTTAAATAAGCTACACACATTTTTGTGTACCAAATTTTCCCAACTTTTGATGTTTAAGGCAACTTTGGGGGGGCGTCGCCCCCCCCCCCCCCGCCCCCCAATGACTTCGTCCCTGAGAGGAAGTCTTATTTAAAGTTATACAGGATGTCCGGAAATGATGAGCAAAAAATTTAGGGGATAATGTTAGACCGAAAATAAATGCTATCTCTTCCTATAATATTTTTTCGAAACTTGATTATTAATGGAGTTACAGGGTGTTAAAATTAACTTTTATAGCATTTATTTTCGGTCTAGAATTATCCCCTAAATTATTTGCTTATCATTTCCAGACACCCTGTATTATCTAATACTAAGTTATTAAATATTTTATAAATATAAACAGTACTGCTGAAGGTTCTCCTATTGTGTAATGTCATTAAGTTGTAGCGCTTTAGATTATTAAGATAGGTAATTACTAGCTTTTTAAAGTTTTATTTTAACCAGACTACTATAATAGTATATTAAAGTACACGTTTCATAAGAAGCGGTTTTAGCGCACGCGTCTATTTTAAAAAACAAGCCACGAAGTGGCGAGTTTTTTAATTGACACGCGCGCTAAAACGCCTTATGAACCACGTGCTTTATACTATTTTTTCTATTTGTAGTTTTTTCAATAAAAACGACATATTTAAAAAGAAAATAAATCCTTTAAATTTTTATATCTAAATTTTATGTTAGTAATACTATTTTTTATCATAGTAACCTCTGGACAACAAAAATTATTTTGCGAACTGTCATTTTTTGATTTATTGACCCATTTTCACCACGAGATTCTAAAGTTATTTCAGCGATATGAGATTTGAAATTGGACGGAATACGTTGTGTGATCCTTTTACATTCGGTACATATACAGAGCGTTCGGAAATTCGGGCGATTTTGCTAATTTTTTTTTAATTTCAAAAGACGTGATTTTACGTAAATTTTTCAATTTTTCAATTTCAATGTTACCAACATCAAATAAAGAAAAAACGCGTATCGAAATAGCTTCATTATGAACTTCATTTCAAGTTCATAATGAACTTATTATGAACGTCAAATAGAAAAACTATCTTTAAGGTTTTCGTAGAAGTAACAGATTTAGAATGTCGTAAGGCAAATCCGAGGTATTTATAGTATAGCTTTACTATAGAATTAATGTGGAAATAAAATGATAATTTATCTTCAAACAACACCAGCAAAATATGTTAAGATCTGATATATCCAAAAAAATTGCACTATCATGCCCTAAATTAAATTCAAACCATGTTTCCTAATATATTTGACCTATTTTGTAAAAATTCAAATAGATAAGTTATAAATTTTCAAACGCCGCGGCGCGCCGTAACGTAGCATATTTTTGTTGGACTATAAAAGGGGTTCCTTAACTTATCTTTATAACCATCAAGGCAAGTGTAAAAGTTTATAGCTTTTAGATTGTCACATTAAAAATTAAGGACGTAAAAATAAACGTAAAGTTTTATGTCCTGACTTAAAGTAGGTAGTTTCCAGTTTTATATACTTTTTACTGTGTGTTTGAAGCTGTGACAACAACAAATTATTTCGTAATATCCTGTAGATTTAAAATTTTAATAAATTTACAATTTTTTGTTTAAACAGTCCTTTCTACATCAGCGGTACAGACAGCTTGCGACGAGCATTCCTACTTGCAACGTTTCGGTACGAAATACCGGATAAGGCAGTTAGCGGATTTAAGGGGGGGGGGGGGGGGGGGTGGTATGGTGCGCGCGCCCTCCTGAGATTATAAAATTGTCAAAACAAAACCAAAACTTTCCATAAATAATAGGATAAACAACCACATCACACACAATCACTGAATTATTTGGGTTGACTTAAAGTTAGTTTCAATTTTTTCAAATTAAATGTGTTTACAATTCGCAAAATCACAGTTGAACAAAATTAGATCTAAAATTTTTATACATTCTCCTTACATAATTAAGATGTTTTTGGTATTTTTCTGCCAACTCCTTTCTTCTTAAAGGCGAGAAAGCTTCAATTTTGAATTATTTGGAAGCAAATATTCCTGATCAATTCGAAACAATTTTTTTTTCTTCAAATGGCCAAATTAATTTGGCCAAATATGACAATCATGGTACGATGATTGATCGTAACACCGGACAATATTTTTTCAAAACGATCCATTTTAAAAACAAAAAAGTATGGTTTGTTTTGACTACAAAATATACTGTTTAGGTAGGTACTACAAAACACGAGTTTTTACTGACAGTTTGCACGGGTTCGCAAGCGATATAAGTACGATTAAAAAAATTAAATTAAAACTAAAAAAAGCAATTTTCTAGCACTTCTTTCTACTTTCTAACAAAGGGAATACGACCCACTATTTACTTTTGCATTTCAGTACTACTCTAGAAAGAAAAAACTGGCCATCTAAGCAATAATTGATACTACAATTATTTGGGTTTTGCCAGCGCAGACTCAACCACCTTGAAAGAATCCGTGAAACAGAAACATCGGCAACACTGCTTGAAGATCCATGTGTCACGTGACTTTTTTAAGGTTAGCCATGGTTTAGTATGTAATTTACGCGCGAACGAGGTGTAGGTGTAGTGTTAATTTGTATTTATATCCGGTTTTCGATTGATATCTAATAGAAAATTTAAGTGATATGATTGCTAAGAACCTCTACAAAATACTGATGAAAATTATTGGTGCGGGTTTGCTCTAATAGCATTAATAAAGTGAAAAATCCAACAGCCTGGCCGGCCTGGCGGTTTGTTTACGGGTCTTATAAATGGCGGCAGAATTTTATTTGTTTTAATTTAAAAGTTGTGTTTTTTGTATTCTAGTTAGCTCTTTGGAATACGCTTTATTGTTTTGTGGCTACAGTTAATTTATTAAATATTGAAGTGTTTATTTAACTTGAAGGTATATGTGAATTAGTTTAAAAATATTACTAGTAGAGATAGTTCATAAGTAGGTAGGATACCTCTAGTTACCTAGATACTTAGATAAGTACTATTTTTTTTCTTTTAGTTTGTTTATTTATTAACATGCCAGGCCCCTGCTGTATTCCTGGGTGTAACTCTAACTATAAAAGTGTTTTAAAAGCAGGTGAAGAGAATGTAATATATGTTTATAGTTTAGATTTGACCAATTACTGTATAAATATTGTTTATCAGGTTTCAGTGGATGAGTGGACATTGATATGAAGGTAACGGTTTTTTTAAAAGGTAATGAATTGGCTTACAATGATTTGAAATGGATTTTACCCTTTGAAATTAAACTAAGCAGGTGGTCTCAGCTTGAAAACTTATTGTAACGAAGTTACCCAGATAGTAGGTGACAAACAAAGCCTTAAGCTTAGGTACAAAATTTTGAGACTTTAGAAGTCGATAGTCAGTCCTGCAATTTAAACGCAGAAGATAATAATTTGTATAATAGAATATTACTTTTGATCGATCAAATAAATATACTCGTAGTCAGTGGCGCAACTAGAAATTTAGTTCGGGAGGGGGGGGGGGCTTTAACCTCTTCCGCCGCACGCGAAAAAAATTTTGGGTGCCACGCCCTTTTTTGGGTAAAATACGTATGATTGACGAGAGCGACAGCCCCCTAAAACTTCTGCAATAATACGCCGCTGGCCCTAACTAAATATTTATGAAAAAAAAATTAGAGATTTCATTTTAATTAGTAAAAATGTATTTAAAATAAGTAACGCATATATTAATCATACTTATACTGAAACAAAACAAAAACCTTATACAATAAGTTGTAAGTAATCACTAATAATACTAATATTAAAGTAAAATTCTTCGTTTTGTTTTTGCCTTTTCGTCCAGAATTTTTGCCACGGTAATATCAATATCGTGGTTCGCATAAAGAACTGCCAAACCATTTAATCTGTCCTCTTCCGTGGTGCTACGTAGATATGTCTTTAAATATTTTAAATTTGAAAAGGACCTTTCAGATGTGGCGGTTGTAATAGGCAAAGTTAAAAAAATTTGTAAAAGCCTTTTTATTGGCATCACATTCGGAATTCGGAATACACTTTGTCCAAATCTTCCTTCAGTTTTTGTTTTTGGATTTTTATACCACAGCTCAAGTTTAGCGTTTAACATCGTTTTAATGGAAAACTCTTCAAGGAACTCATTCTTGTAGAAGCTGTGAAGTTTCAAAAAACATTTAAATTGCAGACTATCAAAATCTTGATTATCATATGGAAAGAGGCATTCAAGATTTTAAAGGGTTTCTCGATGTTTTAAAAACCGATCCTCGAGATTTGCTATGAGGCCATCAAAAACGGAATAAAAATTTTCAGCAGCGGAATCGGTTTTTATAACCAATCTTTGTGTTTGTCTTGGCGGTATTCTAGGTACTCTGATTTCAATATCGTATTCCGAAAGTAGATCTTGAGCTTCCTTAAAAATATTTTGAAAATTATCATCTGCCAGGCCTCTTATTTCTTTAAGTGTTACGTCATTAGCTAACTGTAATGCTTAATAAAGGTTTAAATCGACTGTTTGTAGAATCTTGCTTAAAGGCAGTGTGTAGGCATATATTCTTTCTGTACACATTTGTGCGATCACAAATTTGCATGGGACTTATAATGCTGGCCAGTAATCCAGATGCCTCAGTGGAAGTATTGCGGTCGGTCCATTCAGTCAGACGTAGTATATTATAAAATTCCACACCAAAATTATTTTATTTTAAACACAATTTGGTGTGATTTTTTCTCGCCCATGATTTTTTTTTAATAACTAATAAATCATTTAGTTTGTAGGTATGTCTAAAGAGACATTAGGCTTTACACATCTAAAACACCTGCCTACGTCACTGTGCAAACTTTAAATAACGACTTATTGGCGATTCAGGTGGAACCATTTTCATCCTTTAATCTACGACAGTGCCATTATGACGTATTTAGCTTTATCATTAAGATATCATTATGACCTTCATAATAGCACTCAATGTCATTATGAATTCATAATAACATCCAAATATTAAGATACAAAAACAAAAAGAAAGTCGGTGCAAACTATTTATTTGTTATTATTACTTAGAAAAATGGCAAATTGCATTTATTTATTGTAAACATTTCGACATCCGAAGTGACACTTTCGGATTCGGAATCTCCTATATTTAAATTATTTTTGGCCAACACTTTGCGTACAATAGAAAATTAGAATTAGAGGCAATAACGACGACTAATATGGACACCAGAAAATTAAAAAAATTCCGAAAACGTTATGTGATATCAATGAAATTTAGACGAATAAAATCTATTTGCACTGTCGTAGATTAAATTTTTAATGATACAGGTTCGATATGAACTTTATTAATGAAACTTGTGCAATTAAACCACTCGGCTAACGCCTCGTGGTTTAACGTTGCGCACGTTTCATTATAGTGTTCATATCGAACTAGTATCATTAATAACTATAATAATATTTAGCCTCATAATATTGTCTTTTTGCGATTCTGATACGGGTGATTTAATTAATTCGTTTGCTGGCCCTTCAACTCAGATATAAAAAGATTCCTTATACCGAAATAAAGTAGAACACATTTTATCTGAAGAAAATTCCCTTATTTACCATAAAAAACGAGCAACAGCAATTCAGACCGGCATTCCGCCTCTCTTTCGAAGTTAGATGGCATCTCTTTGCATTGTTATGACTGCCAGATCGCTCCTTACAAATCTTGAAAGCGAATAAAGACCGCTGATTGTTATTCTAAGGTCTGAACTGCATTTATTTTATTGGTCTTTTACAGCCATTACGACGAGATAGAACATCCAGGGGGAGATATAGTAAATGGATTTTAAAGTAAAATAAATAAAATAGGGTATTGGTGCACTATACGCAGCATGTACCAATGGTGTGATAAAGTAATAAATATAGAAAGCAGGACCCGAACCGTGTTAAATTGTTTCAAAGATTCTTAAACCTGAAACATCTTATTAATAAGATGTATAGTATTATACAGGGTTATGATAAAGAAACGGATCAGCTTTTTATATAGAATACCGCCCACTTAATCAAGAATTGCTCTTCTTCTCAAGTCGCCGTCTCTTCACGAAGGTTGGCGATCCAAATGGCTATCCTGGATACTGCAGCTCTGAAGATGTCTATTGATGAGCATCCGAACCATCGTCTGATATCCTTTAGCCATGAATTTTGACTTCTACCCACTGATCTATTTCCTTGAATTTTGCCTTCGATTATCAGTCTCAGAAATTCATACTTCTCACCTCTCATAACATGTTCTATATAACTCGTTTTTCGTTGTTTTATTGTCAGTAAAAGTTCCTTTTGTTTTCCCATACGCCTTAGCACCTCCTCATTTGTTACTCTTTGTACCCATGGTATGCGAAGCATTCTTCTGTATAAGTACATTTTGAAAGCCTCTAGGCTACTAGGCAGACTAGGATTAAGAGTCCAACTTTCATAACTGTACACCAGAACCGAGAAAATGTAGCACCTGATCATACGAATTCGAAGTTCCAAGCTGACGCCTGATCTTGTGAAGATTGTTTTCATTTGCGTGAACACTCTTCTAGCTTGTTCAATTCTGGATATTACTTATCTCTTTGGGTCGATCTGATCATTTATTATTGTGCCCAGATATTTGAAAGAGGTTGTTGTACGATATTCTCCTTAATCGACAGATTTGCGATGATGTTAGCTTTTGAAAAAAACGAGTACTTTGATTTTTTCAATGTTTATGAGCAGTCCATACTGCTCGCTGTGTTGAACAACGTGTTCGACCATGCCCTGCAGGTCTATCATTCTATCAGCCATGATCACAGTGTCATCCGCGTACCTACCGAATATTACTAATCTTGATGCCATTTACCGCGATGCCCCCATTTACTGTGTCTCGCGCCTCTCTAAATATGGCCTCTGAATATATGTTGAAAAGGAGTGGAGAGAGCCCTGTCTTACTCCGCTTTTTATTGATACGACATCTGATGTTGCTTGTTCTACTCTCACTTCGGCGATTTGGTGCCAGTAAACGTTGGAGATGATGTTAATTTCCTGTTGATCTACTCCGGTTTCTTTCAGGATTTCGATCAGCTTGCAATGCCTCACACAGTCGAATGACTTTCTATAGTCTATGAAGTAAGCGAAAACGTTAACGTTCATGTCTCTGCATCTCTGTGTCAAGACGTTAAGTGAGAACAGTGCCTCTCGTGTGCCAAATCCGCTTCTAAATCCGAACTGTGTATTATCCACTTGTTTGTCACATTTTTTTTATATACGTGTGTGTATTACTCGTAAGAATATTTTGAGCACATTATGACATCAAACTGATCACCCGGTAGTCGTCGCACTGAGCGGCACTTGCCTTTTTTGGCAGGGCAACAAACGTTGACTTCAACCAGTCTGATGGAATCTGGCCTGTGGCGTAGATAGTATTAAAATGAATGTCAGAGTATCTAGGCCCGATCCTTCTTGCTCTGCGATTACCTTTATGATCTCTACATAGATATTATCAGGGCTAGTTGCTTTTCCATTCTTCTGAGCTTTCATCGCATGTATTACTTCTGACATGGGTTAAGATTGGGCGATCTGGGTGGCCACTCTATTGACCCCGTCTACCTATCCACCACCACGGAAAAATTATATTTAAGTACTCTTAAGCTTAGAGCATAATGTGCACGATCCTGTTGAAACCACAAGGTTAAACTTGGTCAATCATCAGGATCATTATGATCTGGAAATAGAGTAGCAAGAGCTTAAGCCAGATAATTTCGAAGGAAATTCACCGTAGTCAGGTTAGCAACGGCTTTTGGCAACGGAAATGCGACGCATCGAAGCAGACTCCAAGCGGCGATCGGACCGACCGCGTCTATTGCATGGCCTAAACAATCTGCACCGCGAATAAAATAATGTTCTAGAAACTACTTATGTTTAATAGTAATATGCTTAAGAAAACGAAGATTTTTATTATAAAAAATGGAAAAAATTGTGAAAATTATTTATTTGTTTATTTAAACTTAATTATTCGGGTTCGGGTTTGGTAGCTTTTTTAGCTAAAAAGCGGTCGGAATAAGATCACCCACGAGTGATAACTAAAGAAAAGTAATTAATAAATCTATTTTTGCTTATATTCATAATATTTATTATATATATATATATATGATATGATATGAAAAAGGCAGACGGAAACTTTCCCAAAAATACACAAAAAATATATTTATTCTTTAATAATTTCCCATTTGTAGCTGAAAAACCAACGTTGCTGGGAGTTTTATTGTTCTAAAATGTAGGTACTTCCTTACCAAGTATGGTTCCAATTCGATATTGAAAAGGCCGGCGTAAATTTTTCTGCAAAATTACGACAAAGTTGAAAAATTATAACAAAACAATAGGTTTAAAACAAGAATATGTTTTTTAGCGAAAAAGCGATCTGCCGAAGACCTCCCAGTGGTCACAATCGAAGAAGAGCTATGGTACAATCTAGTTTTGCTTGTATAAGCGATAAGCCGACGGAAACTATTCCACAAACCAGGACCGAACTTTTAAAACATAAAACAACTAATTTAATCTTTAATAATATCCCATTTGCCGCTGAAAAACCACCGTTGCTGGGGGTTTTATTGTTCTAAAATGTGGGTACTACCTTGCCAAGTATGGTTCCAATTCGATATTAAAAAGGCCGGCGTAAATTTTTCTACAAAATTACGACAAAGTAAAATTAATTTAATTTTTAATAATTTCCCATTTGTAGCTGAAAAACCACCGTTGCTGGGGGTTTTCTTGTTCTAAAATGTAGGTATTACCTTACCAAGTATGGTTCCAATTCGATATTAAAAAGGCCGGTGTAAATTTTTCTGCAAAATTACGACAAAGTAAAATTGAATTAATCTTTAATAATTTCCAATTTGTAGCTGAAAAACCACCGTTGCTGGGGGTTTTATTGTTCTAAAATGTAGGTACTACCTTACCAAGTATGGTTCCAATTCAATATTAAAAAGGCCGGCGTAAATTTTTCTGCAAAATTACGACGAAGTAAAATTAATTTAATCTTTAATAATTTCTTATTTGTAGCTGAAAAACCACCGTTGCTGGGGGTTTTATTGTACTAAAATGTAAGTACTACCTTACCAAGTATAGTTCCAATTCGATATTAAAAAGGCCGGTGTAAATTTTTTTGCAAAATCACGACAAAGTAAAATTAAATTAATCTTTAATAATTTCCAATTTGTAGCTAAAAAACCACCGTTGCTGGGGGTTTTATTGTTCTAAAATGTAGGTACTACCTTACCAAGTATTGTTTCAATTCGCTATTAAAAAGGCCGGCGTAAATTTTTCTACAAAATTACGACAAAATAAAATTAATTTATTCTTTAATAATTTCCCATTTGTAGCTGAAAAACCACCGTTGCTGGGGGTTTTATTGTTCTAAAATGTAGGTACTACCTTACCCAGTATGGTTCCAATTCGATATTAAAAAGGCCGACGTAAATTTTTCTGCAAAATTACGACAAAATAAAATTAAATTAAGCTTTAATAATTTCCAATTTGTAGCTGAAAAATCACCGTTGCTGGGGGTTTTATTGTTCTAAAATGTAGGTACTACCTTACCAAGTATGGTTCCAAGTCGATATTGAAAAGGCCGGCGTAAATTTTTCTGCAAAATTACGACAAAGTTGAAAAATCATAACAAAACAATAAGTTTAAGACAAGAATATGTTTTTTAGAGAAAAAGCGATCTGCCGAAGACCTCCCAGTGGTCACAATCGAAGAAAAGTTATGGTACAATCTAGTTTTGCTTGTATAAGCGATAAGCCGAAGGAAACTATTCCACAAACCAGGACCGAACTTTTAAAACATAAAACAACTAATTTAATCTTTATTAATATCCCATTTGCCGCTGAAAAACCACCGTTGCTGGGGGTTTTATTGTTCTTAAATGTGGGTACTACCTTAAAAAGTATGGTTCCAATTCGATATTAAAAAGGCCGACGTAAATTTTTCTGCAAAATTACGACAAAGTAAAATTAAATTAATCCTTATTAATTTCCAATTTGTAGCTGAAAAACCACCGTTGCTGGGGGTTTTATTGTTCTAAAATGTAGGTACTACCTTACCAAGTATGATTCCAATTCGATATTGAAAAGGCCGGCGTAATTTTTTCTGCAAAATTACAACAAAGTTGAAAAATCATAACAAAACAATAAGTTTAAGACAAGAATATGTTTTTTAGCGAAAATGCGATCTGTCGAAGACCTTTCAGTGGTCACAATCGAAAAAAAGTTATGGTACAATGTAGTTTTGCTTGTTTAAGCGATAAGCCGACGGAAACTATTTCACAAACCAGGACCGAACTTTTAAAACATAAAACAACTAATTTAATCTTTATTAATATCCCATTTGCCGCCGAAAACCCACCGTTGCTGGGGGTTTTAATGTTCTAAAATGTGGGTACTACCTTACCAAGTAGGGTTTCAATTCGATATTAAAAAGGCCGGCGTAAATTTTTCTGCAAAATTACGACAAAGTAAAATTGAATTAATATTTAATAATTTCCAATTTGTAGCTGAAAAACCACCGTTGCTGGGGGTTTTATTGTTCTAAAATGTAGGTACTACCTTAAAAAGTATGGTTCCAATTCGATATTAAAAAGGCCGGCGTAAATTTTTCTGCAAAATTACGACAAAGTAAAATTGAATTAATCTTTAATAATTTCGAATTTGTAGCTGAAAAACCACCGTTGCTGGGGGTTTTATTGTTCTAAAATGTGGGTACTACCTTAAAAAGTATGGTTCCAATTCGATATTAAAAAGGCCGACGTAAATTTTTCTGCAAAATTACGACAAAGTAAAATTAAATTAATCTTTAATAATTTCCAATTTGTAGCTGAAAAACCACCGTTGCTGGGGGTTTTATCTAAAATGTAGGTACTACCTTACCAAGTATGATTCCAAATCGATATTGAAAAGGCCGGCGTAATTTTTTCTGCAAAATTACAACAAAGTTGAAAAATCATAACAAAACAATAAGTTTAAGACAAGAATATGTTTTTTAGCGAAAAAGCGATCTGTCGAAGACCTTTCAGTGGTCACAATCGAAAAAAAGTTATGGTACAATGTAGTTTTGCTTGTTTAAGCGATAAGCCGACGGAAACTATTTCACAAACCAGGACCGAACTTTTAAAACATAAAACAACTAATTTAATCTTTATTAATATCCCATTTGCCGCCGAAAACCCACCGTTGCAGGGGGTTTTAATGTTCTAAAATGTGGGTACTACCTTACCAAGTAGGGTTTCAATTCGATATTAAAAAGGCCGGCGTAAATTTTTCTGCAAAATTACGACAAAGTAAAATTGAATTATTATTTAATAATTTCCAATTTGTAGCTGAAAAACCACCGTTGCTGGGGGTTTTATTGTTCTAAAATGTAGGTACTACCTTAAAAAGTATGGTTCCAATTCGATATTAAAAAGGCCGGCGTAAATTTTTCTGCAAAATTACGACAAAATAAAATTAAATTAATCTTTAATAATTTCCAATTTGTGGCTGAAAAATCACCGTTGCTGGGGGTTTTATTGTTCTAAAATGTAGGTACTACCTTACCAAGTATGGTTCCAAGTCGATATTGAAAAGGCCGGCGTAAATTTTTCTGTAAAATTACGACAAAGTTGAAAAATCATAACAAAACAATAAGTTTAAGACCAGAATATGTTTTTTAGCGAAAAAGCGATCTGCCGAAGACCTCTCAGTGGTCACAATCGAAGAAAAGTTATGGTACAATCTAGTTTTGCTTGTATAAGCAATAAGCCAAAGGAAACTATTCCACAAACCAGGACCGAACTTTCAAAACATAAAACAACTAATTTAATCTTTATTAATATCCCATTTGCCGCTGAAAAACCACCGTTGCTGGGGGTTTTATTGTTCTAAAATGTGGGTACTACCTTACCCAGTATGGTTCCAATTTGATATTAAAAAGGCCGACGTAAATTTTTCTGCAAAATTACGACAAAGTAAAATTAATTTATTCTTTAATAATTTCTCATTTGTAGCTGAAAAACCACCGTTGCTGGGGGTTTTATTGTTCTAAAATGTAGGTACTACCTTACCCAGAATGGTTCCAATTCGATATTAAAAAGGCCGACGTAAATTTTTCTGCAAAATTACGACAAAGTAAAATTAAATTAATCTTTAATAATTTCCAATTTGTAGCTAAAAAATCACCGTTGCTGGGGGTTTTATTGTTCTAAAATGTAGGTACTACCTTACCAAGTGTGGTTCCAATTCGATATTAAAAAGGCCGACGTAAATTTTTTTGCAAAATTACGACAAAGTAAAATTAAATTATTCTTTAATAATTTCCCATTTGTAGCTGAAAAACCACCGTTGCTGGGGGTTTTATTGTTCTAAAATGTGGGTACTACCTTACCAAGTAGGGTTCCAATTCGATATTAAAAAGGCCTGCGTAAATATTTCTGCAAAATTACGACAAAGTAAAATTGAATTAATATTTAATAATTTCCAATTTGTAGCTGAAAAACCACCGTTGCTGGGGGTTTTATTGTTCTAAAATGTAGGTACTACCTTACCAAGTATGGTTGCAATTCGATATTAAAAAGGCCGACGTAAATTTTTTTGCAAAATTACGACAAAGTAAAATTAAATTAATCTTTAATAATTTCCAATTTGTAGCTGAAAAACCACCGTTGCTGGGGGTTTTATTGTTCTAAAATGTGGGTACTACCTTAAAAAGTATGGTTCCAATTCAATATTAAAAAGGCCGGCGTAAATTTTTCTGCAAAATTACGACAAAATAAAATTGAATTAATATTTAATAATTTTGAATTTGTAGCTGAAAAACCACCGTTGCTGGGGGTTTTATTGTTCTAAAATGTAGGTACTACCTTACCAAGTATGGTTCCAATTCGATATTAAAAAGGCCGACGTAAATTTTTCTGCAAAATTACGACAAAGTAAAATTAAATTAATCTTTAATAATTTCCAATTTGTAGCTGAAAAACCACCGTTGCTGGGGGTTTTATTGTTCTAAAATGTAGGTACTACCTTACCAAGTATGGTTCCAATTCGATATTGAAAAGGCCGGCGTAATTTTTTCTGCAAAATTACGACAAAGTTGAAAAATCATAAGAAAACAATAAGTTTAAGACAAGAATATGTTTTTTAGCGAAAAAGCGATCTGCCGAAGACCTCTCAGTGGTCACAATTAAAGAAAAGTTATGGTACAATCTAGTTTTGCTTGTATAAGCGATAAGCCGACGAAAACTATTCCACAAACCAGGACCGAACTTTCAAAACATAAAACAACTAATTTAATCTTTATTAATATCCCATTTGCCGCTAAAAAACCACCGTTGCTGGGGGTTTTATTGTTCTTAAATGTAGAAATTACCTTAACAAGTATGGTTTCAATTCGATATTAAAAAGGCCGGTGTAAATTTTTCTGCAAAATTACGACAAAGTAAAATTGAATTAATTTTTAATAATTTCCAATTTGTAGCTGAAAAACCACCGTTGCTGGGGGTTTTATTGTTCTAAAATGTAGGTACTACCTTACCAAGTATGGTTCCAATTCAATATTAAAAAGGCCGGCGTAAATTTTTCTGCAAAATTACGACAAAGTAAAATTAATTTAATCTTTAATAATTTCTTATTTGTAGCTGAAAAACTACCGTTGCTGGGGGTTTTATTGTTCTAAAATGTGGGTACTACCTTACCAAGTATGGTTCCAATTCGATATTAAAAAGGCCGGCGTAAATTTTTCTGCAAAATTACGACAAAGTAAAATTGAATTAATCTTTAATAATTTCTAATTTGTAGCTGAAAAACCACCGTTGCTGGGAGTTTTATTGTTCTAAAATGTAGGCACTACATTACCAAGTATGGTTCCAATTCAATATTAAAAAGGCCGGCGCAAATTTTTTTGCAAATGCACGACAAAGTAAAATTAATTTAATAATTTCCAATTTGTAGCTGAAAAACCACCGTTGCTGGGGGTTTTATTGTTCTAAAATGTGGGTACTACCTTACCAAGTATGGTTCCAATTCAATATTAAAAAGGCCGGCGTAAATTTTTCTGCAAAATTACGACAAAGTAAAATTAATTTAATTTTTAATAATTTCCCATTTGTAGCTGAAAAACCACCGTTGCTGGGGGTTTTATTGTTCTAAAATGTAGGTAATACCTTACCAAGTATGGTTCCAATTCGATATTAAAAAGGCCGGTGTAAATTTTTCTGCAAAATTACGACAAAATAAAATTAAATTAATCTTTAATAATTTCCAATTTGTAGCTAAAAAACCACCGTTGCTGGGGGTTTTATTGTTCTAAAATGTAGGTACTACCTTACCAAGTATGGTTCCAATTCGATATTAAAAAGGCCGGCGTAAATTTTTCTGCAAAATTACGACACAGTAAAATTAATTTAATTTTTAATAATTTCCCGTTTGTAGCTGAAAAACCACCGTTGCTGGGGGTTTTATTGTTTTAAAATGTAGGTACTACCTTACCAAGTATGGTTCCAATTCAATATTAAAAAGGCCGGCGTAAATTTTTCTGCAAAATTACGACAAAGTAAAATTAATTTAGTCTTTAATAATTTGTTATTTGTAGCTGAAAAACCACCGTTGCTGGGGGTTTTATTGTTCTAAAATGTAGGTACTACCTTACCAAGTATGGTTCCAATTCGATATTAAAAAGGCCGGCGTAAATTTTTTTGCAAAATCACGACAAAGTAAAATTAAATTAATCTTTAATAATTTCCAATTTGTAGCTAAAAAACCACCGTTGCTGGGGGTTTTATTGTTCTAAAATGTAGGTACTACCTTACCAAGTGTTGTTTCAATTCGATATTAAAAAGGCCGGCGTAAATTTTTCTACAAAATTACGACAAAATAAAATTAATTTATTCTTTAATAATTTCCCATTTGTAGCTGAAAAACCACCGTTGCTGGGGGTTTTATTGTTCTAAAATGTAGGTACTACCTTACCCAGTATGGTTCCAATTCGATATTAAAAAGGCCGACGTAAATTTTTCTGCAAAATTACGACAAAATAAAATTAAATTAAGCTTTAATAATTTCCAATTTGTAGCTGAAAAATCACCGTTGCTGGGGGTTTTATTGTTCTAAAATGTAGGTACTACCTTACCAAGTATGGTTCCAAGTCGATATTGAAAAGGCCGGCGTAAATTTTTCTGCAAAATTACGACAAAGTTGAAAAATCATAACAAAACAATAAGTTTAAGACAAGAATATGTTTTTTAGAGAAAAAGCGATCTGCCGAAGACCTCCCAGTGGTTACAATCGAAGAAAAGTTATGGTACAATCTAGTTTTGCTTGTATAAGCGATAAGCCGAAGGAAACTATTCCACAAACCAGGACCGAACTTTTAAAACATAAAACAACTAATTTAATCTTTATTAATATCCCATTTGCCGCTGAAAAACCACCGTTGCTGGGGGTTTTATTGTTCTAAAATGTGGGTACTACCTTAAAAAGTATGGTTCCAATTCGATATTAAAAAGGCCGACGTAAATTTTTCTGCAAAATTACGACAAAGTAAAATTAAATTAATCCTTAATAATTTCCAATTTGTAGCTGAAAAACCACCGTTGCTGGGGGTTTTATTGTTCTAAAATGTAGGTACTACCTTACCAAGTATGATTCCAATTCGATATTGAAAAGGCCGGCGTAATTTTTTCTGCAAAATTACAACAAAGTTGAAAAATCATAACAAAACAATAAGTTTAAGACAAGAATATGTTTTTTAGCGAAAAAGCGATCTGTCGAAGACCTTTCAGTGGTCACAATCGAAAAAAAGTTATGGTACAATGTAGTTTTGCTTGTTTAAGCGATAAGCCGATGGAAACTATTTCACAAACCAGGACCGAACTTTTAAAACATAAAACAACTAATTTAATCTTTATTAATATCCCATTTGCCGCCGAAAACCCACCGTTGCTGGGGGTTTTATTGTTCTAAAATGTAGGTACTACCTTACCCAGAATGGTTCCAATTCGATATTAAAAAGGCCGACGTAAATTTTTCTGCAAAATTACGACAAAGTAAAATTAAATTAATCTTTAATAATTTTCAATTTGTAGCTAAAAAACCACCGTTGCTGGGGGTTTTATTGTTCTAAAATGTGGGTACTACCTTAAAAAGTATGGTTCCAATTCGATATTAAAAAGGCCGACGTAAATTTTTCTGCAAAATTACGACAAAGTAAAATTAAATTAATCCTTAATAATTTCCAATTTGTAGCTGAAAAACCACCGTTGCTGGGGGTTTTATTGTTCTAAAATGTAGGTACTACCTTACCAAGTATGGTTCCAATTCGATATTAAAAAGGCCGACGTAAATTTTTCTGCAAAATTACGACAAAGTAAAATTAAATTAATCTTTAATAATTTCCAATTTGTAGCTAAAAAATCACCGTTGCTGGGGGTTTTATTGTTCTAAAATGTAGGTACTACCTTACCAAGTGTGGTTCCAATTCGATATTAAAAAGGCCGACGTAAATTTTTTTGCAAAATTACGACAAAGTAAAATTAAATTATTCTTTAATAATTTCCCATTTGTAGCTGAAAAACCACCGTTGCTGGGGGTTTTATTGTTCTAAAATGTGGGTACTACCTTACCAAGTAGGGTTCCAATTCGATATTAAAAAGGCCTGCGTAAATATTTCTGCAAAATTACGACAAAGTAAAATTGAATTAATATTTAATAATTTCCAATTTGTAGCTGAAAAACCACCGTTGCTGGGGGTTTTATTGTTCTAAAATGTAGGTACTACCTTACCAAGTATGGTTCCAATTCGATATTAAAAAGGCCGACGTAAATTTTTTTGCAAAATTACGACAAAGTAAAATTAAATTAATCTTTAATAATTTCCAATTTGTAGCTGAAAAACCACCGTTGCTGGGGGTTTTATTGTTCTAAAATGTGGGTACTACCTTAAAAAGTATGGTTCCAATTCGATATTAAAAAGGCCGGCGTAAATTTTTCTGCAAAATTACGACAAAATAAAATTGAATTAATATTTAATAATTTCGAATTTGTAGCTGAAAAACCACCGTAGCTGGGGGTTTTATTGTTCTAAAATGTAGGTACTACCTTACCAAGTATGGTTCCAATTCGATATTAAAAAGGCCGACGTAAATTTTTCTGCAAAATTACGACAAAGTAAAATTGAATTAATTTTTAATAATTTCCAATTTGTAGCTGAAAAACCACCGTTGCTGGGGGTTTTATTGTTCTAAAATGTAGGTACTACCTTACCAAGTATGGTTCCAATTCAATATTAAAAAGGCCGGCGTAAATTTTTCTGCAAAATTACGACAAAGTAAAATTGAATTAATTTTTAATAATTTCCAATTTGTAGCTGAAAAACCACCGTTGCTGGGGGTTTTATTGTTCTAAAATGTGGGTACTACCTTACCAAGTAGGGTTCCAATTCGATATTAAAAAGGCCTGCGTAAATATTTCTGCAAAATTACGACAAAGTAAAATTGAATTAATATTTAATAATTTCCAATTTGTAGCTGAAAAACCACCGTTGCTGGGGGTTTTATTGTTCTAAAATGTAGGTACTACCTTACCAAGTATGGTTCCAAGTCGATATTGAAAAGGCCGGCGTAAATTTTTCTGCAAAATTACGACAAAGTTGAAAAATCATAACAAAACAATAAGTTTAAGACAAGAATATGTTTTTTAGAGAAAAAGCGATCTGCCGAAGACCTCCCAGTGGTTACAATCGAAGAAAAGTTATGGTACAATCTAGTTTTGCTTGTATAAGCGATAAGCCGAAGGAAACTATTCCACAAACCAGGACCGAACTTTTAAAACATAAAACAACTAATTTAATCTTTATTTATATCCCATTTGCCGCTGAAAAACCACCGTTGCTGGGGGTTTTATTGTTCTAAAATGTGGGTACTACCTTAAAAAGTATGGTTCCAATTCGATATTAAAAAGGCCGACGTAAATTTTTCTGCAAAATTACGACAAAGTAAAATTAAATTAATCCTTAATAATTTCCAATTTGTAGCTGAAAAACCACCGTTGCTGGGGGTTTTATTGTTCTAAAATGTAGGTACTACCTTACCAAGTATGATTCCAATTCGATATTGAAAAGGCCGGCGTAATTTTTTCTGCAAAATTACAACAAAGTTGAAAAATCATAACAAAACAATAAGTTTAAGACAAGAATATGTTTTTTAGCGAAAAAGCGATCTGTCGAAGACCTTTCAGTGGTCACAATCGAAAAAAAGTTATGGTACAATGTAGTTTTGCTTGTTTAAGCGATAAGCCGATGGAAACTATTTCACAAACCAGGACCGAACTTTTAAAACATAAAACAACTAATTTAATCTTTATTAATATCCCATTTGCCGCCGAAAACCCACCGTTGCTGGGGGTTTTATTGTTCTAAAATGTAGGTACTACCTTACCCAGAATGGTTCCAATTCGATATTAAAAAGGCCGACGTAAATTTTTCTGCAAAATTACGACAAAGTAAAATTAAATTAATCTTTAATAATTTCCAATTTGTAGCTAAAAAATCACCGTTGCTGGGGGTTTTATTGTTCTAAAATGTAGGTACTACCTTACCAAGTGTGGTTCCAATTCGATATTAAAAAGGCCGACGTAAATTTTTTTGCAAAATTACGACAAAGTAAAATTAAATTATTCTTTAATAATTTCCCATTTGTAGCTGAAAAACCACCGTTGCTGGGGGTTTTATTGTTCTAAAATGTGGGTACTACCTTACCAAGTAGGGTTCCAATTCGATATTAAAAAGGCCTGCGTAAATATTTCTGCAAAATTACGACAAAGTAAAATTGAATTAATATTTAATAATTTCCAATTTGTAGCTGAAAAACCACCGTTGCTGGGGGTTTTATTGTTCTAAAATGTAGGTACTACCTTACCAAGTATGGTTCCAATTCGATTTTAAAAAGGCCGACGTAAATTTTTTTGCAAAATTACGACAAAGTAAAATTAAATTAATCTTTAATAATTTCCAATTTGTAGCTGAAAAACCACCGTTGCTGGGGGTTTTATTGTTCTAAAATGTGGGTACTACCTTAAAAAGTATGGTTCCAATTCGATATTAAAAAGGCCGGCGTAAATTTTTCTGCAAAATTACGACAAAATAAAATTGAATTAATATTTAATAATTTCGAATTTGTAGCTGAAAAACCACCGTTGCTGGGGGTTTTATTGTTCTAAAATGTAGGTACTACCTTACCAAGTATGGTTCCAATTCGATATTAAAAAGGCCGACGTAAATTTTTCTGCAAAATTACGACAAAGTAAAATTAAATTAATCTTTAATAATTTCCAATTTGTAGCTGAAAAACCACCGTTGCTGGGGGTTTTATTGTTCTAAAATGTAGGTACTACCTTACCAAGTATGGTTCCAATTCGATATTGAAAAGGCCGGCGTAATTTTTTCTGCAAAATTACGACAAAGTTGAAAAATCATAAGAAAACAATAAGTTTAAGACAAGAATAGGTTTTTTAGCGAAAAAGCGATCTGCCGAAGACCTCTCAGTGGTCACAATTAAAGAAAAGTTATGGTACAATCTAGTTTTGCTTGTATAAGCGATAAGCCGACGAAAACTATTCCACAAACCAGGACCGAACTTTCAAAACATAAAACAACTAATTTAATCTTTATTAATATCCCATTTGCCGCTAAAAAACCACCGTTGCTGGGGGTTTTATTGTTCTTAAATGTAGAAATTACCTTACCAAGTATGGTTTCAATTCGATATTAAAAAGGCCGGTGTAAATTTTTCTGCAAAATTACGACAAAGTAAAATTGAATTAATTTTTAATAATTTCCAATTTGTAGCTGAAAAACCACCGTTGCTGGGGGTTTTATTGTTCTAAAATGTAGGTACTACCTTACCAAGTATGGTTCCAATTCAATATTAAAAAGGCCGGCGTAAATTTTTCTGCAAAATTACGACAAAGTAAAATTGAATTAATTTTTAATAATTTCCAATTTGTAGCTGAAAAACCACCGTTGCTGGGGGTTTTATTGTTCTAAAATGTGGGTACTACCTTACCAAGTAGGGTTCCAATTCGATATTAAAAAGGCCTGCGTAAATATTTCTGCAAAATTACGACAAAGTAAAATTGAATTAATATTTAATAATTTCCAATTTGTAGCTGAAAAACCACCGTTGCTGGGGGTTTTATTGTTCTAAAATGTAGGTACTACCTTACCAAGTATGGTTCCAAGTCGATATTGAAAAGGCCGGCGTAAATTTTTCTGCAAAATTACGACAAAGTTGAAAAATCATAACAAAACAATAAGTTTAAGACAAGAATATGTTTTTTAGAGAAAAAGCGATCTGCCGAAGACCTCCCAGTGGTTACAATCGAAGAAAAGTTATGGTACAATCTAGTTTTGCTTGTATAAGCGATAAGCCGAAGGAAACTATTCCACAAACCAGGACCGAACTTTTAAAACATAAAACAACTAATTTAATCTTTATTAATATCCCATTTGCCGCTGAAAAACCACCGTTGCTGGGGGTTTTATTGTTCTAAAATGTGGGTACTACCTTAAAAAGTATGGTTCCAATTCGATATTAAAAAGGCCGACGTAAATTTTTCTGCAAAATTACGACAAAGTAAAATTAAATTAATCCTTAATAATTTCCAATTTGTAGCTGAAAAACCACCGTTGCTGGGGGTTTTATTGTTCTAAAATGTAGGTACTACCTTACCAAGTATGATTCCAATTCGATATTGAAAAGGCCGGCGTAATTTTTTCTGCAAAATTACAACAAAGTTGAAAAATCATAACAAAACAATAAGTTTAAGACAAGAATATGTTTTTTAGCGAAAAAGCGATCTGTCGAAGACCTTTCAGTGGTCACAATCGAAAAAAAGTTATGGTACAATGTAGTTTTGCTTGTTTAAGCGATAAGCCGATGGAAACTATTTCACAAACCAGGACCGAACTTTTAAAACATAAAACAACTAATTTAATCTTTATTAATATCCCATTTGCCGCCGAAAACCCACCGTTGCTGGGGGTTTTATTGTTCTAAAATGTAGGTACTACCTTACCCAGAATGGTTCCAATTCGATATTAAAAAGGCCGACGTAAATTTTTCTGCAAAATTACGACAAAGTAAAATTAAATTAATCTTTAATAATTTCCAATTTGTAGCTAAAAAATCACCGTTGCTGGGGGTTTTATTGTTCTAAAATGTAGGTACTACCTTACCAAGTGTGGTTCCAATTCGATATTAAAAAGGCCGACGTAAATTTTTTTGCAAAATTACGACAAAGTAAAATTAAATTATTCTTTAATAATTTCCCATTTGTAGCTGAAAAACCACCGTTGCTGGGGGTTTTATTGTTCTAAAATGTGGGTACTACCTTACCAAGTAGGGTTCCAATTCGATATTAAAAAGGCCTGCGTAAATATTTCTGCAAAATTACGACAAAGTAAAATTGAATTAATATTTAATAATTTCCAATTTGTAGCTGAAAAACCACCGTTGCTGGGGGTTTTATTGTTCTAAAATGTAGGTACTACCTTACCAAGTATGGTTCCAATTCGATTTTAAAAAGGCCGACGTAAATTTTTTTGCAAAATTACGACAAAGTAAAATTAAATTAATCTTTAATAATTTCCAATTTGTAGCTGAAAAACCACCGTTGCTGGGGGTTTTATTGTTCTAAAATGTGGGTACTACCTTAAAAAGTATGGTTCCAATTCGATATTAAAAAGGCCGGCGTAAATTTTTCTGCAAAATTACGACAAAATAAAATTGAATTAATATTTAATAATTTCGAATTTGTAGCTGAAAAACCACCGTTGCTGGGGGTTTTATTGTTCTAAAATGTAGGTACTACCTTACCAAGTATGGTTCCAATTCGATATTAAAAAGGCCGACGTAAATTTTTCTGCAAAATTACGACAAAGTAAAATTAAATTAATCTTTAATAATTTCCAATTTGTAGCTGAAAAACCACCGTTGCTGGGGGTTTTATTGTTCTAAAATGTAGGTACTACCTTACCAAGTATGGTTCCAATTCGATATTGAAAAGGCCGGCGTAATTTTTTCTGCAAAATTACGACAAAGTTGAAAAATCATAAGAAAACAATAAGTTTAAGACAAGAATATGTTTTTTAGCGAAAAAGCGATCTGCCGAAGACCTCTCAGTGGTCACAATTAAAGAAAAGTTATGGTACAATCTAGTTTTGCTTGTATAAGCGATAAGCCGACGAAAACTATTCCACAAACCAGGACCGAACTTTCAAAACATAAAGCAACTAATTTAATCTTTATTAATATCCCATTTGCCGCTAAAAAACCACCGTTGCTGGGGGTTTTATTGTTCTTAAATGTAGAAATTACCTTACCAAGTATGGTTTCAATTCGATATTAAAAAGGCCGGTGTAAATTTTTCTGCAAAATTACGACAAAGTAAAATTGAATTAATTTTTAATAATTTCCAATTTGTAGCTGAAAAACCACCGTTGCTGGGGGTTTTATTGTTCTAAAATGTAGGTACTACCTTACCAAGTATGGTTCCAATTCAATATTAAAAAGGCCGGCGTAAATTTTTCTGCAAAATTACGACAAAGTAAAATTGAATTAATTTTTAATAATTTCCAATTTGTAGCTGAAAAACCACCGTTGCTGGGGGTTTTATTGTTCTAAAATGTGGGTACTACCTTACCAAGTAGGGTTCCAATTCGATATTAAAAAGGCCTGCGTAAATATTTCTGCAAAATTACGACAAAGTAAAATTGAATTAATATTTAATAATTTCCAATTTGTAGCTGAAAAACCACCGTTGCTGATGGTTTTATTGTTCTAAAATGTAGGTACTACCTTACCAAGTATGGTTCCAATTCGATATTAAAAAGGCCGACGTAAATTTTTTTGCAAAATTACGACAAAGTAAAATTAAATTAATCTTTAATAATTTCCAATTTGTAGCTGAAAAACCACCGTTGCTGGGGGTTTTATTGTTCTAAAATGTAGGTACTACCTTACCAAGTATGGTTCCAATTCGATATTGAAAAGGCCGGCGTAATTTTTTCTGCAAAATTACGACAAAGTTGAAAAATCATAAGAAAACAATAAGTTTAAGACAAGAATATGTTTTTTAGCGAAAAAGCGATCTGCCGAAGACCTCTCAGTGGTCACAATTAAAGAAAAGTTATGGTACAATCTAGTTTTGCTTGTATAAGCGATAAGCCGACGAAAACTATTCCACAAACCAGGACCGAACTTTCAAAACATAAAACAACTAATTTAATCTTTATTAATATCCCATTTGCCGCTAAAAAACCACCGTTGCTGGGGGTTTTATTGTTCTTAAATGTAGAAATTACCTTACCAAGTATGGTTTCAATTCGATATTAAAAAGGCCGGTGTAAATTTTTCTGCAAAATTACGACAAAGTAAAATTGAATTAATTTTTAATAATTTCCAATTTGTAGCTGAAAAACCACCGTTGCTGGGGGTTTTATTGTTCTAAAATGTAGGTACTACCTTACCAAGTATGGTTCCAATTCAATATTAAAAAGGCCGGCGTAAATTTTTCTGCAAAATTACGACAAAGTAAAATTAATTTAATCTTTAATAATTTCTTATTTGTAGCTGAAAAACTACCGTTGCTGGGGGTTTTATTGTTCTAAAATGTGGGTACTACCTTACCAAGTATGGTTCCAATTCGATATTAAAAAGGCCGGCGTAAATTTTTCTGCAAAATTACGACAAAGTAAAATTGAATTAATCTTTAATAATTTCCAATTTGTAGCTGAAAAACCACCGTTGCTGGGAGTTTTATTGTTCTAAAATGTAGGTACTACATTACCAAGTATGGTTCCAATTCAATATTAAAAAGGCCGGCGCAAATTTTTTTGCAAATGCACGACAAAGTAAAATTAATTTAATAATTTCCAATTTGTAGCTGAAAAACCACCGTTGCTGGGGGTTTTATTGTTCTAAAATGTGGGTACTACCTTACCAAGTATGGTTCCAATTCAATATTAAAAAGGCCGGCGTAAATTTTTCTGCAAAATTACGACAAAGTAAAATTAATTTAATTTTTAATAATTTCCCATTTGTAGCTGAAAAACCACCGTTGCTGGGGGTTTTATTGTTCTAAAATGTAGGTAATACCTTACCAAGTATGGTTCCAATTCGATATTAAAAAGGCCGGTGTAAATTTTTCTGCAAAATTACGACAAAATAAAATTAAATTAATCTTTAATAATTTCCAATTTGTAGCTAAAAAACCACCGTTGCTGGGGGTTTTATTGTTCTAAAATGTAGGTACTACCTTACCAAGTATGGTTCCAATTCGATATTAAAAAGGCCGGCGTAAATTTTTCTGCAAAATTACGACACAGTAAAATTAATTTAATTTTTAATTATTTCCCGTTTGTAGCTGAAAAACCACCGTTGCTGGGGGTTTTATTGTTTTAAAATGTAGGTACTACCTTACCAAGTATGGTTCCAATTCAATATTAAAAAGGCCGGCGTAAATTTTTCTGCAAAATTACGACAAAGTAAAATTAATTTAATCTTTAATAATTTGTTATTTGTAGCTGAAAAACCACCGTTGCTGGGGGTTTTATTGTTCTAAAATGTAGGTACTACCTTACCAAGTATGGTTCCAATTCGATATTAAAAAGGCCGGCGTAAATTTTTTTGCAAAATCACGACAAAGTAAAATTAAATTAATTTTTAATAATTTCCAATTTGTAGCTGAAAAACCACCGTTGCTGGGGGTTTTATTGTTCTAAAATGTAGGTACTACCTTACCAAGTATGGTTCCAATTCGATATTAAAAAGGCCGACGTAAATTTTTTTGCAAAATTACGACAAAGTAAAATTAAATTAATCTTTAATAATTTCCAATTTGTAGCTGAAAAACCACCGTTGCTGGGGGTTTTATTGTTCTAAAATGTAGGTACTACCTTACCAAGTATTGTTTCAATTCGATATTAAAAAGGCCGGCGTAAATTTTTCTACAAAATTACGACCAAATAAAATTAATTTATTCTTTAATAATTTCCCATTTGTAGCTGAAAAACCACCGTTGCTGGGGGTTTTATTGTTCTAAAATGTAGGTACTACCTTACCCAGTATGGTTCCAATTCGATATTAAAAAGGCCGACGTAAATTTTTCTGCAAAATTACGTCAAAATAAAATTAAATTAAGCTTTAATAATTTCCAATTTGTAGCTGAAAAATCACCGTTGCTGGGGGTTTTATTGTTCTAAAATGTAGGTACTACCTTACCAAGTATGGTTCCAAGTCGATATTGAAAAGGCCGGCGTAAATTTTTCTGCAAAATTACGACAAAGTTGAAAAATCATAACAAAACAATAAGTTTAAGACAAGAATATGTTTTTTAGAGAAAAAGCGATCTGCCGAAGACCTCCCAGTGGTCACAATCGAAGAAAAGTTATGGTACAATCTAGTTTTGCTTGTATAAGCGATAAGCCGAAGGAAACTATTCCACAAACCAGGACCGAACTTTTAAAACATAAAACAACTAATTTAATCTTTATTAATATCCCATTTGCCGCTGAAAAACCACCGTTGCTGGGGGTTTTATTGTTCTAAAATGTGGGTACTACCTTAAAAAGTATGGTTCCAATTCGATATTAAAAAGGCCGACGTAAATTTTTCTGCAAAATTACGACAAAGTAAAATTAAATTAATCCTTAATAATTTCCAATTTGTAGCTGAAAAACCACCGTTGCTGGGGGTTTTATTGTTCTAAAATGTAGGTACTACCTTACCAAGTATGATTCCAATTCGATATTGAAAAGGCCGGCGTAATTTTTTCTGCAAAATTACAACAAAGTTGAAAAATCATAACAAAACAATAAGTTTAAGACAAGAATATGTTTTTTAGCGAAAAAGCGATCTGTCGAAGACCTTTCAGTGGTCACAATCGAAAAAAAGTTATGGTACAATGTAGTTTTGCTTGTTTAAGCGATAAGCCGATGGAAACTATTTCACAAACCAGGACCGAACTTTTAAAACATAAAACAACTAATTTAATCTTTATTAATATCCCATTTGCCGCCGAAAACCCACCGTTGCTGGGGGTTTTATTGTTCTAAAATGTAGGTACTACCTTACCCAGAATGGTTCCAATTCGATATTAAAAAGGCCGACGTAAATTTTTCTGCAAAATTACGACAAAGTAAAATTAAATTAATCTTTAATAATTTCCAATTTGTAGCTAAAAAATCACCGTTGCTGGGGGTTTTATTGTTCTAAAATGTAGGTACTACCTTACCAAGTGTGGTTCCAATTCGATATTAAAAAGGCCGACGTAAATTTTTTTGCAAAATTACGACAAAGTAAAATTAAATTATTCTTTAATAATTTCCCATTTGTAGCTGAAAAACCACCGTTGCTGGGGGTTTTATTGTTCTAAAATGTGGGTACTACCTTACCAAGTAGGGTTCCAATTCGATATTAAAAAGGCCTGCGTAAATATTTCTGCAAAATTACGACAAAGTAAAATTGAATTAATATTTAATAATTTCCAATTTGTAGCTGAAAAACCACCGTTGCTGGGGGTTTTATTGTTCTAAAATGTAGGTACTACCTTACCAAGTATGGTTCCAATTCGATATTAAAAAGGCCGACGTAAATTTTTTTGCAAAATTACGACAAAGTAAAATTAAATTAATCTTTAATAATTTCCAATTTGTAGCTGAAAAACCACCGTTGCTGGGGGTTTTATTGTTCTAAAATGTGGGTACTACCTTAAAAAGTATGGTTCCAATTCGATATTAAAAAGGCCGGCGTAAATTTTTCTGCAAAATTACGACAAAATAAAATTGAATTAATATTTAATAATTTCGAATTTGTAGCTGAAAAACCACCGTTGCTGGGGGTTTTATTGTTCTAAAATGTAGGTACTACCTTACCAAGTATGGTTCCAATTCGATATTAAAAAGGCCGACGTAAATTTTTCTGCAAAATTACGACAAAGTAAAATTAAATTAATCTTTAATAATTTCCAATTTGTAGCTGAAAAACCACCGTTGCTGGGGGTTTTATTGTTCTAAAATGTAGGTACTACCTTACCAAGTATGGTTCCAATTCGATATTGAAAAGGCCGGCGTAATTTTTTCTGCAAAATTACGACAAAGTTGAAAAATCATAAGAAAACAATAAGTTTAAGACAAGAATATGTTTTTTAGCGAAAAAGCGATCTGCCGAAGACCTCTCAGTGGTCACAATTAAAGAAAAGTTATGGTACAATCTAGTTTTGCTTGTATAAGCGATAAGCCGACGAAAACTATTCCACAAACCAGGACCGAACTTTCAAAACATAAAACAACTAATTTAATCTTTATTAATATCCCATTTGCCGCTAAAAAACCACCGTTGCTGGGGGTTTTATTGTTCTTAAATGTAGAAATTACCTTACCAAGTATGGTTTCAATTCGATATTAAAAAGGCCGGTGTAAATTTTTCTGCAAAATTACGACAAAGTAAAATTGAATTAATTTTTAATAATTTCCAATTTGTAGCTGAAAAACCACCGTTGCTGGGGGTTTTATTGTTCTAAAATGTAGGTACTACCTTACCAAGTATGGTTCCAATTCAATATTAAAAAGGCCGGCGTAAATTTTTCTGCAAAATTACGACAAAGTAAAATTAATTTAATCTTTAATAATTTCTTATTTGTAGCTGAAAAACTACCGTTGCTGGGGGTTTTATTGTTCTAAAATGTGGGTACTACCTTACCAAGTATGGTTCCAATTCGATATTAAAAAGGCCGGCGTAAATTTTTCTGCAAAATTACGACAAAGTAAAATTGAATTAATCTTTAATAATTTCCAATTTGTAGCTGAAAAACCACCGTTGCTGGGAGTTTTATTGTTCTAAAATGTAGGTACTACATTACCAAGTATGGTTCCAATTCAATATTAAAAAGGCCGGCGCAAATTTTTTTGCAAATGCACGACAAAGTAAAATTAATTTAATAATTTCCAATTTGTAGCTGAAAAACCACCGTTGCTGGGGGTTTTATTGTTCTAAAATGTGGGTACTACCTTACCAAGTATGGTTCCAATTCAATATTAAAAAGGCCGGCGTAAATTTTTCTGCAAAATTACGACAAAGTAAAATTAATTTAATTTTTAATAATTTCCCATTTGTAGCTGAAAAACCACCGTTGCTGGGGGTTTTATTGTTCTAAAATGTAGGTAATACCTTACCAAGTATGGTTCCAATTCGATATTAAAAAGGCCGGTGTAAATTTTTCTGCAAAATTACGACAAAATAAAATTAAATTAATCTTTAATAATTTCCAATTTGTAGCTAAAAAACCACCGTTGCTGGGGGTTTTATTGTTCTAAAATGTAGGTACTACCTTACCAAGTATGGTTCCAATTCGATATTAAAAAGGCCGGCGTAAATTTTTCTGCAAAATTACGACACAGTAAAATTAATTTAATTTTTAATAATTTCCCGTTTGTAGCTGAAAAACCACCGTTGCTGGGGGTTTTATTGTTTTAAAATGTAGGTACTACCTTACCAAGTATGGTTCCAATTCAATATTAAAAAGGCCGGCGTAAATTTTTCTGCAAAATTACGACAAAGTAAAATTAATTTAATCTTTAATAATTTGTTATTTGTAGCTGAAAAACCACCGTTGCTGGGGGTTTTATTGTTCTAAAATGTAGGTACTACCTTACCAAGTATGGTTCCAATTCGATATTAAAAAGGCCGGCGTAAATTTTTTTGCAAAATCACGACAAAGTAAAATTAAATTAATTTTTAATAATTTCCAATTTGTAGCTGAAAAACCACCGTTGCTGGGGGTTTTATTGTTCTAAAATGTAGGTACTACCTTACCAAGTATGGTTCCAATTCGATATTAAAAAGGCCGACGTAAATTTTTTTGCAAAATTACGACAAAGTAAAATTAAATTAATCTTTAATAATTTCCAATTTGTAGCTGAAAAACCACCGTTGCTGGGGGTTTTATTGTTCTAAAATGTAGGTACTACCTTACCAAGTATGGTTCCAATTCGATATTGAAAAGGCCGGCGTAATTTTTTCTGCAAAATTACGACAAAGTTGAAAAATCATAAGAAAACAATAAGTTTAAGACAAGAATATGTTTTTTAGCGAAAAAGCGATCTGCCGAAGACCTCTCAGTGGTCACAATTAAAGAAAAGTTATGGTACAATCTAGTTTTGCTTGTATAAGCGATAAGCCGACGAAAACTATTCCACAAACCAGGACCGAACTTTCAAAACATAAAACAACTAATTTAATCTTTATTAATATCCCATTTGCCGCTAAAAAACCACCGTTGCTGGGGGTTTTATTGTTCTTAAATGTAGAAATTACCTTACCAAGTATGGTTTCAATTCGATATTAAAAAGGCCGGTGTAAATTTTTCTGCAAAATTACGACAAAGTAAAATTGAATTAATTTTTAATAATTTCCAATTTGTAGCTGAAAAACCACCGTTGCTGGAGGTTTTATTGTTCTAAAATGTAGGTACTACCTTACCAAGTATGGTTCCAATTCAATATTAAAAAGGCCGGCGTAAATTTTTCTGCAAAATTACGACAAAGTAAAATTAATTTAATCTTTAATAATTTCTTATTTGTAGCTGAAAAACTACCGTTGCTGGGGGTTTTATTGTTCTAAAATGTGGGTACTACCTTACCAAGTATGGTTCCAATTCGATATTAAAAAGGCCGGCGTAAATTTTTCTGCAAAATTACGACAAAGTAAAATTGAATTAATCTTTAATAATTTCCAATTTGTAGCTGAAAAACCACCGTTGCTGGGAGTTTTATTGTTCTAAAATGTAGGTACTACATTACCAAGTATGGTTCCAATTCAATATTAAAAAGGCCGGCGCAAATTTTTTTGCAAATGCACGACAAAGTAAAATTAATTTAATAATTTCCAATTTGTAGCTGAAAAACCACCGTTGCTGGGAGTTTTATTGTTCTAAAATGTAGGTACTACATTACCAAGTATGGTTCCAATTCAATATTAAAAAGGCCGGCGCAAATTTGTTTGCAAATGCACGACAAAGTAAAATTAATTTAATAATTTCCAATTTGTAGCTGAAAAACCACCGTTGCTGGGGGTTTTATTGTTCTAAAATGTGGGTACTACCTTACCAAGTATGGTTCCAATTCAATATTAAAAAGGCCGGCGTAAATTTTTCTGCAAAATTACGACAAAGTAAAATTAATTTAATTTTTAATAATTTCCCATTTGTAGCTGAAAAACCACCGTTGCTGGGGGTTTTATTGTTCTAAAATGTAGGTAATACCTTACCAAGTATGGTTCCAATTCGATATTAAAAAGGCCGGTGTAAATTTTTCTGCAAAATTACGACAAAATAAAATTAAATTAATCTTTAATAATTTCCAATTTGTAGCTAAAAAACCACCGTTGCTGGGGGTTTTATTGTTCTAAAATGTAGGTACTACCTTACCAAGTATGGTTCCAATTCGATATTAAAAAGGCCGGCGTAAATTTTTCTGCAAAATTACGACACAGTAAAATTGAATTAATCTTTAATAATTTCCAATTTGTAGCTGAAAAACCACCGTTGCTGGAAGTTTTATTGTTCTAAAATGTAGGTACTACATTACCAAGTATGGTTCCAATTCAATATTAAAAAGGCCGGCGCAAATTTTTTTGCAAATGCACGACAAAGTAAAATTAATTTAATAATTTCCAATTTGTAGCTGAAAAACCACCGTTGCTGGGGGTTTTATTGTTCTAAAATGTGGGTACTACCTTACCAAGTATGGTTCCAATTCAATATTAAAAAGGCCGGCGTAAATTTTTCTGCAAAATTACGACAAAGTAAAATTAATTTAATTTTTAATAATTTCCCATTTGTAGCTGAAAAACCACCGTTGCTGGGGGTTTTATTGTTCTAAAATGTAGGTAATACCTTACCAAGTATGGTTCCAATTCGATATTAAAAAGGCCGGTGTAAATTTTTCTGCAAAATTACGACAAAATAAAATTAAATTAATCTTTAATAATTTCCAATTTGTAGCTAAAAAACCACCGTTGCTGGGGGTTTTATTGTTCTAAAATGTAGGTACTACCTTACCAAGTATGGTTCCAATTCGATATTAAAAAGGCCGGCGTAAATTTTTCTGCAAAATTACGACAAAGTAAAATTGAATTAATCTTTAATAATTTCCAATTTGTAGCTGAAAAACCACCGTTGCTGGAAGTTTTATTGTTCTAAAATGTAGGTACTACATTACCAAGTATGGTTCCAATTCAATATTAAAAAGGCCGGCGCAAATTTTTTTGCAAATGCACGACAAAGTAAAATTAATTTAATAATTTCCAATTTGTAGCTGAAAAACCACCGTTGCTGGGGGTTTTATTGTTCTAAAATGTGGGTACTACCTTACCAAGTATGGTTCCAATTCAATATTAAAAAGGCCGGCGTAAATTTTTCTGCAAAATTACGACAAAGTAAAATTAATTTAATTTTTAATAATTTCCCATTTGTAGCTGAAAAACCACCGTTGCTGGGGGTTTTATTGTTCTAAAATGTAGGTAATACCTTACCAAGTATGGTTCCAATTCGATATTAAAAAGGCCGGTGTAAATTTTTCTGCAAAATTACGACAAAATAAAATTAAATTAATCTTTAATAATTTCCAATTTGTAGCTAAAAAACCACCGTTGCTGGGGGTTTTATTGTTCTAAAATGTAGGTACTACCTTACCAAGTATGGTTCCAATTCGATATTAAAAAGGCCGGCGTAAATTTTTCTGCAAAATTACGACAAAATAAAATTAAATTAATCTTTAATAATTTCCAATTTGTAGCTAAAAAACCACCGTTGCTGGGGGTTTTATTGTTCTAAAATGTAGGTACTACCTTACCAAGTATGGTTCCAATTCGATATTAAAAAGGCCGGCGTAAATTTTTCTGCAAAATTACGACACAGTAAAATTAATTTAATTTTTAATAATTTCCCGTTTGTAGCTGAAAAACCACCGTTGCTGGGGGTTTTATTGTTTTAAAATGTAGGTACTACCTTACCAAGTATGGTTCCAATTCAATATTAAAAAGGCCGGCGTAAATTTTTCTGCAAAATTACGACAAAGTAAAATTAATTTAATCTTTAATAATTTGTTATTTGTAGCTGAAAAACCACCGTTGCTGGGGGTTTTATTGTTCTAAAATGTAGGTACTACCTTACCAAGTATGGTTCCAATTCGATATTAAAAAGGCCGGCGTAAATTTTTTTGCAAAATCACGACAAAGTAAAATTAAATTAATTTTTAATAATTTCCAATTTGTAGCTGAAAAACCACCGTTGCTGGGGGTTTTATTGTTCTAAAATGTAGGTACTACCTTACCAAGTATGGTTCCAATTCGATATTAAAAAGGCCGACGTAAATTTTTTTGCAAAATTACGACAAAGTAAAATTAAATTAATCTTTAATAATTTCCAATTTGTAGCTGAAAAACCACCGTTGCTGGGGGTTTTATTGTTCTAAAATGTAGGTACTACCTTACCAAGTATTGTTTCAATTCGATATTAAAAAGGCCGGCGTAAATTTTTCTACAAAATTACGACAAAATAAAATTAATTTATTCTTTAATAATTTCCCATTTGTAGCTGAAAAACCACCGTTGCTGGGGGTTTTATTGTTCTAAAATGTAGGTACTACCTTACCCAGTATGGTTCCAATTCGATATTAAAAAGGCCGACGTAAATTTTTCTGCAAAATTACGACAAAATAAAATTAAATTAAGCTTTAATAATTTCCAATTTGTAGCTGAAAAATCACCGTTGCTGGGGGTTTTATTGTTCTAAAATGTAGGTACTACCTTACCAAGTATGGTTCCAAGTCGATATTGAAAAGGCCGGCGTAAATTTTTCTGCAAAATTACGACAAAGTTGAAAAATCATAACAAAACAATAAGTTTAAGACAAGAATATGTTTTTTAGAGAAAAAGCGATCTGCCGAAGACCTCCCAGTGGTCACAATCGAAGAAAAGTTATGGTACAATCTAGTTTTGCTTGTATAAGCGATAAGCCGAAGGAAACTATTCCACAAACCAGGACCGAACTTTTAAAACATAAAACAACTAATTTAATCTTTAATAATATCCCATTTGCCGCTGAAAAACCACCGTTGCTGGGGGTTTTATTGTTCTAAAATGTGGGTACTACCTTAAAAAGTATGGTTCCAATTCGATATTAAAAAGGCCGATGTAAATTTTTCTGCAAAATTACGACAAAGTAAAATTAAATTAATCCTTAATAATTTCCAATTTATAGCTGAAAAACCACCGTTGCTGGGGGTTTTATTGTTCTAAAATGTAGGTACTACCTTACCAAGTATGATTCCAATTCGATATTGAAAAGGCCGGCGTAATTTTTTCTGCAAAATTACAACAAAGTTGAAAAATCATAACAAAACAATAAGTTTAAGACAAGAATATGTTTTTTAGCGAAAAAGCGATCTGTCGAAGACCTTTCAGTGGTCACAATCGAAAAAAAGTTATGGTACAATGTAGTTTTGCTTGTTTAAGCGATAAGCCGATGGAAACTATTTCACAAACCAGGACCGAACTTTTAAAACATAAAACAACTAATTTAATCTTTATTAATATCCCATTTGCCGCCGAAAACCCACCGTTGCTGGGGGTTTTATTGTTCTAAAATGTAGGTACTACCTTACCCAGAATGGTTCCAATTCGATATTAAAAAGGCCGACGTAAATTTTTCTGCAAAATTACGACAAAGTAAAATTAAAATAATCTTTAATAATTTCCAATTTGTAGCTAAAAAATCACCGTTGCTGGGGGTTTTATTGTTCTAAAATGTAGGTACTACCTTACCAAGTGTGGTTCCAATTCGATATTAAAAAGGCCGACGTAAATTTTTTTGCAAAATTACGACAAAGTAAAATTAAATTATTCTTTAATAATTTCCCATTTGTAGCTGAAAAACCACCGTTGCTGGGGGTTTTATTGTTCTAAAATGTGGGTACTACCTTACCAAGTAGGGTTCCAATTCGATATTAAAAAGGCCTGCGTAAATATTTCTGCAAAATTACGACAAAGTAAAATTGAATTAATATTTAATAATTTCCAATTTGTAGCTGAAAAACCACCGTTGCTGGGGGTTTTATTGTTCTAAAATGTAGGTACTACCTTACCAAGTATGGTTCCAATTCGATATTAAAAAGGCCGACGTAAATTTTTTTGCAAAATTACGACAAAGTAAAATTAAATTAATCTTTAATAATTTCCAATTTGTAGCTGAAAAACCACCGTTGCTGGGGGTTTTATTGTTCTAAAATGTGGGTACTACCTTAAAAAGTATGGTTCCAATTCGATATTAAAAAGGCCGGCGTAAATTTTTCTGCAAAATTACGACAAAATAAAATTGAATTAATATTTAATAATTTCGAATTTGTAGCTGAAAAACCACCGTTGCTGGGGGTTTTATTGTTCTAAAATGTAGGTACTACCTTACCAAGTATGGTTCCAATTCGATATTAAAAAGGCCGACGTAAATTTTTCTGCAAAATTACGACAAAATAAAATTAAATTAATCTTTAATAATTTCCAATTTGTAGCTGAAAAACCACCGTTGCTGGGGGTTTTATTGTTCTAAAATGTAGGTACTACCGTACCAAGTATGGTTCCAATTCCAATGGTATTAAAACTTGTTCGGGACAATAAACAATATCCATAATAAATAACAAAAACTCCGCAGTTGAATGAGTCCGTTTACCGTGGAATAAGTCTTCTGATATATAATTTAGGGGTTTTTTGGAATGAGAAAATTTTTTATTGTAATTTTTAATAAATTTTTCAAAGATTATTCATTTAGTGTCGATCTGTTTAATACGCGTTTGCTTATTACGCGATTGTGCAGAATTTAAGTAATGAAACTGGCACGTAGTAAAATTGACGTGAACCAATGTCCAGTGATCGTCTGTTTGATTTACCGGAATAATAAATTCGTTAACATTCTCGAGACTTTTAAAACCAGCTTTGACCGTTTTAGTTGGGAAAATCGATGTACCTTCGACCCATGCCCATACAGTTATATCTGACAAATTTATTTGTTTCATTTTTTCAAGAATTAGATCTATAACAAAATTATCAAGCCAATAGATATTATAATTATTTTTACCGGAAACCGCAGCCGGTACATTTAACGACCTGAATCTCCCGGAAGCTAGACAATTTATTGGACGCATAAATCTACTGTTCGGAAAAATGGCTACCGAGAAATCTGGGGGAAAATTTTTATAGTACTTATTTAATGTTACTAATTAATCCATTGCCAAGAAAGTTAAATTTTGTAAACGATTTCAAATGATCAAAATTTTTATCTCCTAAACATTCTTTACTAGCTGCTGCTTTATAGTAAGAACTGAGTTTCCTAGTTTTTTTGGACCACTGTTCGGGAACGAGCCGAACCGGGGTTAATAAAATTTAATTTACATAATTTAAACACTTCACCTATTTCATTATGGACATGCAAAAACTCCCTATTCTCTCCTGGAGTAAATTGTAAACAAATATTTTTCCTGTCTTAACGTGCAGTTTCTAAGAAAAACAACATGTTTCGCGCCAAAAACTAAAAATAAGAATTATTTACCAAACAAACATGGCTTCCCTTTGTCTGGAAACACCGTCAAGCTGCCCGACACATTCCAAAACGTCGCGGCTTCTTTGTAAATGTTGATTTATTGCTTTAAACCACTTAGCGGGCTTCTAACAGTCTTCTTCCATCTCTTCTTAGTTGAAAAGAGAGATCCCCTGCGCTTCTAACGTGTATCGAACGATCCTCGCATCGGTGCACTTGCCTCCGAGAATTATCAATAGACGATGAAAACTGCGTGGATCGCTACACGACTTGTTACGCTCCTTTACTGGTTAAAATCCCAGATTATCCGCACATATTGTTTCATCCTTCGATAAGTGAATTTTATCGCTCGATAGTCCTAACTGCGTCTACTCTAGTGATGGGAATAACCCATGATACTAATTGTAGTATCATGGGAATAACCCACTTATTTTATTAACCGACTACCATTCAAGTAATTTTAAAAACCGGATGAAAACAGTTTTTTTTTCACTCGAATATTAATATGAGTGGCGGTAGGTCGACAGTTCCGTAATTTAAAAAAAAACCGTTTCTCTTTCAATAACGGATGCGTAATCAGTTATAATTCAAGTGATGAACCGCCAATTATTAGTATTCGAATGAAAAATCGGTCGTTGTTAAGTACACAGTAACACAAAAGGCGCGGTAAAAAAAAACTACATTTTAGAACAATAAAACCCACAGCCATGGAGGTTTTTCAGCCACAAATGGGAAATTATTAAAGATTAAGTTAATTTTATTTTGTCGTCATTTTGCAGAAAAATTTACGCCGGCCTTTTTAATATCGAATTGGAACCATACTTGGTAAGGTAGTACCTACATTTTAGAACAATAAAACCCCCAGCAACGGTGATTTTTCAGCTACAAATTGGAAATTATTAAAGATTAATTTAATTTTACTTTGTCGTAATTTTGCAGAAAAATTTATGTCGGCCTTTTTAATATCGAATTGGAACCATACTTGGTAAGGTAGTACCTACATTTTAGAACAATAAAACCCCCAGCAACGGTGGTTTTTCAGCTACAAATTCGAAATTATTAAAGATTAATTCAATTTTATTTTGTCGTAATTTTGCAGAAAAATTTACGCCGGCCTTTTTAATATCGAATTGGAACCATACTTTTTAAGGTAGTACCCACATTTTAGAACAATAAAACCCCCAGCAACGGTGGTTTTTCAGCTACAAATTGGAAATTATTAAAGATTAATTTAATTTTACTTTGTCGTAATTTTGCAAAAAAATTTACGTCGGCCTTTTTAATATCGAATTGGAACCATACTTGGTAAGGTAGTACCTACATTTTAGAACAATAAAACCCCCAGCAACGGTGGTTTTTCAGCTACAAATTCGAAATTATTAAAGATTAATTCAATTTTATTTTGTCGTAATTTTGCAGAAAAATTTACGCCGGCCTTTTTAATATCAAATTGGAACCATACTTTTTAAGGTAGTACCCACATTTTAGAACAATAAAACCCCCAGCAACGGTGGTTTTTCAGCTACAAATGGGAAATTATTAAAGAATAAATTAATTTTACTTTGTCGTAATTTTTCAGAAAAATTTACTCCGGCCTTTTTAATATCGAATTGGAACTATACTTGGTAAGGTAGTACCTACATTTTAGTACAATAAAACCCCCAGCAACGTTGGTTTTTTAGCTACAAATAAGAAATTATTAAAGATTAAATTAATTTTACTTCGTCGTAATTTTGCAGAAAAATTTACGTCGGCCTTTTTAATATCGAATTGGAACCATACTTGGTAAGGTAGTACCTACATTTTAGAACAATAAAACCCCCAGCAACGGTGGTTTTTCAGCTACAAATTGGAAATTATTAAAGATTCATTTAATTTTACTTTGTCGTTATTTTGCAGAAAAATTTACACCGGCCTTTTTAATATCGAATTGGAACCATACTTGGTAAGGTAGTACCTACATTTTAAAACAATAAAACCCTCAGCAACGGCGGTTTTTCAGCTACAAATTGGAAATTATTAAATTAATTTTACTTTGTCGTGATTTTGCAAAAAAATTTACGCCGGCCTTTTTAATATCGAATTGGAACCATACTTGGTAAGGTAGTACCTACATTTTAGAACAATAAAACCCCCAGCAACGGTGGTTTTTCAGCTACAAATTGGAAACTATTAAATTAATTTTACTTTGTCGTGCATTTGCAAAAAAATTTGCGCCGGCCTTTTTAATATTGAATTGGAACCATACTTGGTAATGTAGTACCTACATTTTAGAACAATAAAACTCCCAGCAACGGTGGTTTTTCAGCTACAAATTGGAAATTATTAAATTAATTTTACTTTGTCGTGCATTTGCAAAAAAATTTGCGCCGGCCTTTTTAATATTGAATTGGAACCATACTTGGTAATGTAGTACCTACATTTTAGAACAATAAAACTCCCAGCAACGGTGGTTTTTCAGCTACAAATTAGAAATTATTAAAGATTAATTCAATTTTACTTTGTCGTAATTTTGCAGAAAAATTTACGCCGGCCTTTTTAATATCGAATTGGAACCATACTTGGTAAGGTAGTACCCACATTTTAGAACAATAAAACCCCCAGCAACGGTAGTTTTTCAGCTACAAATAAGAAATTATTAAAGATTAAATTAATTTTACTTTGTCGTAATTTTGCAGAAAAATTTACGCCGGCCTTTTTAATATTGAATTGGAACCATACTTGGTAAGGTAGTACCTACATTTTAGAACAATAAAACCACCAGCAACGGTGGTTTTTCAGCTACAAATTGGAAATTATTAAAAATTAATTCAATTTTACTTTGTCGTAATTTTGCAGAAAAATTTACACCGGCCTTTTTAATATCGAATTGAAACCATACTTGGTAAGGTAATTTCTACATTTAAGAACAATAAAACCCCCAGCAACGGTGGTTTTTTAGCGGCAAATGGGATATTAATAAAGATTAAATTAGTTGTTTTATGTTTTGAAAGTTCGGTCCTGGTTTGTGGAATAGTTTTCGTCGGCTTATCGCTTATACAAGCAAAACTAGATTGTACCAAAACTTTTCTTTAATTGTGACCACTGAGAGGTCTTCGGCAGATCGCTTTTTCGCTAAAAAACATATTCTTGTCTTAAACTTATTGTTTTCTTATGATTTTTCAACTTTGTCGTAATTTTGCAGAAAAAATTACGCCGGCCTTTTCAATATCGAATTGGAACCATACTTGGTAAGGTAGTACCTACATTTTAGAACAATAAAACCCCCAGCAACGGTGGTTTTTCAGCTACAAATTGGAAATTATTAAAGATTAATTTAATTTTACTTTGTCGTAATTTTGCAGAAAAATTTACGTCGGCCTTTTTAATATCGAATTGGAACCATACTTTTTAAGGTAGTACCCACATTTTAGAACAATAAAACCCCCAGCAACGGTGGTTTTTCAGCTACAAATTCGAAATTATTAAAGATTAATTAAATTTTACTTTGTCGTAATTTTGCAGAAAAATTTACGCCGGCCTTTTTAATATGGAATTGGAACCATACTTTTTAAGGTAGTACCTACATTTTAGAACAATAAAACCCCCAGCAACGGTGGTTTTTCATCTACAAATTGGAAATTATTAAATATTAATTCAATTTTACTTTGTCGTAATTTTGCAGAAAAATTTACGCCGGCCTTTTTAATATCGAATTGAAACCCTACTTGGTAAGGTAGTACCCACATTTTAGAACATTAAAACCCCCAGCAACGGTGGGTTTTCGGCGGCAAATGGGATATTAATAAAGATTAAATTAGTTGTTTTATGTTTTAAAAGTTCGGTCCTGGTTTGTGAAATAGTTTCCGTCGGCTTATCGCTTAAACAAGCAAAACTACATTGTACCATAACTTTTTTTCGATTGTGACCACTGAAAGGTCTTCGACAGATCGCTTTTTCGCTAAAAAACATATTCTTGTCTTAAACTTATTGTTTTGTTATGATTTTTCAACTTTGTTGTAATTTTGCAGAAAAAATTACGCCGGCCTTTTCAATATCGAATTGGAATCATACTTGGTAAGGTAGTACCTACATTTTAGAACAATAAAACCCCCAGCAACGGTGGTTTTTCAGCTACAAATTGGAAATTATTAAGGATTAATTTAATTTTACTTTGTCGTAATTTTGCAGAAAAATTTACGTCGGCCTTTTTAATATCGAATTGGAACCATACTTTTTAAGGTAGTACCCACATTTTAGAACAATAAAACCCCCAGCAACGGTGGTTTTTCAGCGCCAAATGGGATATTAATAAAGATTAAATTAGTTGTTTTATGTTTTAAAAGTTCGGTCCTGGTTTGTGGAATAGTTTCCTTCGGCTTATCGCTTATACAAGCAAAACTAGATTGTACCATAACTTTTCTTCGATTGTGACCACTGGGAGGTCTTCGGCAGATCGCTTTTTCTCTAAAAAACATATTCTTGTCTTAAACTTATTGTTTTGTTATGATTTTTCAACTTTGTCGTAATTTTGCAGAAAAATTTACGCCGGCCTTTTCAATATCGACTTGGAACCATACTTGGTAAGGTAGTACCTACATTTTAGAACAATAAAACCCCCAGCAACGGTGATTTTTCAGCTACAAATTGGAAATTATTAAAGCTTAATTTAATTTTATTTTGTCGTAATTTTGCAGAAAAATTTACGTCGGCCTTTTTAATATCGAATTGGAACCATACTGGGTAAGGTAGTACCTACATTTTAGAACAATAAAACCCCCAGCAACGGTGGTTTTTCAGCTACAAATGGGAAATTATTAAAGAATAAATTAATTTTATTTTGTCGTAATTTTGTAGAAAAATTTACGCCGGCCTTTTTAATATCGAATTGAAACAATACTTGGTAAGGTAGTACCTACATTTTAGAACAATAAAACCCCCAGCAACGGTGGTTTTTCACCTACAAATTGGAAATTATTAAAGATTAATTCAATTTTACTTTGTCGTAATTTTGCAGAAAAATTTACGCCGGCCTTTTTAATATCGAATTGAAACCATACTTGGTAAGGTAGTACCTACATTTTAAAACAATAAAACCCCCAGCAACGGTGGTTTTTCAGCTACAAATGGGAAATTATTAAAAATTAAATTAATTTTACTGTGTCGTAATTTTGCAGAAAAATTTACGCCGGCCTTTTTAATATCGAATTGGAACCATACTTGGTAAGGTAGTACCTACATTTTAGAACAATAAAACCCCCAGCAACGGTGTTTTTTTAGCTACAAATTGGAAATTATTAAAGATTAATTTAATTTTATTTTGTCGTAATTTTGCAGAAAAATTTACACCGGCCTTTTTAATATCGAATTGGAACCATACTTGGTAAGGTATTACCTACATTTTAGAACAATAAAACCCCCAGCAACGGTGGTTTTTCAGCTACAAATGGGAAATTATTAAAAATTAAATTAATTTTACTTTGTCGTAATTTTGCAGAAAAATTTACGCCGGCCTTTTTAATATTGAATTGGAACCATACTTGGTAAGGTAGTACCCACATTTTAGAACAATAAAACCCCCAGCAACGGTGGTTTTTCAGCTACAAATTGGAAATTATTAAATTAATTTTACTTTGTCGTGCATTTGCAAAAAAATTTGCGCCGGCCTTTTTAATATTGAATTGGAACCATACTTGGTAATGTAGTACCTACATTTTAGAACAATAAAACTCCCAGCAACGGTGGTTTTTCAGCTACAAATTGGAAATTATTAAAGATTAATTCAATTTTACTTTGTCGTAATTTTGCAGAAAAATTTACGCCGGCCTTTTTAATATCGAATTGGAACCATACTTGGTAAGGTAGTACCCACATTTTAGAACAATAAAACCCCCAGCAACGGTAGTTTTTCAGCTACAAATAAGAAATTATTAAAGATTAAATTAATTTTACTTTGTCGTAATTTTGCAGAAAAATTTACGCCGGCCTTTTTAATATTGAATTGGAACCATACTTGGTAAGGTAGTACCTACATTTTAGAACAATAAAACCCCCAGCAACGGTGGTTTTTCAGCTACAAATTGGAAATTATTAAAAATTAATTCAATTTTACTTTGTCGTAATTTTGCAGAAAAATTTACACCGGCCTTTTTAATATCGAATTGAAACCATACTTGGTAAGGTAATTTCTACATTTAAGAACAATAAACCCCCCAGCAACGGTGGTTTTTTAGCGGCAAATGGGATATTAATAAAGATTAAATTAGTTGTTTTATGTTTTGAAAGTTCGGTCCTGGTTTGTGGAATAGTTTTCGTCGGCTTATCGCTTATACAAGCAAAACTAGATTGTACCATAACTTTTCTTTAATTGTGACCACTGAGAGGTCTTCGGCAGATCGCTTTTTCGCTAAAAAACATATTCTTGTCTTAAACTTATTGTTTTCTTATGATTTTTCAACTTTGTCGTAATTTTGCAGAAAAAATTACGCCGGCCTTTTCAATATCGAATTGGAACCATACTTGGTAAGGTAGTACCTACATTTTAGAACAATAAAACCCCCAGCAACGGTGGTTTTTCAGCTACAAATTGGAAATTATTAAAGATTAATTTAATTTTACTTTGTCGTAATTTTGCAGAAAAATTTACGTCGGCCTTTTTAATATCGAATTGGAACCATACTTGGTAAGGTAGTACCTACATTTTAGAACAATAAAACCCCCAGCAACGGTGGTTTTTCAGCTACAAATAACAAATTATTAATGATTAAATTAATTTTACTTTGTCGTAATTTTGCAGAAAAATTTACGCCGGCCTTTTTAATATTGAATTGGAACCATACTTGGTAAGGTAGTACCTACATTTTAAAACAATAAAACCCCCAGCAACGGTGGTTTTTCAGCTACAAACGGGAAATTATTAAAAATTAAATTAATTTTACTGTGTCGTAATTTTGCAGAAAAATTTACGCCGGCCTTTTTAATATCGAATTGGAACCATACTTGGTAAGGTAGTACCTACATTTTAGAACAATAAAACCCCCAGCAACGGTGGTTTTTTAGCTACAAATTGGAAATTATTATAGATTAATTTAATTTTACTTTGTCGTGATTTTGCAAAAAAATTTACGCCGGCCTTTTTAATATCGAATTGGAACCATACTTGGTAAGGTAGTACCTACATTTTAGAACAATAAAACCCCCAGCAACGGTGGTTTTTCAGCTACAAATAACAAATTATTAAAGATTAAATTAATTTAACTTTGTCGTAATTTTGCAGAAAAATTTACGCCGGCCTTTTTAATATTGAATTGGAACCATACTTGGTAAGGTAGTACCTACATTTTAAAACAATAAAACCCCCAGCAACGGTGGTTTTTCAGCTACAAACGGGAAATTATTAAAAATTAAATTAATTTTACTGTGTCGTAATTTTGCAGAAAAATTTACGCCGGCCTTTTTAATATCGAATTGGAACCATACTTGGTAAGGTAGTACCTACATTTTAGAACAATAAAACCCCCAGCAACGGTGGTTTTTCAGCGGCAAATGGGATATTAATAAAGATTAAATTAGTTGTTTTATGTTTTAAAAGTTCGGTCCTGGTTTGTGGAATAGTTTCCGTCGGCTTATCGCTTAAACAAGCAAAACTACATTGTACCATAACTTTTTTTCGATTGTGACCACTGAAAGGTCTTCGACAGATCGCTTTTTCGCTAAAAAACATATTCTTGTCTTAAACTTATTGTTTTGTTATGATTTTTCAACTTTGTTGTAATTTTGCAGAAAAAATTACGCCGGCCTTTTCAATATCGAATTGGAATCATACTTGGTAAGGTAGTACCTACATTTTAGAACAATAAAACCCCCAGCAACGGTGGTTTTTCAGCTACAAATTGGAAATTATTAAGGATTAATTTAATTTTACTTTGTCGTAATTTTGCAGAAAAATTTACGTCGGCCTTTTTAATATCGAATTGGAACCATACTTTTTAAGGTAGTACCCACATTTTAGAACAATAAAACCCCCAGCAACGGTGGTTTTTCAGCGGCAAATGGGATATTAATAAAGATTAAATTAGTTGTTTTATGTTTTAAAAGTTCGGTCCTGGTTTGTGGAATAGTTTCCTTCGGCTTATCGCTTATACAAGCAAAACTAGATTGTACCATAACTTTTCTTCGATTGTGACCACTGGGAGGTCTTCGGCAGATCGCTTTTTCTCTAAAAAACATATTCTTGTCTTAAACTTATTGTTTTGTTATGATTTTTCAACTTTGTCGTAATTTTGCAGAAAAATTTACGCCGGCCTTTTCAATATCGACTTGGAACCATACTTGGTAAGGTAGTACCTACATTTTAGAACAATAAAACCCCCAGCAACGGTGATTTTTCAGCTACAAATTGGAAATTATTAAAGCTTAATTTAATTTTATTTTGTCGTAATTTTGCAGAAAAATTTACGTCGGCCTTTTTAATATCGAATTGGAACCATACTGGGTAAGGTAGTACCTACATTTTAGAACAATAAAACCCCCAGCAACGGTGGTTTTTCAGCTACAAATGGGAAATTATTAAAGAATAAATTAATTTTATTTTGTCGTAATTTTGTAGAAAAATTTACGCCGGCCTTTTTAATATCGAATTGAAACAACACTTGGTAAGGTAGTACCTACATTTTAGAACAATAAAACCCCCAGCAACGGTGGTTTTTTAGCTACAAATTGGAAATTATTAAAGATTAATTTAATTTTACTTTGTCGTGATTTTGCAAAAAAATTTACGCCGGCCTTTTTAATATCGAATTGGAACCATACTTGGTAAGGTAGTACCTACATTTTAGAACCATAAAACCCCCAGCAACGGTGGTTTTTCAGCTACAAATAACAAATTATTAAAGATTAAATTAATTTTACTTTGTCGTAATTTTGCAGAAAAATTTACGCCGGCCTTTTTAATATTGAATTGGAACCATACTTGGTAAGGTAGTACCCACATTTTAGAACAATAAAACCCCCAGCAACGGTGGTTTTTCAGCTACAAATTGGAAATTATTAAATTAATTTTACTTTGTCGTGCATTTGCAAAAAAATTTGCGCCGGCCTTTTTAATATTGAATTGGAACCATACTTGGTAATGTAGTACCTACATTTTAGAACAATAAAACTCCCAGCAACGGTGGTTTTTCAGCTACAAATTGGAAATTATTAAAGATTAATTCAATTTTACTTTGTCGTAATTTTGCAGAAAAATTTACGCCGGCCTTTTTAATATCGAATTGGAACCATACTTGGTAAGGTAGTACCCACATTTTAGAACAATAAAACCCCCAGCAACGGTAGTTTTTCAGCTACAAATAAGAAATTATTAAAGATTAAATTAATTTTACTTTGTCGTAATTTTGCAGAAAAATTTACGCCGGCCTTTTTAATATTGAATTGGAACCATACTTGGTAAGGTAGTACCTACATTTTAGAACAATAAAACCCCCAGCAACGGTGGTTTTTCAGCTACAAATTTGAAATTATTAAAAATTAATTCAATTTTACTTTGTCGTAATTTTGCAGAAAAATTTACACCGGCCTTTTTAATATCGAATTGAAACCATACTTGGTAAAGTAATTTCTACATTTAAGAACAATAAAACCCCCAGCAACGGTGGTTTTTTAGCGGCAAATGGGATATTAATAAAGATTAAATTAGTTGTTTTATGTTTTGAAAGTTCGGTCCTGGTTTGTGGAATAGTTTTCGTCGGCTTATCGCTTATACAAGCAAAACTAGATTGTACCATAACTTTTCTTTAATTGTGACCACTGAGAGGTCTTCGGCAGATCGCTTTTTCGCTAAAAAACATATTCTTGTCTTAAACTTATTGTTTTGTTATGATTTTTCAACTTTGTTGTAATTTTGCAGAAAAAATTACGCCGGCCTTTTCAATATCGAATTGGAATCATACTTGGTAAGGTAGTACCTACATTTTAGAACAATAAAACCCCCAGCAACGGTGGTTTTTCAGCTACAAATTGGAAATTATTAAGGATTAATTTAATTTTACTTTGTCGTAATTTTGCAGAAAAATTTACGTCGGCCTTTTTAATATCGAATTGGAACCATACTTTTTAAGGTAGTACCCACATTTTAGAACAATAAAACCCCCAGCAACGGTGGTTTTTCAGCGGCAAATGGGATATTAATAAAGATTAAATTAGTTGTTTTATGTTTTAAAAGTTCGGTCCTGGTTTGTGGAATAGTTTCCTTCGGCTTATCGCTTATACAAGCAAAACTAGATTGTACCATAACTTTTCTTCGATTGTGACCACTGGGAGGTCTTCGGCAGATCGCTTTTTCTCTAAAAAACATATTCTTGTCTTAAACTTATTGTTTTGTTATGATTTTTCAACTTTGTCGTAATTTTGCAGAAAAATTTACGCCGGCCTTTTCAATATCGACTTGGAACCATACTTGGTAAGGTAGTACCTACATTTTAGAACAATAAAACCCCCAGCAACGGTGATTTTTCAGCTACAAATTGGAAATTATTAAAGCTTAATTTAATTTTATTTTGTCGTAATTTTGCAGAAAAATTTACGTCGGCCTTTTTAATATCGAATTGGAACCATACTGGGTAAGGTAGTACCTACATTTTAGAACAATAAAACCCCCAGCAACGGTGGTTTTTCAGCTACAAATGGGAAATTATTAAAGAATAAATTAATTTTATTTTGTCGTAATTTTGTAGAAAAATTTACGCCGGCCTTTTTAATATCGAATTGAAACAACACTTGGTAAGGTAGTACCTACATTTTAGAACAATAAAACCCCCAGCAACGGTGGTTTTTTAGCTACAAATTGGAAATTATTAAAGATTAATTTAATTTTACTTTGTCGTGATTTTGCAAAAAAATTTACGCCGGCCTTTTTAATATCGAATTGGAACCATACTTGGTAAGGTAGTACCTACATTTTAGAACAATAAAACCCCCAGCAACGGTGGTTTTTCAGCTACAAATAACAAATTATTAAAGATTAAATTAATTTTACTTTGTCGTAATTTTGCAGAAAAATTTACGCCGGCCTTTTTAATATTGAATTGGAACCATACTTGGTAAGGTAGTACCTACATTTTAAAACAATAAAACCCCCAGCAACGGTGGTTTTTCAGCTACAAACGGGAAATTATTAAAAATTAAATTAATTTTACTGTGTCGTAATTTTGCAGAAAAATTTACGCCGGCCTTTTTAATATCGAATTGGAACCATACTTGTTAAGGTAGTACCTACATTTTAGAACAATAAAACCCCCAGCAACGGTGGTTTTTTAGCTACAAATTGGAAATTATTAAAGATTAATTTAATTTTATTTTGTCGTAATTTTGCAGAAAAATTTACACCGGCCTTTTTAATATCGAATTGGAACCATACTTGGTAAGGTATTACCTACATTTTAGAACAATAAAACCCCCAGCAACGGTGGTTTTTCAGCTACAAATGGGAAATTATTAAAAATTAAATTAATTTTACTTTGTCGTAATTTTGCAGAAAAATTTACGCCGGCCTTTTTAATATTGAATTGGAACCATACTTGGTAAGGTAGTACCCACATTTTAGAACAATAAAACCCCCAGCAACGGTGGTTTTTCAGCTACAAATTGGAAATTATTAAATTAATTTTACTTTGTCGTGCATTTGCAAAAAAATTTGAGCCGGCCTTTTTAATATTGAATTGGAACCATACTTGGTAATGTAGTACCTACATTTTAGAACAATAAAACTCCCAGCAACGGTGGTTTTTCAGCTACAAATTGGAAATTATTAAAGATTAATTCAATTTTATTTTGTCGTAATTTTGCAGAAAAATTTACGCCGGCCTTTTTAATATCGAATTGGAACCATACTTGGTAAGGTAGTACCCACATTTTAGAACAATAAAACCCCCAGCAACGGTAGTTTTTCAGCTACAAATAAGAAATTATTAAAGATTAAATTAATTTTACTTTGTCGTAATTTTGCAGAAAAATTTACGCCGGCCTTTTTAATATTGAATTGGAACCATACTTGGTAAGGTAATTTCTACATTTAAGAACAATAAAACCCCCAGCAACGGTGGTTTTTTAGCGGCAAATGGGATATTAATAAAGATTAAATTAGTTGTTTTATGTTTTGAAAGTTCGGTCCTGGTTTGTGGAATAGTTTTCGTCGGCTTATCGCTTATACAAGCAAAACTAGATTGTACCATAACTTTTCTTTAATTGTGACCACTGAGAGGTCTTCGGCAGATCGCTTTTTCGCTAAAAAACATATTCTTGTCTTAAACTTATTGTTTTCTTATGATTTTTCAACTTTGTCGTAATTTTGCAGAAAAAATTACGCCGGCCTTTTCAATATCGAATTGGAACCATACTTGGTAAGGTAGTACCTACATTTTAGAACAATAAAACCCCCAGCAACGGTGGTTTTTCAGCTACAAATTGGAAATTATTAAAGATTAATTTAATTTTACTTTGTCGTAATTTTGCAGAAAAATTTACGTCGGCCTTTTTAATATCGAATTGGAACCATACTTGGTAAGGTAGTACCTACATTTTAGAACAATAAAACCCCCAGCAACGGTGGTTTTTCAGCTACAAATTCGAAATTATTAAATATTAATTCAATTTTATTTTGTCGTAATTTTGCAGAAAAATTTACGCCGGCCTTTTTAATATCGAATTGGAACCATACTTTTTAAGGTAGTACCCACATTTTAGAACAATAAAACCCCCAGCAACGGTGGTTTTTCAGCTACAAATTGGAAATTATTAAAGATTAATTTAATTTTACTTTGTCGTAATTTTGCAAAAAAATTTACGTCGGCCTTTTTAATATCGAATTGGAACCATACTTGGTAAGGTAGTACCTACATTTTAGAACAATAAAACCCCCAGCAACGGTGGTTTTTCCGCTACAAATTGGAAATTATTAAATATTAATTCAATTTTACTTTGTCGTAATTTTGCAGAAATATTTACGCAGGCCTTTTTAATATCGAATTGGAACCCTACTTGGTAAGGTAGTACCCACATTTTAGAACAATAAAACCCCCAGCAACGGTGGTTTTTCAGCTACAAATGGGAAATTATTAAAGAATAATTTAATTTTACTTTGTCGTAATTTTGCAAAAAAATTTACGTCGGCCTTTTTAATATCGAATTGGAACCACACTTGGTAAGGTAGTACCTACATTTTAGAACAATAAAACCCCCAGCAACGGTGATTTTTTAGCTACAAATTGGAACTTATTAAAGATTAATTTAATTTTACTTTGTCGTAATTTTGCAGAAAAATTTACGTCGGCCTTTTTAATATCGAATTGGAACCATTCTGGGTAAGGTAGTACCTACATTTTAGAACAATAAAACCCCCAGCAACGGTGGGTTTTCGGCGGCAAATGGGATATTAATAAAGATTAAATTAGTTGTTTTATGTTTTAAAAGTTCGGTCCTGGTTTGTGAAATAGTTTCCATCGGCTTATCGCTTAAACAAGCAAAACTACATTGTACCATAACTTTTTTTCGATTGTGACCACTGAAAGGTCTTCGACAGATCGCTTTTTCGCTAAAAAACATATTCTTGTCTTAAACTTATTGTTTTGTTATGATTTTTCAACTTTGTTGTAATTTTGCAGAAAAAATTACGCCGGCCTTTTCAATATCGAATTGGAATCATACTTGGTAAGGTAGTACCTACATTTTAGAACAATAAAACCCCCAGCAACGGTGGTTTTTCAGCTACAAATTGGAAATTATTAAGGATTAATTTAATTTTACTTTGTCGTAATTTTGCAGAAAAATTTACGTCGGCCTTTTTAATATCGAATTGGAACCATACTTTTTAAGGTAGTACCCACATTTTAGAACAATAAAACCCCCAGCAACGGTGGTTTTTCAGCGGCAAATGGGATATTAATAAAGATTAAATTAGTTGTTTTATGTTTTAAAAGTTCGGTCCTGGTTTGTGGAATAGTTTCCTTCGGCTTATCGCTTATACAAGCAAAACTAGATTGTACCATAACTTTTCTTCGATTGTGACCACTGGGAGGTCTTCGGCAGATCGCTTTTTCTCTAAAAAACATATTCTTGTCTTAAACTTATTGTTTTGTTATGATTTTTCAACTTTGTCGTAATTTTGCAGAAAAATTTACGCCGGCCTTTTCAATATCGACTTGGAACCATACTTGGTAAGGTAGTACCTACATTTTAGAACAATAAAACCCCCAGCAACGGTGATTTTTCAGCTACAAATTGGAAATTATTAAAGCTTAATTTAATTTTATTTTGTCGTAATTTTGCAGAAAAATTTACGTCGGCCTTTTTAATATCGAATTGGAACCATACTGGGTAAGGTAGTACCTACATTTTAGAACAATAAAACCCCCAGCAACGGTGGTTTTTCAGCTACAAATGGGAAATTATTAAAGAATAAATTAATTTTATTTTGTCGTAATTTTGTAGAAAAATTTACGCCGGCCTTTTTAATTTCGAATTGAAACAACACTTGGTAAGGTAGTACCTACATTTTAGAACAATAAAACCCCCAGCAACGGTGGTTTTTTAGCTACAAATTGGAAATTATTAAAGATTAATTTAATTTTACTTTGTCGTGATTTTGCAAAAAAATTTACGCCGGCCTTTTTAATATCGAATTGGAACCATACTTGGTAAGGTAGTACCTACATTTTAGAACAATAAAACCCCCAGCAACGGTGGTTTTTCAGCTACAAATAACAAATTATTAAAGATTAAATTAATTTTACTTTGTCGTAATTTTGCAGAAAAATTTACGCCGGCCTTTTTAATATTGAATTGGAACCATACTTGGTAAGGTAGTACCTACATTTTAAAACAATAAAACCCCCAGCAACGGTGGTTTTTCAGCTACAAACGGGAAATTATTAAAAATTAAATTAATTTTACTGTGTCGTAATTTTGCAGAAAAATTTACGCCGGCCTTTTTAATATCGAATTGGAACCATACTTGTTAAGGTAGTACCTACATTTTAGAACAATAAAACCCCCAGCAACGGTGGTTTTTTAGCTACAAATTGGAAATTATTAAAGATTAATTTAATTTTATTTTGTCGTAATTTTGCAGAAAAATTTACACCGGCCTTTTTAATATCGAATTGGAACCATACTTGGTAAGGTATTACCTACATTTTAGAACAATAAAACCCCCAGCAACGGTGGTTTTTCAGCTACAAATGGGAAATTATTAAAAATTAAATTAATTTTACTTTGTCGTAATTTTGCAGAAAAATTTACGCCGGCCTTTTTAATATTGAATTGGAACCATACTTGGTAAGGTAGTACCCACATTTTAGAACAATAAAACCCCCAGCAACGGTGGTTTTTCAGCTACAAATTGGAAATTATTAAATTAATTTTACTTTGTCGTGCATTTGCAAAAAAATTTGCGCCGGCCTTTTTAATATTGAATTGGAACCATACTTGGTAATGTAGTACCTACATTTTAGAACAATAAAACTCCCAGCAACGGTGGTTTTTCAGCTACAAATTGGAAATTATTAAAGATTAATTCAATTTTACTTTGTCGTAATTTTGCAGAAAAATTTACGCCGGCCTTTTTAATATCGAATTGGAACCATACTTGGTAAGGTAGTACCCACATTTTAGAACAATAAAACCCCCAGCAACGGTAGTTTTTCAGCTACAAATAAGAAATTATTAAAGATTAAATTAATTTTACTTTGTCGTAATTTTGCAGAAAAATTTACGCCGGCCTTTTTAATATTGAATTGGAACCATACTTGGTAAGGTAGTACCTACATTTTAGAACAATAAAACCCCCAGCAACGGTGGTTTTTCAGCTACAAATTGGAAATTATTAAAAATTAATTCAATTTTACTTTGTCGTAATTTTGCAGAAAAATTTACACCGGCCTTTTTAATATCGAATTGAAACCATACTTGGTAAGGTAATTTCTACATTTAAGAACAATAAAACCCCCAGCAACGGTGGTTTTTTAGCGGCAAATGGGATATTAATAAAGATTAAATTAGTTGTTTTATGTTTTGAAAGTTCGGTCCTGGTTTGTGGAATAGTTTTCGTCGGCTTATCGCTTATACAAGCAAAACTAGATTGTACCATAACTTTTCTTTAATTGTGACCACTGAGAGGTCTTCGGCAGATCGCTTTTTCGCTAAAAAACATATTCTTGTCTTAAACTTATTGTTTTCTTATGATTTTTCAACTTTGTCGTAATTTTGCAGAAAAAATTACGCCGGCCTTTTCAATATCGAATTGGAACCATACTTGGTAAGGTAGTACCTACATTTTAGAACAATAAAACCCCCAGCAACGGTGGTTTTTCAGCTACAAATTGGAAATTATTAAAGATTAATTTAATTTTACTTTGTCGTAATTTTGCAGAAAAATTTACGTCGGCCTTTTTAATATCGAATTGGAACCATACTTGGTAAGGTAGTACCTACATTTTAGAACAATAAAACCCCCAGCAACGGTGGTTTTTCAGCTACAAATTCAAAATTATTAAATATTAATTCAATTTTATTTTGTCGTAATTTTGCAGAAAAATTTACGCCGGCCTTTTTAATATCGAATTGGAACCATACTTTTTAAGGTAGTACCCACATTTTAGAACAATAAAACCCCCAGCAACGGTGGTTTTTCAGCTACAAATTGGAAATTATTAAAGATTAATTTAATTTTACTTTGTCGTAATTTTGCAAAAAAATTTACGTCGGCCTTTTTAATATCGAATTGGAACCATACTTGGTAAGGTAGTACCTACATTTTAGAACAATAAAACCCCCAGCAACGGTGGTTTTTCCGCTACAAATTGGAAATTATTAAATATTAATTCAATTTTACTTTGTCGTAATTTTGCAGAAATATTTACGCAGGCCTTTTTAATATCGAATTGGAACCCTACTTGGTAAGGTAGTACCCACATTTTAGAACAATAAAACCCCCAGCAACGGTGGTTTTTCAGCTACAAATGGGAAATTATTAAAGAATAATTTAATTTTACTTTGTCGTAATTTTGCAAAAAAATTTACGTCGGCCTTTTTAATATCGAATTGGAACCACACTTGGTAAGGTAGTACCTACATTTTAGAACAATAAAACCCCCAGCAACGGTGATTTTTTAGCTACAAATTGGAACTTATTAAAGATTAATTTAATTTTACTTTGTCGTAATTTTGCAGAAAAATTTACGTCGGCCTTTTTAATATCGAATTGGAACCATTCTGGGTAAGGTAGTACCTACATTTTAGAACAATAAAACCCCCAGCAACGGTGGGTTTTCGGCGGCAAATGGGATATTAATAAAGATTAAATTAGTTGTTTTATGTTTTAAAAGTTCGGTCCTGGTTTGTGAAATAGTTTCCATCGGCTTATCGCTTAAACAAGCAAAACTACATTGTACCATAACTTTTTTTCGATTGTGACCACTGAAAGGTCTTCGACAGATCGCTTTTTCGCTAAAAAACATATTCTTGTCTTAAACTTATTGTTTTGTTATGATTTTTCAACTTTGTTGTAATTTTGCAGAAAAAATTACGCCGGCCTTTTCAATATCGAATTGGAATCATACTTGGTAAGGTAGTACCTACATTTTAGAACAATAAAACCCCCAGCAACGGTGGTTTTTCAGCTACAAATTGGAAATTATTAAGGATTAATTTAATTTTACTTTGTCGTAATTTTGCAGAAAAATTTACGTCGGCCTTTTTAATATCGAATTGGAACCATACTTTTTAAGGTAGTACCCACATTTTAGAACAATAAAACCCCCAGCAACGGTGGTTTTTCAGCGGCAAATGGGATATTAATAAAGATTAAATTAGTTGTTTTATGTTTTAAAAGTTCGGTCCTGGTTTGTGGAATAGTTTCCTTCGGCTTATCGCTTATACAAGCAAAACTAGATTGTACCATAACTTTTCTTCGATTGTGACCACTGGGAGGTCTTCGGCAGATCGCTTTTTCTCTAAAAAACATATTCTTGTCTTAAACTTATTGTTTTGTTATGATTTTTCAACTTTGTCGTAATTTTGCAGAAAAATTTACGCCGGCCTTTTCAATATCGACTTGGAACCATACTTGGTAAGGTAGTACCTACATTTTAGAACAATAAAACCCCCAGCAACGGTGATTTTTCAGCTACAAATTGGAAATTATTAAAGCTTAATTTAATTTTATTTTGTCGTAATTTTGCAGAAAAATTTACGTCGGCCTTTTTAATATCGAATTGGAACCATACTGGGTAAGGTAGTACCTACATTTTAGAACAATAAAACCCCCAGCAACGGTGGTTTTTCAGCTACAAATGGGAAATTATTAAAGAATAAATTAATTTTATTTTGTCGTAATTTTGTAGAAAAATTTACGCCGGCCTTTTTAATTTCGAATTGAAACAACACTTGGTAAGGTAGTACCTACATTTTAGAACAATAAAACCCCCAGCAACGGTGGTTTTTTAGCTACAAATTGGAAATTATTAAAGATTAATTTAATTTTACTTTGTCGTGATTTTGCAAAAAAATTTACGCCGGCCTTTTTAATATCGAATTGGAACCATACTTGGTAAGGTAGTACCTACATTTTAGAACAATAAAACCCCCAGCAACGGTGGTTTTTCAGCTACAAATAACAAATTATTAAAGATTAAATTAATTTTACTTTGTCGTAATTTTGCAGAAAAATTTACGCCGGCCTTTTTAATATTGAATTGGAACCATACTTGGTAAGGTAGTACCTACATTTTAAATCAATAAAACCCCCAGCAACGGTGATTTTTCAGCTACAAACGGGAAATTATTAAAAATTAAATTAATTTTACTGTGTCGTAATTTTGCAGAAAAATTTACGCCGGCCTTTTTAATATCGAATTGGAACCATACTTGGTAAGGTAGTACCTACATTTTAGAACAATAAAACCCCCAGCAACGGTGGTTTTTTAGCTACAAATTGGAAATTATTAAAGATTAATTTAATTTTATTTTGTCGTAATATTGCAGAAAAATTTACACCGGCCTTTTTAATATCGAATTGGAACCATACTTGGTAAGGTATTACCTACATTTTAGAACAATAAAACCCCCAGCAACGGTGGTTTTTCAGCTACAAATGGGAAATTATTAAAAATTAAATTAATTTTACTTTGTCGTAATTTTGCAGAAAAATTTACGCCGGCCTTTTTAATATTGAATTGGAACCATACTTGGTAAGGTAGTACCCACATTTTAGAACAATAAAACCCCCAGCAACGGTGGTTTTTCAGCTACAAATTGGAAATTATTAAATTAATTTTACTTTGTCGTGCATTTGCAAAAAAATTTGCGCCGGCATTTTTAATATTGAATTGGAACCATACTTGGTAATGTAGTACCTACATTTTAGAACAATAAAACTCCCAGCAACGGTGGTTTTTCAGCTACAAATTAGAAATTATTAAAGATTAATTCAATTTTACTTTGTCGTAATTTTGCAGAAAAATTTACGCCGGCCTTTTTAATATCGAATTGGAACCATACTTGGTAAGGTAGTACCCACATTTTAGAACAATAAAACCCCCAGCAACGGTAGTTTTTCAGCTACAAATAAGAAATTATTAAAGATTAAATTAATTTTACTTTGTCGTAATTTTGCAGAAAAATTTACGCCGGCCTTTTTAATATTGAATTGGAACCATACTTGGTAAGGTAGTACCTACATTTTAGAACAATAAAACCCCCAGCAACGGTGGTTTTTCAGCTACAAATTGGAAATTATTAAAAATTAATTCAATTTTACTTTGTCGTAATTTTGCAGAAAAATTTACACCGGCCTTTTTAATATCGAATTGAAACCATACTTGGTAAGGTAATTTCTACATTTAAGAACAATAAAACCCCCAGCAACGGTGGTTTTTTAGCGGCAAATGGGATATTAATAAAGATTAAATTAGTTGTTTTATGTTTTGAAAGTTCGGTCCTGGTTTGTGGAATAGTTTTCGTCGGCTTATCGCTTATACAAGCAAAACTAGATTGTACCATAACTTTTCTTTAATTGTGACCACTGAGAGGTCTTCGGCAGATCGCTTTTTCGCTAAAAAACATATTCTTGTCTTAAACTTATTGTTTTCTTATGATTTTTCAACTTTGTCGTAATTTTGCAGAAAAAATTACGCCGGCCTTTTCAATATCGAATTGGAACCATACTTGGTAAGGTAGTACCTACATTTTAGAACAATAAAACCCCCAGCAACGGTGGTTTTTCAGCTACAAATTGGAAATTATTAAAGATTAATTTAATTTTACTTTGTCGTAATTTTGCAGAAAAATTTACGTCGGCCTTTTTAATATCGAATTGGAACCATACTTGGTAAGGTAGTACCTACATTTTAGAACAATAAAACCCCCAGCAACGGTGGTTTTTCAGCTACAAATTCAAAATTATTAAATATTAATTCAATTTTATTTTGTCGTAATTTTGCAGAAAAATTTACGCCGGCCTTTTTAATATCGAATTGGAACCATACTTTTTAAGGTAGTACCCACATTTTAGAACAATAAAACCCCCAGCAACGGTGGTTTTTCAGTTACAAATTGGAAATTATTAAAGATTAATTTAATTTTACTTTGTCGTAATTTTGCAAAAAAATTTACGTCGGCCTTTTTAATATCGAATTGCAACCATACTTGGTAAGGTAGTACCTACATTTTAGAACAATAAAACCCCCAGCAACGGTGGTTTTTCAGCTACAAATTGGAAATTATTAAATATTAATTCAATTTTACTTTGTCGTAATTTTGCAGAAATATTTACGCAGGCCTTTTTAATATCGAATTGGAACCCTACTTGGTAAGGTAGTACCCACATTTTAGAACAATAAAACCCCCAGCAACGGTGGTTTTTCAGCTACAAATGGGAAATTATTAAAGAATAATTTAATTTTACTTTGTCGTAATTTTGCAAAAAAATTTACGTCGGCCTTTTTAATATCGAATTGGAACCACACTTGGTAAGGTAGTACCTACATTTTAGAACAATAAAACCCCCAGCAACGGTGATTTTTTAGCTACAAATTGGAAATTATTAAAGATTAATTTAATTTTACTTTGTCGTAATTTTGCAGAAAAATTTACGTCGGCCTTTTTAATATCGAATTGGAACCATTCTGGGTAAGGTAGTACCTACATTTTAGAACAATAAAACCCCCAGCAACGGTGGTTTTTCAGCTACAAATGAGAAATTATTAAAGAATAAATTAATTTTACTTTGTCGTAATTTTGCAGAAAAATTTACGTCGGCCTTTTTAATATCAAATTGGAACCATACTGGGTAAGGTAGTACCCACATTTTAGAACAATAAAACCCCCAGCAACGGTGGTTTTTCAGCGGCAAATGGGATATTAATAAAGATTAAATTAGTTGTTTTAAGTTTTGAAAGTTCGGTCCTGGTTTGTGGAATAGTTTCCTTTGGCTTATTGCTTATACAAGCAAAACTAGATTGTACCATAACTTTTCTTCGATTGTGACCACTGAGAGGTCTTCGGCAGATCGCTTTTTCGCTAAAAAACATATTCTGGTCTTAAACTTATTGTTTTGTTATGATTTTTCAACTTTGTCGTAATTTTACAGAAAAATTTACGCCGGCCTTTTCAATATCGACTTGGAACCATACTTGGTAAGGTAGTACCTACATTTTAGAACAATAAAACCCCCAGCAACGGTGATTTTTCAGCCACAAATTGGAAATTATTAAAGATTAATTTAATTTTACTTTGTCGTAATTTTACAGAAAAATTTACGCCGGCCTTTTTAATATCGAATTGGAACCATACTTTTTAAGGTAGTACCTACATTTTAGAACAATAAAACCCCCAGCAACGGTGGTTTTTCAGCTACAAATTGGAAATTATTAAATAATAATTCAATTTTACTTTGTCGTAATTTTGCAGAAAAATTTACGCCGGCCTTTTTAATATCGAATTGAAACCCTACTTGGTAAGGTAGTACCCACATTTTAGAACATTAAAACCCCCTGCAACGGTGGGTTTTCGGCGGCAAATGGGATATTAATAAAGATTAAATTAGTTGTTTTATGTTTTAAAAGTTCGGTCCTGGTTTGTGAAATAGTTTCCGTCGGCTTATCGCTTAAACAAGCAAAACTACATTGTACCATAACTTTTTTTCGATTGTGACCACTGAAAGGTCTTCGACAGATCGCTTTTTCGCTAAAAAACATATTCTTGTCTTAAACTTATTGTTTTGTTATGATTTTTCAACTTTGTTGTAATTTTGCAGAAAAAATTACGCCGGCCTTTTCAATATCGATTTGGAATCATACTTGGTAAGGTAGTACCTACATTTTAGATAAAACCCCCAACAACGGTGGTTTTTCAGCTACAAATTGGAAATTATTAAAGATTAATTTAATTTTACTTTGTCGTAATTTTGCAGAAAAATTTACGTCGGCCTTTTTAATATCGAATTGGAACCATACTTTTTAAGGTAGTACCCACATTTTAGAACAATAAAACCCCCAGCAACGGTGGTTTTTCAGCTACAAATTGGAAATTATTAAATATTAATTCAATTTTACTTTGTCGTAATTTTGCAGAAAAATTTACGCCGGCCTTTTTAATATCGAATTGGAACCATACTTTTTAAGGTAGTACCTACATTTTAGAACAATAAAACCCCCAGCAACGGTGGTTTTTCAGCTACAAATTGGAAATTATTAAATATTAATTCAATTTTACTTTGTCGTAATTTTGCAGAAAAATTTACGCCGGCCTTTTTAATATCGAATTGAAACCCTACTTGGTAAGGTAGTACCCACATTTTAGAACATTAAAACCCCCAGCAACGGTGGGTTTTCGGCGGCAAATGGGATATTAATAAAGATTAAATTAGTTGTTTTATGTTTTAAAAGTTCGGTCCTGGTTTGTGAAATAGTTTCCGTCGGCTTATCGCTTAAACAAGCAAAACTACATTGTACCATAACTTTTTTTCGATTGTGACCACTGAATGGTCTTCGGCAGATCGCATTTTCGCTAAAAAACATATTCTTGTCTTAAACTTATTGTTTTGTTATGATTTTTCAACTTTGTTGTAATTTTGCAGAAAAAATTACGCCGGCCTTTTCAATATCGAATTGGAATCATACTTGGTAAGGTAGTACCTACATTTTAGAACAATAAAACCCCCAGCAACGGTGGTTTTTCAGCTACAAATTGGAAATTAATAAGGATTAATTTAATTTTACTTTGTCGTAATTTTGCAGAAAAATTTACGTCGGCCTTTTTAATATCGAATTGGAACCATACTTTTTAAGGTAGTACCCACATTTAAGAACAATAAAACCCCCAGCAACGGTGGTTTTTCAGCGGCAAATGGGATATTAATAAAGATTAAATTAGTTGTTTTATGTTTTAAAAGTTCGGTCCTGGTTTGTGGAATAGTTTCCTTCGGCTTATCGCTTATACAAGCAAAACTAGATTGTACCATAACTTTTCTTCGATTGTGACCACTGGGAGGTCTTCGGCAGATCGCTTTTTCTCTAAAAAACATATTCTTGTCTTAAACTTATTGTTTTGTTATGATTTTTCAACTTTGTCGTAATTTTGCAGAAAAATTTACGCCGGCCTTTTCAATATCGACTTGGAACCATACTTGGTAAGGTAGTACCTACATTTTAGAACAATAAAACCCCCAGCAACGGTGATTTTTCAGCTACAAATTGGAAATTATTAAAGCTTAATTTAATTTTATTTTGTCGTAATTTTGCAGAAAAATTTACGTCGGCCTTTTTAATATCGAATTGGAACCATACTGGGTAAGGTAGTACCTACATTTTAGAACAATAAAACCCCCAGCAACGGTGGTTTTTCAGCTACAAATGGGAAATTATTAAAGAATAAATTAATTTTATTTTGTCGTAATTTTGTAGAAAAATTTACGCCGGCCTTTTTAATAGCGAATTGAAACAATACTTGGTAAGGTAGTACCTACATTTTAGAACAATAAAACCCCCAGCAACGGTGGTTTTTTAGCTACAAATTGGAAATTATTAAAGATTAATTTAATTTTACTTTGTCGTGATTTTGCAAAAAAATTTACACCGGCCTTTTTAATATCGAATTGGAACTATACTTGGTAAGGTAGTACTTACATTTTAGTACAATAAAACCCCCCAGCAACGGTGGTTTTTCAGCTACAAATAAGAAATTATTAAAGATTAAATTAATTTTACTTCGTCGTAATTTTGCAGAAAAATTTACGCCGGCCTTTTTAATATTGAATTGGAACCATACTTGGTAAGGTAGTACCTACATTTTAGAACAATAAAACCCCCAGCAACGGTGGTTTTTCAGCTACAAATTGGAAATTATTAAAGATTAATTCAATTTTACTTTGTCGTAATTTTGCAGAAAAATTTACACCGGCCTTTTTAATATCGAATTGGAACCATACTTGGTAAGGTAATACCTACATTTTAGAACAAGAAAACCCCCAGCAACGGTGGTTTTTCAGCTACAAATGGGAAATTATTAAAAATTAAATTAATTTTACTTTGTCGTAATTTTGTAGAAAAATTTACGCCGGCCTTTTTAATATCGAATTGGAACCATACTTGGCAAGGTAGTACCCACATTTTAGAACAATAAAACCCCCAGCAACGGTGGTTTTTCAGCGGCAAATGGGATATTATTAAAGATTAAATTAGTTGTTTTATGTTTTAAAAGTTCGGTCCTGGTTTGTGGAATAGTTTCCGTCGGCTTATCGCTTATACAAGCAAAACTAGATTGTACCATAGCTCTTCTTCGATTGTGACCACTGGGAGGTCTTCGGCAGATCGCTTTTTCGCTAAAAAACATATTCTTGTTTTAAACCTATTGTTTTGTTATAATTTTTCAACTTTGTCGTAATTTTGCAGAAAAATTTACGCCGGCCTTTTCAATATCGAATTGGAACCATACTTGGTAAGGAAGTACCTACATTTTAGAACAATAAAACTCCCAGCAACGTTGGTTTTTCAGCTACAAATGGGAAATTATTAAAGAATAAATATATTTTTTGTGTATTTTTGGGAAAGTTTCCGTCTGCCTTTTTCATATCATATCATATATATATATATATATATATATATATATGTCAATGGGCAGTTTTGAGGACAAATTTTTAGGAGTATCAGTGCTAACGAGGACACATGGTGCTTATGAGGTCTGTCCTCCTAAGAATACATGTCAATTGGTGGTTGTCAAGACTGTCCTTATAAGCTTTATATGTAAATAGGCTATTATAAGGACACAAGATATTTATGAGGACTATATCAGATTATCTCGTAACCAGGGCCGGATCTATATCGGGGCAAGCGGGGCAGCGCCCCGGGGCCCCCGACCCAGAGGGGCCCCCCGGCAGGGGTTGGAAAAAGGATATTATTTAGCTTTATTCGAATACATTGCAAACAATTTTTTTGTCAATACTACGACAAACTTAAAAAAAAAGTTAAAGAACATGCTCAGCTACTAGAAAAAAGCAAATCTCAAAGTTTGCTGATCGGACCTAATGTTATCAAGGGATTTTAAATTTCCCGCGCCAGTGGTTCATGTTCATATGCCATATTGGCCATACAGCTATTCGAGAATCAAGACTTGCGATGCGCGTGCGGATGAACTTTCTCCAAATTAAAGTTGATAAAAAACTACTTGCGTACCTGAATGGGACAAAATAGACTCAGTAATTTAGCGCTACTGTCCATTGAAAATCGAAGAGCGCGCAAAATTGACTTTAATAAAGTGATAAACGAATTTGCGACTATAAAATCTAGAAATAAGTGTTTTTAGTTTTAAGTTCTTGCGTTTGTGACAAAATATCATGAGAGCGCGGTGTTTACGTAGATTCTATGTATAGAAGATTGCCAGATTATAGTAATAGCTGTTCTAACAAGTTGGTATAAGATACAATAAATATCTACATTAACAAAATACTGTTATTCTTACCCGACATTAATACTGTGGTATTATCAAAAGTAATTTCAATAAGGGGCCCCAAAATTTGTTTTGCCCCGTGGCCTATCCAGCTCTAGCTCCGGCCCTGCTCGTAACACGTAACAGCGTAGCGTTGCAACAAAATTATCATGTCTAGTGATTTTAAACCCAAGATTTTTAGTCCGAACAAAACATTGTTACTTCTATTATTTTCTCGATTGCTTTTTTTTAAAGAATATCCGATCAATATTTTTTTCTTAGAAAGAATAATATTAAACAAGACAAAAAACATTGCGTTCACATGACCCAAATCCTGGCCATGTTAATTAATCGACTTCCGTTGTATACATGTACGTACAGACAGTTTTAAAGACAAATTTCTAGAAATACCGGTGGTTGCGAGGACACTTGGTGCTTATGAAGTCTTTTCATGCAAGAATTTCTGGTTATCTTTGTGATAAGCCTAAGAAAAATAAAGCATAAACGTTAAAATAGAAACCTTGATGGTAAACCTACTAACCATGTGGTTAACCTAAAACAAGGTAATATCCCATCTAAGGAGTTTCCTTTTTTCCTCTCTCTATCTTTCTAAAGGAATGTGATTATCAGGTAGATTCTTAGGCCAGCAGAAAATAATGACAGATCGAGATTTTATTGTATTAATAAACTTAGGCTATATAATTATAAACGTTTTTATTCAATAATTTCAATATGATGACAAAAGCTACGAAATACTTTGCAAAATAATATCAAAGACAAGTTTTTTTTAAATGGTGCCAGTTTTGCATTGATAAAAGAATGTATCTTTCTAAATTTCGAAAACATTTTTATTATTTATCATGGTATTATTTTAAACCCAAGATTTTTAGTCCGAACAAAACATTGTTACTTCTATTATTTTCTCGATTGCTTTTTTTTAAAGAATATCCGATCAATATTTTTTTCTTAGAAAGAATAATATTAAACAAGACAAAAAACATTGCGTTCACATGACCCAAATCCTGGCCATGTTAATTAATCGACTTCCGTTGTATACATGTACGTACAGACAGTTTTAAAGACAAATTTCTAGAAATACCGGTGGTTGCGAGGACACTTGGTGCTTATGAAGTCTTTTCATGCAAGAATTTCTGGTTATCTTTGTGATAAGCCTAAGAAAAATAAAGCATAAACGTTAAAATAGAAACCTTGATGGTAAACCTACTAACCATGTGGTTAACCTAAAACAAGGTAATATCCCATCTAAGGAGTTTCCTTTTTTCCTCTCTCTATCTTTCTAAAGGAATGTGATTATCAGGTAGATTCTTAGGCCAGCAGAAAATAATGACAGATCGAGATTTTATTGTATTAATAAACTTAGGCTATATAATTATAAACGTTTTTATTCAATAATTTCAATATGATGACAAAAGCTACGAAATACTTTGCAAAATAATATCAAAGACAAGTTTTTTTTAAATGGTGCCAGTTTTGCATTGATAAAAGAATGTATCTTTCTAAATTTCGAAAACATTTTTATTATTTATCATGGTATTATTGAGAATGACGGCTCGTTACTTAAGGCACCTTTTCCAGTCTATAACGCAAATTAATTCATAATTTACTTTATATACAATATATATGTACAGGCAGTTTTAAAGACTTATTTTTAGAATTAGCAGCAGTTACGAGGACACTTGGTGCTTATAAGGTCTTTCCAGATGAGAATTTCTGTTTAATCTACTTATCATGATATTGATAATTAATGTAATATAAGAACCATAAAGAAATAACATCAAAATTACCAAGTTTGCTTTAAGTTGGACTATATAGTTTATACGATACCAACAGCTAAGTTAATAATAATATTCAGCATTGACTTGGTTACATCGTGTATACCTATGTATGTTAATTGACGGTTTACCTATACAGGATTTTTTATCTCTTTGTAAAAGTGAAAAAAAAAAGATACACCAACCAGTAGCGTAAATTTTCTTTTTAAAGATTATGGTCCAAAACTTTACAACAGATTATATTAACTACTAATCTAGTAAGAATTAGAAAAAAAACAACACAGAGAGAGAGAATTCCTTCACTGAAAAGAATTCAAGATTCGTAGGTTAAATATATGATTCGTTTAACCACAAGGTTCTTCGGTTAACCAATATGTTTTGTAGGTGATGCATTATGATTCTTAGGTTAATCATTATGTTTCGGAGATTAACCGTAAATTCTTACATGGAAATAAGTCATGAGCTTACCAAATGTCCTCGCAACCACCGGTATTTCTAATAATGTGTCTTCAAAACTGCCTGTACATATACGTATACGGTTAAAGTGAAACTCTGGGTTTGTTGACTGGATTGACAAGAAGCATATTTTTAATAACGAACATCCCATGGAAGTTCATTTTGGTAAAGCCATACGGACGTCCATAAGGTTCGTAGGTTATTTTTTATGGTTCATTTAAACTGTTTGTACATATATTTATACAGCGGCATAAATAAATTAGTGTGCGGTATAAAATAAAAATGGCATTAAAAGGTTTTTTTTTTTTAAATGAGAAGGAATGGATTTTTTGTTTGGCTTTTACGATTTATTATTATCTTTAGTAGGTATTATTCGAAACGACAGCACGTCCGATTTATAAACCCATCAGAGTTTACACTTAACCGTTTATATGCATGCTTATTTATATTTTCCTTTGTATACATGTACGTACAGGCAGTTTTAAAGACAAATTTCTAGAAATACCGGTGGTTGCGAGGACACTTGGTGCTTATAAAGTCTTTTCACGCAAGAATTTTTGGTTATCTTTGTGATAAGCCTAAGAAAAATAAAGCATAAACGTTAAAATAGAAACCATGATGGTAAACCTACTAACCATGTGGTTAACCTAAAACAAGGTAATATCCCATCTAAGGAGTTTCCTTTTTTCCTCTCTCTATCTTTCTTAAGGAATGTGATTTTTAGGTAGATTCTTAGGCCAGCAGAAAATATGACAGCTCGAGATTTTATTGTATTATTAAATTTAGACTATAATTATAAAAGTTTTAATTTAATATGATGGCAAAAGCTAAGAAATGCTTAGCAAAATAATACCGAAGACAAGTTTTTTTTAAATAGTGGCAGTTTTGCATTGACAAATTTTTCTTAAAGATGAAAAGGAATGTATTTTTTTAAATTTTAAAAACATTTTAATTATTATTTGTAATGGTATTATTCAGAATGACGGCACGTTACTTAAGGCACCTTTTCCAGTCTATAACGCAAACTAATTCATAATTTACTTTATATACATATAAGTACAGGCAGTTTTAAAGACCCAGTTTTAGAATTACCGGCAGTTACGAGGACACTTGGTGCTTATAAGGTCTTTCCAGATGAGAATTTGTGTTAAATCTAGTCATCTAGTCATGATAATTAATATACAAGAACCCTGAATAAATAACATCAAAATTACCAACTTTGCTGTAAATTGGATTCTATAGTTTATTATACGATACCAACAGTTAAGTTAATAATAATATTCCGCGTCGAATTTGTTACATCGTGTATACCTGTGTATGTTAACCGACGGTTTATACAGGATTTTTTAATCTCTGTGTAAAAGTGAAAAAAAATATACACCTAGACGTAGCGTAAATTTTATTTTTAAAGATTATGGTCCAAAACTTTACAACAGATCATAGTAACTACGATCTAGTAAGAATTAGAAAAAAAAAACAACACAGAGAGATAATTCCTATACTGAAAAGAATTCCCGGTTCGTAGGTTTAATACATGATTCGTTTAACCACAAGGTTCTTCGGTTAACCAATATGTTTTATAGGTGATGCATTATGATTCTTAGGTTAATCATTATGTTTCGAAGATTAACCGTAATTTCTTACATGGAAATAAGTCATCAGCTTACCAAATGTCCTCGCAACCACCGGCATTTCTAATAATGTGTCTTCAAAACTGCCTATATACCGGGTGTTTCTTAAAATATATTCACCCCCATAACTTTTTTATATTTATATTAATGAAATTATGAGATTATGCATACGAGATGAGTCTGCATTTATTGGCATAATTTTCAATTTGTTAGCACTTCCGGTTTGACCGGAAGTGACCTTGACTTTGATATTTTAAATGGGACATCTTTTATATGCCGCCCTCTCTATATATATAAAGGCGGCTTTGAAAAACAGTGGAATGGTTTTAAAAAGCAGTATTTATGGCTTTAATTTAAAGTTGTAATGTCATTAGTTTATAAAACATACAATACATACAATCTTGCATCTTTAGAAAAATTTTTCTGGTCACTCCAAAAATTAGGAGCATATCAATTTGTTCATTTCTAGTAAAACTAACCATTTTATCTGATTTAAAATGTTAAAGTTTAATAAACGAATGACATTACAATTTCACCTTAAAACCATATTTGTTTTCAAAATCATTCCATTGTTTTTCAAAGCCGCCTTTATATTTCTTTAGAAAATAAAGGGCGGCAATAATGCATAACGCTTTTAAATTTGCGATTGGGACTTAAGGCAAATTTCTTCGTGTCAATTTTAAAATAGCATAGGAGTGTATGGTATCAAATTGTTCGAAAAATGGAGTAAACGTCAACAAAATTAAATTTTTTTAACGCTTGTGACACTTAGAAAATCAATTATTATGACATAATTTTAATTTTCATATACTACATGACTGTAAACTAACAGATTTAATTAATTTGTAGCACTCTAGATTAAAAAAAAAATAAACATAAAAATGTTATTACACGTCGAAAAATGACAAGCGAGATGTCATTTCACTCAGAATGTTATGCTGAATCCCAATAAGTAAAAATATACAAGATGTCCCATTTAAAATATCAAAGTCAAGGACACTTCCGGTCGAACCGGAAGTGCTAACAAATTGAAAATTATGCCAACAAATGCAGACTCAATCTCTTATGCATAATATCTAAATTTCATTTTAATATCTATAAATACAGAAATGTTATAGGGGTGAACGTCTTTTGAGAAACACCCGGTATACGTATACGGTTAAAGTGAAACTCTGGGTTTGTTGACTGGTATGACAAGAAGCATAATAACTAACAGGACATAATTATGAGCAACGATTATTGAACTTGGCAAAAATACCATAAAATAGGAAATTAAAGGACTATCCTAAAATAATTCATTATCATAAAAAAATGTTTTTCATATCTCACATTGCATTAAATTTTACCCAATGTGGGCTAATCATTCCTATTTTGGACACCTGGTAGATAAATTAGTTTAGGGTAATTTTATTTAAAAAAAAACCAAATGAGTGCAAAAGAAAAAAAATACCTGTCTAACAGTGTTAGATGAAATACAACTTTATCGTATAAGGACTAGGATTAATCAGGAGGCTAGAAAAGTATACCGGGTGGCCAAATAAGAACGGCCCTCGGTCGTATTACAGCTTTAGGAAAAAAATTTTGTTAGTATATACTGCTGAGAGAAATCGCTGGAAATTATTTTCAAATTCGAGAGCTGTCAGCTAGTATGATCAGATAGAAAATTAGGTTTTTCTCGTTATGTTGCCTCATTAAGAGGTACCGAAAAAATCACATTTTAATCCTTGGGGGCATTTTAAAACAATATGCTGGGCGAACGTTAAAATTTCCTTAATAAGTGTTTATGTTATTATTTTGTCGATGATATTAGAAAAGTCATTATTTATATTAAAAAATGGTTAAAATTATTTTTACCAATGAAGAATCATGTGATTTGATTGTTATACCAATTCGTTTATGCTTTATGAAATAGCCCTATTAATGCCCCAAAGATTATAAAATTTGTGAAAAGAAGAAACCCAACACCAATAATGTACAGCTTTTCTTTAGAAATCAACCGTTTATCTCCAACATCCCCCAAAAAAATGTTTATAATAAAATTACTGTTTTCAATAAATGTAGCTTTTTAAAGTACCCCGTAGTCTTTGACTTTTAATAAATTCTCGATCTGTTGTCTTTTTAATACAATAGCGTTTATCATTAAACGTCGATTGGTAAAAATTACAGTTCTTGATAAAAATTACTTTTGGAAAGTACCCCGTAGTCTCTGTTTCTCGTTAACTTCTCAATATGTGGTGTTTTAAATACAATAGGGTTTTTCATAAGGCATAAACGTCGATTAGTAAATATTACGGTTTTCAATACAAATAAATTATTAAAAGTACCCCGTAGTCTCTGATTTTTAATAAATTTTCGATCTGTTGTGTTTTCTAATATAATATTGTTTTTCATAAGGTATAAACGTCAAATGGTAAAAATTGCAGTTTTTGAAAAAAAATAAGTTTTTAAAGTAACCCGTAGCCTCTGATTTTTAATAAATTTTCCATATATTGTGCCTTTTAATGTAATAATGTTTTTCATAGTATAAACGTCAATTGGTAAAAATTAGGGTTTGTTGATTTACCTAAAAACCATGATAAGTAACCTAAAAAACCATGTTGGTTAACCTACGAACCATGATCATCATGGTAATCCTGGAAAGTATAATTGATATTCTTTATACGAACTATAATGGCCTTAGAACCATGATTATTAACCTACAAACCAGGTGATTATCCTAGAAATCATGTGGTTAACCTACGAACCATATTTTTAATTTAAAAACCGTTAAGAGGTTAGGAGATTCCTCCTTTCCCTTTGCATTTTCTTAAGACAGCTTACTGCTGGCCTAAGAGTCTACCCTTATTTACATTCCTTAAGAAAGAGGAAGAGAGAGAGGAAGAGAAAGAAAACTGCTACCTCGTTTTAGGTAAACCACATAGTTAGTAAATTTTAACGTTTATGGTTGGTATAGATTTTTTCTTCCTGGTTCTTAGGTTAGGTAATCATAATGTTTCGGAGAAACTTATATGGAGACTTCATAAGCACCAATTGTTCTCGCAACAACCGGTATTTCTAAAAATTTGTCTTCGAAACTGCCTGTACGTATATGTATACAGGGTGTTTCATTAAGGGTGGCCACCGGCCATATCTCGGAAACTACTAGGCATAGAAAAAAATTATGATTAAGGCGGTCATGAGAAAATTCTGGAAATTACGTTTAAGTTCCTCATTTCGCCGCAAGGGGGCACAATTGAAAATTTTTTTTTAATTCTAAATTTCTCCGAAAATTCCCATATTAAGGTATAATTCTGATTACATCATCGAAAAGCTTAGACGATTCTGCATCATTTTGGTTTAACGCTCATTGGCGTACCGACCTTGATAAGAGTGGGGAAAGCTATTGAATGTGTAAACATTTAAATTGCTGTAACTTCTAAACGACTTATCCGATTTTACTAAATTTAAACTTGTTTGGAAGGGAAAGGTAAGTATCTTCTATCGCCGTATTCAGCAGTGTACGATAGTGTTTAATAAAATTGCTAGAGGGCGCAATTTGTAATAATAACAGTTTTTTCGATTTCATCCCGAAAATTCAAATCATACGGTATAACTATGACATCATAATCGAATAGTAGATGAAATTTGCAAGAAAAGATGCGAAGACCGCAGTTCGATATCTTTGTTCGTTTCAGAGTTATTGCCAAAACAATAATTTTTAATACAAATTGCGCCCTCTAGCTATTTTATTAGAAACTATTGTGTACCATTAGATACGACAATTGAAGGTTCTGTCAAACAAGCTTAAATTTAGTAAAATCGAATAAGTCGTTTAGAAGTTACAGCGATTTTAATGTTTACATTTTCAATAGCTTCTCCCACTCTTATCAAGTTCACATAAGTGGCCCCCGTATGTACATCCATTGGAAGTACAAAAATTGTCGACATACGTCCAGAAGATGTCCAAATTTGGTTCAGTTTGTGCCCAGTGAATGTCCAATTGATGATACAAATTAGGACATCCATAGGATCTTCCGTTTAGGACATTCAATGAATGCCCTTTAGGATGACGCCCATAAGTTATCCCCTTATGTACATCCAATGGAAGTTCGAAAAATGTCGACAACAAGTCCAAAGTATGTCTAAATTTGGTTTATTTTTGATCTAATGCATGATACAAATGTCACAAATTAGGACATCCGCTAAATGGGCCTTTTAGGACATCCAATGAATGTCCTCTAGGATACCACCCATAAGCTGTCCCTTAAGGTAAAAGGACGCAGACCAGGGACAATAAAATCAAAAATAATGGGTTTCTGTTCCCTGGGCCCAGGTACACAACATGAAGGAACCCCTTTCAGTTGTATCCTTATTGGGGGCTAGGACATGACTCATTGGACTTGAGTTCAGGTGGAAGAAAATAATAAAACGAAAAGTCCTTATATACACCAGTACATAAAAATATTGCTTATTTTTTATTTTTTTTGAAAAAAATTTGTATACATATGTTTCTATATGTTATATAAACTGATGTATACAAAAAACCCATAGCTTTTAAAAATGTCCTCATAACCGCCTATCGACATATATATATATATATAATAAATATTATGAATATAAGCAAAAATAGATTTATTAATTACTTTTCTTTAGTTATCACTCGTGGGTGATCTTATTCCGACCGCTTTTTAGCTAAAAAAGCTACCAAACCCGAACCCGAATAATTAAGTTTAAATAAACAAATAAATAATTTTCACAATTTTTTCCATTTTTTATAATAAAAATCTTCGTTTTCTTAAGCATATTACTATTAAACATAAGTAGTTTCTAGAACATTATTTTATTCGCGGTGCAGATTGTTTAGGCCATGCAATAGACGCGGTCGGTCCGATCGCCGCTTGGAGTCTGCTTCGATGCGTCGCATTTCCGTTGCCAAAAGCCGTTGCTAACCTGACTGCGGTAGGAAATTCAGATATTCGTGATGCTGCCATCAAAGAAAAATGGTCCGATTACCCCAATGCTCGCTCATTATATTGTGATTGAAAATGTTTTACATCGGCGTTGTGGTCTAGTGGTCAGCGCAGCGTCCTCACAGATCGTAGGCCCGGGTTCCATTCCCGGTGCCGGCAACGTCGATGTTAAATTTGGAATTTGGTTTAAGAGGTGGCGCCGTCTTTCGGAAGAGACGTTAAACTGTGGGCCCCGTGTCATGGACGTTGGCACGTTAAAGAACCCTACCCTCGACAAAAAAGAGGGATTCGGCAAAATTACCAGATAGTGTGTGACAAATTCCCTGGCGTCGGTGATTGGCCTCGTTGCGGAAAAAGGCCGACGTAAAATAAATAAATAAAAAAAAAAAAAAAAATGTTTTACATGTACCCAAGTTTTTGCCAAATTGTAAAAATCAATGTAAGTTATATACCAACTAATATTTGACTTCAGATCAGGTACGTGATAACATGGAAGATTGGTTATTTTGCTCTTTTGTTTGTTTTTTATATTCGATTTTATTAGACTAGTTTAATTGACTTGTTCACTTACTTTTCAAACTAAAAACACGACGACGAAACATTTTTAAACAAATTTTAGGAAAGAAAACCTTAAACACAATTTTCCATTCTCAAGATCTGATAGGTTTGCAACTACTAAAAATACCAGAAATCACTACCTTTTTTCCCAACTTGATCAAAAATTGAGAAAATGGATTAGCAAGAATTTAAATTTTTAAGTCCGGACCTGTCTATTTTTCCATTCGTCTAACAATAATGTTGTAGTGCGCATGCCTAATCCGAGGTAGCTTTGATTACATGCGCGGGGCCATAAATTTACCACTTTCGTGATTATTGTTTGCTTATCTAAAGGAAAATGTCTATGGATGAAACCAAGATAAGTTGCTATTATTTTTTTTATATCCAAAAGCCTTCGTTAATAAAATACTAACTTTGATGTTAACTATGTTATACTTTGACAGGTTACAGTTTTTTTTTGCTACAACTTGGAGAAAAGCCACTCAGGCGCGGATCTAGGATTTTGCCCACCAGGGGGGGCGGAAAAAAAGTCGAAAATTTTTTGGGTGCCACGCCCTTTTTTGAATAATGGTGCTTGCTTTTCAATTGGGAAAAACAAAATTACAAAAACCACCCGGTGCATTTATGAGGGGGTTAAGCTTCCTATTCGCATCATATGCTCCTTTTGCAGGCGCGCTTTCGGGCGCTTTCGGGCGCCTTCGGGGTTTTGATTTGCGCTTTGAGTTTTATACCTACATCTAGCAACTCTATTATAATTTTATGAAATCATATTTTTTTATTACTCTTTAGTAGGACATACCTACTAAAATGTTAGTATTTTATTTTTAGAAATCATGGATATAAGAACATCAATACACTCAATACATAGTCGATTTTAAAAATTTTGCTCTAAATTATTGACCAAATGTGTTAAAATTTGGACGAATAGTTAAAAAAAAATGTTCGGGCTTTTTGCCTACCCACACTGACAATGGTGCCCCAAAAAGTTTCTATTATTAATTATGTGAAGTTGAAATTAAGTTTTTTCTTATATTTATTTCACTGGAATTCGCGAATGACGTATTCGAGGGGTAAACCGCAGTGGAATTTTGGTGTACAACCCTCTGGAATTAGTGGAATTAGTGGTGGAATTAGTGGAATTACTAGGGGAATTAGTGGAATTAGTGGTATTACTGCTGGAATTAGTGGTATTACTGCTGGAATTAGTGGTATTACTGATGGAATTAGTGGAATTAGTACTAAAATTAGAGGAATTAGTCGGGCAATTACTGATATCAAAAACGATTTTTTATGTAGTCTGGCATCCATATTTCTGGCAATATCACACAAAAACTTAAGTGGTGGCCAGCGCAACGCCGCCGTTTTCTCACATCCAATTATCGACGTTCTTAACAGGCATGGTCATCTTGCAGGGGTGCCGCGTTGCTACTTTACAAGCAGAAACCAGGGGTGACAAAACGTGTCGGCGCCATTGATGTTGCGTGGGTAATATTTATGACCTTGTGCTATAAATATTAGACACTTTGCCGGGATAATACACTGAGAAAATATGACAACAGTTTAGTAAAATGCATACTACACTAAAATAAAAATATATAAGTTGCTACATACGAATAAAGGTGAATTTTCATGCATCCGATAACCATCGATACGTTGATATGAAGGTAATTCCATTGGCTGAATTTACGGCTTTTGATTGGTCAAAAAATTTATGGAATTTAAATTTTTTTGCATTTTTATGCATCCATTATCCGATGATACGAATCGTTTGAGATTGGTCTTATCCCTGGTCATAAATTCTGGGAATGTGGCTTTTCCTACGAGGTATACATACTATTTTTCCGAAAATCGATCGGAAGTTATTACAATCAACTGTTATAATTTTAAAATAAGCATTAGTATAATCATTTTATCCTTAAATGAAGGAAATATTGGTTTTGTATGGAAATAAAGCAAAGTACAGAAATAACATTCCCGTACAGTACAAAAATGTTAATATTTCCGATCGATTTCGAAAAAATGTATTTTAACTCTGTCCGATGACAGATGAAATGGTAAAGTTTTCGGATAAAAATTGGCGCCAAAATATAATGACCAATCAGCGCCGACGGATCAACGTGTCAGATGCATGAAAATTCACCTTAAAGCGAGCCTTAAAGCTTGCCGCTATAATAAAAAAAGTTTTCCTGAAACATAATAAAAGTCTAGTTACCTAAATTGACTTTACATGAAATTAATTTATTTATTTAACCATAGCCAAAGAAAGAAGAATCCTCGGAGGTATCTAAAATATTGTGTATGTCAGGTCAGATGTCCAGTAAAATTGTTACTATTATTTAAGCAGATTCTACACATTCAGCTGTCTACATAATATTAAAGCTTTGAGATTTAGTAAGTTTCAATATTTAGGTAAATTTAAAATTTATCGTTTTTATTTGGTTAGTTTTAAAGTTTTAAATAATATTACCATAAAACATATCGAAACTACTAACTGGTAATGTTTCGATTTTCAATGAATCGATAGAGACATATCATGGTTTTTAAAATAATTAGTAGGCGCAACCAGTTTCTATTTTCAATTTACATTTTAAGTATTACACGAACGATGATTTTTTCATTTACATCGAAAAACCACATAATAATATCCCATCGTTCCTCTTTTTGCAAACAAAGCGTGAATTGATGCCTGATTTTTACATTTAGCATGTTAGAGATTACCTACAAATTTCTTCAAGTATTATACTTGATATTATATGACATAAAATACCGATCCGATAAGTTTATTAGATATTCTATTAGAGAAATATTATGCAGTGAGTTATGAAAAGCAATGGTATATTGGAAGAATAACCGAATGTGTTGACTCGGAGAACTATAATATTAAATTTTTGAAATCGGAATTGGACAAATTTGTATGGCTACGGTCAGACGACACTGATGTTGTTAATATAAAGTAGGTACGTTTTTTCGGTCCTATAGATTTAGTAGGGGCTGGACCTTTCGAATTAAAACGACATGACTATCTTAATATAGTTAAAATAAAAAGGGACTAAAAAAGCATAATTTAATATAATGTTTATTAAAAAAGCCTCGATATAGGTTTCGTCACATTGTTTTTAAAATTCTTATTTCCTTACTTACATGTTTAACTTAATAAAAATGTGAAAGTAGCGCTTTAGTTTTTATTTCCTATAAATAAGGTGTTTTTATGTCTGTATCTAAACCACGGCTTGACTATTACATATTTCTTTTATAATGTCTAATTTTACCAGTGGAAATAGTGGAATTATTAGAGAAATTGGTGGAATTAGTGATATTAGTATTGGAATTAGTGGTATTAGTATTGGAATTAGTGGTATTACTAGTGGAATGAGTGGAATTAGTGGAATTAGTCGTGGAATTAGAGGAATTAGTGGAATTAGTGGTATTACTTGGAATTAGAGTACAAGATTTGGGACTGCGGTTTACCCCTCGGACGTATTTGACTTTAGGTGTGGTTAAGGCTCGGGGGGGGGGGGGGGCGAAACCCCCGTAGCCCCCCCCCTAAATCTCCTAAATCGTGATAAAAGCCCAAAGGTATCGGTTTAGTGGACCGAAAAACACTGAAATCAAAACAAGAATATTTTCCTCTCATTTCATTAGAACCATCCTAAGACGGGTTCCGCCATATCATGGCTCATCAGTGAGGCCAGGATCCGACCCAACTTATTATTTTTCTGTTATGTCGATGTTTGCCTTGTTTTTATTAATACATTTGAGCCGGTATTTTTGGAATGGCTTCACTGGTATAAAAAAATAACCAGCGTGACCCTTCTCTCAGTGGACCCAGACTTATTGCCATTTAGCCTATTCCGACAGCTTGTTACTCTGTATCGCGAGCAAACATCTCCTTTACAGTGTAAAAACTCAGCGGTATAATATAGCGTATCGTGGACTAACTTCGATTTTTCATTTGCAGCGGCAACTGTCTACGGTGACAGCTCTTCAGATTCAATCTTGTTTGTCACTCCACACATGAACAGTCATGGATCATCATTAAAAATTAAGAACTGAACCAAATCCTTATCAAATTGATATATCTGTATCTGTACTCGGCCAGCTCTGTATTATAGGGATAAGAAATATAATATATACAGGGTTAGGAAAAATTACCAGAACGGTCGATTATTTCAAAATATACAGGGGTTATCAAAAAAGTCTTATATAAAAAATGGAGGGCTGTTAAAAATCTACATATCGGTGATAAATTGAAATATACAGGGTCGCCCACAAAGTTGTGGAGAATGATAGTTATATTTTTTTAAATGGAACACCCTGTATATTTTTACTTATTTTGATTGTCGACTCAATTTTAAACATTTTTTATAAACCATGTGTTCTAAATTTATTACTTTCCTAGAAATCGGCGTTTCAAATAATAACGTATAACGATGCGATTTTCGAACATAGTGAACAACAAATAAGGCACGACCATGGTTACTAATAAATAATTAATAGTTTGACATCTGAAACTCAAACTCTGACAGAAATAGACAAAAAAGAAAATAGCATGGCATTTTTATTTACTGAAACAGAGAGAATTGATACTTCCATTTTAAGGGGGTTTGGCGATAAACAGAGATCATATCAGGAAGTATGTAATATTTACAATAATTTGCATCCAGACAGGCACATTAAAAAAATGCAGTTTTTTGAACTATTGAGCGTTACAGAATGAATGGTACTGTAAAAAACCGCCCAAGATCTGGAAGACCTAGGGCTGCTACCTCCGAGGAAAAAAAGCTGGACATTCTGCTTGCGATAAAAGAAAATCCCAAACAATCCACCAATCAGCTTGCTTTGGATCATGAAATTGATCAAAAATCTGTACGAACCGTTCTTCATACTGAGAAAATGCATCCATACAAGATTAATATTGTACAAGAACTTTTTGACGTTGACTGTGATCGAATGCTAGAATTTTGCGAAATAATGACTAGAAATATGGAAGAAAACCCGAATTTTTCAAACAATATTGTGTTTTCGGATGAAGCTACTTTTACACTACACGGAATGGTGAATAAGCAAAATTACCGTTACTGGGCGCGAAATAACCCTAACTGGTATGAAGAGCTGAATACACAGTTCCCAAGAAAAGTTAATGTCTGGGCTGGATTGTTTGCGGGAAATTTAATTGGACCCTTTTTTATCGAGGGAAATTTGAACGATGATCGATATCTCCGGCTTCTTTGGCAAGAAATAGTTCCAGCTATAAACAATTCAAATGCTGATATTAACTTAACCTGGTATCAGCAAGATGGAGCTCCTCCGCATTTTACTCGCGAAGTTAGAGAATTTTCGGATGTCACGTTCCCAAATCGATGGATAGGAAGGCCCATCGAATGGCCTTCACGGTTCCCCGATCTTTCGCCATTAGATTTTTTTAATTGGGGGTCACCTGAAAAATATAGTTTATCAAAATAAATCCAATAATTTAGAAGAATTAAGAATGAACATTGTCAATGAAAGTGCGAGAATAACAAGGGACAAGGGAAATGGTTTTAAACACCCAAAGACATTTTTGCGATAATTTGTATCATTGTCAGTTGGTAAATGGGGATCATTTTTAACACTTATTAAAAAATAGAGCCGTTTTGCCATGATTTGTTATACGTTTTTGTTTAAAGTTAACTTAATAAATTATTGTTTCTTGAAATTTATTTTGTGTTTTGTTGCTGATCAATTTATGTAGGAAAGTAATGAATTTAGGTATAACACATGGTTGATAAAAAATGTTTAAAATTGAGTCGACAATCAAAATGAGTAAAAATATACAGGATGTTCCATTTAAAAAAATATTACTATCATTCTCCACAACTTTGTGGGCGACCCTGTATATTTCAATTTATCACTGATATGTAGATTTTTAACAGCCCTACATTTTTTATATAAGAGGTTTTTTGATAACCCCTGTATATTTTAAAATAATCGACCGTTCTGGTAATTTTTCCTAACCCTGTATAATTATTTAGGCATTCCTCTTATTTTTTACAAAACCAAACCTTTATTATATTAACACATAATTAATAACTACATTTTGTTAGAGAACAACAATATAATAAAGGATTCTAACTAGCAATGACAATGAAGTAAGTACGAGTTGTTTAAATTGGTTACAAGCAGAGACCGACCGAAGGTTCGGTTTCGGTTTCGGCTAGTTTCCGCCAAAAAATCTAGTTTCGGTAACAGTGTCGGTGACAGTTTCGGTATCGGCCAAGAACCGGCCGAACCTTCGGCCATGCCGAAACTCAGTGTTCGTGAATTGTCGCGCACCGTTCGGCTAACTTTGGGTAGGTTCGTAGGCAGTGTTGTCTATATAAATAATAGATTTTTTCTCTGTCGACCTTTTCTAGGGGGAAGAGTTCAATCCGTTCCCAAGATCGATCTCGTCCTATATAAAATAAATTAAATTTCAGTAATATAATAAAAACTTTAAGTTTCGGTTTCGGCCGAAACTGAGACCAAGGCCGAAGCATCGGTTTCGGCTGAAAATCTTGTTTCGGTCGGACACTAGTTACAAGTATATTATGAGAGATGCTTTTGTAGGAAATTCCATTAATATTCCTAATTAAAATAATGGTAAACATTTGCAATTTATTGGGTAATTAAATTGATATAAATAAAGGGTGGATTATATGCACTTTAATTTAGCCAAAATTTGTGCATATTATATGTCTTTGTTTGTCATTAAAATATGCAATTATTTGCATTGGCTCATTTGGGCAAAAAGATAGAGCACCTTTTTTGAACAATTTGATATCGCGCGCCTTTACGTCAATATAAAAAGAAGAGAAAATTTATTAAAAATACCAATTCATGATAAAAAAATAAAACAAGAAGCGTCAACGGCTTTGCATTTATGTAGGTACCCATGACGCTAATAATACTAACAAACAAATGAACATAATGCAGGAAGGAAATTTTCAAGCGAGGTTTGGATTTAACTGTTGACCTAGGGCCTTTCTTGATGGGCTTGTAACTAAATAGTAAAAGATATCATATGCAATTCCTCAGGGATGAACCTTAACAGTTTTTAAATAAATGGCCGCTACAAAACAGGGCTAACAAGATGGTGCGCCGGCACATAATTCTCATGCAGTCCAAGAGTATCGAAACTACAGATTTGGAGAAAATTGGATTGTCCTGTTAGATGGACTCTTAGTTAATAAGAAATAATTATACCTATATTAATGGTGACGTAAACAACTAATTATTTTATTTATCAGGTCAGCAAATATTACCTCCATGGATTTTTTCGCAAGAGACACAATCAAAAATAAGGTATACAACACTCCACCTGGTAACAGGGAAGACTTGAAAAATAGAGTAAGAACTGTCATCAATAGAATTACACCGGAAAATTCGCGAACTGTAGTAAAGAAAACAATCCAAAACCTCCTCGATTTTAAAGAAGTGTGTGAGACAACATATACCGTGCGAGCAAAAATTATTTGCATCAAAGAGGGCTTGGATTAAAAAAGTAGGGCTCGGTTCACAATGATATGGGGACGATATATCTAACCAAATCTAGGTTAAAATTTTGCCAAATTCATATTATGACATGATATGCCAAACTAATGAGTAATAAAATAAGTAGACAAATACAAACTTATTTTTGTTGTTTATAAAAGTAAGAATATAGAGAAAGAAAAAGAAAAATAATTACATAAATTGCTGAAATTGGCCACCGCCCGCCATGCTCCAAGCAAATTCGCACGTCTCTTCATATTTTCAAAAGTGTCTCTGGAGAAATGTTACCATATTCTTGGATAATCCTTTATTGTAATTGTTCTAAATTTGCAACTGGAGTTTTAAAAATAGTGTTCTTTAAATGAGGAAAAACGAAGTAATCCATAACCGTTAAACAAGGTGATCTAGGTGGGAATTCAATGTCTGATCGAAAACTGAACAATCTGTCGTCGAAAAAATTGCGGAAGTAGTTAATAGTTTCGGCGCCTGTATGGGCGGTTGCACCGTCCTGCTGAAAATATACAAAATGTAGTTCGTCGTCAAGTAATCGCTCCACAAATGGATTCAAAATATTGTCTCTATACCGCTGTGCTGTAACTGTGTCATGGAAAGAAATACAAACAATTCTTCTTCGGGAAACAGCTAACCAGACACCAATTTTTTGAGGGTGCAATGTGGACTCTACAAAAAAATGGGGATTTTCACTACTCCACATGCGTGTATTCTGAGAATTCACATAACCGGAGAGGTGAAACCAGGCTTCATCCGAAAAAAATGTCAGGTCTAATAAATCATTTCTTTCCAATAAATTTTGGGTAAACCATTGAGAGTAATTCCTGCGTCTTTCAAAATCTGCGGCTTGCATTTCTTGGAATACTTGCACTTTATAAGGAAATAAATTTAGCTGCTTTTAAGAATAGTCCTGCATGTTCCATAAGATCTTCCCACTTCTTGGGACAGGCGTCTTATACAATTTGTTGGCGTATTTTGCATTATTTTACGAACGTTTGCAACAAATTCTTTTGTTCTTACACATGGTCTTCCTGCTCCTTTTTTGTGTTGTATAGAACCTGTTTCCCTAAACACAGCCACGGTTATTTTCAGGCAATGATAAAAATCCCCAGCAATAAAAGCAACATTAGGAAAATGTTCATGAAAATCGTCCATGCACGAACCCGGATTGTATTGCCACTCACCATTTACTCTAACCTCGTTTCGAAAATACGCTTCAACCATGAATGTTTTGTGCTGTTCCGTAAAGCCCATTGTGTGAATTGTTCAAGATATTGGAAAAATTAGCGATGAATCAAATTACTTGTAACGACTGTCAAAGATGACGGAATAACTGATTGATTGTTAATTCAGGTAGTTACTGACACCCAACAGGTATTAAGCTCTGCGGCTAAGCAGTACGTCCTTAGTTCAATTAAATAATTTGAGGTTAGGTTAGTTTTGCTTATCAAATCATGACAACACGCTGACATCGGTTTTTTTTACTTCAATAAATATTTAAACGTCTGTTGAACTTAATAGTTTGAAATAGAACTGTTTAAATTTAACTCTAAAAGTTTCTAATTACTTAAAAAAAGTTATGAAACTAGGGAGTTGTAGTATTTTATGACATCTTATAAAGGTAGGTACGTTGAAAATAATTGCCAAATCAGGAAATTTATCGAAAAGATACAATCAACGCAGCCAAAATTAAAAACAGTATTTTCAAGCAATATTTTTATTAAGAAAGCATAACTTATTTTAGGGACACATTGATATTTGCTATAAAAAACCTTATATTTTATATTGAAGAAGTAGTCCATACTTTAAGTGGAGTAAAAGATTGAAAGATATATATGATAAGATAATATATTCAAAATAACTTTAGTTAAAAGATAACTCCACATGTTTCGAACATAGAAATGTTCATCTTCAGGAGAATTAAGATGTTATAAAAGAAAAATAACTAGTGTTAACGTTTTAGACTGGGCTTTAAGATAGTGGGAGGGACATACTAACATTCTAAGTCATAAAAGCACCATAGAACAAGTTACCGAAGTATTAATTTACCAGGTATAGGGTAATGATAGTAAAAATTAAAGGAAGCAAGGCCCATACGTGAAGCAAAATGATTTAAAGCATTAGAAGAAAGAATAAATTGGGTTTAAACATGCTGATGAAAAGGAATGAAAATGTGGTCAAGTGTGAGGAAAAAGTAATGAATAAAACAGTAAAATTAAGAGTAAAAAACAGAGTTAAGACTTAAAATTGGGTCGTCATAAAGTGAGCCGTAGGTTAACTGTAAAAGAAAAAATTGGCGTTAGCGAAAATATAATATGTGTGTATGTCACTTACTCTCCAAAATTCTTAGGAATAAAAATAGTAGTAATCCTGAAGCCTTAGGTTCAACATAATTGAAAGAAAAGTTTAAAAAATCAAACAATTTTCAACAGGTGAGTCAGACAGCTGAAGATTTGGGAGTGACAAGTGATAGTATTAAGAGGACTAAAAAGACACGGCACAGAGTAAAGAGAGTGTGTCGTGTAAACGACACAGAAAAGTTAGACCGCACCAAGTATCCTTTGTGGCAGCATAGAGAAGTGGTTATGGCGTAAGAGTCACAAAATCCAAACTTCGTCTTCTGAAAGTTAGTAAAAGGTAGTGATGCCGCCGAGACAAGAAATTCTCGTGTCTCGTCTCGTCTCGTCTCGTCTCGTCTCGTCTCGTCTCGTCTCGTCTCGTCTCGTCTCGTCTCGTCTCGTCTCGTCTCGTCTCGTCTCGTCTCGTCTCGTCTCGTCTCGTCTCGTCTCGTCTCGTCTCGTCTCGTCTCGTCTCGTCTCGTCTCGTCTCGTCTCGTCTCGTCTCGTCTCGTCTCGTCTCGTCTCGTCTCGTCTCGTCTCGTCTCGTCTCGTCTCGTCTCGTCTCGTCTCGTCTCGTCTCGTCTCGTCTCGTCTCGTCTCGTCTCGTCTCGTCTCGTCTCGTCTCGTCTCGTCTCGTCTCGACGAGACGAGAGTGAAATTTTTTCTCGGGACAAGTCACGAGACGAGACGAGAGAAGACCGTTTCTCGTCGAGAAATTTCTCGTTTTTTCTCGAATTTTCTCGAATTTTCTCGTTTGTTAGAACACTGAATTTTAGGTATTAGACCAGTGCTGAAGCCTTTGAAAATGGTAAAAAGTGAAACAAAATAATAGTAGGATGAAACCCATTGGAAAAGGAAGAGAATAGAACAAAAATAAAAGGAAAAATAAATTACGGGCGATCCGAGGTCGGGAAGGGGGGGAGGGGGGTTTTAAGGGTAGAAAACGATTTATCTCGATTTCCGGTAAAACGGCAAGTCCTACGGAAAAACGTTAAATTGCAAAGTTGTAGATAATAAAAAGATCTAGAACTTTTGTTTTTACACTTTTTTCATATAACCTCAAAATGTATGTGAAAAATTCAAATAACCAAGTTTTTTGTTTTTTATTTTTCTTTTACAAAATTTTTTTTTTATCCACGAAATTTGGTGAAAACTTACCTTTTTATGTCCTAAACACACTGTAATTTTTTTGATTTAAAATATTTATTTTTTAACCTTATTTTGACTTAATATCGAAAAAACACCCTAATTTTCAATCGAAAATTCTCACGTCAAAATATCTGCTTTTTTAAAAAACTCGGTAGGCTTTTTGTTCGTTAAAATCTCTACTTTCTGATGGTGTTAAAAAAAACATACATTACTATGGTAAATGTTCTCAAAAAATGCAAAGAAACGAAAAAAACTAGAAACCGAATTTTTTTTTTTAGATCAACATGTACAATTTTGAGCTATTTATTAAAATTTATACTTTAATTACTCGAAAAACGTAAGATTCCATGTTACACTGATAAAAAAAAAGTATAAATTTTAATAAATAGCTCAAAATTGTACATATTGATCTAAAAAAAAATTTCTGATTCGAGTTTTCTTCATTTCTTTGCATTTTTTTGAGAACATTTACCATAGTAATGTATATTTTTTTAACACAATCAGAAAGTACAGATTTCAACAAACAAAAAGCCCACCGACTTTTTTAAAAAAACAGATATTTTGACGTGAGAATTTTCGATTGAAAATTAGGGTGTTTTTTCGATATTAAGTCAAAATAAGGTTAAAAAATGAATATTTTAAATCAAAAAAATTACAGTGTGTTTAGGACATGAAAAGGTAGGTTTTCACCAAATTTCGTGGATAAAATTTTTTTTTGTAAAAGATAAAAATAAAAAACCAAAAACTTGGTTATTTGAATTTTTCACATAAATTTTGAGGTTATGTGAAAAAAGTGTATATACAAAAGTTGTAGATCTTTTTATTACCTACAACTTTGCGATTTAACGTTTTTTCACAGGTCTTGTAGTTTTACCGGAAATCAAGATAAATAATTTTCTACCTTTAAAACCCCCCCTCCCCCCCCCTTCCCGACCTCGGATCGCCCGTAATTTATTTTTCCTTTAATTTTTGTTATATTCTCTTCCTTTTCCAATGGGTTTCATCCTACTATTATTTTTTTTGGTTTCAAAAATTATCGACCCTAGTCTATATCTCCTAATATATAGACAGAAAAATAATGTGTTTAACGTTCTCACTCTATCGTATTGTGAAGGCATTTACCTTAAAACAGATATTCAAGAGAGCAGAATCAAATTGTCCAGCCTCTTTCTTCTGTCTACGGTTACTAGTTGACATTTTTAAATAATTAACCAAATCTGAAAGAAAGCATTTTCGATTGAAAACACAATATCGAAAAGGACCCCAGTCAAATTTCATTCACAAGGCGAAAGGCGATAGATTTTGACTAAATATAACAATTTTGTATCAAAAATTCGAAATTCGCCAAAAACTTCTCACACAAAAATCATTAATAAAAGTGTGAATTTCATTTCATATCTCTCTTACCAGTTTTAATATTTGACAATACTTTCATAACACCCTGTATATGAACCGAAACTTTATACTCAAATCACAGATAAAGACAACGGAGGGCCATGAAACTAGTGTTATTGAAACAATAGCATTAAGTTAATAGTCTCAATTATGACATTAGTAAATAAATTAAAAATAAAAAGTCTAATATAATAGGTAAAGTGACATTCAGTACTAATGATTCAAGTGTATGCCTTATTTTGCCTCATTTTATTACACAGGTCTCAGACATAAATTTGGCTATTGAAAATAATTATTAAGTGCGATAAATAATACTTTTCCGCACGAGGTGGCAGTTGCACGAACGGCTCGAAGCAAGTCCGGGCATGCCACTAAGTGAGTGTGGAAACGGAACTTTTCGCACATGTTACTTACAATATTTTTCCTAATTGCGTAAAATTAAGCTTGTTCGTAATAAATTTTTGTATTTTTTGGGTAAAAGGAGCAAAAAATAAAGTGAATTTTTAAATTTTGATATGTCAAATAGATCATTTTCGGAAATACTTCTTTAAGTTCTTTCTCTTGCACTTTCTATTAATGTAATAAAAAAATTAAGGTTTTTCCCCGGATGACATTATGGGCTGATCCCTTTATTTAGTCGAATATTTTCCAAACTATTGCAGTTAATTATGCCCCGAATTAGGCCAAAAAATAAATAATAAAAGAAGGGTAGTTCCATTATGAATCAATTATTATTATTATAAATCGTTCTCTATTCTGTATCTTTTACCACCCCGTATATTTTGGACTGAAAATACCTCGGTGCCAAGCCTATTACATTACGTGAATTATGTCTTATGACCGCTTGCAATATTTTGTTGATCTAAGAAAAATAGTTTCTAAGTCACATGACTAACAAACCGACTTATATTAAACCCTTCTGCGAGACGACCAGATACTTTTAAATGTTTACCCCCTTTAAGATTCGTATAAAAAAATATTTTTTATGATTCCCTACTCACGAGAAAAAACGAGACGAGACGAGACGAGACGAGACGAGACGAGACGAGACGAGACGAGACGAGACGAGACGAGACGAGACGAGACGAGACGAGACGAGACGAGACGAGACGAGACGAGACGAGACGAGACGAGACGAGACGAGACGAGACGAGACGAGACGAGACGAGACGAGACGAGACGAGACGAGACGAGACGAGACGAGACGAGACGAGACGAGACGAGACGAGACGAGACGAGACGAGACGAGACGAGACAATGGCACTCTCGAGCGAGAAAAACGCGTTTCTCGCCGAGACGAGATAAGAAAAAATTCTCGCCTCACGAGACGAGACGAGAATGGGCCAATTCTTGTCTCGTCTCGTCTCGCGGCATCACTAGTAAAAGGGTAAAAGGGTTCTAGACAAAAAATTCACACATTCTGAAAGCCTAGGCAAAACACGACTTAAAATTAAATAATTAACAAGATTAGAACCTGTGTAAAGGGGAAGTATCAAAGCCGTAGGTGATATTATTATCACTAATAACTAATCACTGTGGGTTAAAGTTCATTGGTAAGGAGGCATAATAACACAAGTAAAGAACATTCAGGAAAGTTATGAAGTAAAACTTATGAAAAACTACAAAAAGCAGAAGAAGAGAGACAGAAATATTTTCAGAAATCTAGAGCATTAAAAAACTGAGTGCGGTTATGTTGAATTTGATCACTTAAGCATTTTATATTTTCAAGTGACTGCAATTTTAATATAACATTTTATCATAGCACTGGCGTCCGTCCGTCTTATCTCCATGAATTCTGTGGCGCGTAACATTACGAATTTAGCAGGATTTATTCGATGTTGGTTTTGATGACAGTTTTGCATGATTGTGTATGGGGGCAATGTAAGGTTTGTTCCTACAGCGATCAGAAACAGTCCTTGACAGTCAGGATTCTGCGCAGTAATATAAAAGTGTTCCCACAAAGATTTTGGACAGTTTGAAAACCCAAAGTCGCTGTTCCTACACGTTTCTCTGATAGTTTGCCAACTGTCAGAGCAGTTTGCGAATCTTTTGCCAGCAAAATGTCCGGAGCATGCGCGGTTAAACGCTAGCACAGTGTTGCCAATCGGCGGACTTTAGTTCGATTTTCGGACTTTTTTTAAGGCTATGAACTGTTGTCGGACTTTGAAACTATTTCGGACTTTTCGGACTTCTTGATACCTGACGAAAATATGCTAAATGCACAAATTTGGAAATAAAATCGGCAGGTAACTTATTGTTTATTTACCAAGTGTTGGGTTGTCTTATTACTTATTACATTAACTTTTTTATTATTGTTTTTTTTAGTTATTAAAAAGTAAATATTTATAGAGTTATCAGTCTTTTTCATTATACAGGGTGACTGGTAAGTAGACGTATTCCTTTGGGGAGGTGTTTGTAGAGCCTATTTGCAGTTGAATTAACCATACTACCCTCTATTCAAAACCCACTGGATTTTGAGATATTTTCATGTTTATGTTTTTTCGAAATTCTCGTAAGTATTCGTTTTTGCCCCTGTATTTTTATTTCTTTTACTTCTTTGCCATACTTTTTGCCTTATAACCTGCACTAATGTGTCAGCTAACACGTAAAATTGGAATATTTACAAAAATTATAATTTTTTTCTTTACTTTCAAATTCTTAGTAGTCATAGTACGAGAATTTCGAAAAAACATAAAGATAAAAATATCTCAAAATCCAGTGGGTTTTGCATAGAGGGTAGTATGGTTAATTCAATTGCAAATAGGCTCTACAAACACCTCCCCAAAGGAATACGTCTACTTACCAGTCACCCTATATAATATACCCCCAACAGTAAAAAATAAATATCACTTATGGCGAATGCGCCAGACGAAGCATTTTCATTTGACGCGGACTAAATCGGACTTTTTCGTGCCACTGGGCGGACCTTTTCACCTAATGTCATTGGCAACACTGCGCTAGCATAACATATGACATAACCTATTTTTGTTAGACGTGTTTTTGCGGTTTTTGCTTTTGTATAAGACTTTTTCTATTATTAAATTGAGAAATGAGCGACATTGCGTCATCTGATGAAGATTCAGAAATGTCTGCTGTTAGGTTGGTGTAAAATTTTTTATTTACTTCTTGAGCTAAAACTTCCCATAGTCTCTTAATACTTTTGATTTGAAAAGTGCCAATCTTTGGAGGAGATATTAACATTTTTACAACATATTATTTAATATAAGTTACTTATTTTGTTTAAGTTTATTTATTGGGCCGAGCCACCCGAGTTTAATTAACGAAATAATAATAAACAATTTTGAGATTTGAGGTTATGTCCATCGTTTAAAATTTCTTCAGTTTTAAACACCGAACCGAAGTTAGTTGATTTCGAACGCCTGTTCCTACAAGAGTTTGAAACCGGTCAGAAATCAGACTTGCGCCGTAAAGTTGGTTTGAAAATTGTCATGAAGTTGTCGGGGATTCGCTGTAGGAACAAACCCTAATACGTTGGTTAAATAAGAATAAGTTTTATAATGTGTCACACTAAAACTGAAAATTACCACGGTTTTATTTACAGACCCTGTAAATGTGGAACAAACCCACTGTGCTAAAGGTCAGGCTGTGGGCTATAGGATATAAAAAAGCCGTAAACTCAACATAAAACACGATAAAATGGTACTTTTTTTAGTCGTAACTGTTAGTCAAACGACTGTCTCAAACGATTATTGAAATTACTAGCCGAGTTTCCGAGGGGAACACTTTCTAAGACCCTGAATTTAATTTATAGAGGTTTACGGGAAGAAAAAGGCTTTATTTTTATTTTTTTTATATGAATACCAGGAAATGTAATTATGCGAATCTTCATATCAGTGGCGGACTGGCACAGTAGAACTAGGTCGGCTACACACACCTGGGGGGCCCGGCAATACGGTCTATATCTTTTCTAATGCAAAAAATTGTAAAAACTTACTATTGGTTACAGCTCGAATTAAAGGTAAATAGAAGTGTTGCTTAGCCTATAAGTAATAGAAATAGCCAAATAATGAAAGAAATCAACATTTATCTTTTATTCATATTAACAGGGTAATGGTAATAATAAAATATTAAATAAGTTTTAAAATCAGATTTATTTCTATAATCAAAAGATAACAAGGTTTGTAACAAAATAACGAGTTCCGACTTCAACATACAACCGAATACCGAATTGAGAACCTCTTCCTTTTTTTTTTTGACGTCGGTTAAAAAGTAAAATCTATTGAGAAAAACGTTAAACAATCAAATATTTTTGCAGTTCCTTTAAACTCATTGCAAATTCTTCCAGAATTTCTTCTGTCGGAATCATATCACGCTCAGTACTTATTAATATTAGGGATTCTAATAGTTCTTGAGACAAAGATGCTCGTAATCTGTTTTTAATAATTTTCAGTTTTGAAAAAATGTGCTCGCATTGCACTTGGGTACACGCTAATGTCAGAATATATTTATACATCATATATAATTTTGTATAAGCACTTGTATTCTTGTCTCGACCTGAAAAACACTACTTTCCGGTCTTGTAACGTAAATTACTATTTTCGGCAACCGTCCGGGAAGTACCCACGTCCCGGACGCTTTTCCTTCGAGAAAGTAGCAATTCTCCGGCCTAGTCAGGGAAGTACGTGCCTAGTCCGGGAAGTACGTACGTACGCCGGGAAGAATCACATCAATATTAGCAATAATTGCTCGAATTTTAATAAAAATATTAATATAAATAAGAATTAGAATGTTTCTGTTAGTACCTATCTTCTGTTCGAATTTCAATATTTAATACAAGTAAGAATTAAAATGTTCGAAATTTTGTTCTACAAAGAAATATAATAAAGAAATGTGTCTAATTGATTTGTTATTCTACACGGTTGCCGAAAAAATAGTGTACGCAACACGTCCGAAAACAGTTTTTTCCGGACTTGTAACGTAAATTACTAGTTAGGGTTGGATGAATGCTTTTCTGGAAAATCACTGCTCCCTACATGTTCGTCTTCTGATTGTTCTGACTCGCATAAGTCTAGATCTTCTCCGTCAACAGTTAAAAATTAACCATCCAAAGACTTAGCAAGCGAATTAAAACAAGATACAAAACTTAGCAACTCTTCTTTTATGTAGGAGGGTTCATTTCCCGCTTTTGTACAAAAGGTATTAAGTAACTGCTCATTTTCGCCTTCGAAACTTAAAATTCCATTCTTTATTTCCTCGAATCGGTTGGGATCAAAAAATGCTAGACTTCGAAATATGTTTTGATTTTTAAAAAATCTATTTTCCATTACAGATCTAATTTGTCAAATGTTGGACGAAAAACATTGACTCGGAATTTCTTTATGGGATCAAGCGTAGAAAGTTGATTGTCTGCTAGTTCACCGGGCATTTTCTTTTTCTTACGCCTAATTTTTTTCTGGGAGTGACGTTCAACGTTTATGTTTGGCAAATGAGTGTTAGGGCCTGTAAGGACTAGGGCCCGGTCGGCATTTGCCGAGCTGCTGACCTAGCCAGTCCGCCACTGCTTCATATAATTATTTATTTTCGCTCTATACACTACAGTTTACAACATTATTGTCAAGAGATTTAGGATAAAAAAAAAATCCTTTTCTTTTGCGAATCCAACCCATAGACATTTACCTTTAGATACGTAAAGCTTATCTCGTGTGCAAACAACGCTTTATGGGTGAAAAAATACGTCTGAGTACATGACGCGCCGGTCAGATACCTTCCCTCCCAGCAGAATTGGGCATGCGCACAAGTCTCTTGTTCTTCTTTAGCGACATGTCCAAAATACACTCCAGAACCGGCTCGGCGCCATTTTTGTAGATCTGTTTTAAGTTTTCTCTGTGGATTCCTTATTGTTTTCTTTGCTATTGTGGATTGTGGGTGTTTCATATTTACAGATTTCTAGTTTTGTGTAGTTAAGTGAATTGTGTTTGTGATTTTAGTGACTCGGATTGCAATATAAACAATGACTAGGAAAAACCGTTGTATGATTTTATTATGCCCAAATAGGGGTAAAATATCGAGTATTTCGTATTTTCAGTAAGGACCTAAGGAGTAGTAGTATTCTACTTTACTTCTACAAATTTTAATGACAATTCTCATCTTTATACTGTCTTACAGACATATCAATAATTCGACTATATAAATAATTAAAAAATCCTCGACACCCTCTCTTTAGAAGGCCTTTTTCTTCTTCCTTATTTCATTTGGTTGTTTAGACATCCTTCATCACATGCTCAGCATGTTTTAACTCTCCTCAACTTTTTTATACAGGGTGATTCATTAAGGGTGGCGACCGGCCATATCTCGGAAACTACTAGGCATAGAAACATGGAGAAAAAAAAATTATGATTAAAACGGTCATGAGAAAATTCAATTCTGGAAATTACTTTTAAGTTCCTCATTTCGCCGCAAGGGGGCACAATTAATTTTTTTTTTTAATTCTAAATTTCTCCGAAATTTCCCATATTAAGGTATAACTCTGATTACATCGTCGAAAAGCTTAGACAATTCTGCATCATTTTGGTTTAAGGCTCATTGGCGTACCGACCTTGATAAGAGTGGAGGAAGCTATTGAATGTGTAAACATTAAAATCGCTGTAACTTGTAAACGACTTATCCGATTTTACTAAATTTAAGCTTGTTTGGAAGGGAAAGGTAAGTATTTTCAATCGCCGTATCCAATAGTACACGATAGTGTGTAATAAAATTGCTAGAGGGCGCAATTTGTAATAATAACAGTTTTTTCGATTTTATCCCGGAAATTCAAATCATACGGTATAACTATGACATCATAATCGAAAAGTAGATGAAATTTGCAAGAAAAGATGTGAAGACCGCAGTTCGATATCTTTGTTCGTTTCAGAGTTATTGCCAAAACAATAATTTTTAATACAAATTGCGCCCTCTAGCAATTTTATTAGAAATTATCTTGTACCATTGGATACGACAATTGAAGGTACTTACCTTTCTCTTCCAAACAAGCTTAAATTTAGTAAAATCGGTTAAGTCGTTTAGAAGTTACAGGGATTTTAATGTTTACAGTTTCACTTGATAAGAGTGGGAGAAGCTATTGGAAGTGTAAACATTAAAATCGCTGTAACTTCTAAACGACTTATCCGATTTTACTAAATTTAAGCTTGTTTAGAAGAACCTTCAATTGTCGTATCTAATGGTACAAGATAGTTTCTAATAAAATTGCTAGAGGGCGCAATTTGTATTAAAAATTAATGTATTGGCAATAACTCTGAAACGAACAAAGATATCGAACTGCTGTCTTCACATCTTTTCTTGTAAATTTCATCTATTTTTCGATTATGGTATCATAATTATACCGTATGATTTGAATTTTCGGTATAAAATCAAAAAAACTATTATTATTACAAATTGCGCCCTCTAGCAGTTTTATTGAGAAATATTATGGACAACTAAATACGACTGGTGAAAGTGCATACATTTCTCTTCCAAACAGTCTTTAGTTTGCTAAAATCGCATAAGTCGTTTAGAAGTTACAGCGATTTAAATGTTTACACTTTCAACAGCTTCCCCCACTCTTATTAAAGTCGGTACGCCAATGAGCATAAGACCAAAATGATGCATAATTGTCTAAGCTTTAAAATGGTGTTATCAAACATATACGTTAATGTGGAATTTTCGGAGTTATGTAAAATTTTAAAATTTACTTTTCAATTACGCCCTCTTGCGGCAAAATGCGGAACTTAAAAGTAATTTCCAGAATTTTCTCATGACCGCTTTAATCATATTTTTTTTTCTTCAAGTTTCTATGCCTAATAGTTTCCGAGATATGGCCGGTCGCCACCCTTAATAAATCACCCTGTATATGTCACTTCTACATTTCAAATTTTTTAATGCCATAAAAGCTCCATTAAGGTTTTTTACCACTTACTACTACGACTACCCTTTGGCTAATACCATCACTACTTATATAAATTTTCTGTCTCTTGATGATGAACGTTTCTACGTTCGAAACATGTAGGGACCCCTAAAGAATTTCAATATTCTATTAAATTTTGTGGAGGAAGACTTTTAGGTTTTTCTTTCTTTCCTATACTTTTAACTCCACTTTAAACATGGACTACTTCTTCAAATATGCAGGGTGTTCATTTGAGAACTTCCCACCTCGATTTTCCTGCTTCAAAATGAAAATGTGGAAAATCGCTCGGACCCGTCGATTTTTATTTCGAGGGGACATCTTTTGCGTATATTATCAATCTTGTTACTTCAAGCCCCTAGGAGGGAGGGGGGGGTAAGATCTAAATCTTAAATGGATACCCCTATTTTATATAATTTTTTTGGATTCTGCATAAAATTCTGAACATTTTTTTATAAAAGCAAATTACATTTTTCAATAGTCAATATCTCGGAAACTGTTAAGTATAGACTAATAATACTTTTATTAAAAAATGTTCAGAATTTTATGCAGAATCCAACAAAATTATATAAAATAGGGGTATACATTTAAGATTTAGATCTAGGGGCTTGAAGTAACAAAATTGACAATATACGCAAAAGATGTCCCCCTCGAAATAAAAATCGACGGATCCGAGCGATTTTCCATATTTTCATTTTAAAGCAGGAAAATCGAGGTGGGAAGTTTTCAAATTAACACCCTGTATATAGAAGTTACGTTTTGTATATACGTTAAATGTCATGTGCCTCCCCCCCTCCCACCCCTTTAGAGTTGTTCTAGGTCCGCAACTGCGTTAATTATTGTTACTAAAGTTTACTTAATAATTATTATACATTAATATAATATCTTAAACAACACACTCTTATAATCCTAATACAAAAAAAGTCTAATATAAGAAAATTATCTAAATTACCTCATAAAATAGATAAAACGTAATTAAGGAAGGCATACTAGTTTATGGGCTTGTTGGTTAATGGGATTACACCGTATAAATTAAATTTATTTTTATGTTCTTTTAACATGAATTGGAATTTTCACACGATTTTTAAATCTAAGAAAAAGGTGCATGACTGCAAATTATATTGAGCTTAAGGTTGAATTCTCAACGTCATTCAATCTATTGCCAACCTATAACCTATTTCGCGTTGATTTTTTGAGTTTATTATTTTAATAACTAACATTTAAAGAAAATCAATATCGTCGGTACATTATTTAGGTAGTATCTGATATATTACAAAAATATCAATTTATTTCATTGCTAATTTTGGGAGAATTGTATAGTGAAAGAACAATGAGTGACAATGACATAATAATGTTAAAAAAAATCTTACCCGATATTTTTCGCTATACAATTCTCCTAAAATAAGTTATGAAATTCCTTGATATTTATTAAATATGTCAATTATTACCTATAGAATATCAAGTCGATACTGATTTTCTTTAAATTTTGTATAAAAGCTTGAAAACATAAATAAATCTACGCGAAATAGGTTATAGGTTGGCAAGCATGTTGATACTCCCACCTTAAGATATACCATTTGGTCAATTCGTATAATTTTTGTAAGAAGCAAACGCTAAGAATATAATTAAAACGAAAATTATGCGAAAGTACCGAAAGTTTTAGTAATAGAAGTGCGAGCAAAAATTATTTGCATCAAAGATAGCCTTGCATCTTAGGACGTAATGCTTAGTGTATAGCTTAATACCTGTTGGGTGTCAGTAACTACCTGAATTAACAATCAATCAGTTATTCCGTCATCTTTGACAGTCGTTACAAGTAATTTGATTCATCGCTAATTTTTCCAATTTCTTGAACAATTTACACAATGGGCTTTACGGAACAGCACAAAACATTCATGGTTGAAGCGTATTTTCAAAACGGGGTTAGAGTAAATGGTAAGTGGCAATACAATCCAGGTTTGTGCATGGACGATTTTCACGAACATTTTCCTAACTTTGCTTTTATTGCTGGGGATTTTTATCATTGCCTGAAAAGAACCGTGGCTGTGTTTAGGGAAACAGGTTCTATACAACACAAAAAAGGAGCAGGAAGACCATCTGTAAGAACAGAAGAACTTGTTGCAAACGTTTCGAAAATATGAAGAGACGTGTGAATTTATGCTTGGAGCATGGCGGTGGCCCATTTCAGCAATTTATGTAATTATTTTTCTTTTTCTTTCTGTATATTCTTACTTTGTTAATTTTGTAATCAACAAAAATAAATTTGTATTTGTCTACTTATTTTATTACTCATTAGTTTGGCATATCATGTCATATTATGAATTCAAACCCCATTTTAGTTGAGGGTCCTATGCTCGCTCACGCTCATTCATAACGGCGCATCTCCAATAAAAAAAGGAAGAAAAATGATGCTCCCTTATAGTGCTTCAAAATCAATACCAAAATAACCCTTAAAATGAGAAAGAAAACAAAATACGTTTCGTGAAATCTACCCCTAAACATACGTCTAAATACACTCTCTAACATAAAAGTACCAATTGAGGACGTATAATATACCTGTGAATAATTCTTGCTCCACCATGGAGTGACGCCTTGGATCAAAATGGCGACTGATTGTCGAGATGAGTTTCAGATCCTCATAAAGGATAGCGTTTTCTTGTACGATAATTTAAGCTTAATTACTCAAATACTCAATCCATAATCACAACGGAACACACAGTACCGTTAACGTTATTTACACTATCTAGACTGATTGACCATTTTAGAGGCAAAACTGCTCGTAAAATTGAGTTTTCACTAAATTTGGATAGCGGCTCTTTTATAAAACAATACCAGGTACCTCATCACCAATATTGGCTTGATTAAATGTAAATTAGATAAAATCCAATTACGATAAATCGTTATATAGCGTAATATCAAAAGTCCTTAATACCATGTACAGGCTAAGAAACCTAACAAACCAAAATTTTTAGAACGCAATTGCCAATAATTGCAAATACAATTAATGCAGAGACGTCATAAATTAGTTTCTCCACTTCGGTATTCACAATTATATTCCACCTTTGACATTCATACAACCAAAATTCATAAAACATTATTGGGGTGGTCGTATAACATTCATTAATTTTATAAATTGTAACATAAATATTTAAGTAATAAAATATTGAGTATCTAATGCTCTTTGGTTCCTGCAAATAACAGAACAATTTTGGCAGCACGTATCCTTATCAGTGACCCTATTGTGCGTAAATTATAGCGCACCTATTTGCAGGTATAACTGACAGTTAATTTTAAAATGGCCCAATGCAACAACAATTTTTAATAGTTTCCGTAAATTTTATTTATTTTTCGAGTTACCTTTAGTGCTTGGGACTAAAATTATACAGGGTTGGGCAAATGTTCCGGAACGGCTTAATTACAGGCGAACGAAAAGTTATATCGGATCCGGGTTTTGGGCAATCTATAGGACTAAAATTTTACTATTTGACTATTATACCATATGTCAGTAATGTCACCAACTGTCAAGTGTTGACGTCATTATTTTTTTTTTTAATGGAACACCCTGTATATTTTTACATTTTTAAATTCCACATAATATTATAATTATTTTTTATTAAATGCACTATTAGTCTATACTTCATAGTTTCCGAGATATTGACCCTCGAAAAGTGACACTTTTGAACTTTGACACCTTATAACTTTCTAACAGTACGTCTTAGAGCAAAACGGCTTACATGTCCCTATCTTCAATTTTTATTATCTTCCCAAAAAAATCAACTTCCAGTTAAACCGGAACAACTATATTTCCTGCTTTCGAGTTACATCCGGTTTAACCGAAAGTTGATTTTTTTGGGAAGATAATAAAAATTGAAGATAGGGACATGTAAGCCGTTTTGCTCTAAGACGTACTGTTAGAAAATGTGGAATTTAAAATTGTAAAAATATACAGGGTGTTCCATTTAAACAAAAAAATAACGTCAACACTTGACAGTTGGTGACATAACTGACATATGGTATAATAGTCAAATAGTAAAATTTGCCCAACCCTGTATAAGGAATTAAGTTTAATCGACCGTTTAGGTAAATAAAATAACTAAAACGCGATGTGTTAAAGTGCTAATGGTTCAAGAAGACGTCCCATGTTAAAAAATCATTTAAAACATATTCAAAAAAATACTGATTCAAACAACAGGATAAATAAGGATATTTCATAGGGCGATTTAATTTTAAAAAAATGTATTTAGGTATATTGTTCAGTGGCGGAAAAACGTAGCCACGGGCCCTTGTGCGAAAACTTTGCCTGGCCCCTATTATGATACGGAGTATTATAATTGATAACCATATTATAAAAAATCATTTTTTCTTGCTTTTGCATGCGCAATGTTTGAAATCAGGTTAGAAATGTCTATTTTTTGAGCTTCCTCATTTTCGATAAAAATAATTATTGCTAAGGCTGATAATTTTTTATCGGTCATGCAATATCTCAAATAAGTTTTAATTAACTTTAACTTGGAAAAAGACCGTTCAGCTGATGCAGCCGAAATAGGGATGGTCAAAAAAATAATGCAGGCAGTTACAATTTCACTAAAACTGGAAGATGAATATTAATTTTTTACCAATATAAAATCTAATAAATCAAAAATAGAAGTTAAATTATCTAAATCATTCTTAAAACATTCTCTAAATGAAAGCACTTATGATGAAATTGTATCAGTATAATATCTTCTAGATATTGAAGATGCAGAGGGCTTGACTCATATCGTAAATATCATTATCAGAAAGAGCAAGGATCTCGTAAAACGCTGGGGAACAAAACGCGAAAATAAGAACAAATTTTGTACAGGCCAGAACTTCGATTTTTTAATTGAGCTGTAATTATATTTATAGTTTAATAAACACTTTTATTCTAAACCAATCATCATATTGTTTGAACTTGATAGTGGTTATTAATCATCAAAAATTATTTTTGGTCTTGATATCCTTTTGTTTTCGAATTCAGAAGTAGTGCCCCATTGCCGAGCCAAAATAACAAAGTCCGTTTTAATTACATCAAAATTATTTCTCATTTTATTTATGATTTCAGTGGCGGTGGTAAACATTTTAGACGCAGCTTCAATATTTTGCTCTTTTTTTTGTAAAAGTTTTGTCAAATCATCAATATTCTTTAAAATTTTATTTCAAAAAACAATAAGAAAAACGGTTTTACATTTTTCCAAGTGTTTTCTTAAAGACTTTGCTTCATTAACTTCCGCTTTATTTGTAGAGGATAAAATTATTTTTGCCAGTGCTTTTAAAATATCCACATAATAATATCTAAAACGAAGAGCTTCTAATGCATAATGCATCGTGTCTCGATAACCATCGATCGGGTGTCAATTTTTTTAGAGTTATTTTGGCATTAGTAACACTTTGCAAAAGTGCCCACCGTTTAATGCTTTGTCCAAAAAAAAACATAGACACTTTCAACTAAATCGTACAAATTCCTAATTTCTCTTATCCAAGTTCAATAATCGCCGACACAAACACCGCCCTTTAAATTAAATGCCGGTATTGCGAATTGCGGTTTAATAAAAACAATAATAAAAAAAATAAAGGCCGTTTTACGTGATTATTTCAGTTCTATCTATAAAAGTATTGAGTAGAGTAGTTTTGCGGATACGTTTCCGGAGTATTGCATTTTTTTTTCTATAAGAACATTTTGTTTTGCATTTTTATGTTTTTTTGGCTCCGCTCCCGGGCCCTTTTTTAGCCTGGGCCCGTGTGCTTCGCACACATTGAACACCGGTAGTTCCACCACTGATATTGTTTATGTTATATAAATTAAATTCATTATTTAGTAGATTATCGGAATCAATTTACCAAACATGATTAAAATTGAATAATATGTAAAAAATATCCACTCAGAGGAGTATTTTCATAAATCAATTCTCTTTAGATATAAAGAAGATTCTTTCGCATAAATTTCCTTTTCTTGTTTCCCATTTTGACTTGTAGAACAGCGATCGCCTTTTGGCAGACAAATAACGACAAAATTATTCCATTATTCAAATGGCTGGTCGGAGGGTAGGCAGACAATGCGCTTGCCGGTCTGTGGAATTATTCAAACAGCTGTAAACCAAGAAAGGATTGATATGAGCACCGCGTGGCTATGCGCTAAATGTATTCATTAACTTATTTACATAGATGTAATATGTAAATAGGCATTCATCAGCTAAAGCCAGCTACAGTAATAATTTGAAAAAAAATCTGAAATAGGCAATAGTTAAATTACAAGAGGTGAATATTTTTTGAGATTATTTAAAGATAAAGTATCAAAATATAGTGAAAAACTATATACCCATTATCACGGTATAATAAGGTCGATATATGTACTCTGCTATTATATTATAAGTACCCAAACCTCAAAAATACTAACTGAAACGCAATTTTAAATACTCTCATATTTACAGCAGCATTTTTTTTGTTTTATTCGTTTAGGAGTTTAGGTTATACCTATCTATAGGTAAAAGACTATACCTACCTACTTACAGTTCAACATAATTTAAATGAATTAAGTCAGATATTAGATTTACTTTGAAAGAAATCCCTATAATATTATCAGTTTTTGGTTTATTCCAACACAGACACAACAAGAAGACTATACCTACTATTGGATTTGGTCTGACATTAATACGGTTACCGTTCTAACCCCAAATATATAGAATAACATAAGTATTTTTAAAAACCTTGTTGTCAAATAAAAAAATATTGTACTATGACCAGTATCCATGGTAGAAAAACGGGCTTAGATATATATATAAGTAGATCGGTTTCAAAACGTCTTTCGCCGTTGTCGGATGCCTAACTTCCAAAAGTTTCTGTCATCCCATTGGCCATCTCTCAGATCTCTTGAGCTTATTGCTCTGGCTACACCTTCTTTCCAGGTCTTTCTAGGTCTTCCCCGTTTTTTCCGATTTGGTGGTATCCATTGCATAACTTTTCTGGGCAGTCTAGATTCATCCATTCGTTGGACGTGATCGTACCATATTAATTGTTTTCGTTCGATATCGGTTGTCAATGATCCTTCTACTCCCATTCTCCGTCGAACCTCCTCATTTCAAATTTTTTCTCTTCTGGATATTCCTAGTGATCGTCTGAAACCATCCATTTCGGTTACTTTAAGTTTTCTTCGGTTATTTTCCGTGATTCTCCACGTCTCTGCCCACGTGTAGTGGAGGACTTTTAATTAAGGTTTCATATATATTATGTTTTCGCTTTTTCCCTATGTCGCTACTCCAAAGTATGCCATTCAAGCACCCAATCAGTATTCTGGCCTGACTTATTCGTTTTTTAATTTCTCTATCATCTCGTCCGGTGGTGTCAAATTCAACTCCCAGGCATGTGTAGTCATTGCACGATGTGATTTCTTCAGTGTCAACTTCGATATTTGACATTTCTGCTCCTATTGGAAGGTACCTTGTTTTTTGTGTATTCAGTTCCAAGCCCTACTGTTTATACTCTTCTTGTATTTTCCTGGCCATATACTCTAAGTCATCTTTATCAATAAGCAATTAGCAGTTAGCAATAATAACTTGGTCATCAGCAAATTGTAATGTATACAAACAAGAATCTTCCAGATCAATGCCCATCCCTCTGCATTTTCTTTTCACACAGATTTAGAGCTTTTGCTATATATATTTTAAACAGTGTTGGTGAAAACGGGCTTAAATACCAAAAAAATAAAAATTAAAAACAATTATTAATTTAACATGCACTTAATATATTACTACAGATAAGTAAGTTAGAAGAAACAACTCCTGCTTATCCACTGTTCTTGTTCTACTTCGGTCGCTGAAATATTGTAGTAGCGATTGGAATCTATTTTTGGGCAAAATTTAACAAAAAGCTATTTGTCAGCTATTTATACTCCGAGTTAGTTAGTGGCTCATCCAGTACCGAAAATAGTAATAATTATGCGGTAAAACAAAATATATCATTGTTTTGGCATCGTACATAATTAATATACTTTGCCGAAAAACTTTGTAGTGGGTCGACCGAAAGCGCAGCGTTGTTAAACATCAGGAGGGCCGAATATTAATAAACTCATTATATTTGAAATAGCAAAACAGTGTTAAGCACATACAGGGTTTTTCCGTGTATTTTGGAGCACCCCTGGAGCTTTTATTTGAAGACCTAGAAAAAACTTTAAATTACCAAAGTTGTATGATTTCTCCTGAACTGTCAGAATTTGTTATCGGACAAAACAAATGAACATCGTACATTTGTTTAATAATACCAATGTCGATTTTTTTAAATGGAACACCCTGTATATTAATTTTTTTTAACTCCTCACTCTTTTCTGATTCCAAATATGTATATATGTTATATGTTTACTTTAGTCGTTTAGGCAAAATTTCATTTCAAAATATTGCGGATTAGAAAATCTATATTGGTGTGAGGAAAACATGCTAGATCATAATGCTTATTCAGTAACTATAATTAAACGACTAAAGTAAACATATAACATATATACATATTTGGAATCAGAAAAGAGTGAGGAATTAAAAAAAATTAATATACAGGGTGTTCCATTTAAAAAAATCGACATTGGCATTATTAAACAAATTTACGATGTTCATTTGTTTTGTCCGATAACAAATTCTGACAGTTCAGGAGAAATCATGCAACTTTGGTAATTTGAAGTTTTTTCTAGGTCTTCAAATAAAAGCTCCAGGGGTGCTCCAAAATATATGGAAAAACCCTGTACATTGGTTGACTCTGTAAATCGAAAACTTAGTTGACTCAAAGGGGTTATTACACTTTTTCAAATCACTGCTTTCTGGTGAATCCTGGTCTGCAGTTGAAAGATATGCTATTGACTGGTTGAATACATTTAAACTGACGTTAAACAGCTCCAAAACTAAATATATTGCTTTTTCTGTAACTGCGGCTAATCGCCCTGATTTCCAAAATATTTTTATAAACAATCTGAACGAGGCCATAGTCGAAGTTGACTCTATTAGGTATTTGGGCGTAACAATTGATAAACATTTAAAATGGGATTATCATGTGAATAGACTGACCAAAAATATTCGGAAATTAATATATAAATTTTATATCATAAGAGAAATCTTAAACACCCATCTTTTAACACTAATTTATAGGGCTCTGGTTGAGTCACTGATAAGATATGGGTTGGTGATGTGGGGTGGACTATATCGAAATTCTTTAAGACCTTTGTGCATTTTAGAAAATTATAATGTTAGAGTTATGTTTAAACTTAATAGGGGCTTTTTCACTAATCTTCTGTACTCGCAGGAAATTCTTGATGTTCGTTCACTTTACTATCTGTCAACTTGCTTCTACGTTCATAAAACTAACAAGAAACCCTATATTAACCATAATTATGAGACTAGAAGTAATGTGAATAGACATTTGGAAACCCAGTTAACAATAACGCAAAACATTTAAGATCCTCTACTTATTTGGCACCTAAAATGTATAATATTTTACCCCTTGGAATTAGGCAGTTGCTTAACCAGAAGAAATTTGTTTGCAGAACTTTTTTCTTACATAACTTAAATGTATTTAAGGCCTTATTTTGAAATTATTAAGTACCTATATTAGATTGAGAGTTATATTCTTATTTATATTTTATGTATGAACTTTATTCTTGATACATGTGGGAGTATAGGATACATGTGTAGTATTGTAGGGATGATATTATTATTTTATCATAGTCTTTAGGGTGATTTTTGCATATATGAGAATAAGAAATGGATTATCAATAATTGCACATACAGGTGTTAAGTCACTTAGGTGCAATTTTTAAATATCTGTGATTTGTTAAATTAGGGGTTGTTCATGTTATAACTTACCTATGTACTTAATGCATTTTTGAAATATGTATATTTGAATTTGAATTTAAATTATCGATTTTTGACTTTAACTTTAATGTGTATAGTTCTGTACCTATATATTCTGTGGTATTATCTATCAAAGTTTTATTTTGCCGTTCAGTTAGTGGCGTATTATATCGGTTAGAACATTTTAGCAGCACGACAGAGGACAGAGGCATCCTTTAAGCGTTTAAGATCATGAGCCAGGTCTTGATAATTTCGAGTTTTTTCTGTTTCAGTTCTTTGGATATTATGGTTACTGCAAAGTCATTAGAGTTAACTTATTCTTAAAACAAAGTGTTTCGACAGCAGACAACGACATTTGACATTAACAGCTGATCTGGTTGCATCGTTAAAGTTCCCAGAAGTGGAACCACAGACAATCGTAATCGACAATTTCCCCTTACGTCTTTTCCCGTTTCGCCATGGCTCAAGGTCAATCTACATAATAGCCACCACAGACAATCGCTTTATCAAACTTAACGATTTTATTGAATCGAAACAAGTCGACTGGCAAGTGGACGCCGCTAAAGCTTATCGACGAACAACCTAACCTCAGAAATCGTGTTTATAAGTTTACTTTGTTTTGAGTTTTAAATGGGTTTTCGCATTTGGTTTAATAATAATATATCTTTATAATTATAATACTAATATTATTATATATCTTTATTCTCAACCAACTTAAAAAGTTTATTACAGAGAATATAACATCAAATATATAATAATATAAAATCACGAATAATCATGTTTAGTACCTAACTGTTAATAACTCCATCGAAATTATTGAAAAAATATATATGTAATAACCATTTACAAAATAATAATAATAATAATATAACGTTAAAGTTAGTTTAGTTTTAAATTTTTTTTTTTAGTTTTTGTTTAAAAATCCATAATTTCGATATTTCTTTAATTTTTTTCGGCAAACTGTTGCAAATTGTTATTCCTTTATATAATATACTGATCATTGGCTAAAAGTATACTCTTTACCATAGGTGTATGAATATCATGGTTTTGTCTCGTGATGTAAATAATGTTGGTCGAAGGAAATATTATATTCGATTGTTTTTCTTTAATAATAATAGAGTGTATTAGAATACATAGTTTTAATTTATAAAGCTTTCTAAATTAAATATCCGTTTAGCTCATACAAATTTATAGGTTTTTCGAAGAAAGCGAAAAACACGGTAAGTATGTACCTACATGAAGTTTTCTGTTTTTAGACAATGGAGTCTGCAGTAAAAAGAATGAGAATAAATTCTAGGCATTGGGATTTACTCCTAGATATCTAGAGGTCAGTGGCGGCTCGTGCCATTTTAGTGAAGTAGGGCCAGGTAAATCCTTAGCGCCGCAGGCAAAAAAATTTTGGGTGCCACGCCTTTTTTTGTTAATAGTTCTTGCTTTTGAAGTAGGAAAAATAAGCAAAAAGGCACCTAATTTAATTTATGAATTTACAATCATATCTTGAATTTAAAAAAAATACTGTAGGTAGAGTGTACTATATAGACCGAAAGAACCACAAACCGAACGCAGTTTATAATTTGGTTTAATATGTTCTGTTTTTATCAATTTCTTCGTTTTTCTTCATTATTTCATTGTGATATGCAGAATTTAATTGAGTTTTAATGTTAATTTTACCAAGCATACTGAAATTAAATATATTGTTTAAATGTACCTTCGATTTTTCATGTGTCTTCATTTTTTCCCAGATATGGACCAAATCATCTGTACCTTTTTGGGACCAAGTTTGTTCCCCCATCAAATAAAACACACAGAAAACAAAATAGTCTATTAGATTTATCACAACCGCACACCCAAGTATTTTTTCCATAAATATTTCTATTACATCAGCCGGAAAAACGAAAATTATTTAGTTTAGAAACAACCTTACACGACACGACGCGGACAAACAACTGTTTGAATTTAAAACGTCTAACGTCAAACGGTCAAACGGGGTCAAAGAGCCTGGCTACACGGAGATGTTTTCCTGCTCGCATCAAGGTCATTTTCCTATGTTTTTTATTGGTGTGTTATGGCAATTACGTCATAACTTCGGGCCTCCCGTGTGCCTCGTCGCTTTGGCGCTAAAGCTACGTTACCGTTTTACGCATAATCGCTTTCTCAATAGATGGAAATTTGCACCCGACTGTGTTCCATTTTTAAATTATTTTGCTAATTGCTTTAAAAAGGAGAATATTAATTTTAATAGGTTTTGGTAATTTGTAAAGGGCAGGACGCTGGACAGGAAGGCAGGTAGTGCCATGGCACTGTGGCTCTACCCCACGAGCCGCCACTGCTAGAGGTGCATCCTGAAATGATTACAGGCAAATTTGTGTGTCAAAATGCTAAACAAAAATCTCTGGAGTTATGGAAGGATGCAGCCACAAAATAAAATGCGTTGGGCCTAGGGGAAAAAACCCTGATAAATGAAAGCTTGCTGTGCAAAACTGAAAATATAAAGCAAAAATGAAGGTGGCGGAAATAAAAACATTTTATTAGATAATATACAAGAAAAATGATTAAAAACTTAAAATTTAGAGACTACAATAAACAGTAAACAAACACAAATACCAAAACAATTTAAAAAGATAACCTATATTCTTCTTCTTTTTATTGTTAATTACTGGCTTTTAATCATAAACTAGGAATTATAGGAAATGTTTTTAAAATGGATAATAAGTCTTTATTGACAAAGCGGAAACGCCTGAACAGAAGACGATTTCGATAAATAGATTAACCGTGGTAGGTAAATCTCGATCGCTTCGACAAGAAGGCGATCGACTTCTCCTTGTCGATCGATATAAAAGCGATTGTTCGTGGTTCGCCTTCAGATCAGCATTGGGCCGTAGCAAGCTCACGCGTCAGGCTGCCTCATATTATTCTCTTCTGATTTTGGTGGTTTTTAAGTATTTCTGTGACTGCTTTTTGTGTAGTATGCGTTTTAAACATTTTAATTTTGGATTTTATATATTTCAGACACAGATTTTTTTAGTGTTTATTATTTAAGTTTAATAGTGACACCATTTTGGTTAACTTATCTATTATTAAATCAATAAAGTACCTAGTTAAACCATTTACTTATTTTTATATACAGGATGTCTGATATCTAATTGGTAAATACAGCAACAGGAGATAGTAGACCTAAAAATATTTCATTTCTGCTCAAGAACGCACGGTTAATTTTCAATAAATATGTTTCGATAAGAAAGGTGTTTAATTAAACGTTTCTTGCCATCCAGCATTTAAACGCAGTTATCTCAAAAACTTATTGAAATATCGAGATTAATAAAGTAGAAAATATCCTTCTTTCCTAATAATTTGTGGTAAAGCGGTGAGAAATGTGAGAGACAAAAATATATGCGAGAATTTTTAAAACTTATATTGTGAAGCTGGCGTTCTCTACCAGGTATCTTCAATCTCATTAGGGAATCCTCCTTGCCCTCAAAAATAAAACTACACCAAATTTGATTCATATCCACTTAATATCAAATCATCGCAAATTTGCTAAAGTAAAATATTTACTTGGATCACCTTGTATCTATCTATATCACCTATAATATATTCATATATATAAATTTCCAGAAATGCCTATTTTTGCTTTTTATATAAAAATACTAAAAGGAATAAATGTCGTTTTCTTCTTACCTTTAATTTAATAATATTTTCATAAACTTATTTTGGTAGGTACGGGTTTGTCAATATTTTATTTTATAAATAATAAAATTAGTACCTACGCTCTATTAACGAAATATTAAGACTCCCTTACAAAATTTAACAGATGGCGAAGGCGAAGGTAAAAGAACTAAGTCCGGTTCTGTTTCTGTAGCCAACCGCTTAACGTAAAATAAATTACATTAATTTGACTTTACCTATTATGAGCCTGTTTTACTTCCTTATCAAAACAAAGTATATCAGCTTTGTTATAAGTTACTGGTCTGTCAGTACCGTCTGCAGGTCCCATAAACTCTTGCGTTTTCCATTCTCCCAGATACGCTGGAGATTGTAGTTGTAATAATTTTCTTTCGTTGATTTTAATGTCAGCTTGTTAGCTTTTTTAAAATGGACAAGTTTAGCTATAGTGGTAAGGCTTTTCGTTTCAGTAGATGCTGTTGGTGTTAGGTCGGAGCATCCCGAGCTTAAAAGCTTAATAGATTCCGGAGCCCTTCCATGGCCAGCCATAGCCCAGGAATAGATCCCTCCATGCCCAGCTCGATTTAAACCGAAGGCACTCGAATTACTAGTATTAGGGGAGACCGGGCGAATGTCGCACACCTGAGCAGAATTACTCCTAAATTATTAAATATATATCTTTGACGTAATTTTTTGTATAAGGAGTGTTAATACAATACACGAACTATTGCAACATTGGAAATCAAACATTTCTTTTTGTAATGTCTATTAACACAAAAAAATTAAAATGAGTGCCTGCGCGGTATTACCCGGGCAATTGGGGGAATCGCACGCAGTGAAGTGTTTCAATACAGTTTAACTAAAACTTTATTATAGATAAAATACAGGTATGTAGGTAACCCAAATAATAAAAAAAAGTAATAGTGAGCAAAGAAATAAAGAAACATTATTGTATACCAACAGAGAAAACACATTCCAACAGATACTTAGGTAAAAAAAACAACTGTTAGCAACAGTAGTCACAAAGGTAGACCTTTCCTTTTTATTTTCCACTACAAGCGGCCTGTGCCCACTTTGAGCAGAAAGTGCAACGATACCAGACCTCGTTGTCCCATTCAAAATAAACAAGATGAACACACAGGGGGTAATACCGCGCAGCGCGCTATTCCCCCATTGTTTATGCGCGGTATTTCCCCGGGAGATATTTTCCAACCTAAAAATTTAACTTACGAAAAGTACTTACATTTTGGTGATCACTTAGGACACCACTTCTATAGGCCCTAGCAAGTGAAAGCAAAATGTATCTTCTTTAAACATGCATATTAACTAATAATTATCAACCGATTAATTTGCACAAAAGATAGATCAAAAATCCATTTAACACAAATACGTTCGCTTTTGGCTAACGACTGCCGGCAATTATTCCAAACTATTGGCACGTACTTGACATGGCTACGGCAACAATTCGTGATATACCCTGTGCATTCCTGGTTGCAGTTTTTTCTACAGTGGCCTGCGCGGTATTTCCCCGTGCGGGGCATTCCCCCGGTCTCCCCTACTTTATACATTGAATATCAAACTATATTAGAATGACGGATGTCCGAGAAAAGTTGACAAACCTATTTTAGACGTATTGGAGGTGGTTTGGCCGCCATTGTGGAGTTAATCGTAACTCTAACCTTTAATCTGTCATTATAATGCAGCGCCTCGGCAACAGATGTCTCAAATTCACTGATGTGATGTCGTGGTGTTGCCGCATATCGTTTTTTATTGGAATTTTTAATAATATAAGCATTTTTAACAGACAATAAAATAGGAGGTTCTCAATTCCAGCCGAATGTATGTATTTTTTTTTAATAATATGTACGCTGATTACTCCGGGGTAATTGGACCGATTTTCACAATGATTTTACCATTGCATTGGGTGTTAAATGTTATGTTTCGTCGAAAAATAGCAAAATACGTAATACGCTAAAACAAACAAACTGGATATTTCTTAAGTAAGAAAGTAAAACCTACTTATTTTAACCATTTTGAAAAGTAGTAATAATTGCAAATAAAAACCAAGTTATACAAACAAACCGCACATCACTCAAATTTTACCCAACATATACGTTGTAGCCTAGGTATGTATTGAATAGTGAGAGTCGTCATTTAATTCTGTTAGAAAGAGAAAACATGGCAGACAATATGTTTTCATGTAATTAACGTTGGGACGTCAGAAGGTTGAAAATATTATAAGCTACAAAGCAAATAAAAATGGGGACATTTTTAAGTCTAGACTATACTATAGGTAGGAAAATAAATGTAAGCTACTTAAATCTAGGATAGGTATAGAAACTTATGTGAAATCAAGTTTTACGATAAGCTATAAAAATAAATTTAAAAAACTCATGCAGCAAGTCAAACAGACAGGCGGCAACAATGTTTTAATTTAGCAGTGAAAAGGCTAGTCGCTTTCTTGTTGGTGAACTCATTGTGTTATCTATGAATTCAACGTAGCAGATTTAGGGTCATATGGAGTTCTTATAGTTTAATATTCAATGCTTTATATTACAAGTTAAAAACTAAGATCTTATTTTAATCATATCAAGAGAAGCTTTGACACGACATCTTGGCGAGACAAACAGCCGTCGTTTTCCTGCATGCCGAGCGAAAGTCAGGCAGTCAGCGGGGGGCACAGCAGGGCGCCCCCTGCGGCAGGGGTCCTGACGGCAACTAATTAATGGGCAGGTTGCATGTGTTTGTGCAAGAACCGTCTTAATTCCTTACGATGAATATTAATGTTATAAATCTAAATACTAGCCGGATATAAAAACCTTTTAACACTAAAGATAGTTTCGTTTCTAAGGAAAATTGTAAAAGGAACTTTTGGGAAACCTTTATGTTGTTTGATATGACTTACTTCTCTTTATTTCCTAAAAAAATACAGAATATGGCTGCGGGTAATTTAAATTCGGCATACTGTTTTCGTGTCTTCATAAAATTTACCCCTTTTGAGGCTAGAAACCGCCTCGATCCACCTTTTTTTTCAAATGTGAAGATGTGTATTGTGATGGTTAGAAACGGCATACAAAAAGGAATATGACCCCATACTTACTTTTACCGTGCGAGATAAAATTATTTGCATCAAAGAGGGCCTTACATCTAAAGGCGTAATGCTTAGCCGTAAAGCTTAATACCTGTTGGGTGTCAGTAACTACCTAAATTAACAATCAATCAGCTATTCCGTCATCTTTGAAAGTCGTTACAAGTAATTTGATTCATCGCTAATTTTTCCAATTTCTTGAACAAGTTTATCGGTGTCGTTCGTAGTGTGCGGAAGTTTATTTACCTCGCCGGTAAAAAAGTCTGTTTTTAGTGGTTAGTTATTTTACAATTTGTTTAAAAATTGTACTCAAAAATTGAGTTTGTTATGTCGTCGTATAGAATCTGTACCACGGTTATAAACAAAAAATCGCCGGGTCTTCAATGTCAAGGTTTTTGCATCTTTTCTTATCATGGTAAATGCGTCGGACTTACAGCGGACCAGATAAATTTCTAAAGGAGAATCCAAACATAACTTGGAAATGTCCTGACTGTACAAAGGATAGAAAGTCCCAGATTTCTGGTGGACAGTTATCCCCATCAAGTCCGTTGCCGAATTGTAACGAGCCCCGAATGCAACAACTGACTTTGCAATTTGTGCAAGAAATTAGGGCTGAGGTCAATGACTTTAAAACTAAGCAAAGCGAATTGTGGACTCTATTTCGTTTTGTTCTGCAAAAATATCGGACTTTGAGCAGACTCTGGCTAATTTGGGGGATTATATGAAGACTGTTGATAATTTAAAAATAGAAAATCAACTTTTGCAAAAAAAAGTTTGCAAGCTAAATAAAAAAATGTAGGATGTGGAGCAGTTTTCCCGAATGAATAATTTAGAAATTCAAGGTATTCCAGAATCTCAGGCTGAAAATTTGTACCGCACTATGGAGGCAATTCACCAGGCTTTGGGTGTCAATGTTGACCCAGAAAAAATTGAATTAATACAAAGAGTTCAAACTTTTACACCTAATATGCCTAAAAATGTTACCTATAGTAAAATATGTGTCACGACGAGATAGAGATAGAGTACTAGAGGCCGCAAAATTAAAAAGAGCGAAGTCTGTAAAGCGTATATTATCAATTGATGGAATATCAAATAACTTGTCTATAAACGAACATCTTTCACCTCAAATTACTTTTCAAGACAGCTAGAGAAGTAGCGCGCACCAAGCAAATAAAGTACGTCTGGATCAAAAATGGTAACATCCTATTACGCAAGGAGGATACAGCTAAAGTAAGGCATATTCAGCATGAAAGTGATTTAGCGTCTTTGTAAACTAAACATATATATATACATATATTAAATTACCCCATACTCTCTGCTGTTATCAATGGCTTCAGAACTGTTAGTTTTTTATCAAAATGTTCGAGGTTTACGATCTAAAACACATAACTTTAGGCTGAATGTATTACATGAAAACTGGATGTGATTTTCCAAACCGAAACGTGGCTAAATTCATCAGTGTTTACAAGTGAAATATTTAACAATAATTGTTCTGTCTACCGTCGGGACCGAGAAACAAGTGGAAGTGCAAAGAGTGATGGTGGAGGTTTTCTAATTGCTTCACGGCAAGAACTTCTAGTAACGTGTCACCCTGAGTGGCAAAGTGACGCAGAGGATGTGTGGGTAACGCTATACACTCAACAGGGTAAAATTCATATGTGCTGTGTGTACTTGCCTCCTGGCGATGACAGGGCCTTGGCCTGTTTTATATCTAATCTGTATAAACTATTTAATCGCATATCGAATGACACTATTTTAATTTGCGGAGATTCTAATATTTCTGATACATCATGGACCCCTAAACAAAATCCTAAATATTTGTTGCCCAGTATTACGGATCCAAATTTTTTTGAATTACATGATATGTTTAATTTATACAGTTTAATGCAGTTTAATAATTTAGCCAATGTAAATAATAAGGTATTGGATCTGATATTGTGTAGCGCATCGTATGTACGAGATATTAAACAGGCAGAACCGCTTGTCCCCGAACATTCATTTCATAAAAGTGTACAATTTGTCTTAACTTGTTCCTCTCTTAAAACACTAAACTTTAAAAACTTATTTGTTAACAACTTTAAAAGGGGTAATTATGAGGCCATCAATCTAAAAATACTGAACACTAATTGGCAAAATATTTTTAATAGTCCTAATAATGTCGACGATTGTATAGATATATTTTATAAGAAAATTATGATTTGATCGACGTCTTTATTCCTAAAAAAAGAATATTTAATAAATACCCGTTTACTTTTCATATTTCACAATTTCACTAATTAACGAAAAAAATTTAGCTCATAAAACTTCAGTGGCGGATTTACAAATTTGCCGCTAGTATAGGCTATTCAATTTTTTCCCGCCCCCTACCAGTGAGGGCTCGTGAGTTGTGAAACGGGTGAAGTGTTCGGGAAAGAAAAAGCCCGCTGCAGGCGAAATGCGCCGCAGGCGAAATTTTTTTAAGACCACGCCCAAATTTGGTCAATAATTTTTAATACGTAAATATTTTAAAAATTTATGATTACCTACTTATTTTATTGAAAATGAAATTTCTTTCTGCAAAGCCAGTAAAGTTTCAACTACCTTTTTTTATCCCCATTAACAGACACGGCCAACAATAAAGTTTATTTAAAAAAATACTACCCGTCAACCCTGAATAAAGATTGTACCATTTATTTCTGTAACAAAAAAAAAATTTGGGCCAAATTTGCCGCCCCCTAAAAGCTGCCGCCCTAGGCTCCAGCCTACTCAGCCTAATGGTAAATCCAGCACTGTAAAACTTGGAAACAAACAAAACTTCAAAGAGATTACGATTATTACTGTTACTTAAGACGCCAATCAAAATCCTTTATTCGTAGGGATCATGTATCTTTTGTAAACTCTATCCAAACAAATATCCCTGAAAATACAAAGAAATTTTGGCATTATGTATCTACGAAAAACAAACATGATGGTATATTCCAAACCTGATGCGCCTTGGTGATGAGATCGGGAGCAGGGGTTCCGGTGTTAGTGACCTTTTTGCAAAATTTTTTAAAAGCGTTTTTGAACCGTATAGGCAGCCTTATGCTATTAGTGGTGCAGATTCGAATGCTTGCCTGAGTAGTGTTTCAACCGACGAGGAAGAGGTGTTCAAACTCCTCTCAGAGCTAGATGAAAATAAGGGCGGTGGTCCTGATGGACAAAAAATGCGCATCAGGTTTACACGTACCTTTAACCTTAATATTTAACAGATCATTTGCAGAGGGTCTATTCCCCAGCATATGGAAGGGTGCCTTTGTTGTTCCTATTTTTAAAAGTGGGAACAAAAATTACATAAGTAATTATAGACCAATTAGTAAGTTAAATATTTTTGGCAAAATATTGGAATCTATAGTCCATAAACGTTTGTTAAATGCTGTCAAACTTAAAATAATCGAGGAGCAACATGGATTTTTTCCAAAAAGGGGAATTAAAACAAATCTTGTACAATATAACAACTTTATCTTAAATGCAATGGATTCCCAGATACAGGTGGACTCTGTGTAAACCGATTTTAGTAAAGCATTCGACAAATTGGATCACAATATACTAATCTCAAAACTTTCTGAAATCGGGGTACACGGAGATCTGCTTCGTTGGTTATCTTCGTACATACACTTTAGAACTCAAACCATCCTTGTCAGTGGTCATAAGTCTGTTCCTTACTTTGTTACATCAGGTGTGCCCCAGGGCTCACACTTGGGACCATTACTTTTTATAATCTATGTAAACGACATATAGTCTTGTTTTAATTTTTGTGCCTTCTCTCTGTATGCAGACGACTTAAAGTTTTACGCATTGATCAAAAGTATAACGGACTGTATATTAATGCAGGGTGACTTAAATAGACTCCATGACTACTATAAAAAAAAAAAGATTATTTCTTAATTTAGATAAGTGTTGCTTTATTTCATTTTCTAGAAATATAAACAAGTTCTTACACGATTATAATTTAAACAGTATTGTACTAAGGAAAGTAGACGAAATTAGAGACTTGGGTATCATATTTGATTGTAAAATGCTTTTTTTTCACACATAAATTTTGTTGTCACTAAAGCCACAAAAATGTTGGGATTTATTTTGAGACAATGTAGGCAGTTTCACTCTGTAACAGCAATGAAGGCTTTATTCTACTCATTTGTATATAGTAGATTAAATTATGCTACACCTGTTTGGTGTCCCCAGTATGATGTTTATAAGGTTAGGCTGGAGAGAGTGCAAAATACTTTTTTGAGATTTTTATATTACAAGTCAACAGGTACATATAGTTATATCGTCAGTACATTTAGACTTAGGCAGGAATATCAGTTTTATTCTCTTAAAGCCCGGCGCGAGCAATATGATATTATCTTAACATAGTATAAAACAAAGTCGCTATCGCCCGTCCTGTCCCTATATGTGCTTAAATCTTTAAAACTACGCAACGGATTTTGAAGCGGTTTTTTTAATAGATAGAGTGATTCAAGAGGAAGGTTTTTATGTAAAATATTATAGAGAAACACTGATAAACACTGATAAATTAGAGTAGGGAGAACGAACGACCCAACCTAACCGGTCCCCGGCCCGTTCAACGATCGATCCGAAGCACCGAAGCCGGAATAGACGAAGACAGACTATGTTTTATGAATGGACGTGAATTGTGGACGGGCCGGCAAACTGTTGAGTTTGAGGCTTATTTGGGTTTGTTCGCCTTATTATCTCACGTCGTATAATGCCGGGCTGCAACGCAGGCCGGGTACACGCTAGTATTTTTATATAAAATACTTAATTTTCACTTGGACTCGCCTGTAATTTTATCAAATATTCTTTTTAATATCCAAGCGAGAGACCTAAGGGGATTCTATACGTATCATTATTTTATTTCCAAATTTTCTTCGTTAATATGCATAATATCAAAAAATTATTATATATAAAAGTAGCATAAAATTACTTTATCTAGGGCGCTATAGAGCCCAAAACTATATATTTTTTTTTCTGAATTTATATTTTTTAAAATAAAATATATTTTAAAAAACAGGCTCTATAGCGCCCTAGTGGGTGTTAATTTAGACATGTTGGTAAAAAAATGAAAAATTAAAAGTAAATAGTTTGTTCAAAATCCTGGAAAAACGATTTTGCGGAAAATGTCCTCCGCCCTACGTTCTTTTTTAGAGACTAATCATATCTTGGCGAAACGCTGGCAACGCGATTGACCTTGTCAATATTCGGTGCCCGACCGAAGAAAATAGTAGGAACTAGGAATTTATTATTAGCAGGGCTTGCATATCTTTCCATGTAAAGAATAATAATTATCCGTACAAATTTTATTAGGGGTTCTTATTTTTGTTGAGGTTGATGGTTGATGCATGGTTTATTGTTAGATAGATTAATAATAATTATGGGATTATCTCATAAATTTCATTACACCTTTATAATGTATTATTGTAAATAAGTAGGTACCTAATATTGTTAGGTTACCTAAATAATTATTATTAGTAATAAAATTACATTACCTTTTTTCATCCGAGGATCTGTAAGTAGGTATTCTCATTTCAAAATATATTCTTATGAATCTTATATGTGTGTGTTATATTTTTTGTGATTTACTTAGTGCGATCGGTGGTATACATACGGATGAATTATTATTTATATTTTATTTTCCTATCAATATGGGAAAAAAGAAACAAAAAGAACAATTTCAATCCAAAAGGAAAAGTCTTCGACAAAAAATGTTAGTTGTTAGAAAGTCAAGGGGAGAAAAGAATCCAGCAAAAACCATTCACCGTTACAAGGTAAGATGCCGATCCGACGCCACGGCCTTTGGGCAATTTTACAATTTCCAGGGTTGCAGGGCATGGGCAACTGCTCATCATTTTAGGGAAGTGTCTACTATTTTGGTTCTTTTACATTTACACGAAAACATTTCGACATTTTTTGAAAGTATTTAAGTACCCCTAATTTTTTAAGAATAAGGAATATGCAGGATGTCCCACTAAGCTCGGCGAGGTAGGATATGTATTATGGAAGCCACATATATGTCTTTGAAAAAAAATTTATTAACTAAATCGACCAAGAAAAATTGACGGAAAATATTTTCAACGTTCCAAATGGCTGCTAGGGGATGCATTTACTATGATATAACTAAAAATTCAATTTATCTGTGAATAAGCGCTATTGCGGTTATCATTTAATAACGGAAATAGAAAAATCGATAAAATTTTTGCGATTATTTGTTTTGTAGACTAATAATTTATATCGTCGATAATAAGGGCGGGGGAATCCTGTAAAAAATTGCTGTATCTTCCATACCCTCTATCCAAATTTAATCAACTTAGTCTTGTTTTAAAGGTAATTTTACCCTTTTTAAAATACTGAATGCCGTCGGGATGGGGAGTTGATACTGCGTCTTCTAGAGGGCGTTGATTTCCCAATATTTGTTTTTTTACAGTTTTCTTCATAAAAGTAAACTTGCAACACTACAACCCTGGAAATTCATATTTTTATATGACTTTGCTTAAAGAGAATGACAATAGCTAAATTCTGGTGCAAACTATAATTTGATATCTTTATTCCTTCTCAAGTTATTTACAAATAACAATTTTATTCATGTTAATTACTTTAAGCAAGATATACATGCAAAACAAAATTGCCAACTAATAGGGATTGCTAGGCAACTTTGCCATTAAGTTACTTAATTTTGACATCATTTGGCTATTTAAAAATTTGTTAATTATTTATAAAGTAAGAAACCTTAGTGGGGCAGTTTGTCCCCGGCCTATGCCAGCCCGGTAGCGTTTATTAGGATAAGTACCTAGTCATTTTTAGATGTATTTTGCAAATTAGAAAAATATTATACCTATAGCTATAAAAGCATTTGAGACAAGAACAAATCTAAAAGTCGAGCCTTGTGGTTTGTTTGTCCATAAAGAACATTGCTTCTTGGCAGCTAGTCCAGATGGACTTATTCAAGACGAAGGAATAATAGAAGTAAAGTCTCCTTCAACAGCGAAAATGTGAACACCAGAAGAGGCCATTCAACAGAAAAAAATTACTTTTGCTACAATAAATAATGGCATATTACAATTAAAGAAAAACCATAATTATTATTATCAAATACAAGGACTGTTCCAAGTAACCAATAATTCATATTGCTATTTTCTGTTGTGGACTACATTAGGATTCCTTGTAGAAAAGGTATGATATTGTGCCATACTTTTATACAATATCTGTAATTTAAAAACTACCTAATTTGTAAAATGTAATGTATTGTTCTGTTGTATCTATATAGCATAGATATTTACCTTTAGATAAGCAAACAATAATCATGAAAGTGGCAGATTTATAGCCTCGCGCATGTAAACAAAGCTAGACACTATTAGCCATGCGCACTGCAACATTATCGTTTGACGAATGGGAAAATAAAATAGACAGGTCCGGGCTTTAAAATTTAAATTTTTGCCAAAAAAATTGGAATTTCTTCTCAATTTTTGATCAAGTTGGGAATAAAGGTAGTGATTTTTGGCATTTTGGGTAGTAGCAAACATATAATTTTAAGTACAGAAAATTGTTTTTAAGGTTTTGTTTTTAAAATTTGTTTAAAAATGTTGTTGGTTCAAAAAGGAAGAGAACAAATTAATTAAACTATAAAACTTACAAAATCGAATATAAAAAACAAACAAAACCAGCAAAATAACGAATCTACGGTGTTATCGCGTACGTAACCTCAAGTCAAATATTAGTTGGTATAACTTGTATTGATTTTTACAATTTGGCAAGAACTTGTTTTGTTCAAGAATTTGAAAAAGGGTTTGTCCGAGAACTTGACTCATAAAATACTTTCACATTAATATAAACATACCTAGGTATTTACTTTTTCTTTGCATGCATCGGAATAATAATATGTTTTGGTGTGTATTTCTCATTATTTTCATACCTTATTTGTGTAGCCTAGGCCTAGTTAGATGTGTTTAAATAGCTCATAATAAAATAAAGTTATATATCAAGATACATCACTACTCCATACCTTTTCGGCATAATAAAATAATACAACGGCTCTTACTGTCATTGTTTATATTCCAATTGGAGTCATTAAAAGCACAAACACAATTCACTAAACTACACAAAAACTAGAATTCCGTAAATATTAAACACCCACAATCCACGTCAGCTAAGAAAACTACAACGAATCCACAGAGAAACCTTAAAACACAACAACAAAAATGGCGGCCGAGCCGGTTCTGGAGAGTATCTTGAGCATGTCGATTATTGTCGATAAAGTAGAACAGGCCGATAACACGAGGTTTGTGCGCATGCACGAAGGTGTCCAGAAGGAAGGCAGCTGACCGGCGAGTCATGCGCTCGGACGTATTTTTCACCCATAAAACGTAACTTTTGTTTGCGCAGGAGATAAGCTGTACGTATCTAAAGGTAAATTTTGTATGCTATAGGTATAGTGCAGAAAACCGTTTAAACTGACTTAAAATGTTTAAATTTACACAATTTTTTTAGATTGAAAGAAATTATGTGTTTTGGACAGACAAAATGGAGCCATATTTAATAAGGTTTTATTTAAAAGGCTTACCACCTGAAATTATCGACCCTAGATATACAAGAAGACTACAGATTAGGAATCCCCCTCGGGATGATTAATATATTATTATCAAATTATTTAAGTTTTTCTTATTTTTTTTCTTATTACTTATTTTGTGTGGAATAATTTAATCATGTTGTAAATTACTAATAGATACATTTGTTTAAATTAGATTTATTAAGAAAATCACAACTTTTTCAGTTAATTAGTTCATCTTAACAGTTAAAATTTGGTAGGTAATTAACAAAGTATTTGTTGTTGTTTGTAAATAAACTTTAATATTTAACAGATACTGTACATATTATAAGAACACTGGCAGTAAAAATGTCGAAAATATATCTTTATATAGCATGAGCATATAAAATAAAATAATATTTTCCTGGACTAATAATTATCCTGGACTATTAGTCGTAATTGAATAAATACAAAAATAAACTGTTTTGGCCGAGATTTTGGCCCTTGAAGCGGTCTAGTTCTGCGAATTGTTCATGCCCGGTGAAATTAAACAGCGATGATGCCGGTGCAAAAATATTAGTCAGCGGGTGAACGGGTTTAGATAGAAATATGCCTGCAGATTTCCTCCAGACACCGAAATTTCTGTTCGGTGATGTATCGCCTTCAGTTAGTTTTTAGAAAGTCTTATTAATTATATAATATTTTTAGAAAGTCTTATAAATTATATAATATTTGTAGAACTACTGTAGAAAAATTTATTAAATCTTACCTTCTACGCCGTGATTTTAAAAATTTTGAGGGTTGTACTTTATGAGTCCCATCCAGGCAGCAATCTGTTGGTAATATATTACTAATACCAAAAGAAATAGTAATACTTTCATATTGTATGACCGTATTATTCAACCCAATGACAAATTTTGAAAATGTTGCTCCAATTCAAATTCAAAATTAATATAAATATTTTTAACTTAACATTTAAGGTAATTTGTGATTAGTTAACATTTGACCCATATTTCAAAAAAACATGATAATTATTTGATAGCTGTTGTTATAGGCTAATACAATAAATACGTAGACATTTAAAAAAGTGCTTTTCAAGATAGGAAAAAAGTTCTTTTAAGCAAGCGGTAACAATTTGGTTTAGTTTTTTGAATCTCTACAAGAAAATATCAAAATTATCGGATGCAGTATACAGGGTGTTATATCTTTAACTACAATTCTACTCTCCTGTAATTTTTTTGGGATACCTTGTACAAATACTGATATCATAATTGGATTCCCAGTTACCGTCATTGTTTTCGATTCTCTACATTGTTATAGCATTTGTCATAGTTTTCTAGTTATTTGCGAAAACAGCCGTCGATACAAACCAAGTATTATCACTAGTATTCGACCTAGTACTTAGTACCGGAAATGTTTCCGAGAGCATGAATGCTCGAGGAGATATTTCCGGTTATTAATTCAAGAACGTGGGAGATTCGGTAAGAAAAGTTCACACCAAAATAATGTCAAAAATTCATAGCATCACATTTTCCTTTAGAAATTCCAGTAGGAAACTAAAATTACCAGGTAGGCTCTGTGCCTGTCAAGAGATAACATATCCAACGAATTATTGCAAAATATAGTCACCTGATAAACAAAAATTATAAAAATACAGCCTTTCGTTCATTGTAGTAATACAGATTTCTTGATAGCGAATAGAATACAATATTTTTTACTAACAAATGTCTGCTTCATACCACTAAAATCCTAGGAACATATTTTTTGGGTATTAATAAAGACTCAACTTATAAATATTATAAAATGAAAAAAAATGGCCTGTCATGAAGAATATTTGCAAAAATTTTAAAATTTGAGTAGCAAAACATAAATTAAAATAGATTGCTTAAGATTATGTTAGTTCATGTAACTAAAATTCAAGGAAAATGTTTCATTTATGCCATAAATATCTAACGAATTCATTGCAAAATGTAGATTTGTATATACTTTACAAAAAAAAGGGACAAAAAAGACACCATAATATTAACAGGTATTGAAAGTATTTACTGAGCTATATTAGGATCGTAGACTCATATTAAATTGATTTATACACTGAGAGAAAATTCTACTGACCATAATTAAAGTATTAATTACCATAACTAAATTATCTCAGTTAAATGAGGGACAGCTAAAGTCATTTGCTCTCATAACTAAAGTCGTATTTCTACTTTTACTTCATCTGCTATAGTAAGATACTTTAATAAACTTCAGTAGGTGTGATTTTAGCTATTGTAATTAAAGTACTTTAATTATTACTAATATAGCGTATTAAAGCTTATTGTTAAACGTTAGCTATGCTTATTAAGATACTTTAGTTATCACAGGTATAGGGTATTAATAGTCACTATAAGCACTACTTCGGGCATTGTAACTTTATATAATAACGGCAACTCTGTTATTTAATACCCGTAATAAATTATTGATGTTACTGTAACCAACGCTGCTAATTATGGAAGAATTATGCTTTAATTATGGTAACAAAAAAATTAATAGCCCCAGTAAAAAACTTTAATTATGGTGCCCTTTATTGGCTCCTTCGCCATTTTTACTTTTCTTTCATTTTTACGTTAAAAAGGCAGAAAAATTGCCGGTTAGAAAACAACCATGAGAAAAAATGAAAATATTGTTTATGAGAAACACTAGTTACGCCTTGACCATTAAATATTTTATCAATATTTCCTTTTTTTTTGTTTTCTTAAAAAACCAAAAAACTAAATTTGGTCCAATTTGCCCATATTTCCCTTTCTGCTTTTATTAGTTAATACATCCAACTTTTTTTTTACTTAAAACTATAGGTAATAATTATAGTACTCCAATGACCGGCCTATTTTTGGATAAAACGGAGCAGTAAAGAAATATTGATCAAAAATTAAATGGCGAATGCGACACTGGTGTTTGCTCTAAAACACCAATCCATGTTTTCCATATTGATAGTTTACTATCGGCATTTTTTGCTTTATCTGTATTTTTATTTCTTAAGCCTGTAAAGAAAAAGAAAAAGGTAATACAATAATTTAAAAATACTTATATCTTGTAATAAAATCTAAACCAGACAATAAACTATAGACTTATTTACTAAAAAAAATTATTCGTATTAAATATTAGTTCCTGTTAAAAATTGTTGACCTATACAAGGTGTAAAAAAACAATATTTATTTTTATTTTTTGTTTATTTTCTACAAAAAATATAAACATCATAGGTAAAGTAGGTATATAAAAATACGTTATAGGTATCCTAAACTACTATTATGTAACAAATAATACACTTGATGCAGACAAAAATATAGTATCTGGTTCATAGGTATCACCTGAAGACGACTGGAGATACGTTGAAACGTTGTGATATGAATAACCAAAGGCAATGGAAGTACAAAACACATCTATGACTCATGGGTATATATGATAATTGAATGGAATGTTTATAAACTTGTTTTATTCGTTTTTTTGGTCTTACACGTAACTCTTAACTGATGACTATAGCTTGCTGGCTAGGAACTAACTAACTGCCCTGAAGTTGGCACTAATGATCCTGGCGGGAACATTAAACATCTAGTCATTACACGACAGTATCAGTTGAACAAGTTGATTCAGTCTCTGCAGTCTAGAAAGAAATATTAACAATGATTGAAAAACTTAAATTTCAGAAATAGTATTCATTCTATAGATAATAATATAACATTTTTTTTGTGCAGTTTCATAAATTTCAATTTCAGCCGACTCCACATAAGGGCCTATGCTAAAATTCGAAAAATTCGGTGTATCTGTCGTAGGCTAATGGTAGTTTTAGGCAAATGGCTTTTACCTACATATGCTATATGCATTCCGTCTAAAAGGTATATCGGCAACCGGTTTGTTCGTTGTTACCCAGAGCATTTTTTTAAATTTAATTTTTATAAAATAATATTAAATTAATAAAAAATTAAATTAAAAAAAATTGCTCTGGGTAGCGAACAAACCGGTTGCCGATATAGGAATGCATATAGCATTTATCTAGGTAAAAGCCATTTGCCTAAAACTGCCATTAGCCTACGACATGTCCATTGATACAAATAATAATAACTACCAATAAAATTAAGCTACTGTTTTTTCTTTGGGAACCCCCTGACGAAATTGGCCACTGAGTCAACTGAGTGTAGTACCTATCGTATTAAGGAAAAGGCTAGGGTTCAAACTATCAAATAAACATTACAACCCTACCTAGGAATTGTATTAAAAAAAATCTAATAGCAGAAATAATTAATGGTGGGTGATTAGTAAATTGAGCCAGGAAGTGCGTAAAAGCAACTAATGTTATGCGTGTTTCACAACTTAATAAACTACAAATTAATAATACAGAACATTTTTCTTACCTTCAAATGCTTCCAAAAAGACCCCAATCACCAAGAAGTGGATTTATAGGCCATTTGTTTCTTCTCACCAACAGAGCACAAAACGCTAAACTCGAACCTCTCTCAAAAATACGGCAGACTAATGAATACCAGACGGACCAGACAGCGATGATTCGCTTTTTGAGCCACCGAATGTTGTCGATCATGTCCGATGTATTAAACAGAGCAGCGACTTTAGTTGTCGTTATTAAAGACTTAAGTTAGAATAATTTAAAGGTTTAGTTATAGTAGTAATGTCATTTACGGCAGTTATTAAACGAAAATTATTATTAGACTATAATTAACATAACTAACAGTATAAATTATCAATGCTAAACACCTACATTAGAGTAGTCTTATAAATCCCAATTAACCCGTAATCTGATAGTAACTTAACCATGTTACTTCTATTATGTAGAAATATGCTGGCAGTAATAAAAAAATTTCAGGAAGATGAGTTTAGTTGTTACAAATAGATCATCTTAGTACCAGTATTAAAAAAACAGCTGTGCCAATTAAAGGTTTAATTATAGTTATTAATAAAATAGCTGGGTTGTACTTTAATTAACCGATTTTCCTCAGTGTAAATTATTATTAATAATATTTTCATTATTTTGATAATTTATTATTAATGTTAAATACACATTTATAATAAACAATAGATGGCTGAGCCTTTGACAAAAAAGCTATCGCTGTAATCACACCCAGGGTACCTGGGGGAAGAGAAAAACTTCCGGAGTTTTATGGTTGCTATAGTAACGAGCTAAAATGAAAGCTTTTTATTGGCTAAAAATTAAAGGTGTGAAATTTTCTAAGTAACAATATTTTGATTTAACAAACATAATCACAGCTTCATATTGTTATATTCAGTTGTTATTTTTATATTTTGACACAAATAAATATCTTTATTATTATATTCTGAAATAATTCGCAGGACTCCTGGGATATTCGAGAGAGTTTACCACTTTATGAGAGTTGGCTCCTGCATATTGGCAAGTAGTGTAATTTTCTACAGTTCTCATAATTTTTTTGTTTGTGATCTAACGTTAGGAATTAAACTGTTAACTTACTTAGCAAACTCGATTTTTTTTTAAATGTTAATTTGATAATACTTGGGTTGCGCCGACGGCTATTTTCGCAAATAACTAGAAAGCGACACAACAGATACAACAGATACAATAAAAATGCAAAGAAAGGAAAGGAATAAGAAAAAAACAGGGAGTCAAACTATAATATCAGTATTTATACAGGGTTTTCCAAAAAAAAGTACAGGAGAGTGGAATTTTCGAATTTTGAAAAAAATATACTCATCCAAATTTTAACATTTTTTGGTAAATATTCTCAAAACTAGTAGGTATACCAAAGTGACAATAATTATAAATGTGTGAGGGAAACAAGAAAAGCTAATTTTTTTTTTAACTTTGACACATCAAAAACAAAGCCTTGTTGACTACATGTATTTTTTGCTATCTTGAGGAGCACTCTCCTTTAAATATCTACGTGACATTCATTAACACCCTGTATATACAAAATTAGATTTCAACTTGAAGAAGTTCATAGTGAAGTTGTTTGCGATCCTACTTTTTACATAACAAGGGTTTGGTTTCCTAGTGGGTTTAGGAATCGGTTGGAAATAAAACCACGTTTTGAAATGGCCAACGTTTCGCATCTTCAGGGCCCTAGGGTAACAAGAAAAAGATTGTTTTAATGGTATAACTTAACCTATCTTGAGTATTTTTTTGGTTTCTGAAGGTTCATTTTCAAAATGTAAAGTAACTAATATGTATGTAAACAAAGTTACCACTGTTATACATTACATATGGTGTATGTAAACAAATATAAAATCCATATAGACCAGTGATTCCCAAAGTGGTCCAGGTGGACCCCCAGGGGTCCACGGGAGACTCGACGGGGGTCTACTTTGGCGTGACAAAAAAATGGGGGTTCACAATTCGTAAGCGGGGGTCCACGAAAATGTATCTGGTTTCGATAGTGAAGAACTAAATTTTTTTGTTTTTATAGAAGTTATGTTACGTTATTAATGATTATTTTAAATTATATTACGACTGTTATCATATTACAATGTAATGTAAACCTTATATGTAATATAACAATAATAATTAATAGTGTAATAATTACATATTTGAATAAATACAACACAAGAAAATAAACTATTTTTATTTTTACCACTCCGGGAGTTTCTGAATAAAATAAGTGAGAATTAATTATTGGTTTCTTGTGCTTTTCTTACTTTACTTTTTTGACATCCACTCACAGCAAAATCAATTCTCACTTTTTTTTCGAAAACTGTTAATTCGTGGTTGGAACTTAGCCGCAACGCAAAATTTCCATAGTTAGATCTAATATTCACATTTTTTGTCGAGTTTTGGGAATATGGTATAGAAATGTAGCTGCAGGGGGTCCACCGGAATCAGCAAAATTTTTAAAGTGGTCTATGAGAAAAAAAGTTTGGGAACCTCTCATATAGACAATAACCGTTAGTAAGACTTAAAATGTTAAAATGTGAACACAATAGACTAATTACTTACATTACAAAGTGATTTTCTTTGTCACAAGAAAGATATGCACAAATAAAATTTCCACAAAGCACATCGAGCAACTCAGCATTACAAAAACAGTACCTAATTAAAAAATTACGATAAGATCTATAAAAGTTCATAGTTTAAGTGGAGTGTAAATTTGAAGGGAAGAAATGAGACACTTTTCGTGTTCCTCCACTGGTTTGTTTTCAAATGTTTACTACATGTTTCGGATCCCAGATAGCATAGACTGCAACAAAACTGCTAAAATACTTGCGGCCGACCATGGGAAAAAAAGCGCTTAATACCAATGATTTAAAAGTACGAAATAAGCACTGTTTTATTGTGTGTATATCCAAAAAGTGCTTCGCAAGTACTGCTAATTTTCAATTTTTTTTATTTAAATTGAGTAGGTATGCAATAAGAGTGCTTTAAAGTTATATGCTTTTTGCTATTTAAAAGTGTAAATTTGCAGCGCTTTTAAAGCAGGACCAGTGTACTGTCTAAGCACGTCGTCTAGTTCGGAGTAGATGTACTGATCTCGTGCGTAAGGAGTACATTAAAGGTGTATTTGACCTAAAAAGTACCGTGATTGGTTGCATCCTGTCCTTTGTCATATTCGTCATCAATCACGTTTTGCCGTTGGGCCCGTTCTTTCAAAATGGCGTTGGCTCATGTAGATGGATAAGTGGATAGTGCGTTGTTACTATTTTTCCCTTTTCCGGCTTTGTGTATGTGTTTTTAGACGTGATAAAAGTGCATCATTTTATTCAAGATAAAAATTTATACGTTTTGTCATAATAATATAATGGCATGCTTGGATGATAACTAATAAAATAAATATGTTTAAAATAACTAATGCCATTTTATTTATCAAATAAATATATAAAATAAAAATGCCGATATGTCAACGACTGCATTTAAAGATTATATCAGTTGGAGTGGTGTGTAAAGTGAATCGTTTGTTATATTGTATTTTGATTAATTATTTCTTTATTTTATTTTTTGTTTTATTTAAAATAAATTAATACTGCTCAAGAAGTAAATTATTAAAGTGCTTTAGAAGCACACCAATAAAGCAAAAATGTGTTTGCTAATTAAAGGCACTCCTGAAGCACACTTATATACTTGATATCACGAATAGTCTCGTTTTAAAACAGATGACAGCGGTTATTTGTCATCGATCAGCTGATATTGGGACATAATAATATCCCTAGATTTGTAGCGGACCGTAATGAGCCCAAACACCGAGTTATAAACTGCGTTTTTGTTACATTTAATTGTAAGTACCTACAATTATTATTCATTTGACCAAAAATTTAGATACAGGTTAAAAAATTTTAATTCTTTTTCATTAGGGATCATAATTATTATTAATGTTTGCCTTGCTCGTTAGTTGGTTTCATCGATAAGTAATAAGTTTTATTTCATCTGAACGCCGTTTTTGTCGAAAAGTTAGTTTGTAAAATTTTTGTTCTTAAAATGTTTGTTCGTTAAGGTTAGGTTTCTAATTTATAATTTTTGCATTTTACATTATCTAGATATCCTTTTCTTTTTCAAGAAAAATATGTAGAAATTAAGTATTTCCCTGACTTAGGTAGGTAGAGGAGAGTTGGACAAAACCGGGTAGGTTGATAAAACCGGGTATCGCCTAGTTCTACCAAATGCCAAAACAGCTTTCCATATTATTAACCTTTAAAAAGCAGCTATTTGATTTTGAAGGAATTATTTTTATTATTATTATTATTATTATTATTATTATTATTATTATTATTATTATTATTATTATTGTAGGTAATAGTAAGTAAAATTATGTTACTATAATAGTTAAAATAGCTAACCATATTAGTATGTAATAGGATAGCGAACAAATATATAATTCTATTTTCTGTGTCTACGTACCTTACATAAGTGAAATTATTATTTGATATTACTATTATTATTGTTTGTATGACAATAAAATAAAGTTTTTAACACAAAGTTAGCCTACATACAAGTTTAGAAATGTAACTGTATCAATAAATTGCATTTTAACAAACGAATTCCATAAAAACCACTTTTGGGTCTACGTACCTTACGTAAGTCAAAAATTGTTAAAGTATGGTTTCCACTGACAGAAAAATTTAATCCATGGCTAAACTAAAGCTTTTATTTTTATGTTAGCCTACATACAAGTTTAGGAATGTTACTGTATCATAACCAACAAATTCTATAAAAACCGTATTTGGGTCTTCGTACCTTACGTTAAGTCAAAAACTGTTAAATTAGGGTTTCCATTGACAGAAAAATTAAATCCCTAGCTATATTGAAGCTTTTAACTTTATGTTAGCCCACATACAAGTTTAGAAATAATGTAATTGTATCATAACCAACAAATTCCATAAAAACCACTTTTGGGTCTACGTACCTTATGTAAGTCAAAAACTCAAGTAGGGTTTCCACCAGAAAAATTAAATCCCTGGCTATATTGAAACTTTTAACTTTATGTTAGCCACATACAAGTTTAGAAATGTCACCGTACCATAGCCAACAAATTCTATAAAAAACCATATTTGGGTCTACGTACCTTACGTAAGTCATATATGGGAATTTTCTTGACAGTGAATGTAATAACTTGAATTCAATTAGTTTATGTTGAACTGTAGGTATTTTACCTATAGGTATAATCTGAACAAATAAAACAAAAAAAAATATGTTCTAAATATGAGTGACAGTGACTATTTTAAGTTGTGTTTCAGTTAGTTTAGTATTTTTAAGGTTTGGATATTTATAATATTATAAACTTTTTAAATCTATTTTGACACTTTATCTTTAAACCTTATAGAAATTCATGCTTATTATTACCTAAATTAAATTATAATATTTATAAAACAAAACTTTCAAAAGAAATTAGTAGGTACCTATTACTTATTATTTGGCAATATTAAAGCGGTAGAACCGATGAGGCTATTGCATAAATTGTTTTAGAAGGTATCACATGTATAATTTTCAAGTCCGGTCCTGTAATTCATGCCAACTTATAAAAATTTAATAGACCAAAATTGACAGAGTGTCACGTGATTCTGCCCCATCTTGCGAGAGTATTCAAGATTTTTACTATAGCACTAAGACGTACGCGCACACTGCACTACGCATACTGCTTATTTTGTTACGGCCGACTGGACACCGGGGTGCCCGACAGATGCTAAAAGCAAGTGCTTCTCCAGCAGTTTATTATTAAAAGGAATCGCTTTTTAAGCGCTTTTAAATACCGTTTGTACTATCTGGGATGTATAAACCAGCGTTGCCAGATGATTTTTTTTTATTTCCCTAGATTTTTGACAAAAAATTCCCTAGATTTCCCTAGGCAAGTTTATTTTATATTTTAGGGAGGAGGGGATAATGAATTTTAGTTAAGTCATTTTTGATTTTTTTTTAGCTTTATTATCTATACCTAACAAATTTTCTCTTTAAAAAAGTAACAAAAAACTTCATATACATAATACATAATATCTTAACATAGTATAAAACAAAGTCGCTGTCGCCCGTCTGTCCCTATAGGTGCTTAAATCTGTAAAACTACGCAACGGATTTGGAAGCGTTTTTTTTAAATAGATAGAGTGATTCAAGAGGAAGGTTTTTATGTATAATACATGCATAATATTGTAGAGAAACACTGATAAATTAAGAGGTTTGTTCGGGTTTGTATTTATAAATCTTGACGTGATGGTGAACTCGCCTTATTATCTCAGAGAAAGCGACGTCGAATAATGCCGGGCTGCAACGCAGGCCTGGTACACGCTAGTTCTAAATAAATTAAACAAACCACTTTTTTAAAATTTATTGGTTTTCTTTTTTCCCATACAAATTTTCTGATTTAAATTTCTGAAACATTTCTGGGTTAATCGTTAAATTAAAACAATTGCTTGTCGTTAACAAACTTTTTGTGTGTAAAATTCCACACCATGTGTCCGGCGACAGCCTGTTACGTATTTTTGTTTTATTTAAATTTATCTCTGAAAAAATTATTTCAACGGTAGCACTTAAGTGTGGCAGACAAAATTGAAAAAATAAAAAAATACAAATTTGGGCAAAATTCTTGTATTGGCTCAGTATCTGAAAATTTATCGAAATCAAAATTTCTTAATAAACGTCATTCTTGATCTATGTGATTTAAGTGACTTCTTCCAAATGAGAAATTTGAGGCCAATGGAGCAATTGAACTACATTTATAATAATTAGTATTTATATAATAATATTATAATATTTAAGAATTATTTTATCTTATTCAAAAATTCCCTAGATTTGGCATTAAATTGAATATAATTCCTTTTTTCCCTATAAGCCGCAAAATTCCCTAGAACTAGGGAAATTTCCCTAGGTCTGGCAACCCTGGTATAAACATTCATCCTCAGCAGAATAAATTAGATATTCAAAAGGTGCATATCATCGTAACGGAGCTTTAAGATGACAAAAACGACTTGGTTTGTTTCACTTAATGGCGTAATTACGATTATGTAATTGCTCACGTTTTTATGGAAAATGCAAATATTCATAATTCAGACTGATCTTAACCAATTTAATATACCTTAAGTCACCTATGGCACTTTGACAAGTCGCATAATTATAACTAATCGATGACCCACTCCGACCCACAAATAATTGTTCCGTATTATATCATTCGTTTTGGTTTATTAATAATAAAGTTATTACATAGGTAACTTATTTTTTAATGTAAGCTGGAGAAATTGAAAACATTTATTTACAATGGCATTGAATATCAAAAAGAAGGCCATATAAGCAGATTTTTTTTTAGGTTTTTGAACCATCCGGAATATCCATTCTCAAAAAAAAAAGACATAATATTTATTTGTTATGCAACGTAAAACAAACTTTTGTTAATCTATTTTAAATAAAATAATTTGACTAATTATTGGTAGCTTGTTTTTTATTTTTCACCCCTCAGGGAGAACTAATATAAAAATCCCATTGAGCCAATGCATTTTTGCTATCAGTTCTAATTCATAATAATTTATTAATTATGGATACAAACAGGTAGAGCTACCCAAAAACTGTATCCACTGTTTACTAGAGTTCTTCATAAAACTATTTATCTATAATAATTTATTGCACAAGATTTAAATATACCATATTCTAAAGTTTTAAATTTTACTAAAGTAAGCTTAAGTTATTTATTGAACAGTAGAACAGAGAACAGAGAACAGATCAATGCTTTGACAATACATGTTATAGAAAAGACTTAGTCTAAATATGAGGGAGTTTAGACCTAGATTAATGGTTGTTTAGGTCAAATGAAAATAAAACTGCTGTCTAGTGGTTCTAGAAGGCACATGCAGAGAAAATTGTTGGAGAAGATGAGGCGTGGCAAATTGTTCTCTTATAACAGAAACACTAGGTACATTGTACACCTCATCAACTCTCCAACATAAAAATCTTACAAAATTACCTTGCAGACGTTTAAGTCTAACTTTATTTTTTTCATAATTAGAATTCCATACAACACTGGCAAAATTTAATCTACTATAAACATGCAAAATAAATTGACATTATTGCTATCTCCGATCTAAAATATTTACATAGTCTAGCTACAAATCCTTACATTCGAGAGCACTTATTAGCAACATACTCTATATGCGGATTAAATGTAAGCTTACTATCATAAAATACACCGAGATCTTTGATTTGCGCCATTCGATTCATAGGTTCACCATTTAAGTAATAGTCAAACATAATAACAAAAATATTTTTAGTAAAGGAGATATTAAAACATTTTTTGTAGTTTAAAAAAGTTTATTTTTTTTTACAAAACATAGCGACCCTCTTGAGGTCCTCTTGTAAGCACCTGCAGGCCTCCACAGGGCAAACGGCATTATATATTTTTAGATCGTCGGCGTATAGAGAAGAAAATAAGAATAGATAAAACAATTTTACAATAGCCCAAATGGATGAAAAATTTCATTTAAAAGTCATTCTTGATAAAAAGTTTTGCTTGTAAAAAAATGCAATACACGAAGTGAAAATTTTGATTTTTTATACAGGGTTCGCAAAAACTTCAAAAACAGGATTTTTCTCCAAGAGTAAACTACCTTTATTTTTCACTTTTGACCAAAATGCCAATTAGAATACTTATTAAGAATAACGTTTGTAATTTAAATCCGAGATTTTAATTAAATCTTCGATTTTTTAGTGTTTTTAATTTTTAGAGGTAAAAGAATTTTTTTTTGATAGCAGCATAGTGGTCGAAATACATAAATTATCAATGACAAAGGGGTTTCAAAAAGTTTCAAACACTGTTTTTTGGTGTTACCAGAAATATGTATTTTTAATTTCACAAATGAAATGACCCCGGAAATAACACAAAAAAATCTTAAAATAAGAAAAAATAATAATTTCATAATTTGCTATTCAAACACTTCCCCACCATATTTAACACATTTCACCAGCTGTAAACGAATGTGGTCAAAACTTCTTCGAATTTCTTCAATGGATATTGTTTGAACAGCTTCAACAATTCGCTGTTTTAGAAGCTGTAGGTACGTCGTTCTTAATTGGACGGGAGTACACTAATTGTTTGAGGTGCCTCCAAAGATAGGCTTCCGAAATAGTTAAATCGGGACTTCTTGGGAGCCACAGAACCGGACCATTCCTACCAATCCATCTGTGGCCAAATGTATTATTAAACCATTCTCTTACTTCAATTGCGAAATGCGCAGGGCACCCATCCTGTTAAAAGTACATTTCGTTCGTAAATTGGAGAGGCAATTCGTCTAGGTTGTCAGAAAGGAATGTTTCCAACATTTCAAGGTAACTCCTACGGTTACACGTGTTTTCGAGAAAGCATGGGCCAATAATGCCATAATAAGAAATCGCACACCAGACATTTACTATTTTGTAATATTGTCTTCTTGCAGGAATTCTAAAACGGGGATTATTTTCGCTCCAGTACCTATCTAATATGCGCAGAAGACACTTTCCCGTTTGTTGAAAATGTCGATTCATAGGAGAACATGATTGAAAATTCCTGTTTTCACTTACAATTTTGTTTCCGACCCAAAGACAAAAATCCAAACGTATCCAGTTCTTGATCTCGGTTTCCGAATGAAAGGGTAGGCAACAGACTGCAATACGATTAGGAAAGCTGCGTCATTCTGATCATAGTTTTTTTTTATTGAAACTAAACCAGTTCGCTAAAATTTCCTTAATAATTTATGAAGTCCCATTTTTCAGACGTAAATAATAGGGTATCTTTGATTAAATTTCTCTATCACAAAGTTGTAAGGCCTTTCGCCAGCATCGTAATATTGAACTAAATAAACCCTTTGTTCTAAGGTCAACATTTTCAAAACACATTAAATTCTCAAATCAAATCAAATCAAAAAATGCTTTATTGTAAAGAAAGAATGTGGATTCTCATTTACAAAGCTTATCAAAATAACATAAACATAAACATAAAATTACGTCATATAAAGAATAAAACACATATACCTAAGTTACACATTAGTAAAAAAACAAAAGAACAGTAAAAGTCATGCATTAAATTTAAAATAAATAAATAAGTATAAACTAAATTCAGTACTAACCATCCACATGCATTCCTCAAAACTCGTCATTATAGAACTCTTCTAAACTATAATATGCTTTTGATTTAAGAAGGATCTTTACTACCTTTCTAAACATATCAATATTATGATAGGCTTTAATATGAGAAGGTAAATGATTATAGAGTTTTATGCTCTCATAAATGATCGAGTTTTTTGTAATTGTACTTTTTGGGATAGGTAATGGTAAACTGTTTCCATGGCGTGTGTTATAAGAATTGTTGGGTATAACATTTTTAAATTTTTTGTGAACCAAGGAAACAGTCTCCAAGATAAAAATGCAAGGCAGCGTCAGAATACCCTCCCGCAAAAATAGAGGCCTACAATGATCTCTAGACTTAACCCTGCACAAATACCTAAGCGCCCTCTTTTGTAAGATACTTACAACAGAAGCCCCAAAAAGCTACACCGTACCACAAGTGTGACTCAATAAGGGAATAATACGTAGATTTGACCATAATCATTCCTAATTCATTACTTACCACTCGAACGGCATAACAACCAGACGCCAGCTTCTTGCTCAGACAAGCTACATGTTCTTTAAATTTTAAATGTGAATCTATATGCAAACCTAAGAATCTAGTGCAGCTCTTATTCAAAACACAAAAACTAGAATTAATGTTAACATGCGTTATAAATTTAAAATATATTATGCTAGTATTATCAATGTTATTAAAACAGAGGCGATTTGCATCGTACCACCTCTTCAAATGCTGAAGATCCTCTGAAATGATTCCCTCCAATAAAATTGGATCATTGCCCACCCACAGGATGGTAGTGTCGTCTGCAAATATAGTAAACGACCTCGAATGTCGATTGTGGGGAGGTCATTTATGTACAATAAAAAAATAATAGGTCCAAGGACCTATCCCTGAGGAACTCCATGTTCAACATTAGCCAAAAATGACTTCTGTTTACCATAGTGTACAACCTGCTTTCTACCCATTAAATAAGAGGAGAACCAATCATACGCAACTCCTCTGAAGCCATACCGGTAAAGTTTCCGCAGCAGAACCCCATGATTCACACAATCAAAAGTCTTCGAAAAATCACAGAAGCAGCAACGTCACCCTCATTCAATCCCAAATAAACACTCTCTAATAGATTAATTAGTGCTCTTAGATGACTGGAAACCGAATTGACAATTGACCAAGATATCATGTTTGGTCATAAAAGCGATCATCCTCTCCTTGACAAGCTTTTCAATAATCTTTGAAAGGGTTGGAAGCATTGGAATTGGGCGAAAGTTAGCAGCGCACTCAGGATCCCCTCCCTTAAATAAAGAAATCACAATAGCTGTTTTGAGACTCGATGAGAATTTTCCAAGATTAAAAGAAGAATTTATTGCTCTTACAAAAATTAAGAGGGCTCGTTCGGGCAGGGCTTCAAAAATTTTTAAGGAGAGCTCATCAATAGCAGAAGAGCTTTTGTTTTTTAATTCCCCAAAGAGAGTCCTGATTTCATCAACATCAGTATGACTCATGAAAAATGTATCGGCAATGTGCACATTTCTGAGATACGACAAAGGATCTACATTGGCGGGTAACCCAGATGTTACTTTTGCAGCAACAGTACTGTAAAATGAATTTAATTCGTTAGCATTAATGTTAACTGGGCATTCGGACGATCTACTTTTTTCACGTAAGGAGTTAACTATACTCCAGCTTTCCTTGGCCCTACAGCGTGCCTTATTAATTCTGTTCCTGTAATATTTGCTCTTGGCTGCCCTAACGACACGTCTATATACTGCTCTATATTAAAATAATTTAAAAAGTGTTGGCATGTAGTAAACTTCCTCAATCTATGTAAGCATCTCAAATTTATTGAAGAATATTTTTTTCCCTTAGTTATCCACGGTTTTCTTGATTTCTTCTTTATTTTACAAATAGGAAAACTATTATTAAAAGCCTTAGTAATGAGATCATTAAATTCAACTAGTGGATCCTCCGACTGCAACACCGAAGTAAAATCTACCCTTGCAGCTTGATTCTTAAAATTTCTAAAATTGTTAGAACTATATAAAGTCTTCCGTAATTAAACTTAGTTCGATACTCTTTTTTATTAATAGAGAAAGATGAGATGATACCTTCGTGATCGAAAAGACCCGATGTTACAACCACAGTGTTACTGTCAATAATATCAGAAAAATTTGAACAAATATAATCTATAGTTGTACTTGAGTACCTTCAGACACGGCTAGGCTGTTCTATGAGCATCTGTAGGTTAAAAGAGGCTAACAAATCTTTTAAATTTTGAGTATCTATAGATTCCCCATCCTCATAATTTATATTAAAATCGTCACCAATTATAATTCAAGAATTAATCGGCAAATCCATTAAAATCACCTCCAATTTATCCATAAAATTCTTTATGCTGCCACTAGGAGGCCTATACAAACACAAAATATATAAGTTGATTACTTTCCAATAAATCATTGAAAATTCAAATTCACCCTCAGCAAGCAGAAAACTATATTTACTTACATCTTAAACAGAAAAAGATAGCTTGTCATTCATAAGTATCATTGTACCGCTATGTCCGGACACTACTCAGCAAAAACAAGAGACCACGGAATAATTAGAAATGTAGCATGGTTCATCTGGCTTTAACCAATGCTCAGTTAACAGTAGAAAGTCCGGGACGTAAATTCTATTTGACAACTTCAAATTTGCCCCATACGTAAAGCAAAGTACCTAATAAAAAGGTAAAAAAATCCTTGTTTTTACAAAAGATGGTAGGAATGCATTTAAATTTAAAAAAATGATACACACCACTCATTATAAAAATAGAGTCTAATTAAATTTTATATTATAATTTTTATTGAGCAGCAAAATTTCCGTTTACCTCTAAAAATTAAAAAAAAAAAACTAAAAATATCGAAGATTTATTTTAAATCTCGGATTTAAATTACAAACGTTATTCTAAATAAGTTCTCTAATTGGCATTTTGGTCAAAAATAAAAAATAAAGGTAATTTACTCTTGGGGAAAAATCATGTTTTTGAAGTTTTTGCGAACCCTGTATAAAAAATCAAAATTTTCTTTTCGTGAATTGCATTTTTTTACAAGCAAAACTTTTTATCAAGAATGACTTTTTCACGAAAAATGAAATTTTTCATCCATTTATACTATTGTAAACCCTATCCGCATATAGTGAAAAAAGCAGGGGTCCCAGATGGGAACCTTGAGGTACTCCCGAAGTGACCAGTATAGATCTGGATAAAATGTTGCAAAAAGTAATATCTTGAGTTCTGCCAAAAAGATAGGATAAAAACCAGCGAAAAACCCTATACACCGAGGTCGGCAAGCTTTCCAAAAAGAATATTATGTCAACTCAAAGGCCTTACTAAAATCGGTGTACAGGAAGTCGACCTGAGTTCGGTTATTGAAGACATTGGATAGATATTGTTGATAAATTAAGAGATTAGTGTCAATGCCCTGAAAAAAAGGCGTGTTGCTCCGGTATGATGATATTTTTGAAGGTATTCAACAACTAATCATAAAGCATACATACTTTTTAATACTTTACTTATATACAGAGATGCAAGTAAGAGGTGTACATAAACTTGGTGCACATTTTTTTACAAAGTAAGATGGAATACCGTCACTACCTGCGCCCTTGTTTTCATCCAAATTGTAGAGCTTTTTTAAAACCTCCTCTTCGCCGAACGAAATTGAATGCACATTAATGTTATTAAATTTGCTGTACATACATAATTGACCTGAGTATATGGTACCTACATAAACACCATTAAAATAGGACGCAAACCACTCGCATACATCTTCGGGGCAAGTTGCAGTATCAGAGTCATTCGACACAATTTTTTTTACATTAACCTGAATAGAAGATCATATTAAAGTATCCGCGAAAATAATTAAAAGAAAATATTGTGGCATATCGGACAAGTGTGTAACTATTTTTGTATAGTGGAATACACAGGGATCCAAGTTTAATGAATACCCGTGAATACCCTGGTACCAGTGTGACTGCCTTTTATATTGGAGTTAATTTCGCTGGGATGGCGCTACAGAGTATTGATGGCCGTTTTGATTTTGCAAAGATGCTTTTAGTACATTTTACCGTCGTTCTTAGAATTGCTTGGGTTATGGCTGTCCATAGAGTCCTAACAAGGACGATACGGCCGTCGTGGTCTACCCGCCCCATGTTATCCAATAAACTTGGATCCAATATTCCAATTCCAATATAAAAAAAATAGTTACACACTATGCTTCCATATTTTCTTTTAATTAACCTGGATGTTTTGCTCAGACGTCGCTATTAAGCCTTTATAATCGGTGTTAATTAAAACTTTACTACGGCATCTCAGTGACTAAAATGAATTATAATCGTTGATATTACCGTACATTTTCCATCGTTTGGGGAATTTATTTTTTTCTTTAATACAATGTTGAGTTTCCATCGAAAAATATGAGGGAAGTTTATATTGTTTTGATCTAAACTTAGATACTAGTTCTTTGATTCCATGATGCAACATTGAATAATATTCTTTTATACAGTCATCTACGTCCGTTATCTGATTAAACAAAGTGTTCCAATCGATATTTCCAATTTAAATCATCATAATTACGACTGAAATGATAAATCTGGGACAATTTATTTGTGATTATTTTACTTTTATTACAGTTTAAGTCAAATTTAACAGGTAGATGGTGGTAATCGGGACCCACCAATGGAAGATCGCTCTTAACTGAGTTTTTAACTGTCCAATTTTGATATCAATTTAGGTCAAGAACGCGGTTATTTTGATTTTTTATCGCGAGAATTATCCTATAAAAGTTTATTAAAAGAAAACATGTCCAAAAGATCACAGCTCTTATCATCTGTATTAGTAGGTTTAAGACTAAATTCAGTTAGACAATTTGAAAAATAAATGTTTTAAACTCGATGTAAGAACTTTATTTTGGTGAAACTCAGTAGATAAAGCCATAGACATATAAGAAGAGACAAAACATTTCACTTATAAAACCGCATTTATTTACAATCATAAATACTCCTACAGTTTCAGATAAGTTAGAAGGAGATGGCTTTAAAAATGGCAATGCTGTAAGCAGCGCAACCACAACCAGTATGGTGGCATGCTGTTTATTTGGGATTACAAAAAAATTAAGTTTTATTTTTGCTGCCGCTTTTGAAATTTTAGGATAAAGGTATATCGGTTTGACCAAAAAGATGCAGGAAACCGTTTTGGGAAAACCTGGGGACTCAGGCAACAGATGGCGATGTGATTGTATGTCACAGTTATCAGACCCATGAGGACATATGGGTCTGTAAATTAGTGGACAAAAAGTCACGACAGCCACCAGACTAGATAGTCTTTAGAGGCTGATGTGCCTGCGTATTAGCGGTGCAATGAGAAACACCCCTACTACAGCAATCAAAATCATAGTAGGATTAACACCCCTAGATATATACTTCAGAATGAAGGCCAATTGCAGCGCCTCTAGGATGACAATAAATGGGACATGGCAACAATACCCTGATAAAATGAGCACACAAGAGCCACGGACCTAATCAACCACTTGCTCTTGGAGATGCAAAACGATCGCATGAAAGCGATATACAACTTTACAAAACCATTTACTATCAGTTAATACCCTGATATTTGGATAAATGGAACACTTCCGTTATTAGACAAAGGCCTAGTTTGGTACACCGATCGTGGTGGATCAAATACGGTTAACGGAGTAAGCACAGGTATATATGGAGAAAGACCCAGAATGAAATCAGGCAACAGTAAACCAGGCGGAAATTCATGCAATACAAGCATGCATCCAAAAGTATCTTGAAAAGGGCTACCACGACCAAAATACATATACAAATCACATGTAAACATTACTTTTAAATTAATTATTCCCAAGGTTTGACTTCGCTACCATTATAAAAATAAACCTTTTGCCCGTTGCGCTTAATTATGTTTATAAGAAAAATACTTTAAATAAACTTCATAAGACATACATGGAATACTACTTCCCGCGTCCATCTGAAATACTAAATTTTTTTAATTAACAATTTTAATGTAAACGGCTTTTCTAAGCAATTTTCAAATTCACCTTGTACCGTGAGAGCAAAAATTATTTGCATCAAAGGACCTAATGCTTAGCCGTAGAGCTTAATACCTGTTGGGTGTCAGTAACTACCTGAATTAACAATCAATCAGTTATTCCGCCATCTTTGACAACCGTTACAAGTAATTTGATTCATCGCTAATTTTTCCAATTTCTTGAACAATTCACACTATGGGCTTTACGGAACAGCACAAAACATTCGTGGTTGAAGCGTATTTTCGAAACGGAGTTATAGTAAATGGTAAGTGGCAAACGTTTGTGAAATAATGCAAAATATGCCAACAAATTGTATAAGACGCCTGTCCCAAGAAGTGGGAAGATCTTATGGAACATGCAGGACTATTCTTAAGAAGCAGGTAAATTTATTTCCTTATAAAGTGTAAGTATTTCAAGAAATACAAGCCGCAGATTTTGACAGACGCAGGAATTACTCTCAATTTACTAGAAAGAAATGATTTATTAGCCCTGATATTTTTTTCGGATGAAGCCTGGTTCCACCTCTCCGGTTATGTGAATTCTCAGAATACACGCATGTGGAGTACTGAAAATTCCCATTTTTTTTGTAAAGTCCACATTGCACCCTCAAAAAATTGGTGTCTGGTTAGCTGTTTCCCGAAGAAGAATTATTGATGGTCCTATTTTTTTCTATGACACAGTTACAGCACAGCGGTATAGAGACAATATTTTGAATCCATTTGTGGAGCAATTACTTGATGACGAACTACGTTTTGGATATTTTCAACAGGACGGTGCAACCGCCCATACAGCCGCCGAAACTATTAACTATGCACTTACGCAATGTTTTCGACGACAGATTGATCAGTTTTCGATCAGACATTGAACTCCCACCTAGATCACCTTGTTTAACGGATATGGATTACTTCGTTTTTCCTCATTTAAAGAACACTATTTTTAAAACACCAGTTGCAAATTTAGAACAATTACAAGAAAGGATTACCCAAGAATGTGGTAACATTTCTACAGAGATGCTGGTCAACACTTTCGAAAATATGAAGAGACGTGTGAATTTTTGCTTGGAGCATGGCGGTGGCGAATTTCAGCAATTTATGTAATTATTTTAATTTTTCTTTCTGTATATTCTTACTTTGTTAATTTTGTAAACAACAAAAATAAATTTGTATTTGCCTGCTTATTTTATTACTCATTAGTTTGGCATATTATTTGGTATAAAATGAATTTGACAAAATTTTAACCTAGATTTGGTTAGATATATCATCCCCATATCATTGTGATCTAAACCAAGCCCTACGTTTTTTAATCCAGGCCTCTTTGATGCAAATAATTTTTGCTCGCACGGTACATATCGGTAATTGTTAGAAAGGTTGCCCATTTTTTTCTTGATTAACCCATAATCTAATGGAAAATTCATTCTTGACATTATGTAACATATCCGGGGTTATTTGGCAAATTTCTTGTACAAATCGTTGCCCAAGTTTCTCTAAAAGTTCTGGTTTTGTTAAGTAAATTTTGGTTTTTAGGAGACCCCAAAGAAAATTAACTAGAGGATTAAGGTACTACCTACCACACTTGTCTTAAGTATTCACTTCTTCTAAACTGAAACTAAAATGATCATTGAATGCGGCATCAAGTAAACCAACAACCTTTCAATAACATGTTTTCTTGTTTTTTAAAAGTCTGCGCTGGTAAAACACTAATTGTAGTATCAAAGGTTGCTAAAATGGCCATTTTTTTTTTACTTTCTAGATTACCAAAATGCAAAAGTAAATAGTTCAGTTTTAGCATAATAAGGTTGTAACTGCTATTTTATTTTAAAGTTTAATGAATTTAGCGACATCTTACCATCGTGGGCTTATTTTTAACAATCAGAGAGTTCTATCTGCTACACTGAGAAAAATGATCTAATACAAAAGGTTTGCTAACACGTAGTTTGTATTGATAGCTTACTTTTTATTAACCCATATTAAATAAATTGCTAGTGTATGAAACTTTAGTGTTATAATAATTTCAAATTTTTCTAGAACAGTGTTTTTATTGGTAGTAATCAGTTCCATTAGCAGCACAGTTCTGTTGAATAATGAACTCCTTTTATTACAGAAATTTTATTAAGAAATAAATTGTATCTTCTTAATGCAAAACATTTTGTTCCCAGTAAAGCGCTTTCTCTACAATTCAAAAGCATCCTCAAAAACGAATTGTATCCGTTAGAACCTATAATCCACAAGGCGCATGCACGGGAATATCTGGGAAAGATGAAATTCCAGTAAACCAGCCGTGTTTCCAAAAATAGGTTGTCGCCATTCTTTATTATTAATATTTCAAATGTAGCAGTAACTTTATTTTAACATATTATTTTAAAAGAAAATACTCTACAATCTAATCTATTTCATTCTTCACATCTTTTTCTTCGGGACAAATTATTTCGTAACAACAGTATGAGAATGGTTTAGACATATTACCGGGACCAATATGACATGGAGGCTGAATCATTACCGGCGCACATCTAAAAATAAATAAAAACCTAATTTGTACGATTATATTGTTAAAACGTATGTTTAATAAACCAACTGGAGGCACAAGAGTCCATGGGTAGAAAAAGAGCAGAAAAAAACAATAATTGTTATGTTTAACAATAAAATAAAGTGAATAGTCCCAGATAGCAAAAGTGCGTCCCATGCAAGAAAAATCCACCATGGAAAGCTAGGTATAATTATTTATCCTATTTCGTGTCATACAATAATACCTGTCACTGAATGGTGAGTAATTCAGGATATTGGAAACTATTTTCAAATATAAAATAGGGATAGTCTTCTTGATCCTACGTTTTAATTGAATCCTTGTAACGATTTGTAAAAAGAAATATTTTTTGTTTTTACCATTGAAAATTAAAGTAGTACGTCAAAAAAAAATGAAAAAACATAAAATCGACATACATGTACATCGACATAAAATGTACGTCTTTTGGACGAGGTAAAGTCTGCTGACCGTTACGTCACGACTAGTACATATTTCTAGCATTCATGAACTAGGTGAGACAGTAAACTTGCGTCAATAATGAATGTCGTATAAGTCAAACAAGTTTTATTGTCATTTTTGACAGTGGCATTTTTAATCAACATTATTTCAAAAATATCACGGTATTGTGAAAAAGAACAAGTATTAATTTTAAAATTATTTGATAATTTTAAAAGAAAAAGTGATGCCGTAAAGTATCTATTACCCTTTAACTCAATTTACGAGGTAAGTAGATATAATAAAGCAGGGATTGTGAAAACATAAAAAATAAACATGAAAAATGTATGGCAACACTTTTATTAATACCGTGCGAGCAAAATTTATTTGCATCAAAGAGGGCTTGGATTAAAGACGTAAGGCTTGGTTTAGATCACAATGATATAGGGACGATATATCTAACCAAACCTAGGTTAAAATTTGGTCAAATTCATATTATGACATGATATGCCAAACTAACGAGTAGTAAAATAAGTAGACAAATACAAATTTATTTTTGTTTTTTACAAAATTAACAAAGTAAGAATATACAGAAAGAAAAAGAAAAATAATTACATAGCTGAAATTGGCCACCGCCATGCTCCAAGCATAAATTCACACGTCTCTTCATATTTTCGAAAGTGTTGACCAGCATCTCTGAAGAAATATTACCACATTCTTAAATAATCCTTTCTTGTAATAGTTCTAAATTTGCAACTGGTGTTTTCAAAATAGTGTTCTTTAAATGAGGAAAAACGAAATAATCCATAACCGTTAAACAATGTGATCTAGGTGGGAATTCAATGTCTGATCGAAAACTGATCAATCTGTCGTCGAAAAAATTGCGTAAGTAGTTAATAGTTTCTGCGGCTGTATGGGCGGTTGCACCGTCCTGTTGAAAATATTCAAAACGTAGTTCGTCGTCAAGTAATTGCTTCACAAATGAATTCAAAATATTGTCTATACCGCTGTAAACTGTGTCATGGAAAAAAATAGGACCAACAGTTCTTCTTCGGGAAACAGCTAACCAAACACCAATTTTTTGAGGGTGCAATGTGAACTCTACAAAAAAATGGGGATTTTCACTACTCCACATGCGTGTATGCTGAGAATTCACATAACCGGAGAGGTGGAACCAGGCTTCATCCGAATAAAATGTCAGGTCTAATAAATCATTTCTTTTCAATAAATTTTGGGTAAACCATTGAGAATAATTCCTGCGTCTTTCAAAATCTGCAGCTTGTATTTCTTGGAATACTTGCACTTTACAAGGAAATAAATTAAGCTGCTTCTTAAGAATAGTCCTGCATGTTCCATAAGATCTTTCCACTTCTTGGGACAGGCATATTATACAATTTGTTGGCGTATTTTACATCATTTCACGAACGTTTGCAACAAGTTCTTCTGTTCTTACAGATGATCTTCCTGCTCCTTTTTTGTTTTGTATAGAACCTGTTCCCTAAACACAGATACGGTTTTTTTCAGGCAATGATAAAAATCCTTAGCAATAAAAACAACGTTAGGAAAATGTTTGTGAAAATCGTCCATGCACAAACCGGGATTGTATTACCACTCACCATTTACTCTAACCCCGTTTCGAAAATACGCTTCAACCATAAATGTTTTGTGCTGTTCCGTAAAGCCCATTGTGTGAATTGTTCAAGAAATTGGAAAAATTAGCAATGAATCAAATTACTTGTAACGACTGTCAAAGATGACGGAATAATTGATTTATTGGTAATTCAGGTAGTGACACCCAACAGGTATTAAGCTCTACGGCTAAACATTACGTTCTTAGATGCAAGGCCCTCTTTGATGCAAATAATTTTTGCTCGCACGGTACTTATCTGTTTTAGAGAGTTTCTGATGTTTTGGGAGTTTCGCGTTCAACAATCCAACGAATTAAGACAAAGGGGTTAGAGAACGATGTAGATTTTAAAAATCGTAATAATGTAGCTATTTTGTCATCCCGACAACTTCGTCGTATTTTTCTGTTGTAAAATGGATTTCTGTCATCGTTCTCAATCGAAAATAAATAGATCATAGCTAGGGCTACTATCTCTTTAAAATTTGTATATAGTACGTCTCGGAATCGACGCATAAATAGTCGGACAAGACTGACTTTTGTGAGTTAAAACTTCATCTTCTAGGGTTCAGCCTTGCTTGGGTTTCATTTGTGTCATAATTTTAGTTTCTAAAAATCAAGTACTATGTCTTGGAATTTTACAAAAAACTTATCTTGTCCAGGAAAGGTTTTTTTCTAGGAAATGCGAAAAAATGTTATTAAGAAAATATGTTTAAAAATAAAAACTGAGTAAGAATGTTAAATTTTTAAATTCTATGCCTATTTTGATATTGTACCGGGTGGTCAAATAAGCGAGGACGTCGGCTTTATCTCGGAAACCATTACTCGTACAACTTTCGGAAAAAAAATTTTATGAGTAAAGTGGTCAAGAGAAATTGCTGGAAATTACTTTTAAGTTCCTCATTTCGCCGCAAGGGGACACAATTAAAAATTGTTTTTTTAGATTCTAAATTTCTCCGAAAATTCAAATATTAATGTATAACTTTGATCACATCATTGGAAAGCTTAGACAATTCTGCATCATTTTGGTTTTAGGCTTATTGGCGTACCGACCTTGATAAGAGTGGGAGAAGCTATTGAAAGTGTAAACATTAAAATCGCTGTAACTTCTACACGACTTATCCGATTTTACTAAATTTAAGCTTGTTTGGAAGGGGAAAATAAGTGTCTTTAATTGCCGTATCCAACGGCACACGATAGTGTTTAATAAAATTGCTAGAGGACGCAATTTGTAATAATTTTGCGATTTTATCCCGAAAATTCAAATCATACGGTATAACTATGACATCATAATCGAAAAGTAGATGAAATTTGCAAGAAAAGAAGTAAAGATCGCAGTTCGATATCTTTGTTCGTTTCAGAATTATTGCCAAAACAATAATTTTTAATACAAATTGCGCCCTCTAGCAATTTTATTAGAAACTATCTTGTACCATTGGATACGACAATTGAAGGTACTTACCTTTTTCTTCCAAACAAGCTTAAATTTAGTAAAATCGGTTAAGTCGTTTAGAAGTTACAGCGATTTTAATGTTTACACTTTCACTTGATAAGAGTGGGAGAAGCTATACATTATTTTCATACCGCACTCCCATAAACATTTCTTTTAACTATACAGGGTGGCGCACCGAAAACTTTCCACCCAGATTTATTTTCTTTTTATAATAAATAAATCAAAATTCGCTCCAACACGGGAACCTTAGTTCTAAGGGGGACATATTTTTTTTGCTATTTTCACCCCCCTGCGACGGGGTGGCTTCCACCCTTCAAATCTTAAAAAGAAAGGGGGGTCGAGTGATACCTTATTTTAAATGGAATAGAATTGCCTGTAAAACCCGACCTTGCTCGTTTAAATCGAGTAAATAGCTCCTGGAAAATAGGGCTAAAAAGAAAAGAAAATTTAGAAGTAATAAAATTTATTACCGCTTGTATCAATCAAGTAAATGTTGAAAATGTCCACCTCCAACCTTCATGCAATTGTAAAGGAACTGTTCAAAATGTTCGCGAACATTAGGGAGCATATGGGGTGGCTTTTACCCTTAAAATGTTAAATGAAAAAGAAGGTCGAGCAATAGCGTCAACCCCCCCCCCCCCCCCCAAAATTTCTGGCTACGGCTCTGAATTTGGTTGAGTAGGTACCTTTCGAGAAATTAAATGGTAAACACATTTCAGTGTGTTCAATAACTGATTACAATGACGTATACTCTTCAAGAAAGGGTTAAAATTATTTCACTTTTCTTTAGAAGTAACGATTGTGCTGCAAGTCTTATAATGCATTGCATCTAAATGCACACTTGTCTCATATTTACGTGCTACAATTAGTGGCAAAATTTCATGAAACAGGATTAGTGCTAAACAAAAAAAGGACTGTTGATAATCCTGTAAGAAATGAAGCTGTAGAAGTTGCAGTTTTGGGTCATATTGCCATCGATCCCACACTTAGCACGAGGAAAGTGTCAGATGTATCGGGTGTTTCGCGTAGAACGATTCAGTGTCTTTAAAGACGCATGCATAAGTTACATGCCTATAAAATAAAATTGGTTCATGAACTCAATGAAGACGATGACGATCTCCGTTTGCAATTTTGCGAGTTAATAATCGCAATCCACAATTATTTTTAACATTTGTTTCTCCGATGAATGCATTTTTTTTCTTCACGGTACTGTTAATCGACAAAATTGCAGGTGTTGGTTGGATTCCAACCCTAGAATTTTTAGAGAAGTGCATACTCAACATTCCGAAAAATTAAATGTGTTGGTTGGAATTTTTGAGACCGTATTATTGGGCCGTATTGTATACCTGAAAATTTTACAGGTGAAATTTACCTAAACCTGTTGGAAACAACTATTAACCCTGCTTTAACGAATGCCATAGAAGAAAATTAACGTTATCTGCCAGAAACTATTTACTTTCAGCAAAACGGACCACCCCCGCATTATGCATTCCCTGTTAGACAGTTTTTGGATAAAAATTTTCCAGGAAAATGGATTGAAAGAAGAGGTCCTATTGAATGGTCTGCAAGATCTCCTGATTTGACGCCACTACCTTTTTTTTGTGGGGACATTTAAAGTCTAAAATGTATGCAACCCAACCCAATTCTTTGGAAGACTTGCGACAACGAATAGTGTACGAGTGCCGACAAATAACTCCCGCAATGCTCCATTATGTTCGCGAACATTTTGAACAGTGCCTTTACAATTGCATGGAGGTTGGAGGTGGACATTTTCAACATTTACTTGATTGATACAAACGGTATTAAATTTTATTACTTTCAAATTTTCTTTTTTTTTTAGTCCTATTTCTCAGGAACTATTCACTCGATTTAAACGAGCAAGATCGCATTTGAAAGGCAATTTAAATCCCTTTAAAATAAGGTATCATTCGACCCCCCCTTTCTATTTAAGATTTTAAAAGTGAAAGCCATCCCGTCGTAGGGAAAAATATGTCACCCTGAGAACTAATGTTCTCGTGTTCGAGCGAATTTTGATTTATTTATTAACAAGAAAATAAACCTGGGGGAAAGTTATTTTCGCGCCACCCTGTATAAATGTCTATTAGGCGGATAAAAATAAACCGATCATGTTAAAATCTTGCAAATTTACATAATTTGTTATTATGAAAAACTTTTTTTAACGAAATTGTTTAATATCTTGAGCAGGAAGGGAAGTAAGCTAAGGATTTTAAAATTTGGTTTTCTCAATTGGTTTTTATTTCTAAACATATAATTTTCTTTATAACATTTTTTCGTATCTCCTAGAGAAAAAGCACTTTACTAGTGAAAAAAATAAGTTTTTTTATAACTTTCCAATTGATTTTTTGAAATTAAATCTATGACACAAATTAGTTTTTCTCGATGAACCTTAAAAAATGGTAGAGGTTCAACTAAAAAAATTTAAGCCTTTTTCACTTATTAACTACTCATGTGTCGATCCGGGGACACACTGTATAATTATTGAGTTATTAGTTGTTAAAATTTACCCTGTAAGCTTGATGTCACGATTTTCTTGGCATTTTGCAATGGCACACTGACCTTCTGGTCGTTTGACCTCTCCATTATCAAATTTACCAAGATTATGTGCAGTTGTGAAGCAGTGACTATCTGAAAATGATTAACACTTTTTAAGGATATTTTTGCAACTGACGATGAAAAATCCCGGACACAGCTTTATTCTTAATGTAATTCAACCTTTGTTATTAGACAGTTTTCGTTGTATTGGCAAATTCAAACGGTTAACCATAACGAATACGAATACGAAGCCGCTATTTGACAGATCGTAAAAATAGTTTTCGTTCAATTCGCTTAACGTTAAGTCGAATTCGACAGTAAACATAACAATTATAACATAACCTATCTTTATTGGTTTGTGTTCATATTTTCATATACGGTTTTTGCTATATTTTTTGCTTGGTTTTAATTTCCTAGTACCCAAAATTCTAAAACATCATGATAGACGAAAGGTTGCTTTTATTAGACTCATCCAGTGATTCGGATTTGGATGATGCCCTTCTCTTGGAGGTGCTTGATCGCCAGGACATTCAGTATCGAGCACAGTTGTATGAAAATGTACTTGCCGATATACGTTTTCTTTTTCTTTTTTTTTTCGAATTTATTTATGATGTAGGATATGTGTTCTCTAACCCCTCTAAATGATACTTCTTTCCCTGTGGTTTTTACAAAATTGGCTACTACCGAAGCCTATTTACATGCATCGCCATATGGGTTGTTGGCCAATATTTCCTCTAATAAAATGATATCGTCCTCATCCGTGAAACGATTTCTCGATCTTTTGAGAGAATTTACTGTTGAATCCACGACGAAAACAAAAAAACAAAAAGTACTAACCAAAAACTTTAAAAACAGACCTCAACAAAAAATAGTTTATGTTGATTGCATCTGTCAAAAAAATGGTCATTACGCATGCGTTCCGTTTTCGCTATGGCTTTGTCTTCCGTCCGTTAGCTCCCGCCACTTATCCGTAACGATAACGATAAATGACAGCTCAAATGTCAAAGTTGTCAAATAGCGGCTATCGGAATCGCTTTTAAAAGACAACGAAAACTGTCTATTACCTAAAAGTTGTCGTTGACATGAAAATAAATATCAAGCATTTCAAATACTTTTGTAACATAATATATTTAAAGAATTAACACATTAAAGAAGTTAAAGTCTGTTTAATGAGCGCTGACCGTTACGTCACGACTAGTGCTTATCTTTCTAACATTCGTAAACTAGGTGAGAAAGTAAATTTGCATCAATAATGAATGTCGTATAATTTTACTAGTCAAAAAAGTTTTATTGTCATTTTTGACAGTGACATTTTTAATCAACATTATTTCAAAAATGTCGCAGTAATGTGAAAAAGAACACGCATTAATTTTAAAATTACTTGATTATTTTCAAAGAGAATGCAATGCTGGAAAGACTCTTCTACCCTTTAACGCAGTTTACGAGGTAAGTAGATATAATAAAGCAGGAATTGTAAAAATATAAAGAATAAACATGAATAATATATGGCAATTTTTTTATTAATACCTATCTGTTTTAAAGGGTTTCTCATGCTTTAGGAGTTTCGTTTTCAACAATCCAACGAATTAAGGCAAATGGGATAGAGAAGGATGTAGATTTTAAAAATCGCAATAATGTAGGTATTTTGTCATCTTGTGGTAGACAACTTCACGAAATTCATGAACATACTATAAGAAAGCGTATTTAGGGGATGTATAAAGCAAGTAAACACATAACCATTCGCGCAATACAACTAAACCTTAAAATCATTGATGGTGTTGAAATATCCACTGGTTCATTAGCGGTCTGTTAAAAAAACTTAAAATTTAAATGGCGTAAATGTACTGTATCAAACAGGCGTTTTTTAATAGAACAACCCCATATAGCCCAAAAACGAGTACAATTTTTAAAAGAACTTTTGAATAACGACAACTCTTACTTTCCCTTAAAACCTGATTTTGTGGATAAAACCTGGATACACAGTAAAGGGGCTTTTAGGCGAAGTTGGCAAGATGATACTCTTCATACGGTTAAAAACAATCGTCAGAGGGTGTACGGTATATTATTCTACATGCTGGTTCAAAAAATGTATTTTTCTAATTTTGTATCATAACAAGTCTATTACGATACGCATTTGCGTATCGTAATGAAGGTATTTCGATACGCGTTTTTTCTTTATTTGATGTTGGTAACATTCAAATGTTTTATTTCATTGACTTGCGCGGCCTTTGTGATTTACGAGAAAACCCATTTTTCGCAGAGGAAAAATAGCTTGATAACCTACTTTTTTATTCTGTGTGGATAACAGTAATGTATGTTGGTTGCAAAATTCAATCTACTAACCTTCCCATGCCGATTTTAACTTCAACTTTATTTGAATTTTCCATCTTCCCTATACTAAATTGCAATGCCGTGACGTAAAATCACGTCTTTTGAAATTCGAAAAAAAGTAGCAAAATCGCCCGAATTTCCGAACGCTCTGTATATGTACCGAATGTCTAAGGATCACGCAACGTATTTCGTCCAATTTCAAATCTCATATCGCTAAAATAACTTTAGAATCTCGTGGTGAAAATTAGTCAATAAATTAAAAAATGGCAGTTCGCAAAATAACTTTTGGTGTTCAGAGGCTACTATGATAAAAAATAACATAAAATTTAGACATTTACAAAATTTGAAGGATTTATTTTCTTTTTAAATATGTGCTTTTTATTGAAAAACTACAAATTAGAAAAATAGTATAACGTACGTGTTATATAAAGCAGTTTTAAGCACTTGTCCCGTTATAAAACTCGCCACAAGCGGCTTTTTTTTAACATAGACGCGTGCTATAAAATGATGCTTTATCCAGGGGCGGATTTACAAATTTGCCGCTAGTAGGCTATTCAATTTTTGCCGCCCCTATACCAGTGACGGCTCGTGAGTTGTGAAACAGGTGAAGTGTTCGGGAAAGAAAAAACCCGCTGCAGGCGAAATGCGCCGCAGGCGAAAATTTTTTAAGACCACGCCCAAATTTGGTCAATAATTTTTAGTAAATATTTTAAAAATTTATGATTACCTACTTATTTTATTGAAAATGAAATTTCTTTCTGCAAAGCCAGTAAAGTTCCAACTACCTTTTTTTATCCCCATTAACAGACACGGCCAACAATAAAGTTTATTTTAAAAAATACCTACCCGTCGACCATGAATAAAGATTGTACCATTTATTTCTGTAAGATAAAAAAAAATTTTGGGCCAAATTTGCCGCCCCCTATAATCTGCCGCCCTAGGCTCCAGCCTACTCAGCCTAATGGTAAATCCAGCACTGGCTTTATCAAACGTTTACGTTAATATACTATTATGAATAATGCAATTCTAATATTCAAGTCTGAAATCAGGTAATTATCATGATTCAATACATAGTGAAAACTTCGAGAAATGGTTTGAAGAAAAATGGTAGCCATACTTGGAAGAACCGCCGCTTATAATCATGTATAATGTCATCTATTTGGGCTAATTGAAAAACTTCCAAATACAAGTTGGCCAAAAAGATTATTTATTGCATGGTTAAAACAAAGACTAATTCCGGTTTCATCATTCGCAATGAAGGATCAGATCTGGATAATAATGAAGCTGCATATCCCTCCCAAACGTTACAAGTAATCTGGAAAGCACTGTTTATTTTTTTTTTAGTTATTTTTATTTTAGTTATTTTTATTTTAGTTATTTTTATATTATTTTAATAGGTTGCACGAACTAACATTGCAACATGGACATCGAGTTTTCAGATTTCCTCCATATCATTGCCACTTTAATCTTATTGAAATGGTTTGGTCGGAATGTAAGCTCTATTATGATACAAAAATAAGTTCTATGCATCCTGTAATAAATGACGTAGTCTTGGGTCTGTCGAATGAAGCCATGTAACAATGGACAAATGGAAAAATTATTTAAAACGCACTAATAAAATTATAAACGATTTGTGGAAACTGAAAAGATTTATCGATGCTTCAGATACTCTTCCCCTTAATATTAACTTCGACGAATCTGATGATGATGATGATCCTTGCAAGGATGATTTATTTTAATTATTAAAAAAATGTTTTTTTTTATGTTATCATTTTTTATTATATTTTCTTCTTTACGATTTTATAAATAAGATGAAAATATTTTAAACAAAATGTATAGACTAATGTACTAGAGATGCACTAGATAAAAAATATATTATAATTATTTATCAATAATTGAAGGTTTAAAGTGGATGTATCTATTTATTAGCTTTTTGAACCGAATACCTTAAAATCATACTACGCAAAAAGAAATAGGAAATTCACATTTTTTACCAGTTTATTTACTTAAGTAGTCCAAGGGAAAAAACCTAAATTTAGCAAATTTTGAAAATATGACAGAAAATGATAACCTAAGTTTAAGGGATTTTTCGTCCGCATTTGAACCTATAGGCCCAAATTATTAATCTCCTGGTATCTTTACCAAGGACATAATTACTGTGGAAACGATTGTATCTATGGAAAATATTTTCTTGGTAACTTTACCAGGAGATTGATAATTTGGCCCTTAAGAATCTATTTGAAATTGATATTTTGGTAATTACTACAGGTACATATAGACCAGGGCTGAAGCCTTTGAAAATGGTAAAAAGTGAAAAAAATAATAGTAGGATGAAACCCATTGGAAAAGGAAGGGAATATAACAAAAGTTTAAGGAAAAATAGTTTACGGGCGATCCGAGGTCGGAATGTGAAAAGGGATGAGTTTTTAAGGGTAGAAAAAGATTTATTTCGATTTCCGGCAAAACTACAAGTCCTATGGAAAAACATTAAATGGCAAAGTTGTAGGCAATAAAAAGATCTACAACTTTTTTTTTACACTTTTTTCACATAACCTCAAAATTTATGTGAAAAATTCAAATAACCAAGTTTTTGGTTTTTTATTTTTATCTTTTACAAACAAATTTTTTTTTCACGAAATTTGGTGAAAACTTACCTTTTTATGTCCCAAACCCACTTTAATTTTTTTGATTTAAAATATTAATTTTTTCACCCTATTTTGACTTAATATTGAAAAAGCACCCTAATTTTCAATCGAAAATTCTCACGTCAAAATATCTGCTTTTTAAAAAAGTTGGTGGGCTTTTTGTTCGTTGAAATCTCTATTTTCTGATGGTATAAAAAAATATACATTTTTTAATCGTTCTGTATAATTTTGAGCTATTTATTAAAATGTATGCTTTAATTACTCATTGTGACATGGAATCTTACGTTTTTCGACTAATTAAAGTATAAATTTTAATAAATAGATCAAGATTGTACATAATAATTAAAAAAAAAATTCTGATTCCAGTTCCTTTCGTTTCTTTGCATTTTTTGAGAACATTTACGATAGTAATGTATATTTTTTTTACACCATCAGAAAGTAGAGATGTTAACGAACAAAAAGCCCACCGACTTTTTTAAAAAAGCAGATATTTTGACGTAAGAATTTTCGATTGAAAAGTAGGGTGTTTTTTCGATATTAAGTCAAAATAAGGTGAAAAAATTAATATTTTAAATCAAAAAAATTACAGTGTGTTTGGGACATAAAAAGTTAAGTTTTCACCAAATTTTGTGAAAAAAACATTTTCTTTGTAAAAGATAAAAATAAAAAAACCAAAAACTTGGTTATTTGAATTTTTCACATAAATTTTGAGGTGATGTGAAAAAAGTGTAAATACAAAAGTTGTAGATCTTTTTATTACCTAAAACTTTGCCATTTAACGTTTTTCCATAGGACTTGCAGTTTTGCCGGAAATCGAGATAAATCGTTTTCTACCCTTAAAAGCTCACCCCCTTCCACTTCCCGACCTCGGATCGCCCGTAAATTATTTTTCCTTTCATTTTTGTTATATTCTCTTCCTTTTCCAATGGGTTTCATTCTACTATTACTTTTTTTGGTTTCAAAAATTATCGACCCTGGTCTAAATACTACTAATACTAAATTACATAATTCAGCCGCCTTCTGTTTAAGAATTGCGTGAGAGGATAATTATTATTGATGCTTGTCGAAACATTGCAAGAGATATTTTTCGGAGTTTGGGAAAAATTTGATAATTGCCTTTTTTGTTTAAAATAAAATGGAAATATTTTTGAGTAATTGATAACATAGTTAAGGTGGGAGTATCAACATGCTTGCCAACCTATAACCTATTTTGCGTAGATTTATTTAGGTTTTCTAGCTTTTACACAAAATTTAAATAAAATCAGTATCGACATGATATTCTATAGGTAATAATTGACATAATATTTAATAAATATCAAGGAATTTCATAACTTATTTTAGGAGAATTGTATAGCGAAAAATATCGGGTAAGATTTTTTTAACATTATTATGTCATTGTTCTTTCACTATACAATTCTCCCGAAATTAGCAAGGAAATAAATAGATATTTTTGTAATATATCAAATATTACCTAAGTAATGTGCCGAAAATACTGATTTTATTTAAATGTTAGTCAATAAAATAATAAACTAAAAAATACAAGGCGAAATAGGTTATAGGTTGGACAAAAACATGCAAGTATTTGCGTTATGCCAAAAAATCAACTGCAGTTGATTTTTTGGCAATGTTTAAATTTAGGCATGGGTATGGAGGGCTTTAGGTTAGGAGTCCGATCGCAATACATTGGTTTCGGGCAAAGTTTTGGATCGGTAAAGCAGCTTTAAAAATGGCCGTCAGGGGCGCATGTGTTCCTTTAAATCTGTAAAATGCATGGGTTCTTATGGGATAATCAACTGTTTTATTGAATTTAGTTAACTAAAACCCTCTACAGGCTGAGATATGTATATATTATATCTGATAAAGCTTATTTTATTAATTATTGGATAAAAATACCGCTGACGTCTATCAAAACCTGTAAAAAGTCAAACACTTGACGATCACTGCGCCAAAGACCGGAAAACAGCGAACTAACTACTAAACAGGGACGTAAATTTAAAGAACAGCCATTTTCGATCGGACTCCTTCCTAAAGCCCTCCATAGGCATGGGATCATTAATTTTTTTATCATTAACGTTTATTTTCTAATTTTTTCGGCCATTTTTGCAAAAGCCAGTTTCAAAACGTGTTTGTAAAAAATATAGTCATTGTAAGTTTTCAACAAGTTACCCTGTATAGAAATATAGCATCAATCCCTTTCATGTAAATAAGCAACACATTACCTACGTAAAACTCACCCGGCAAAATTCCGAATTCCCTTGGTTCAAATTATGACAAACATGTACTGTTATGGAACTTCTTTTTTTTAAAACCGACCAAAAAATTTACAATTTCTGGACAATTTTTCGTCTAGAAAATAACGTTTTTCCGATAGCAAGACCGGAAAAGTAACATTAGAGACCGAAAAATCTTTTCCGGAATCTAATGTCACTTTTCCGGTCTCTAATGTCACTGTCACCCTGTTTTTTGTGTTTTCAATTGCTCTTTGATAATACAAGATACCTTGATTTCGTTATTGACAACAACATTTCGATGTATTATCGAGTGACAGTTCGTTGATTTTTAATTTTGTTCTTTATGTCCAACTTGTTTCGCGTAGATTATAAAATATATCGAAGTGTCGGTCTTAAAAAAAATATTGTACGTCACGCAACCGAAAATTAGGGCTTTCCAGGTCTCTACAAGCTTCCAGGACTCGCCTATGGCTCGCCCTGGAAATGCTTGTCTCGACCTGAAAAAACCTACTTTCCGGTCCTGTAACGTAAATTACTATAACAATACGGTAGTTTTCAAAAAGTCTTATAAATTATATAATATTTGTAAAACTACTGCAAAGAAACTTATTAAATCTTACCTTCTACGCTGGAATTTTCAAAAATTTGAGGGCTGTACCCTATGAGTCCTGTCCAGGCAGCAATCTGTTGGTGATATATTACTAGTACCAAAAGAAATATTAATACTTTCATGTTGTATGGCCGTATTATTCAAACCAATGACAAATTTTGAAAATGTTGCTCCAATTTAAATCAAAAATTAATATAAATAGTTTTAACATAATATTTAAGGTCATTAATTGTGATTAGTTAACATTTGACCCATACTTTAATAACATAATATGATAATTATTGATAGCTGTTTTTATAGGTTAATACAATAAATACGTACACATTTAAAAAAGTGATAGTGCTTTTTAAGATAGGAAAAAAATACTGATAAATAGGCTATTGATTATGCCATATAGAAAGGAACTAAGACGTTCACGGGTTTTTATTACAGGAATCGATCAATAGGTTATAAATGAAGAAAAAACCGCGGAGTGCTATTAAATTAGAGGGTGGAAATTAAAGATAGGGGTGAAAAACCACCCCTTTTGGGTTTTTCAACATATCTCGTAAACAAACCAAAATTTAGATATATCTCGTATGAAACCTTTTGTAGAGAATCAAATTTCCCTTCGGAATAGCATTTTTTGAATATTAAAAACAAAAATTTCATGCCGAAACAGTCGAAACAAACTTAAAAAAAAGCGAAGATTTGGATGTTTTGATTTTTTTTTTTGCTTTTGCGCCTGTATCTTTTTTTTGGGCTTAGATAGGTATAGGCATTGCTTCAGAGAAGAAACAGATTAAATTTCCTTTAAAATGGTGGCGGAACAATTTTTTTGAATGAAAATTGACCGAGATATGGCCAGTTGAAAATTGCTGTTTTTTTTTTGCATTTCATCCCTCTTGTACGAATATTGTTTTTGTTCGCATTTTATTGAAAAAATTATTGTTTTACTCAATTAAAAAAGTTTTTTTACGTTTATTATTTAGTAATACATGACAAGTACAACAAATTAATGTTTGAAACAATGGTGCTACTACATTTCAACAATAATATTGTCAAACTACATATCGATATCATCATCTATATCTTTAATAATGTCGCCTTCTGAAATATAACAATAATAAACAGCATTGCTTGATGACTTATCGTCAAATGCAGCAGGGAAATGGAAATATTTGGGACCCTCTGAGTTGGGGTTGGAAAAGGTCTAAGTACGGGTTAATTGCGATTCGCACAACGGCACCTCCAGCGCCAGAGATTTTGCTGAAAAAAGTTGCTTGTGGTTGCACTACAGGCTGCCATGGTAACGGTAGTTGCAGAAAAATGAATATTACTTGCTCAATTTTTTGTAAAGAATGCATGGGGATTAATTGTGACAATATACAAGAAACTGATATTTCAGAAGACGACATTACTAAAGATATAGATGATGATATTGATATGCAGTTTGACAATATTATTGTTGAAATGTAGTAGCAACATTGTTCCAAGCATTAATTTGTTGTACTTGTCATGTATTACTAAATAGTAAATGTAAAAAATTTTTTTAATTGAGTAAAACAATAATTTTTTCAATAAAATGCGAACAAAAACAATATTCCTACAAGAGGGATGAAATGCAAAAAAAAACAGCAATTTTCAACTGGCCATACCTCGGTCAATTTTCAATAAAAAAAATTGTTCCGCCCACCATTTTAAAGGAAATTTAATCTGTTTCTTTCTATCTGAAGCAATGCCTATACCTATCTAAGCCAAAAAAAAAGATACAGGCGAAAAAGCAAAAAAAAATCAAAAAATCGAAATCTTCGCTTTTTTTTCAAGTTTGTATCGACTGTTTCGGCATGAAATTTTTCTTTTTAATATTCAAAAATTACTATTCCGATGGGAAATTTGATTCTCTACAAAAAGTTTCATATGAGATATATCGAAATTTTGGTTTGTTTACGAGATATATTGAAAAAACCAAAAGGGGTGGTTTTTCAACCCTATCTTCAATTTCCACCCTCTAATTTAATAGCACTCCGCGGGGTTTTCTTCATTTATAACCCATCATTTAAAAATCCGTGAACGTCTAAGTTCCTTATTGCCCTGTTTTTTAAGACATAATCAATAGCCTAAAACATGCGGTAACAATTTGGTAGACTTATTGGTACATGGTGTTATATTTTTAACTACAATTCTACTCTCCTGTACTTTTTTGGGATACCCTGAACAAATACTGACATCATAATTTGGCTCCCAGTTATTTTCTCATTGTTTTTGGTTCTCTACATTATTATCGCATCTGTCATTGTTTTCTAGTTATACAAAGCCATACATAACTCAATTGCAACCAAATTTTGCAAAACGGGTTTCTCACCTGGCAGCTTATACCTGGATAGAACACCAGCTATACATAGCTGTAAATTATTGTATGTACGATTTTTTACCATAAGTAATAATGGTTATTTCTGAATAGTTTTGTGTTTAAATTACAGCCGCGAAATAAGAAAATTATAAAATAATACCAGGAAAACTAAAACTACTAAGTATAAAGCCAAAAAGGGTAAATTCATTAACAAACAACAGCCCTTCCCAAATTTCTTCTATTTTATCAAATAACTCTATTTCATTCTGTGGTTTAAAATTTATTTTGTACATTTTTTTTACCATCAATCCCCAAACATTTTCTATTGGATTTAAATTAGGACTTCTTGAGCACCAAGGCAGACATGTTACGTTGTTTTGTCTAAATCAGTCTCCTATATTTCTTGCAGTATGCACAAGGCAGTTATCCTGCTGAAATATAAAGTTATTTTCTTCAAAAACTATCGCGGCAGAAGAAAAAAAAAACATTTTTCAAAATCTGAAGATATGTATTACTGTTTAGTGTTCCGCCAATATTCCAGCATACACCTGCACTGGAAACAGTTATCCATGCACACACATTAACTTTTGCTTTCTTTGAGTATAATTCTCATCATATCGGGAATTTGTTGGTCAATATACTCAAATCCTTCCATTATATGTACAGTGAGGACGTAAAGTCTGGAATAAATTCATTATTTAGGGAACGCTGAATGTTTTTAAAAATCGCTCGGACACGTCGATTTTGTTTTTTTAATACGCATTTTTTTCAATATTTTTTATTATACAGGGTGTCTCCGAAAGCACTCTGCTTGGATCAACTTTAATTTTTTAAATGGGAACCCCCATTTTTTTTTAATTTTAGGATTCTGTGCATAATTGTGAACATTTTTTATCTAACATGTCATTATGATTTATCGACAGTTAAAGTTCGAAAATAAATACAACAATTAATTATTTATCAATTTAATAAATGTTGAAAATGTTGCCCAAAGGTTAATTGGCAGTAACCAAGACGATCGAAAAATTCTTTCTTCACATTTCTGACAACTTCCGGACTGATTGACCGTATTTCTTAAACAATTCGATTCTTTAAGTCCTCCATGTCCATTGGCTTAGTTTGGAAAACTTTACCTTTAAGGTAACCCCACAGAAAAAAGTCAAGGGGGGTTAAGTCGGGAGACCTCGGCGGCCATTCAATAGCTCCCCTTCTTCCAATCCATCTATTTTCAAAAGTTCGCGCTTATCTTAATACTATTTTTGAAAATAGATGGATTGCAAGAAGGGGAGATATTGAATGGCCGCGAAGGTCTCCCGACTTAACCCCCCTTAACTTTTTTCTGTGGGTTTACCTAAAGGTAAAGATTTCCAAACTAAGCCAATGGACATGGAGGACTTAAAGAATCAAATTGTTCAAGAAATACGGACAATCAGTTCGGAAGTTGTCAGAAATGTGCAGAAAGAATTTTTCAATCGTCTAGGTTACTGCCAATTAACCTTTGGGCAACATTTTCAACATTTATTAAAATGATAAATAATTAATTATTATTGTATTTATTTTCGAACTTTAACTGTCGATAAATCATAATGACATGTTAGATAAAAACTGTTCACAATTATGCACAGAATCCTAAAATTAAAAAAAAAATGTGGGTTCCCATTTAAAAAATGAAAGTTGGTCCAAGCAGAGTGCTTTCGGAGACACCCTGTATAATAAAAAATATTGAAAAAAATGCTTATTAAAAAAACAAAATCGACGTATCCAAGCGATTTTTAAAAATATTCAGCGTTCCCTAAATAATGAATTTATTCCAGACTTTACGTCCTCACTGTATATGTAGACTGAAAAGTTTTCTCATCGGAAAAGATAACATTTTGTTAAAAAAATCATTTTCTGGTAAATATTGCATGGCAAACTCAATTCTTTGTTCCTTATTACTATTTTTTAAAAACGGGTTAGATGCAGCTGCTCGATTTCTTAATTCGAAACATTGTCTTACTCGGCGTTGCGCAGTTCTAGATAAAGCAGGGAATCCTGTTATGTGCATAGCGGATACTGCAGTTTCAAATGGATGTTGCCTTAAATACTCCACCAAATTTCGGTCTTCTTCATTTGATGATTTTCTATTATTTAAACCAGACCCAACAGACAGTTCAAGTGTTTGATGATACCGCCATTTTTTTACAATTCCTTGAACAATACTTCTAGGTACTCTAAAATGATCAGCTATTTTTCCATAAGACCACCCTATTTCTACTAAACATATTATTCTTGCTTTTTCAATAATACTTAAGGTGGGATTATCAACATGCTTGCCAACCTATAACCTATTTAGATTTATTTATGTTTTCTAGCTTTTACCCAAAATTTAATTAAAATCAGTATCGACTTGATATTCTATAGGTAATAATTGACATATTATTCAATAAATATCAAGGAATTTCATAACTTATTTTAGGAGAATTGTATAGCGAAAAATATCGGGTAAGATTTTTTTTAACATTATTATGTCATTGTTCTCCAACTATACAATTCTCCCGAAATTAGCAAGGAAATAAATAGATATTTTTGTAATATATCAGATATTACCTAAGTAATGTGCCGACAATACTGATTTTATTTAAATGTTAGTCAATAAAATAATAAACTAAAAAATACAAGGCGAAATAGGTTATAGGTTGGCAATAGATCAAATGACGTTGAGAAATCTACCTTAAGGAAGGAAAAGAGCACAAAAACAAGCAAGTATTTGCGTTATGCCAAAAAATCAACTGTTTAAATTTATATGGGGTAAGATTTTTTTTAACAATATTATGTCATTGTTCTTTCACTATACAATTCATCCAAAATTAGCAATAGCATTTGTAATATATTAGATATTACCTAAGTAATGTGCCGACGATTTTGATTTTATTTAAATAATAATACAGGCCTGCATTTTTTAACACTTTGAAAGTTGATTTAAAAATTTTAACTCTAGTAATTGGGTAGCGCTGATTTAAAATCTGCTTTCAGTTTTTTTATATCACGTAAGGTTATTTTTCAAACCGGTAAAATCCACAAATATAGAAAAAACACGATTTATTTCATTTATAAGCTAGTTTTTTTAATATATTAAGGAAAAAAATACAAAAATATACAAAATATACACATATAAACTATTATAAATGGTTATTTATTCGTTACTTTTCTTCAAAAAACGTTTACTTTTTTCAGAAAAGCTTATTTTGGTTGTTTTTCTGTTTCAGTGAAAGGAAGATCTCTTCTCAATGTCCAACAGAAATCGGCTATCATTTTTGTGTCCCACCGCCCTTGGTATCTTTTTTCCATCTCTTTAATATATTGATGAAATCTTTCACCTTGCTCTTCACCCACGTCCCCAAGATTTTCAGGGAATTAGTCCAAATGGGAATGCAAAAACTGAATTTTTTCTTAGGTTTTGTTGTATGTGCCTATCATATATTTACTGTTACCTATTCAAGGCTCTAAACCACTAGGAAACGAGTAGTTCACTCGTCCTGAATGTCAATTCACTATAAACTGCTTCTATTTATAGCAAATTACCTATTCAAGGCTCTAAACCACTAGGAAACTAGTAGTTATGCTTATATCCTGAAATTCCTGAAATTTTCCATCATATTTTCAACGATCTTAACATAGTAGTAATTTATGTTCAAGTCTTTAAAAGCATTCCATGCATGTTTTTCCTCATCTTCCATTACCTTTTCAAATTCGGTATCTTTCATCAAGCTGCTAATCTGCGGCCCTGCAAAGATTCCCTCCTTTAATTTTGCCTGACAGAGCCGGAAATGTTTTACACAAATATTTTAAAAAAATTCCTTCTTTGTTTAATGCCTTAACAAATTGTTTCATACGTCCAAGTTTTATGTGAAGTGGTGGAAGTAAAACTTTTTGAGGGTCAATAAGACTTTCGCGAATTACATTTTTGTTTCCAGGTGTTAAAGTCTCGCTTTGTGACCAGTCTCTTTTTATCCAATGTTGTTCTCGCTAGCTAGACCACTCGCACAGGAAACATGGAAATTTAGTAAATCCAGACTGCTGACCTAAGAGAAGACTTAAAATGTTTAGATCTTCACACACTTCCCAGTTGTGATTTTCATATTGTATTCTTAAAAGTAATTCCTCTAAATTTTCATAGTTTTCCTTTAACTGTATGGCCGACCGAAACAGAAGCAAAAACATTGTCATTATGTAAAAGAACAGCTTTAAAGCTCCTTTTTGAAGTCGATAAAAAGTATCCAGTCGTGTAGCACCACAGAAAATCATTTTTTATTCATCAATCATTTAGAATTTGAAGTACTACATTCATTTTAAAATGTATTAAAACGCCTATTATAATTTTTTTTTATATTTTTTCTTTTTTTTTGCAAAAAAAAAATCTGTGGGTGATAGAGACCAATAATTGTATTTTAATTAGTTATTTCTATATAAAAACTAAGCTCAACAAACAAAAATCACGTCATCACAAATTTCACGCAGGCCTGTGTAATCAATAGAATAAGAAACTTGAAAAAATAACGCGAAATAGGTTATAGGTTGGCAATAGATTGAATGACGTTGATAATTCCACCTTAAAGGTCGATTTATAAACTTGACGTTCCGTTTGCGTTCGCCGTTTGCGTTCACCGTTTGCGTCGACGTCCGTAGACACGAAATTCGACTCTTTATAAACTTAAGGTTGAATTCTCAACGTCATTCAATCTATTGCCAACCTAACTCGCGTTGATTTTTTGAGTTTATTATTTTAATAACTAACATTTAAAGAAAATCAATATCGTCGGTACGTTATTTAGGTAGTATCTGATATATTACACAAATATTAATTTATTTCATTGCTAATTTTGGGAGAATTGTATAGTAAAAGAACAATAAGTGACAATGACATAATAATGTGAAAAAAAATCTTACCCGATATTTTTCGCTATACAATTTTCCTAAAATAAGTTATGAAATTCCTTGATATTTATTAAATATGTCAATTATTACCTATAGAATATCAAGTCGATACTGATTTTCTTTAAATTTTGTATAAAAGCTAGAAAACATAAATAAATCTACGCGAAATAGGTTATAGGTTGGCAAGCATGGTGATACTCCCACCTTAACGTTGGCGACGTTCAAAGAATGACATAACCTGCTTTTCTTTTGACTGTTCGTGTGATTAATATTGTGTTTTTGTTATTCTCAAAATGAACAAGGAATATTTTGAAGAATAATTGCCGGAGTGGGAATTATCCTTTGTACCTATGTGGTCTTAAAACGACAGACACAGAACATAAACAAACTTTAAAATGGCTGCAAATCATATGGTAAACATCACATGATAGACAAACACGATTTTGATTGGCTCTTTAAATCTGCTACGACGTTTCTACGAACGGCACGAACGGAAAAAGATAAAATTGGTTTATGTTGAACGGAAGGGAACGGCAAGACTGACGCAAACGGCAACGTCAACGTCAAATATAAATGATCTTATATGGAACTCTGTGCTTTTAAGTTGAAACGGCGAGCGCAAACGGCGAACGCAAACGGAACGTCAAGTTTATAAATCGACCTTTTAGTAGGCATTTTTAAATCAAATAAGATAATGACAATACTTTGGCAGATATCATGATAACAATTAACACGTTACAAAGGTAATAAAGGTAAAAAAGTTGCATTTACAGTGTCACAGTTAGGTACTTGAATTACTACCAGAAATGTTTCCGAGAGCATGAATGCTCGAGGAGATATTTCCGGTTATTAAGTCAAGAACGTGGGAGATTCGATATAGAGACTTATTTTTTTAATAGTCGGATCGATGTAAGAAGCCTAAACAAGGTTATGCCAGCCAAAAGTAAAGGGCAGCGAACTCTACTGGTTACACAAAAACTATGGATAATTTTGAATTTCTCACCTTAAAAAACCCCAAAACCCTTAATTTTGTGCTGCTATATCGTTTCGTTAAGAAATAATCGCAAAAACCTAAAACAAAATTAGAACTTTGACACCCTGTATCTTGGTTGTTATCAATTTTGGGATAAGGCAAGTTTAAATAAATCGCATTATTTCGCCTTAAGGAGCCTGCTGTTGCTCTGTGTCCCATTACTTTTTGGACACCTCGTATAGAGACTCAACTTATTAATATTATAAAATGAAAAGAATGGCCTGTCATGAAGAATATTTGCAAATTTTTTTAAATTTTAGTAGCAAACCTTAAATTAAAATATAAAGAAATTAAACCCACAGTCGTCTCCACAAATACTTATATTAAAACAGTTAGATTAACTTGGTGTACATGTTTCGGTACTAGGGAGTACCATCATCAGCACCGAAGGGCCCAAGTGCCACTATTACAAGCAATGTAAACGAAATGTAAAAGATTTAAAAAATAAAAACTAAAAACTTGAATAAGACGAGGACATTTTGATTGTTGGACGAAAACAGATTAAAAAGTTTAAAGTAAAATAAAATTCTAAAGGAATTAATTTTCTTCCTCTGCCCTACATCGTAAACAAATAACAAGCTGATTGTGACTGTACTGACTGTGTTGTTGAGTACAATCACAATCAGCTTGTTATTTGTTTACGATGTAGGGCAGAGGAAGAAAATTAATTCCTTTAGAATTTTATTTTACTTTAAACTTTTTAATCTGTTTTCGTCCAACAATCAAAATGTCCTCGTCTTATTCAAGTTTTTAGTTTTTATTTTTTAAATCTTTTACATTTCGTTTACATTGCTTGTAATAGTGGCACTTGGGCCCTTCGGTGCTGATGATGGTACTCCCTAGTACCGAAACATGTACACCAAGTTAATCTAACTGTTTTAATATAAGTATTTGTGGAGACGACTGTGGGTTTAATTTCTTTATATCTATACAGCTCCACTTTGAGATAATGGACTACTTCCGCAAAATTAAATTAAAATAGTTTGCTTAAGATTCTGTTAGCTTGTCTTTAATTATTTCATGTAACTAAAATTCAAGAAAAATATTTCATTTATGCCATAAATATCGTAACAAATTCGTTGCAAAATGTAGATATCTATATACTTTACAAAAAAAGGGGCAAACGAGACACCATAATATAAACAGGTTTTGAAAGTATTTATTGAGCTATATTAGGATCGAAGACTCATATTAAAATAATTAATTAATTATTTTGAAAATTTCATAAATTTATTTCCAACCAATCAGAAGACTCCTTTTTCTTTGCGTTGCTTATAGCGACGGGAGACTATCGCAAAAATTTCATAAATTTATTTTCAACCAATTAGAAGGCTCCTTTTTGTTTGCGTTAAGCACAATTTTTTTTCTCGGTTTCACTCATGTTTTTGTTGATAGAAAATTTTCCTCGTCTTCGACTCGAAATAATTTTCTATCAACAAAACCATTCGTGACCTTGAAAAAAATTATCGGTAATAATTGTGCTGCTAGGGAGATTATAAGTGATGATAATACTTGATTTGCGCCGACGGCTATTTTCGCAAATAACTAGAAAACGATAATAGATACAATAAAAATGTAGAGATAGGAAAGGGAGTCAAATTATAATATCAGTATTTATACAGGGTTTTCCAAAAAAAAAGTACAGGTGAGTGGAATTTTCGAATTTTCAAAAAAATATAACTGCATCCAAATTTTAACATTTTTTAGTAAATATTCTAAAAACTAGTAGGTATACCAAATTGAAAATAATTATCACTTATAATCTCCCTAGCAGCAGAATTATTACCGATAATTTTTTCAAGGTCACGAATGGTTTTGTTGATAGAAAATTATTCAGAGTCGAAGTGAGTGAAACCGAGAAAAAAATTATCGGGAATAAATTCTGCTGCGTGGGAGATTCGGTAAGAAAATTTCATAAATTGGAGTTTCTATTAATATGATGAGATGATGAGACCTACGACCTATTCTCAATAAAAATTATGAGTTAGCAACCAAATGTATTTTGATTTTATTCTGAGTGACGTTTGCATTAAAAAATAAAGCAGTTCATTTTTGACAGAAAAATTATCACTTATTAATTTTATTAGGTTAATACGCTATCGCGATAGTCTCCCGTCGCTATAAGCAACGCAAACAAAAAGGAGCCTTCTAATTGGTTGAAAATAAATTTATGAAATTTTCTAGGTAAATGTGTAAGGAAAACAAGAAAAGCAAACATTATTTTATCTTTGACACATCAAAAACAAAGCCTTGTCGACCACATGTATTTTTTGCTATCCTGAGGAGCACTCTCACTCTTTTAAATATCTACGTGACATTCATTAACAATACCCTGTATAAACAAAATTAGATTTCAACTTAAAGAAGTTTTAGTAAAGTGTAAATTTGAAGGGGCGAAATAAGACTTTTTTCGTGTTCCTCCACTGGTATACTTAATTTAAAAATTTCAAATGTTTACTACATGTTTCGGATGTATAAATATTCATTCTCAGGAGAATAAATTGGATATTGAAAAAATCATCTTAATGGACCTTTAAGATGATAAAAACGACTTGGTTTGTTTCACGTAACGGCATAATTACGATTACGTAATTGCTCACGTTTTTATAAAAAAAAAAGGCATAGTCTTGATCATGTCGATATCTGAAAACTATGCCACCACTAAGTGCGCCTTCCTGTATACCTAAATATATAGGTAATTGCTTGAAAACAAATTTTTGATAAAGTTTTCCCTTAAAGTTAGTAAACTTAGTACCTAACGAATCAAGTAGGTACTTCAAATTATTTCCAAAATACAATATTTCTAGTTTCTTTTGCTTTTAAATGTACAACTTATCACGTTCACTCTCCTCTACACTTTAAACAAATCAAAATATATTTTACAATATTGCACAATATTTTAAAATATATTTTGAAATATTCCACAATAGTAGGCAATAAATCACACAATATTTTTTCGTGTAATTGAATAAAATTCGAAAACTTTTGACATAATAATAATATGTTGTACTATGTAATACGAATATCAAGCACCACATTGGCCTAAAGGCAATTGGGACGATTTGTTTCTCAACCAGATAAATGACAATAACAGCAACAGCAATACAAAAAAAACAACCAAAAAAAGTTAATATATCAATAGTTACTTTTTTGGCAAAACTACTAACAAGACAAAGTACCTGACCTTAAGCATATGGACCTAAAAATAAATTGATGATTTAAAAAAAATAAACCTGTTATTCTATATAAAAAAATATAATTTAATTTTACATTAAATTACAAAACCCAATTTTTAGAGAATCAATATTGCCGAAAATATAACCTAACGTTTTACCATTCAACTTGTTTTTTTTAGGTTATTTTAAAATATTTTTTTCCTGGGGTACAAATTGATAACCTCCTAGGTAGCTGGGGTGCATGCAAATACCTACAAAAAAAACCCAGTTCATATGTCGCTGCCACACTTTAAAGGTACCAGCGAGTTTTTACAGCTTGCAGGCTTGCCATTTTTAAGCCATCTTCTTCTAACTTATATGAAACATCAAAAGTACCTATGTCTGATTGTAATCAAATGGTTTTTGATGAATGTTTCCTTATATTACATGTCTGTGATACTTACATAGCAGAATTCTTTTAAGTTTCTTTTAAATAGAGAAGCAAAGCCAACGACTAAGTGAAGCGTTCCTTTTAAAAAGTTAGCTTGGCACAGCAAAGATTTGTTTCTCCCCCCTTGCCGCGGTTAAGTATGACCCCCTCTAATCTAATCTAAATATAATCTACCAGTAGCGGCATGCCTTAGATTTCAAACGATAAATGGTAAAGTTTCTCGCCTCTTAGAGCAAAGCGGCATTCAAAAATTCCTGAATTCGATTCTGCCCTAAATTATTATCAGCTTTAGATATGCCAGACACTGGAAATAGTATAAAAACGCTCGACTACAAATTTTTTAGGTAAATAACCCGGTCGCGTTTGAGTTCGTTCTGATATAATTTGTAATGGCTCTTCAAACGTTTAATTTAATCGGTGGTTATAAAATACCCGCTATTGGATTGGGCACATTTACTGTAAGTATCCTTTGGGAAATTTTGTTTAGTTTTCAAGTTTATTTTTTTACTGCTATGCCTTTTCTTCAGAAATATAAAATCAGAGGCAAAACAATTTGACAAGGAAGGTACAAAGTCATCGTCAGTTAACAATTTAAACTTAAAAATCAGTACTGTAGTTCTCAAAAATGTAAATAGCTTCTTGTGTGATATTGTTTTTTCTTATCGTTTAATATTACATTATGATTATCTATTGCAACATGTTTTACTGAGATGGTAAATTTGTCCAATACTAATGATGAGTTGTGCGAAATAAAAATCTTCTATTGCTTTATCTGACATGCAAAGTTAAAAAAAAACCCTAAATACAAAATAAAAATAAATTAATTGAAACAGTACGATCAATAAAATTCAAATTTAGACAGGACAGCTCGAAGACACCGAACAACGATGTGACTTGCGCAATAAATATGTTAAAAATAATAATACGGCGCGCAGCGATTGTCGATCGCTACGAACCCCCACCAACGTCTTGTGGATTATTGGTTCTAGCGGATACAATTCGTTTTCGGGCACGCTGTTCTGTTTTCTTAATTGTAGAGAAAGCGCTTTACTGGGAACAAAATGCGCCGCATTGAGAAGATACAATTTATTTCTTAACAAAATTGCTGTATTAAAAGTAGTTCATTATTCAACAAGACTGTGCTGCTAATGAAACTGATTAATACCAATAAAAACACTTTTCTAGCAAATCTGGAATTAATATAACACCAAAGCGGGTTTGATACACTAGCAATTTATTTAATAATAATCTATCAATACAAACTATGACTTAGCGAACCTGTTGTATGAGATTATTTTCCTCAGTGCAGGCACATATTATCTATGTCTATTTCAGAAAGGTGTAGAGTAATAAAAGCTCATTAGGTATGCAAAGGGACTACAGAGTGACCCAACGAATATTTAAGCCACTTTCATAATTTGGCATTGATTTCATTGCAAAATTCTTTCTTTTCATCAAGTACAGGTAGTACCACCCGGGTTTGGGTCAATTTATGGGTTTTGACTATTGTTGTCCATTTACAAACACTGAAAATGGCGTGATAAAGGCGTGCGGGTAGGATATTCGTAAAAAGGAAATAATTTTATTTTAACAGAATAAAAATAAGGCATTATGTACCGGGTGGCCAAATAAGTATGGACGCCGGCTATATCTCAGAAACTACTAAACATAGAAACTTGGGGAAAAAAAAATTATGATTAAAGCGGTCATAAGAAAATTCTGGAAATTACTTTCAAGTTCCTCATTTCGCCGCAAGGGGGCACAATTGAAAATTATTTTTTAAAATTTTAAATTTCTCCGAAAATTTCCATATTAAGGTATAACTCTGATTACATCGTTGGAAAGCTTAGACAATGTTGTATCATTTTGGTTTAAGGCTCGTTGGCGTAACGACCCTGATAAGAGTGGGGGAAGCTATTGAATGTGTAAACATTAAAATCGCTGTAACTTCTAAATGCCTTATCCGATTTTACTAAATTTAGGCTTGTTTGGAAGGGAAAGGTAAGTACCTTCAATCGTCGTATCCAATGATACACGATAGTTTCTAATAAAATTGCTAGTGGGAGCAATTTGTAATAATACCAGTTTTTTTGATTTAAAATAATAAATAAATAAATAAATATGGCTTTATTGTAATTTACAAAAGTGTAATAATTACAATTGGCGGAGTTGAAGCTTAGCTTCCTATCTATTTTCTATCTGACCAATTTATTCCGAAAATTCAAATCATACGGTATACTTATGACATTATAATCGGAAAGGAGATGAAATTTACAAGAAAAGATGTGAAAACCGCAGTTTGATATCTTTGTTCGTTTCAGAGTTATTGCGAAAACAATAATTTTTAATACAAATTGCGCCCTCTAGCAATTTTATTAGAAACTATTGTGTACCATTGGATATGACAATTAAAGGTACTTACCTTTCTCTTCCAAACAAGCTTAAATTTAGTAAAATCGGATAAGTCGTTTAAAAGTTACAGCGATTTTAATATTTACACATTCAATAGCTTCTCCCACTCTTATCAAATGAAAGTATAAACATTAAAATCGCTGTAACTTCTAAACGACTTATCCGATTTCACTCAATTTAAGCTTGTTTGAAAGAGAAAGGTAAGTATCTTTAATTGTCATATCCAATGATACACAATAGTTTCTAATAAAATTGCTAGAGGGCGCAATTTGTATTAAAAATTATTGTTTTGGCAATAACTCTAAAACAAAAAAAAATATATCAAACTGCGGTTTTCACATCTTTTCTTGTAAAGTTCATCTACTTTTCGATTATGATGTCATAAGTATACCGTATGATTTGAATTTTCGGAATAAAATCAAAAAACCTGGTATTATTACAAATTGCGCCCTCTAGCAATTTGATTACAAACTATCATGTATCATTGAATACGACGATTGAAGGTACTTACCTTTCCCTTCCAAACAAGCCTAAATTTAGTAAAATCGGATAAGGTGTTTAGAAGTTACAGCGATTTTAATGTTTACACATTTAATAGCTTCCCCCACTCTTATCAAGGTCGTTACGTCAACGAGCCTTAAACCAAAATGATGCAGAATTGTCTAAGCTTTCCAATGATGTAATCAGAGTTATACCTTAATATGGGAATTTTCGAAGAAAGTTAAAATTTAAAAAAAATAATTTTCAACTGTGCCCCCTTGCGGCGAAATGAGGAACTTGAAAGTAATTTCCAGAATTTTCTCATGACCGCTTTTAATTATAATTTTTTTCCCCAAGTTTCTATGTTTAGTAGTTTCTGAGATATAGCCGGCGTCCATTCTTATTTGGCCACCCGGTACATAGTATGAGATACACTTATTTTTTTATTAAACATTATAAAAAAAATACAAAAAATACAATATACAGAAATTAAATTATAAAAAATCATAATATTCTTCGTCATCTGAGGAACTGTCATCTCCTCTTGACGTTATAATTAACGGGTCGACGGTCCGATCGATCAGGTGGTCAAGATCCCACATTTTCTCCTCTTCTTTAATGACATGATGGACTGCTTTTCGCCAGTTCTCTGGTGTCACTTCCTTAATGGCTTGCTCAAATAGTAGCTTAACGTCTTTCATTTTGAATGTCGTGTTGTGTCTTGCTACAAATCCTTTTACTTGCGCCCATATAAGTTCTATAGGATTTAGTTCGCAATGATATGGCGGTATGCGCAGCACAGTTACACCATGTTTTTCTGCTATATCTTCCACGGCATATTTCATAAAACGATGTTTGTGTAAATTTGCTATAGCTAATAGTTCCTTCTTTATCAAATTATCTTCAAACTCAATACTTTTGATGGTTAACCAGTCGATAATTTCTTGTTTTCTCCAAGATGAAGTTCGAGTCTTCTCTGTGCGTCGTGGATGATAGGTTGCGTTATCCATAACTACTACTGAATCAGCTGGAAGATATATTATCATTTCACCAAAATAGTCCTCAAAAACATTCGAATTCATGTCATCGTGATAATCTCCCGTATTGATCGACTGAAAGGTTAGCAAACCTTCTTCTACACAATATTTCGATTTTGACACTTCAGGCCAGAAAATATACCTTTTCTAATCCTCTTACGCAATTACTTGAAATTTTAGTTTTACAAACAATACTATTTTTTCTCTGAACTTTTGGTTAGTTATCATAAATAATTTATTGCACAAAGTTTACCTGCGCCTATGGCCGACACCGAAATTAAGCCGAACTGGACGGAATTTCCCATTTTATTACTCTACACCTTTCAGAAATATACTATAATTCCTATAGAACAATAATTACACCTATCCTTTAAATATTTCGCTTTTATTCTTTAACTTCAAGTTTGAAGTAATGATAATACACACGATTCTACCGGCTATTAGTGTTCCGTATAGAATCCCTTACATAATCTCGGGGTAGTTATCAATGATTTTTCAGTAAATGTAACAGTGCGTTAGCACAGAGTCTAGTCTAAAGTATCGTCCTAACGAAAGCTTTCGCACTGATTCTAACAAATGGTTCTATTGAAGTTTGTATCAAACCACATTTTGTGTTGTTTAAACGACTCATTCTCAGCTGAGTTCTCTTCTAGTATTCATACCAAATTGATTACACTTTCTTATTGTCGTCTTCCTAATGAATTCTTGCTTTTCAGGGCGGTTTCCTATACGCCGACATTATCGGTATCGGTGTCCGCCATCCCTTTCCTACATACCAATATAGAAATGTCGGTATCATAGAAGATTTTAAACTCAGTCAAATCCAGCGCCATCGGTAGTGTTGTAGCCGATAGTATATATGTTTGATATGATAGTATACCGGGAGTTTCTCAAAAAACGTTCACCCCTATAACTTTTCTGTATTTATAGATATTAAAATGAAATTTTGAGATTATGCATAAGAGATGGGTCTGCATTTATTGGCCTAATTTTTAATTTGTTAGCACTTCCGGTTTGACCGGAAGTGACCTTGACTTTGGTATTTTAAATGGGACATTTTGTATATTTTAACTTATTGGGATTCAGCATAACATTCTGAGTAGAACGACATCTCACTTGTTATTTTTTGACGTGTTAGAACATTTTTATGTTTATTTTTTTATTTTTAATCTAAAGTGCGACGAATCATTAAATCTGTTAATTTATAGTCAAGTAGTAGGTATATGAAAATTAAAAATATGTCATAATAATTGAAGTTCTAAGTTTCACAACCGTTAAAAATGAAATTTTGTTTTCTTGACGTTTACTCCATTTTTCCAAATGGAACGATGGTAGTTCACTAGGATATATTTAAAACGAGCATTTTTTTTCCAACAATTTGATACCATACACTCCTATGCTATTTTAAAATTGACTTACATTGTAAATCAGATAAAATGGTTAGTTTTACTAGAAATGAACAAATTGATATGCTCCTAATTTTTGGAGTGACCAGAAAAATTCTTCTGAAGCCGCAAGATTGTATGTATTGTATGTTTTATAAACTAATGACATTACAACTTTAAATTAAAGCCATATTTCTTTTCAAAACCATTCCATTGTTTTTCAAAGCCGCCTTTATATTTCTTTAGAAAAAAAGAGAGCGGCAATTAACGCTTTTAAATTTGCTATTGGGATTTAAGGCAAATTTTTCAGTGTCAATTTTAAAATAGCATAGGAGTGTATGGTATCAAATTAAAAAAAAAAAATGCTCGTTTTAAATATCCTAGTGAACCACCATCGTTCTATTTGAAAAAATGGAGTAAACGTCAAGAAAACAAAATTTCATTTTTAAACGCTTGTGAAACTTAGAGCGTCCAATATTATGATATAATTTTAATTTTCATATACTACTTGACTATAAATTAACAGAATTAATTAATTTGTAGCACTCTAGATTGAAAATAAAAAATAAACATAAAAATGTTATAACACGTCAAAAAATGACAAGTCATTTTACTCAGAATGTTATGCTGAACCCAAATAAGTAAAAATATACAAGATGTCCCATTTAAAATATTAAAGTCAAGGTCACTTCCGGTCAAACCGGAAGTGCTAACAAATTAAAAATTATGCCAATAAATGCAGACTCATCTCTTATGCATAATCTCAAAATTTCATTTTAATATCTATAAATATAAAAAAGATATAGGTGCCAACATCTTTTGAGAAACACCCGGTATATTGCATATTAGCTGACACTTTTTTGCAGGCCTTCTTAACTTTTGAATACAATACTCGAAAAATAATAGGTACCTATTATATTAAATAATGATCCAAGATTAAAATTCTTTTTCTCGGCTAGCGATTTTATTCAGTAATATTGCTTGTGTCTAGGTTTTCGTCGGCATGTTTTACTGCATTTTATGTAGCGCATTACGTATTTATAGCGTTTTTTTAAAATTATATTATAAATAGGAATTATAATGGACAGGAACTACACTTACCAATTTTCTAATGCTCGACATTTTTAATTTTTTCAAATCTAATAACATTTCTAATTTTTTTAGAAATAACTTCTCCTTAAAGTTATTTAAGAACTTGTCCCATAAACAAGATCCTGCATCCACCATTCAATTAGAGTACCAATATCTTAATTAAATTTAGCACTCATACCTATACTAAAGTCTGTTCAATGACCGCTGACTGTTACGTCATATTCTCCATATTTCTCATCATTTCCCGACATTAAGTTATGGCAGCGCTCCACCAATATAATTCGACGACGATGACGTATCTGGATGAATGATAAATCAAATTCCTTTCCCTTATAACGCCCTCCCCGGTTTGAAATCACATGGTATTTAAAAGTGTATACCTATGTTACGGTTAATACAATAAGTAGTTAATTCGCGAATTAACCGGCTAATACCCGAATTAACCAATGCAGCAGGTTATTACAAATGAAAGAAATATGATTTAAGAATTTTCGCAAATTACTCGGTTAAAACGCGAGTTAGACAATATGATCGGTTATATCCGGTAACACTTGGCTCTCTCGCAAATTAGCCGGATAATATGTTAATAAGCAACTAGTGTCAAATTCATAGATGTGCGTATAATTACTGAGCTGTAATTTTTATTACAGTAATACAGAATAACAAATGTTCTCCAAATAAAATAACACTGATAAAAAACAAATAGTTAAGTAGATTTATTTGTCATAAAATAAGAATAGCTAGCTGGGTAAGTACCTATACTTATGGATCAAAACCAATACCAACTTACCTACTACATATTACTTATTGAAACAGGATAGGCTTGAATGGCACTTAGAATAACCTAACAGATTTTTGACTTACATTTAAATTTTTTTCTGAAACATTTGGTTTTGCAGTTAGGTACATAGGTACTGATATCCCGGTCCTCCTGAAAGTGACAGATTTTTGGTAATTTATCTTAATGATTTTTTCTCACTTGACACACATTCTAATGGCTTTCGTTTGAAGACGCTTCGTTTTTTCAGCTTGTTTTTATAAACATTTTTTAGCTTGTGCTCTATTTTCAAAAATACTGAACTGCTTCACACATATATCACACTTTTTACCTCCAGTTTGACACTCATTTAACGCATCGTTTATGTCGTTTCCTTCTTCTGTCACTTTATCATTTTCTTCAATATTGTTAATATCTTGAACGTTGTTGTCTTCGTGTATTTTAATTAGGTACTTAAAAGACAGTATTTTGCTGACTTTTAACTGTTTCTGCACAATTTGGTAGGTACATCAATTATTTCAATCTGTATATCTTCATTTGGTATATCATAATCTGACTCAATCCTTTCAGTAATATATTTTTCTTCATTTTCCTTTTGTATCATTTTATCTTCTTTATCTACTACTTGACCGGCCACTTGTATATCTGTACTTCTGTTTATTTCTTCTATATGGTATATGTTTTCACCTAGATGTATATCATTTTCATCCAGAGTATTTTCCAGACAGATGATAAAATACTGCGACAATAAGCGTTTTAACCTGTTTGGGTTTGTTCGGGTTTGTTGCTGGATAATAGGTGAAAAAGCGGGAAACTAAGACATGTTAGGCATTTATCCTTAACGTTTGGTTAATTCGGGTATTAGCCGGTTAATTCGCGAATTAACTACTTTCTTGTATTAACCGTAACATATATACTAACATTAACATTGAATTAAGTTATATTGCGGAAGATGGTAAGAGAATTTCAGTGTTCCAGCGAAGGTGTAAAACTTTTTTAAATTCTTAAAACTTTGTCTGCATGCCGATTAACATTTTCACTTTAATACAGACTAGAAAAACTATCATTTCTTTATTATCACTGGAGTATTAATTTAGTTTTAAATTACCAATAATAGGAAAGTTTTAAAAATATACCTTTTTAGGTAACCGATGAAAAAGAACTAGAAAATTCTTTGAATGCTGCATTGGAAGCCGGTTACAGACACATCGATACTGCAAATATTTATCGCACTGAACACATAATTGGAAGAGTACTTAGGCAATGGTTTGAGTCGCAAAAGTTAAAAAGAGAGGACGTTTTTATAACGACTAAATTGCCTGGAAGTGGAATTCATCCAGATAGGTATTTTAAAGTCAATCGTAATATGATTTATTTTTGTACATATTATACCACAATACGACATGTAACGAATAATCTTTTTATTTTTTATTTTGACAGCCTCTGGTGGGTTTGTAGACTGACGAGCGAGGAGCGATGACTTGACAAAACAACAATGATCTTCACAAAAACTTACTACAACGCTTACCGCTCGCGATCAGTGTACTTACAAACACCCTGTATAAAATTTGATTACTTTATGATTTGTAACTCTTTCTCTATTCCTATTAATTAATTCTATTAATACTCGTATTAATTTATTAATTAAAAGTTTATAGGAATTCTTCGATTTTTGATTTTGTAATTGAGAATTACAGGTAATATTATATTACCATGTATTTTCTATAATTTCAAGAAGTTACCGTTTTGATTGATAAACATGAAAAACCACATAATAATATGGATGATTTGAGGAAACCAAAAGTGCTAAAATAAGCAGGGAACTGCTTTGATCTACAGTGTCACCAGTAAAGTCCGCATCATATGGGATTTTTTTTTATTAATAGCTTTATTCAAAATTTGACTTTGGCATCAAGTTCTGCTTCGATCGAGATGAAAATTAAGCAAAAAAAATAGTAGTCGTGATTCGCATTATCTGACAAATTTTAATTTTATCCAAAAAGTAATTCAAAGGTGGAGTTATTTCTGAAAGTATCGAAAAAAGTTATTAGAAAAAGTTTTTTTAAATGTAGTTTCTACCCTACATGCAAAATTGGAGCTGCATAAGATAATTTTGATTTTTTACCTATATTTTGTAAATTGCACCACTTTTGCAAAATAAGACTCAACGCAACCTACATAAAACTTCTTCGTTTTGACAATGCTTTATTTCAGATACATTTTCTTTAAAGTTGAGCCATATTAAATGTGTGTTTTTCCACAAAATCAAAATTGGGCTATTAAAATTTGGTCGCATGTGATGCATAGTTTATTTGTTTTTGACCCTGTATAAGGTAACTTCAGAAAATAAGTATTTTTGAAAACGTAGTTTGTGTCTGAAAGTAATACACGTTAACGTTATTATGAAATAGCTTAGTAATAAATTATAATAAAGGGGTTTTAAATTAAATCGTTAAAAATAGATAAACTACGTTGTTAAAATAAAATTTATTTTCCACTTTACTGAAGACACTGTGTTCTTTTTTGTCTTAATATTAAGGTGTATTACTTTCAGACACAAACAACGTTTTCAAAAATACTTATTTTATGAAGTTACCTTATACAGGGTCAAAAACAAATAAACTTGGCATCACATGCGACCAAATTTTAATAGCCCAATTTTGATTTTGTAGAAAAACACACATTTAATATGGCGCTACTTTAAAGAAAATGTATCTGAAATAAAGCATTGTCAAAACTGGGTTCGTAAGTCGCCCGAGGGTATATATCTATTAGTACCTGTGGTGCAAACAAAATTTTATGTCATAGCAGTTCGTTTTGAATAATAAATATTTTTTCCCAATTTTTTATTTTTACCTGCAACATTACCTTGACATTATTTAAATGTTTAATGTGTCAAAATCAAAAATCAAAAATGGAACAAGGTACACACTTAATGCAACACTTAATGCTCGCGCGGGCCATAATGTGTACTTTATGCCCGCACGGGCATAAAGTAATCCATTATGTAGATGGTATCTAAGGTATAAAAACACAACAATGTACTGGTATGACATAAAATAATAATTATCAATTTTTCCTATAAGGAAGCCTTTATTATTTAATTTGGGTTAAATTCGGTGTTAAAAAGGAGCTGCTTTAATTTTTTTAAACGCTTTGATAACTATTAATAGGTACAGGGTGTTCAAACAATAAGATTGAAAATGGAATTTTAAAAAACTGCAAAAAAACTACATTTTCAAACGGAAATCCCTAAATCTTATAATCGTAATTAGCATTAAAAATAAGGGTAAGTTTGTAAAAGGTTATATAATCCAAAAAAATTTTAGTTTTCGAAATATTGCCAATTTAATATTTTTATATGGGGATTTTGCTGTGGATTTTAGGTTTAGTTACTCCTAGTTGGCTATGAAGGCGTTAAAAAACAGTCAAATGCAAAAATGTATAAAGCTGTCACTTTTTTAATAGCTAACTAATATACAGGGTTCTGCACCTGACCTTCCGTCTTCTATAGCCCACTTAGTAATTAAGTTAGAATTTTCATATTTTGCAGACCTTATCTGTATCTTGGGGCGCATTTCAGGAAATTTTTTTTTTCATACTATATTTACCTACATACCCCTAAAATTTTATTAAAATTGATTCAGTATTATAGACGAAAAAAAATAAAAACTAAAAAATATCAGTTTTGCGCCACTGGTATTAAAAGTAAATAAAAAATAAAAATAATGCCTCGTTAATAAATTTATACAAAGGAACTTATTAAATAAGGTATAACAATTTTGTTAACCAAGTTTGGTTAACACGAATTGTACAGGGTGTCCAAACTTTAGTGTCAAACTTTGCAAACTTTAAAGCTATTTATTTTTCTTATTTCAAATGGGAACCTCTGTATATTTTTATGTCATTCGATGCACAATTAAAAATCAAACATTTTTCCTAGTTGCAACCCTATCGCAATTTCTAACGCATCAAAGAGTTATTTACAGAAAACTAATTTTATCAACTATTCCAACAATCATTATTATGAATAAGTATCGAAGGTGGCTTTAAAAAACAATTTATTGGTAGGTGGTAGAAGACGGAAGGTAAGGTGCAGGACCCTGTATAGGGGAAACTGATTTTCAAATTCACAGCACAATCGCCATTAAAAAAATATTAAATTAACAATAATACATATTATTTCGAAATAAAAATTTTTTGGAATAGACCACCTTACACAAACTTACAATTATTTTTAATGCTAAATTAGAAATAATTATAAAATTTAGTGGTTTCCATTGGAAAATGTAGATTTTTTGCCATTTTTTTTTTTAATTTTAATTTAATCTTATTGCTTGAACATGTTAACTGTATTAATAGTAACCAAAATATTATAAAAACCCCATTGAAGCAAGTCCTTTTCAATAATGAATACAAACCAAATTAAATTTGTGGCTCACCATGTTACAGACTGAGCTCATGGCTTAACAGTACTCTTATTTCTCTAACTAATTTCAAAAGTCCATTCTCAGTTAAGAATTCTTCTCAATTGGCCAATGACCTCAAAGATTTATACGTTCCTGATACTGCTCTTTTAGTTTCTTTCGATGTCTCCAACCTTTTCCCGAGCATACCTCCTGATGAGTGTGTTTTGCTTATCGAACAACTACTTAACAACGTTCCTAACCTAGAAAATTTACACATCAAGAACCTTTGCGGTCTGGTAGATTTAGTTCTTAAACAAAACTTTTTCCAATTCAATTATAAATTTTATAAACAAAATTCTGGTCTGGCCATGGGATCTGCGCTGTCTCCCTTTTTAGCTGAAGTTTTTATGTCTAATTTAGAAACCAAAATTAAAAACCATACTCTTTTTTCTAACATAATCTTTATTAAACGTTATGTAGATGACATCTTCGCGGTCTTCAACGGCAACCGGGAGAGTCTAGCTAGTTTTATTGCTTTTCTCAATTCTTTACACCCTTCTATTACTTTTACTTTTGAAACCGAAGTTAATAATTCTCTACCTTTCTTAGACTTACAATTGACCAAATCTTCAAACAGAATACTTTTTTCCATATATCATAAACCTACGAGTACTGATTCTACTATACCTTTCTTTTCTAATCATCCTCATAACCAAAAACTAGCTGCTTTTCATTCTTACTTTACTAGACTTTTTACCATTCCCCTTGAAGACCACGAATTTAGGTTAGAATTGAATATTATCAGGCAGATTGGTGTTAACAATGGTTTTCCACTTTCCTTGCTGAATAAGATATACTATAGACACCTTAATAGAAATCTTAACAAAACTCTTATTTCTACTAACCTCTCAAAAACAACAAATTTTTACTCTATACCTTTCTGGGGCCCTATTTCCTATAAACTTAAAAACATTTTTAATTCATTCAATTACAATATAAGTTTTAAAACCCAACATTCTTTAAAATCAATTTTATGCAACTCTAAAGATTCCGTTCATATCAATTGTAAATCAGGTGTATATAGTGTATGTTGTTCGACCGATGGTTGTCAGGCCACTTACGTAGGTCAGACGGGGCGCAAGTTTTCTGTTAGAGTCCACGAACATTGTAAAGAATTAGCTAGAGCCAGGAATCAGAATCTCTCCCCTTCAAAAATTAAATCTAATTTCTCTAGACACGTTTTTACCAATGATCACAATTTTAATCCAGATACCAATACCAACTACCTTCATATTTGCAATAAAGGTAACAAATTGGACCTTCTGGAAATTTTAGAAATTAACAAATTATTTAATAATCCCAATTCAGTTTGCTTAAATGATCAAATTCAACATAACAGCACTCAGTTTTTTAATGCTCTAGATTTCTGATAAGATTTCTGTCTCTTCCTTCTTCTTCTTTTTACGGTCTATCATAGGTTTTATTTCATAACTCCCCTTACAGTTCTTTATTTGTGTTATTATGCCTCCTTACCAATGAACTTTAACCCGCAGTGATTAGTTATTAGTGATATCACCTACGGCTTTTCTGATATTTCCCCTTAATACAAGTGTTAATCTTGATAATTTATTTAATTTTAAGTCATGTTTTACCTAGGCTTTCAGAGTGTGTGAATCTTTGCCTGATACCATTTTACTAACTTTTAGAAGATGAAATTGGATCTTGTGTTGTGACTCTAACGCCATATTCACTTCTCTGTGCTGCCACAAGAGATACTTGGTACGGTCTAACTTTTCTGTGTCGTTCACACGACACACTCTCTTTACTCTGTGCCATGTTCTTTTTCAGCCATCTTATACTATTACTTGTCACTTCCAAATCCTCAGCTGTTTGGCTCACTGCTAACTTTTGAAAATTATTTAGTTTTGAACTTTTCTTTAATTATGTTGAACCTAAGACTCAGGGATTACTACTATTTTTATTCCTAAAAATTTTGAGAGTAAGTTGCATATACACATATTGTATTTTCACTAACCTGAATTTTCTCTTTTACAGTTAATTGACTACTCACATTATGACGACCTTCATTAAATTTTAACACTAATTTCCACTTTTAATTTTACTATTTTATACATTGCTTTCCTCACACTGGATCACTTTTTCTTCCTCTTTCATCAGCATGTTCAAATTTAAATTTCACTCTTTTCCACGGCTGTACTGATTTCTCTTCACATATGGGCCTTGCTTCCTCTAATTTTTACTATTATTACCCTACACCTGGCAAATTAATACTTCGGTTCTTTGTTTTTTGATGCTTTTCTGACTTAGAATGTTAACGTGTCATTCTCACTATCTTAAAGCCTAGCTTAAAGCGTTATTACTAGTTATTTTTCTTGCTTATAACAACCTAATTCTCCTGAAGATGAACATTTCTATGTTCGAAACATGTTGAGGTATCTTTAAATAAGATTCATTTGGAATATATTAGTGGAGGAAGACTTAGAGTTTTTCTTTCCCTTTCAATCTTTTACTCCACTTGAAGTATGGACTATTTCTTTAATTCAAATTAAATAATATCAAAAAAGAAATTGAAAATTATTTTAGGACTTGCAAAGGTCACTTTTGACGAACTTAAATGTCTCAAAAACGCTTAGACCTAGGTAAAGGATATGATATACGAAATCTGCCTAGAATCTTGCCTAGAATCCAAAAACGTAAAAATATATAGGGTGCCGCTATATTGATGATAATTTAGCCGGGTTGCCCCCATGACCATTAGCATAATATTGTGAAGTATTCAAAATTTTCTTAATGTAGATCGAAGCGCTTCCCGGTGGGATACCCTGTATAGGGTGTTTCATTTAAAAAAATATATCTTTTCATTGTCGTGGTTCTCTGAACCACCCTTTGCATTTCAAAATAATATAAGAATATATAAATAATTATACCTTACAACTTTTGTAGAAACTTTTTTGTACTTTCTTACACACTTATAGTAGAACCGATATAATATAAGTTTGTCACACAAATGAACCACCCTCAAGCGCGGATCCAGGGGGGGGGGTCATGGGGGTCATGACCACCCCAAAACGGAATAAAAATAAATGGATTTACTGTTTTGATAACCTCTACAGCTTTTTCACAAGATTCATGACAGTAGTAGGGAAACCCCGGTTCTGGGTCTCCCCCCACTCCTTTCTGCTCCCCCCACTCCATTATACTCCCCCCACTCCATTATACTCCCCCCACCCCCTCGCCTACCCTCCCTGTTGACCTTGACCATACACGTGGGCGAGCGTATATTTATGGCATGCAGGTGTTCATTCGACCTTGAAAGATGCAACTACTCTTTGTTAATTTGACCTTGACCATACACCTGGACGAGGGTATTTTTATGGTATACAATTTTCTTTTATGTGACTCATTTGACCTTGAAGGATGGAGCTGCTCTTTGATGGCGCTACCTTGGCGTGGACGAGGGTATTTTTATGGTATGCAGGTGTCTTTTATGTGACTCATTTAACCTTGAAGGATGGAGCTGCTCTTTGATGGTGCTACCTTGGCGTGGACGAGGGTATTTTTATGGTATGCAGGTGTCCTTTTATTTATGACACTGTTGCGTTACAAATTTTTACACCATGGAGTATTTTTATTTCTTTATTGTCGTCATTTATTTGTTCGAAAATATCTAAAGGGATGCAAGTCTGCTTTATTGATGTTACCTTGACCATTATTTTTTCCCAAAAGTTAGATTTGTAATATATTTTTTGTTTTGTTATACCTTCATGTTCTCGAAGGGTGTTTATGGGATTTTCACACCTTGATGGGATTTTCACACCTTGAAAGAGCTATTATAGTCGTAACAATAGGGTCTGGGTCTCTTTGTTATCGGATTTTCACACCTTGATGGGATTTTCACACCTTGAAAAAGTGCAACTACCCTTTTGTTATATATGATTTCGAAGGCGGCATGGACCTTTTGTTATGAGTAATATTGAGCGCTGGCTATTTTTCGTACTTTGTTCTTTATTTAGGTACTCTTGGATTTATTTTTATAGTGGATGCAGATGTCCTTTATGTAACCTTGACTAAACTTTTAAGCAGATGTTTATTTATGACATTGGGTTGGGTTTATTTTCACACCTTGAAAGAGTGCAGCTATCCTTTTGTTATGCATGATTTCAAAGTCGGCATGCCTCTGTTCTTTTGTTATGGGTACCATTGAGCGCTGGCTATTTTTCTTACTTTGTTCTTTATTTAGGTATTCTTGGATTTATTTTTATAGTGGATGCAGATGTCCTTTATGTAACCTTGACTACACTTTTGAGCAGATGTTTATTTATGACATTGGGTTGGGTTTATTTTCGACCTTGGACGTGCTCGGACGCAAGTGTTTGGTTTTTACGCCTTGAAGAATTTTTATTTTTTATTGACGTAATTTTGTTCGAAAATATTGAATGAGGTGCAGGCACGTTTTATTTACGATGACCTTGTGTTGGTTCGGGGTGCAGGTGGTTTTTATGTTGTTGAGTTTTGTATACTCTTAAAGCGGCTACTCCTTTTACACTTTGAAGAATTTTTTTCTTTATTGACATGATTCTGTTCTAAAATATCGAATGGGGGTGCAGGTATATATCGTTCTCTACTATGGTTGTTAAAATAGGGTCTGTGCTCTTTGTTATGGGATTATTTAACATTGAAAGAGTGCAAGTGTCCTTTTGTATGGGTAACTTTGACTGCTTGCAAACATACTTAATTTTTCTTTCTTTGCTCGTTATTTTTCTTTCTTTGATAATCTATGCTACCTCTTGTGAATGAAATCCCTTTTTTTTTTACCAGTAGGTAAAAATTACTTAAATGTATAAGGAGCTTTTTAGTTAATGGTGATGAATTTGGCTTAATTTATCTAGACTTGGCTGTTTCGCATCCGAAATATAATAACTAAAATATTACAATCCACAAAGTTGGATGAAAATTAGATTTAAAGCATGTGTTGCCGAATATTGATGCAGATAAGAAAAATTAAAGTGCACACAAGTATTATTACTTCGTCATTGTAATTCATTTTAAAAAATCACATCCAGTAGATAATACGTTTTTTTATGGAAAATTCATATTTTATAACATATTTATTTATTTTTATAGTATTATTCTTGCTATTTCTTGTTGTCGTATACGTATCAAAATGCATGCTTAATTTATGTCTAAGGATTAATAAAAATGCATATTAGCGGTAAATATATTCTCTTATTTAATCAGACTACTATCCAAATAATGTTGTAGCATACATAAAAAGTTAACTTCTGATAAACCTTTCTTAAAATCCATTTTCCTCTCTCCATGTACTATTCTGTGATGAGTGAGAGCTTTTTAGAAGAAAAAATTATAACTTAGTGCTTTTACGCATTCAAAATTAAAATTGTATTATTTACATTTTTAGAAGAAAAAATTATAACTTAGTGCTTTTACACATTCAAAATTAAAATTATATTATTTACAAAAATACATCACAGCTTATTACTCCTTATATCAACGAAAATACGAAAAGTTAATGTGTAGTAAACAAGATTTTTCTCTCATCATTGTAAGTAATAAAAAAAGCGGATATAGCATGTGTTTTAAAATTATAGAAAAAGCATCTGTATGTACATGAAGAGATATTCTATATTTATATAATCAACTTGATTCCATCAATTTAACCAAACAATAGGAATGAGGATCAGCCATCGCCTTTTAATAGTTTCATGCACGTTTACACAAAAACTACTAAAGCCATCGAACTTATTTCAAGATAATATATTTTTTGTTTATTAAGCAAAGTAGCTGAAGCAATTTTTTGTGCATCTACCTTTTATGTTATTGATGCACGCCAAGACTATTTCAAAAATAGTTGCAAGCGATCCGCTGTGCAGTCATAAAACTAGCAAAATTTTATAAAACGTGTAAATTTGGATAACTCAAGGATCAAATGTTGTTTATCATGTGATTTTTAGAGCTTTTATTAAGTGAAAATATTAAAATTACTAAATACGGCATATTGGCATAAATTACTGTATATTTTGAAAATAAAAGTTAAAATCTGAAAATTCAGCTGTTTGCCTTTATTGCCCTTATAGTGAAATAAATCGATTATCTAAATTTTAAAACATTCATTCAATGTGTTTAATACTTATATTTTACATGTGGAATATGGGTACTCTTAAATATTTTCGGACAACCTTGAAATATTTTGAAAACCTTTATGTGTTTAGTACCCGAAGCAGATAAAATCAACTGCAACACACATTATTTAGTTTAGTTTTTTGAAAACCCTTCCCGAGTTACAATGGCTGGCCCTAGTCTGGTTGTGGACTTCCAAGCATTCAAGATAGAAAATAATAAACTAATCCCTAATGAACTTGCTGCCTACGATGGTCATAGAATTAGTAACTATGTTTTTAAACCCCGTTTGATCTAGCCTTTCTAAGACCAGCGGCATACAAACAAACGAAATGGTTAATGCAACACTATCATTGCATTGATTGGGATTCCGGATTTACTCCATTTCACAAATTTGCCGATATTGTACGGAGCTTGACAGAAAAGGCTGATACCATTTACGTTAAGGGCAGAGAAAAAGCTGATTTTTTAAGAAAATATTCAAGCAAACCTATTATAGAGTTGGATGAGCAACCGGCCCTTAGAAAATACGTCCCTAAATGTTTCTATCATTCAAATAATGAAAATTGTGCATGTTCTTTGTTTAATGTATTTTTGTTATATGATCAACATGTAATGCAAACCTAATTTTTTAATAAACATTTAATAATACAACCAAAAGTGTCTGTTTTGTATTGATATCCTGATGTGAAGTAACTTTGTCTACCTATACATTCTAATTCATGTACTCATTCATACACCTAAAAACTTTAATACATAATATCCTAATATCCGAATATCCAATTAGCCACTTAGCCAAATCACCAAATATTCCAATACCCAAATATTTCTACTGACTTTTACTTTTTGTAAGTGTTTTCTCTTTTGTAATGTGTGTGAGTCACTTTTTAAATCAATATCGAACCGGAGAGTTTAAAAATATGACAAAATGTATAGAAGAAGAAATAAAATGTATGTAAAAGCCAAAGAGTTACTATAATCTCTACCAGACCTAGAATTTCAAAGATTAAAAAGTTCACCCAAGATACTCCCACGTATCTTTTTATCACCACCCTCTTCGTCACAGAACATACTTTTTTTTTAATCCCAAGCACTCAGCATGTGCCCTTGTATATTAACAAAAACCCGAAAAACCACTCGAAGAAGAAACGACACAATCAAAGTTTTAATACAACTAGCGATAAAAACTCATTTTAGCTAAACAAACAAAAATGTTTGCTTAACACACCATCGGTCGACAATTTTCGTAAGAAATATAGAAAACATGCAAATCGTAGTCTAAACAGTATAATACAAAAATATAATGTTTTACGAGCATTAGTTGTTTAAATATACTGTAAGATATCCATGTTTTTAATAAAAAAAAAGAAAAAGATTCCGCAAATTCGCGTTTTATTCTTTTATTAAGTTTAAAAATTACTTCAATAATGTGGGCAGATTAACTTATCAAAAATTCGGCTATTTTGTGTTTTTTCAAGAATTAAAACGGAGGGGGTCAGTTCCAATCATCGTATCCATTAAAGTATTTATTTGTGCATTCGTATAAAAAAAGATAGGTAGTCATAATATGGACTCATCGCCGTTTAAACTTTTTCAGCTAGTGCTCTCATACACAGACATAAGAAACACAACAACAATATAGACAAACTTTATCATAAATAGATGTAAAATATATAGAAATTTATTTTTTAAGTTAAATTTTGATCTATACATTGTTCAAGAAATGAAGATTATAGAACCAATGTCCAGTATTCAACAAGCGTAAATTCAAATCGAAATTATTATATTAGAGACATTTTATAGTAGACATACCGTTGTACATTTGATATGTGAACAACTTTGTATAATATTTTTGTCCTGTTTTAACGTACCTATTATTTTAAAGGTATAAGGAAATCCTTTTTTCAAAAAATCACCCTCTTTTAACTTAAATTAGTACCTTTGAAATTATTGTAATGGGGACAGAAGAGAGAAATGATGGAAATAAAACAAAACAATTGCTTCTAACAAGAGTTTTATACTTACTGAACACTCCCAGGTTATTATCTAAATTGTATCAACAGTCTTTCGAAAATAGTTTATTCGCATAATTTTTATTGATAAATTTTTGAGCGTAAATCCATGAAGCCAGAAGTTTTGCAACATTCTCCAAGAATAAAAGTCTTATAAATCCATTATTCTCTTAGATAAATTATCATTTCAAATATTACTATTATTATAATAAAAAGAAAACAGAATGGGCCCCTAGTAACGAAATGATGATTTGCAACTAAACACTTTGAGAAATAAGTGAAAAACAAGTATTATATTATTATCCGACTTGTCAAAATACTAGATAGACTTTCAATTATTCATTCTTTTTTAAAAACGCTGGTATAATAAATTGTGTTACTGATTACAGGCCCATATCCAAAATTTCATTTATTCCTAAACCAATGGAATTCTTAGTTAAAAATTTTCTTGAGGACTGTTTTAAAAATGTTATTTTCACTAACCAGCATGGCTTCATAAAGGGAAGGTCAATAACAACAAATTTACTAGTTTATTCTGATTACATTTTTAATTCCCTAGAAAATGGTGTTGACTGTCAAATTTACGCCCATGATCGGTCACCAAGATTTTTGTTTTATTAAATATTGCAAAGTTTATAAGACACCTAAGTGTTGAAGATACTTGTGTTTTAGTTCTCTCTTTATTGCTATTGCACAACACCTCGATTTTCTTTTAAAACTGGAAGAGTAACATTAGTTTTTGATTTAATAAACATAAATTACACTTTATAGACTTCTTCAGTATTACATTTTCGGCTTTTTTTTTTTTTCATGCAAAAAGTTCTACACAATCCTTAAACTGATTCCAGTGCTTTTGCTATTATTTCTTGCATATTAGTTGGGAAATTTCAACTTACTCTTTCATTTTCCAAATAGTTAATCAAATTTTGTATGATTGTTTTTGCTTGGGGGGCTCAAAGTACCAGAAAATTGCCTTTTATTATTCGAATTGACAAATTTGTCACTTCAACTTGTTAAAGTCACAAAATAGACATAATATGTTCATCACAACTTTTTAGAACCACTAAAAATTATAAGTTTATTCCTTTTTCTCATGCTAAAATTATATACGTCGTCTATCCTACGGATTTTACCACGAACTACAAACCGAATTTTTGTTTTTGGTCAGACAAACTATGCAATGATTTCTATATCTTATTTATCGTTAACGTGTACAATACCTTCTTTTTTTATTCCTAATTATTATATTTTTATGTTTCCCTCCCGTTTCTCAAATCGCCAAACATTTGAATATTTCGTTATAGACAATAAAATACGAAATTATGTTAGAACAAACCTAATATGAATTTTTTACCAGGTGTGTATCTAATAAACCAATATACCTATTTTCCATTGATATTTTTAGCAATATTAAACAAAGGTAGACACATCAGATTGGTCGAATGACAATAAATACAAATCCATGGTTATATATTTAAATGATGGTATACTTTTTAGGCAGGTTTGAAGAGTTCTTCGCAAATACCCTGTTTGTTATTTGGACGCAACATTTAAATAGTATTTTACTCTTAGTAATGCATAGCATTAAACTGAATACTGTTTATAATACCGTAAAATTGTATATTGTAAACGTTGAAAACTTATATTGTTAACACGATTTCTTTTACCAAGATTAACACTGTCGTTGGTATTTAGTTGAGTTTTTATATATTTGATCTAAATCAAAGTTTTAATCGGTTATTTATTTTATTTACTAAGTGATATGGGTAAAAACACAATTTTAAAGCAAAAAAACCATTAAAACCATATATTCAGTAACTTTTTTTTATTGTAACAAATTAATGTAGATTACATTTTACTGTTAGTAGGAAATACATATTTTATTCAATTCTTGATTTTTTTGTATCCGTATAACACAGAGCTTCCATTTGGTAAACATCTCCTTTTTGTAGAATTTTGTCTATACAGTTTAACTTCAGTTCTTGTGGTTACCTCATGTTCCTTTGTTCTACGAATATTCTTTGATATAATTGGTATTGGCTTGGACTCTTTAAGAATCATATCCTTAATGGTATTAAAATTAACAAGTTGTGATGCTGCATAGTTTATGGAAATACCCTTAACTTTACAAATTACTTCCTCTCTTTGCGTTTTAGTGAAATACACCTTAAAAGAGTATTTTTGGACCGCCAGAGACAAAGGATGGAATTAGAACCGTAACTATCTAATTCATCAGTCAAATCTCCAATAAACGGTCCTGCGGGTAAATCAAGTTCGCCACTTCTAGAGAGATATATTACAGAATCTGTACAGGACTAATACAGGACTCTATTGTCAAGACGTTCGAGATTACTTAAACGTGCCCGGGCTGTGACGTAAACCGCATTCACTACATTTACTGTAGGTAGAGAATTAACAGTTTTCTTCGGTGTATTCATAATTTACCACCAATGTCTGGAGGAAGTGTTGAAGTATGCGGAAAAAGGTTACAAAAATGCGTGAAATATGGAAATATCAAGTTCAGAGATTTAACAAACATTCTGGACAAGAGGGTTTATTTACTGCTATGATAAACAAGATTATTAAAATTAAACAAGAAGCAAGTGATTGGCGTACATATTTTCAAACAGAAGAACAAAAGTTAAATTATATTGAAGACTTTTTTGATAAGGAAGATGTTAAATCTCTGAACTTGATATTTCCATATTTCACGCATTTTTGTAACCTTTTTCCGCATACTTCAACACTTCCTCCAGACATTGGTGGTAAATTATGAATACACCGAAGAAAACTGTTAATTCTCTACCTACAGTAAATGTAGTGAATGCGGTTTACGTCACAGCCCGGGCACGTTTAAGTAATCTCGAACGTCTTGACAATAGAGTCCTGTATTAGTCCTGTACAGATTCTGTAATATATCTCTCTAGAAGTGGCGAACTTGATTTACCCGCAGGACCGTTTATTGGAGATTTGACTGATGAATTAGATAGTTACGGTTCTAATTCCATCCTTTGTCTCTGGCGGTCCAAAAATACTCTTTTAAGGTGTATTTCACTAAAACGCAAAGAGAGGAAGTAATTTGTAAAGTTAAGGGTATTTCCATAAACTATGCAGCATCACAACTTGTTAATTTTAATACCATTAAGGATATGATTCTTAAAGAGTCCAAGCCAATACCAATTATATCAAAGAATATTCGTAGAACAAAGGAACATGAGGTAACCACAAGAACTGAAGTTAAACTGTATAGACAAAATTCTACAAAAAGGAGATGTTTACCAAATGGAAGCTCTGTGTTATACGGATACAAAAAAATCAAGAATTGAATAAAATATGTATTTCCTACTAACAGTAAAATGTAATCTACATTAATTTGTTACAATAAAAAAAAGTTACTGAATATATGGTTTTAATGGTTTTTTTGCTTTAAAATTGTGTTTTTACCCATATCACTTAGTAAATAAAATAAATAACCGATTAAAACTTTGATTTAGATCAAATATATAAAAACTCAACTAAATACCAACGACAGTGTTAATCTTGGTAAAAGAAATCGTGTTAACAATATAAGTTTTCAACGTTTACAATATACAATTTTACGGTATTATAAACAGTATTCAGTTTAATGCTATGCATTGCTAAGAGTAAAATACTATTTAAATGTTGCGTCCAAATAACAAACAGGGTATTTGCGAAGAACTCTTCAAACCTGCCTAAAAAGTATACCATCATTTAAATATATAACCATGGATTTGTATTTATTGTCATTCGACCAATCTGATGTGTCTACCTTTGTTTAATATTGCTAAAAATATCAATGGAAAATAGGTATATTGGTTTATTAGATACACACCTGGTAAAAAATTCATATTAGGTTTGTTCTAACATAATTTCGTATTTTATTGTCTATAACGAAATATTCAAATGTTTGGCGATTTGAGAAACGGGAGGGAAACATAAAAATATAATAATTAGGAATAAAAAAAGAAGGTATTGTACACGTTAACGATAAATGAGATATAGAAATCATTGCATAGTTTGTCTGACCAAAAACAAAAATTCGGTTTGTAGTTCGTGGTAAAATCCGTAGGATAGACGACGTATATAATTTTAGCATGAGAAAAAGGAATAAACTTATAATTTTTAGTGGTTCTAAAAAGTTGTGATGAACATATTATGTCTATTTTGTGACTTTAACAAGTTGAAGTGACAAATTTGTCAATTCGAATAATAAAAGGCAATTTTCTGGTACTTTGAGCCCCCCAAGCAAAAACAATCATACAAAATTTGATTAACTATTTGGAAAATGAAAGAGTAAGTTGAAATTTCCCAACTAATATGCAAGAAATAATAGCAAAAGCACTGGAATCAGTTTAAGGATTGTGTAGAACTTTTTGCATGAAAAAAAAAAAAAAGCCGAAAATGTAATACTGAAGAAGTCTATAAAGTGTAATTTATGTTTATTAAATCAAAAACTAATGTTACTCTTCCAGTTTTAAAAGAAAATCGAGGTGTTGTGCAATAGCAATAAAGAGAGAACTAAAACACAAGTATCTTCAACACTTAGGTGTCTTATAAACTTTGCAATATTTAATAAAACAAAAATCTTGGTGACCGATCATGGGCGTAAATTTGACAGTCAACACCATTTTCTAGGGAATTAAAAATGTAATCAGAATAAACTAGTAAATTTGTTGTTATTGACCTTCCCTTTATGAAGCCATGCTGGTTAGTGAAAATAACATTTTTAAAACAGTCCTCAAGAAAATTTTTAACTAAGAATTCCATTGGTTTAGGAATAAATGAAATTTTGGATATGGGCCTGTAATCAGTAACACAATTTATTATACCAGCGTTTTTAAAAAAGAATGAATAATTGAAAGTCTATCTAGTATTTTGACAAGTCGGATAATAATATAATACTTGTTTTTCACTTATTTCTCAAAGTGTTTAGTTGCAAATCATCATTTCGTTACTAGGGGCCCATTCTGTTTTCTTTTTATTATAATAATAGTAATATTTGAAATGATAATTTATCTAAGAGAATAATGGATTTATAAGACTTTTATTCTTGGAGAATGTTGCAAAACTTCTGGCTTCATGGATTTACGCTCAAAAATTTATCAATAAAAATTATGCGAATAAACTATTTTCGAAAGACTGTTGATACAATTTAGATAATAACCTGGGAGTGTTCAGTAAGTATAAAACTCTTGTTAGAAGCAATTGTTTTGTTTTATTTCCATCATTTCTCTCTTCTGTCCCCATTACAATAATTTCAAAGGTACTAATTTAAGTTAAAAGAGGGTGATTTTTTGAAAAAAGGATTTCCTTATACCTTTAAAATAATAGGTACGTTAAAACAGGACAAAAATATTATACAAAGTTGTTCACATATCAAATGTACAACGGTATGTCTACTATAAAATGTCTCTAATATAATAATTTCGATTTGAATTTACGCTTGTTGAATACTGGACATTGGTTCTATAATCTTCATTTCTTGAACAATGTATAGATCAAAATTTAACTTAAAAAATAAATTTCTATATATTTTACATCTATTTATGATAAAGTTTGTCTATATTGTTGTTGTGTTTCTTATGTCTGTGTATGAGAGCACTAGCTGAAAAAGTTTAAACGGCGATGAGTCCATATTATGACTACCTATCTTTTTTTATACGAATGCACAAATAAATACTTTAATGGATACGATGATTGGAACTGACCCCCTCCGTTTTAATTCTTGAAAAAACACAAAATAGCCGAATTTTTGATAAGTTAATCTGCCCACATTATTGAAGTAATTTTTAAACTTAATAAAAGAATAAAACGCGAATTTGCGGAATCTTTTTCTTTTTTTTTATTAAAAACATGGATATCTTACAGTATATTTAAACAACTAATGCTCGTAAAACATTATATTTTTGTATTATACTGTTTAGACTACGATTTGCATGTTTTCTATATTTCTTACGAAAATTGTCGACCGATGGTGTGTTAAGCAAACATTTTTGTTTGTTTAGCTAAAATGAGTTTTTATCGCTAGTTGTATTAAAACTTTGATTGTGTCGTTTCTTCTTCGAGTGGTTTTTCGGGTTTTTGTTAATATACAAGGGCACATGCTGAGTGCTTGGGATTAAAAAAAAAGTATGTTCTGTGACGAAGAGGGTGGTGATAAAAAGATACGTGGGAGTATCTTGGGTGAACTTTTTAATCTTTGAAATTCTAGGTCTGGTAGAGATTATAGTAACTCTTTGGCTTTTACATACATTTTATTTCTTCTTCTATACATTTTGTCATATTTTTAAACTCTCCGGTTCGATATTGATTTAAAAAGTGACTCACACACATTACAAAAGAGAAAACACTTACAAAAAGTAAAAGTCAGTAGAAATATTTGGGTATTGGAATATTTGGTGATTTGGCTAAGTGGCTAATTGGATATTCGGATATTAGGATATTATGTATTAAAGTTTTTAGGTGTATGAATGAGTACATGAATTAGAATGTATAGGTAGACAAAGTTACTTCACATCAGGATATCAATACAAAACAGACACTTTTGGTTGTATTATTAAATGTTTATTAAAAAATTAGGTTTGCATTACATGTTGATCATATAACAAAAATACATTAAACAAAGAACATGCACAATTTTCATTATTTGAATGATAGAAACATTTAGGGACGTATTTTCTAAGGGCCGGTTGCTCATCCAACTCTATAATAGGTTTGCTTGAATATTTTCTTAAAAAATCAGCTTTTTCTCTGCCCTTAACGTAAATGGTATCAGCCTTTTCTGTCAAGCTCCGTACAATATCGGCAAATTTGTGAAATGGAGTAAATCCGGAATCCCAATCAATGCAATGATAGTGTTGCATTAACCATTTCGTTTGTTTGTATGCCGCTGGTCTTAGAAAGGCTAGATCAAACGGGGTTTAAAAACATAGTTACTAATTCTATGACCATCGTAGGCAGCAAGTTCATTAGGGATTAGTTTATTATTTTCTATCTTGAATGCTTGGAAGTCCACAACCAGACTAGGGCCAGCCATTGTAACTCGGGAAGGGTTTTCAAAAAACTAAACTAAATAATGTGTGTTGCAGTTGATTTTATCTGCTTCGGGTACTAAACACATAAAGGTTTTCAAAATATTTCAAGGTTGTCCGAAAATATTTAAGAGTACCCATATTCCACATGTAAAATATAAGTATTAAACACATTGAATGAATGTTTTAAAATTTAGATAATCGATTTATTTCACTATAAGGGCAATAAAGGCAAACAGCTGAATTTTCAGATTTTAACTTTTATTTTCAAAATATACAGTAATTTATGCCAATATGCCGTATTTAGTAATTTTAATATTTTCACTTAATAAAAGCTCTAAAAATCACATGATAAACAACATTTGATCCTTGAATTATCCAAATTTACACGTTTTATAAAATTTTGCTAGTTTTATGACTGCACAGCGGATCGCTTGCAACTATTTTTGAAATAGTCTTGGCGTGCATCAATAACATAAAAGGTAGATGCACAAAAAATTGCTTCAGCTACTTTGCTTAATAAACAAAAAATATATTATCTTGAAATAAGTTCGATGGCTTTAGTAGTTTTTGTGTAAACGTGCATGAAACTATTAAAAGGCGATGGCTGATCCTCATTCCTATTGTTTGGTTAAATTGATGGAATCAAGTTGATTATATAAATATAGAATATCTCTTCATGTACATACAGATGCTTTTTCTATAATTTTAAAACACATGCTATATCCGCTTTTTTTATTACTTACAATGATGAGAGAAAAATCTTGTTTACTACACATTAACTTTTCGTATTTTCGTTGATATAAGGAGTAATAAGCTGTGATGTATTTTTGTAAATAATATAATTTTAATTTTGAATGTGTAAAAGCACTAAGTTATAATTTTTTCTTCTAAAAATGTAAATAATACAATTTTAATTTTGAATGCGTAAAAGCACTAAGTTATAATTTTTTCTTCTAAAAAGCTCTCACTCATCACAGAATAGTACATGGAGAGAGGAAAATGGATTTTAAGAAAGGTTTATCAGAAGTTAACTTTTTATGTATGCTACAACATTATTTGGATAGTAGTCTGATTAAATAAGAGAATATATTTACCGCTAATATGCATTTTTATTAATCCTTAGACATAAATTAAGCATGCATTTTGATACGTATACGACAACAAGAAATAGCAAGAATAATACTATAAAAATAAATAAATATGTTATAAAATATGAATTTTCCATAAAAAAACGTATTATCTACTGGATGTGATTTTTTAAAATGAATTACAATGACGAAGTAATAATACTTGTGTGCACTTTAATTTTTCTTATCTGCATCAATATTCGGCAACACATGCTTTAAATCTAATTTTCATCCAACTTTGTGGATTGTAATATTTTAGTTATTATATTTCGGATGCGAAACAGCCAAGTCTAGATAAATTAAGCCAAATTCATCACCATTAACTAAAAAGCTCCTTATACATTTAAGTAATTTTTACCTACTGGTAAAAAAAAAAGGGATTTCATTCACAAGAGGTAGCATAGATTATCAAAGAAAGAAAAATAACGAGCAAAGAAAGAAAAATTAAGTATGTTTGCAAGCAGTCAAAGTTACCCATACAAAAGGACACTTGCACTCTTTCAATGTTAAATAATCCCATAACAAAGAGCACAGACCCTATTTTAACAACCATAGTAGAGAACGATATATACCTGCACCCCCATTCGATATTTTAGAACAGAATCATGTCAATAAAGAAAAAAATTCTTCAAAGTGTAAAAGGAGTAGCCGCTTTAAGAGTATACAAAACTCAACAACATAAAAACCACCTGCACCCCGAACCAACACAAGGTCATCGTAAATAAAACGTGCCTGCACCTCATTCAATATTTTCGAACAAAATTACGTCAATAAAAAATAAAAATTCTTCAAGGCGTAAAAACCAAACACTTGCGTCCGAGCACGTCCAAGGTCGAAAATAAACCCAACCCAATGTCATAAATAAACATCTGCTCAAAAGTGTAGTCAAGGTTACATAAAGGACATCTGCATCCACTATAAAAATAAATCCAAGAATACCTAAATAAAGAACAAAGTAAGAAAAATAGCCAGCGCTCAATGGTACCCATAACAAAAGAACAGAGGCATGCCGACTTTGAAATCATGCATAACAAAAGGATAGCTGCACTCTTTCAAGGTGTGAAAATAAACCCAACCCAATGTCATAAATAAACATCTGCTTAAAAGTTTAGTCAAGGTTACATAAAGGACATCTGCATCCACTATAAAAATAAATCCAAGAGTACCTAAATAAAGAACAAAGTACGAAAAATAGCCAGCGCTCAATATTACTCATAACAAAAGGTCCATGCCGCCTTCGAAATCATATATAACAAAAGGGTAGTTGCACTTTTTCAAGGTGTGAAAATCCCATCAAGGTGTGAAAATCCGATAACAAAGAGACCCAGACCCTATTGTTACGACTATAATAGCTCTTTCAAGGTGTGAAAATCCCATCAAGGTGTGAAAATCCCATAAACACCCTTCGAGAACATGAAGGTATAACAAAACAAAAAATATATTACAAATCTAACTTTTGGGAAAAAATAATGGTCAAGGTAACATCAATAAAGCAGACTTGCATCCCTTTAGATATTTTCGAACAAATAAATGACGACAATAAAGAAATAAAAATACTCCATGGTGTAAAAATTTGTAACGCAACAGTGTCATAAATAAAAGGACACCTGCATACCATAAAAATACCCTCGTCCACGCCAAGGTAGCACCATCAAAGAGCAGCTCCATCCTTCAAGGTTAAATGAGTCACATAAAAGACACCTGCATACCATAAAAATACCCTCGTCCACGCCAAGGTAGCGCCATCAAAGAGCAGCTCCATCCTTCAAGGTCAAATGAGTCACATAAAAGAAAATTGTATACCATAAAAATACCCTCGTCCAGGTGTATGGTCAAGGTCAAATTAACAAAGAGTAGTTGCATCTTTCAAGGTCGAATGAACACCTGCATGCCATAAATATACGCTCGCCCACGTGTATGGTCAAGGTCAACAGGGAGGGTAGGCGAGGGGGTGGGGGGAGTATAATGGAGTGGGGGGAGCAGAAAGGAGTGGGGGGAGACCCAGAACCGGGGTTTCCCTACTACTCATGACAACATTACCATACATAAATTAGTTATATATTTTTCCTACAGACGTGTGGAAAATTTTTTCGGCACGATGATGTCAAAAATCCGTGCGGAAAATTGGTTTTTCCACACTAGTGCGTAAAAATTTTTCAAAACGATTATGTCAAAATCAATAATAAATCCATTATAACTTGTAGTTATTACTTTTTTTCTCAGAATTAGTTACTGTTACATGAAGAGAGGTCAAGCTAAGTGATCTATGTGCCAAAATTCAAAAAAAATTTTTTTTTATTTATATGATCTATGTACCTATGCCAATGTCCTACTAGAAGATCTAAGTGCCAATTTCATCCTATTCGTTATAAAAAGCATTCATAGATGGCGAGAATCTGAATCCCAGATACTGTATCTCGCATACAGAATCCCAGTATAAAAGGAGCCTTAGACCTTTTCTATATTTTTTTGTTCAATTTATGTACAAACGTTTTTTTGATTTTGAACTGATATTAAAATTTTCTCTTACGAATGTTTTTGTGTATGTTTATTAACACAATATCAATAAAAAAATATACTATTGTATTATTCTTTGCTTTAAAACAGTTTTTTACATTTTCTGGTAGTTTTCGATTATGGCACTTAGATCACTTCGCTTGACCACTCTTCACATATGTATGTGATTGTTATAGTTAATTAAAAATTATTAAATTTCTTTGAAATATGTGTTACTTGTTTGCACACGTCTGTAGAAAAACTATTGTACCTGACACGCGCGAAAAATGTTTTCCCTGCAGTCGGCTACTTCACCGAACTCCGCTACGCGTCGTTCGGTGAACGGCAGACTCGTGCGGAAAAATTCATTTTCCGCACTTGTTAGGTAAATAGCTATTCTGTTGATTGAATTTAAAAATAAATAAATATATAAAAATACTTTGCAGCAATAATTGCTTTATTGTAATATTTTATAAAAATTAGAATTCGTGATTTAGGAATCAACGCCATGTTATGTAAATTTTTTAAATTTATTTTATGAAGTGTAGAATTTTTGTGTTCTTAATATTGGGGAATAAATGAGGTTTAACCAAAATTTTTACTTGGTTTTAAAAGTAAACACACGACTATTTATATGTATAGGTACCTATTATATTTTGTATGGTCGATAACGAACGTGGCAATTTTTCAAAATATTGGGATAGAACATATTATAGGAAAGAAAAAATATACTAATTTTTAGCTGTATACTTTTTCTTTTTTGAATTTACTTTAACATTAATTTACATGCATATATTGGTATATTTATTTTAAGTGGCCAAAATGAAAAAAAAAAAGTTACAACCTCAAACGTATAGTTGTATTTTAATGGGAAAACAATAAAGGACTTGAAAGCAATGTCAGATTTACAGGAATGTTAATCATTAGTTTGCTAATTGTATTTTTTAAAGTCAATGTATGATTTTTGTCATTTCCGTTACCTCACAGAAAAAATCAATAAAAAATATGTTCTGTCAATATTTGTCATTTATGTGATAGTTAATATGTTCGCTAATGTTTGACAATTACCAAAAGTAGTTTTGAAGTGAAAAATACCAAAACTTTAGAAGATCGTATTAGATAAACGCCGGATACATTATTTTTTGTTTTTTTTTAAATATAAAATATTTTCACAGTAGATTCTAACCTAATGGATCCATGAAAACTATTGGTAAGTATAGGGTAAGTATGCCGGGAATCGTATTAAGATAAATGGGATTGTATTGGAAGTAATTGGTCTTAATATAAAATGATTAAGTTTAGGTAACGGAAATGGCAGATTGGTAACGGAATTGACTTAAGGATAAAGTATGACATAAAGGTAATTTATAAACTCAAAAACGGTTATTTTATTTTATTATTTCCTAAAAAACTAGTAAATAAATTTGACAGAATGGAATCAAAATTTTTAATTTAAACAGATTCGATACTAACACAACAAATTAAATCTTGAATTCGATACACTCACTGGGGGGGGGGGGGGGGGGGGGGCTAATTTTACAGATAATGGCTATTAACTTTTTGAATATCTTGTTTGGTAGGCCAAACATAATTCTTTCCTTTTCTGATGAGGAATTTAACTGATAGAAGTCCACCGTCGTTTTTCTGAACCAACCCTAAAATAGTAAACAGAATTTATTTTAACTTGGAAGGTTATGACAAAAAAAATACCTGGATACCAGTGATTTTCAAATAATACCGCCACCCATTTGCCTACGCTAGGAACAGCGTTTTCCAAATTATTTGTTCTATTTTCTGGTCCAACTATGGAATCCGTATAATCTAGGATTTAAGTTAGGGAAAAATAAGTTTAAGTATAGCTGCATGGATGAACTAGACTTGGTAACCTTTGTTTTTAAATTACTAAAAGGATACCAATATTATTGTCTTCTAATATATTTAAACCTGATAGATTGAAAGCAAAACTACCATGTTCTACTGCGAAATGATAACAAATCTCCTCACTACTACAGTTAGCGCAACTGAGGTATCTTAGAGAGAGGACTTTTTGGTTTTCGTTCATGCAATTTTTCCAACATATCTGGTAGGATTTTGTTATATTTTTTATTTGTGCTAGATGCTTAAGCATTTCTTGTTTTACGATTTCGATATCTTGTTTATTTATTTTGAACAATTTTATATTTTTACAGTTGTTTTCAATGGATTTAATAATTTGTTTACTGTTTAAAATATCGGCTCCCTATAAAACCATTTTATCAGCTGTTCTTTTAACAACAGCGCCTACTCCGTCCATTGGTCCTTTGTCGAATATTAGTTTCAACTTGTTTTTAAAAGGCAACTCCGAGTAAAAGTTGTATTTTAACAACCTTAGGTACTTCCCTCCCTCCAACATTGTGTTTACCTTTGTTTGAGAAAACACCGACATGAGAATTTCACAAGGCAATAAGGCAAACGTTCCGGCGTCGATTCATTTTTCCTTCTTAAATCACAAATTTGTTGTGTATATTGTTTTTTTTTACTGTACTTTTATGCGCTGTAACCTTTTCTTAAACTTCTCCTTTGACTTTTTAAGTGATTCTATTTGTTTTCTTGCAGACTCCAGTTGCCGTCTAAGTTTAGTTATATTTTGCTGTGAGCGGCTTCTTCCTCTTAGTTTTTGATGAACTGCAGGCAGTTTTATATTTCTTAGTTCTAAATTTTGTTCGGGCGTTAAATTTAATGTACCATTTTTCAAATCCTGATCATCCTGCAAAACATTTCTTCTCAAATTTCGTCTGAACTTGTCTTGCTCTACCGGTTGTTCTGTAACGTCCTCTTGTTCTATCTCTTCTTGTCCTACTTGTTTCAAAATATTTTCTTCTACTTGTACTAAATTTTGTTTAAAATTTCTTACTTTTAATTATTTTTAGTTTATTCGACTTTTTTTTTTGTTGTTTCTTTCTTCGATCTTTTTTTCTTACTTTCAGCGTTTCTAATCAGGGCTTCTTCTCTTTCTCTCTTCAACCTTGCCACCAAAACTTTTTTTTTGTCTTCATTCATGCTAGTGAACCAAAACCACATTTAATTTTACTATAAAATTTAAAATAAAATTGTACAAAAAAATCTAAACTTTGTCACTTCCGTTACTTTTTTGTCAAGTCCGTTCGTCGGTTAATGGTAACAGATTTGACAAAATTGAAGTAACGGAGTTGACAAATACGCACGTATTGTGAATTGGGCCTAATAATAAACACTTTAGAAACATAATTTTTAGGCAAGGTTAAAGACCGTCGATAACTTAACTTTTCGTTTTAAGATTTTTTTGCTAAGGTTATCAAAAACGGTTTTATCTGCATAACAGACATGACAGACAAAAAATGGCCCACTTTTTTTTCTGTCTTAGAACACTAAAAATATAAAAACAATTAAAAAACATTTACTTACCCGATGTGCTTCTTAGCGCCAACCACCAACCTATACATCTATTTTCTTTCTGTTACACGGCGTTGTCACGTCATAAAGCAAATTTGGGAGAAAATTTTGTTAAACGGAACTTGACATCAGTTTCTGGGACGCAAGTAAAATTGAATAAAAAAAAGAGGTGGCATTTTTTACCAAAATAACTTGAAATACACGAATAATTATAAATGTATGTTACAATACCTTTTAGTTTTGTCAAATATTTACTAATAAACCCTTATTATTACCGTTTAATATCATGAGACTAGGTTGGGGACAGTAACGGAAGTTGACATTTGCACATGTATTTTGTGGGTAAATTTTTTGTAAGTTAGGTTTATTGACATTTTGCTTCAAGACTAAAGCAAAAGTACTGTTTTTTATACAGCAAAACAATATTTAATGTATTTTAAATCCAGAAGCTCCAAATAATAACCAGAGACACTAAAATCCTTAAAGTGGCCATTTAAAACAAATATACCCATATTATCCTTTTTAATGTAAAGTTTATCATTGGAAATTTTCTCGCCTATAGCGCATTCTCTGTCAATCTTTGGGCGTGGTCGCAAAATTTTTTCGCCTGCTGCGCTTTTTAACTTCGTTTATATGATGATAACCTCCCCCAAAGGAAAGTTCTGGATCCGCGCCTGGCTACCCTGTATAAAGACCATTACCAAAGTTGATAGCAATTTAATTAACTATAAAACAATTTACTTTACATTTTAGGGTAGAACGTTACTTAAAGGAATCATTGGGAAAGCTGCAATTAGATTATGTTGACTTGTATTTAATTCATTTTCCAATAACTACATCAGAACCTAAACCGAACCAGTTTGTTGGAATGGAACCTAAACCTACTGACCTTATTGCAACTTGGAAGGTAATCAAAAATAATACAAGATATACGAAAAATCAACTAAATTTCCCCTTTATCCCAAAATAGATAGGTAGTAGGTAAATATATATTTAACATCTTTAGGGCGGGGTTTAACGACAATTTTGCTGCAGTTCAATAATCAAATAAAATTATTTATTTTGGACCTCAAAGGCGCTCTAAAAACCGCAGTGACTAATAAATCCGGGTATTCTACAGCCGCTTTAAGGGAGAAAACAAGTAGCGGTGGATGTAGATGATGCTGCGATGAAGTGGTTTCAAAACTTTTGTGTGTCATCGCTTTTTATCTTTATCTTCTGGACATTCTAAAGATTTACTATAAAAATTTATTTCACTGAAACAGGTATTTACATATATTAATTTGTAAATAAACCTAAACTTCCAATCCAATTATTGGCTGAACAATGTAAACAAACAAATTGGTTCTACGAATGCAAAACTTGGTTGTAAATGTGTTTCCCATTTATTTAGAAACTCGAAGAACAAGTGGACCTTGGACTTGCCAAATCTATTGGAATTTCCAACTTCAATATCGAACAAGTTGGCAGAATAATTGCGAATTCTAGAATAAAACCTGCGGTTAACCAAATAGAACTACATGTTTACCTGCAACAACCTGAATTGGTCAAATATTGCCAAGATAATGGCATAGTATTAGTTTCATATGCATCGTTGGGAAATCCTGGCAGAAATAAATGGTTAGAAAAGAACGGAATGCCGTAAGTATTAACCAATTTCATATGGAAAGAATGCTCATGTACTTAGAGCTATATTTTTCTATTTGCAGTTGCATCATAAATTAAATACTAATATTTTCTATAAAGTTATAAAAAACCTACTATCTGCTAAGGAGTGAATCACTGGTAACATATATTCTTTTTACCCCAATACAGTGTCAGCTTTTTCCCTTTTTCCGCAATATTGTCCCGTATCGGAATGGTAGGCGACTGGGTTGTGTAGCTTAGATGGTTTTGATTTATGTTTTTATTTTCTACTGAGAGTGATTCTTTATTATTTACTGTGCCCTTATGGTGTGCTATCTAATCACTAAAATACTAAGGATTTTTAAGAGATTAATTTGAGAAACAGCAATACAGTAAAGCAATAAAAGTTTAAATAGTTCTCTAATAAGGAGAGATATTGTCCCTTTTTACTCACTTTAGAAAGGTGTTATTCCAGCAAGTTTAAAGACACAATTTTCACTTAACACATTGGCTGCCATGGCGGACACCGGACAAAACTATGATTTTACCACGCCACGGCAGACACCCGTGTCCGCTACATTTATTCAACGACACTGCCCAGCGGACAGACTTTTCTATAAAAGTTTTTATATGAGGTGTCTGTATTGGCGCTGCGGCACAGTCCACTTATCTTGGTTTTTTGATTAGACAATGTACATAGATTTTATACCCTGTGTCTGCTATTGTGTCCGCTATGGCGTGCATACTTAATTTTTTAAATAAATTTCCATACACGCCAAGGCAGGCACCCAATTTATAGTACTTATTTCAATAAAAATTTAAAGCGCGTTTTGTATTTATTTATTTTCTTTTAAGAAATGTAATCAAAATGTTAACACATTATATCAGGTGTTGTAATATAATAAACAGATATAAAGAAATCACTCCCTGGTTCTTCATTGGTCACAAAATACATAATTCTTCGGGTTCTGTTATTCATTTTTGCACAAAAATAGAATGTAATAAAATAAAACACGTAAATCGGCCTAAATTTGCAACGGAGAACTAGCAGTAGACACAACGTTATCTTACTTCCAACTGAAGTCTCCTTATTCTCCTTGCAGTAGGGCTATAGCTCTATATGATGGGCGGATTTGACGTGTCCGCTATCTACTTCGTGTCCGCTGTGGCGTACCCATATAAGAAAAATGTCTTCTCAGAGTGTCTTCTATGGAGCGTTATGGAAAAATGGCTTCACCACGCCATGTCAGACACCGGTATCTGTTTATGTTTTATTAAAAAAAAAACAGGCAAACAATACATCAAAAAAAAACTGCTATACTCAATAGTCTTAGAATTGCCGTATCTTAGGGGATTCAACCTAGGCCTGGCAGACCATTTTTACAAATTTGGCTTGGCAGCGAATGTGTTAATAGACAACTCTGACTAAAATAAAAATTATACAATTTTACACAATAAACGGTTAAATAAATTACTCAAAGAATACTTACACAATTGGAGCAAAATAGATTGGTTCTGGTGCAGTACTCTTTATGCCTTTAAAATTGTTGAATTTGGTATTGACTTTAAACTGAGAAGACAAACGGGCAAAGGTTACCTATACACTAAAACAATTGTTACAACTCTCTGAGTAAGTGATACTTCGAGTTTTTATACAGTTTTGCAACCCTTACCAACTGAAAAAAGGGGTTCCGTTTTGATATGTCAGCAATAATTTTGCACGTTAATAAAAGAGAGGATTTCCCTGGATGCACTATTAGAAGTGGAACCCTTTATCCCAACCAATTACAAACAATTATTTTTTATCAACATTCGTCTACCGACTCCTCCTACGAAACTAGAAATGTCCTTGTCCTTGTCCTTGTCCTATACACTATTTTTCCACTACACCTCTTTTTATCAAGCTTAATACTCACTAAGAGTCTTAGCACCACAGCGAAGTACGAGATGAGTAATCCATCCTTAAGGATATCAATCCATACCGACAATATGTCTCTGTATTTTCTAATATTTGCAGGTAATGGCTAAATATAGTTTTTTTTTAAGGTATATAGTAGGAATTGTTGTAATTGATAAAAGGACATCTTTCGCAGCCAAAAAAAATAATAACTTGCTCCCTTAACATAATGTTCTTCCAATAAGAAAAGGTATCTCTCTTTTTCGGGTTTATAAATAAAACTATAATAACTTATTTAAATTTCAATAAATTCGAAAAGCATTAATGTTAATAGAATACTTTTATTTTAGCACACGACAACGACTAAACCCTCTTAATGACTCAACAGTTAAATTGGTTGCAGATAAACATAATAAGTCTGTAGCTCAAGTACTGTTAAAATTCTGGATACAAAAGAATATAGCAGTTATTCCTAAAAGTGTAACGGCTAAAAGAATTCAGGAGAATTTTAATTTATTTGATTTCACTTTGGACAAGGATGACATTAAAACTCTTGAAGGCCTTGATCGAGGAGAAGAAGAAAGAATAACCAGGTTGGATTTTTCACCGGAGTAAGTACCTTATACACCTAAACACAAAGCACAGAGTAATGATTGGTCGACGATTGTCGCCAGAGAGGACACTTCGACTTCTATCGGTCTTTTTTCAATACGGCGGAAATCATACCAGGAATGGCAATTTACTGACCTGATGTAACTTTATTTATCAAATTAGAATCATAGCAGATTCGCGCCTTTTTTGAAAAGAGCCAGTCCCTACTACACGTATTTTTATATTTTACGATTTTTATACATTTAAGTTCTTTTAGTTCCAAGTATTGGTCTAAAGCATGGTACTCTATGATCTTTAGGAGTAGACAGTATATAGGCTTTCTTGTCAAACTGACAATTTATTAGTAAACGATTACAACGTGTTGCCAATTCAAATTTTAATTACAAACAAACAAAAAATAAAAACATAAGGAATGTAAATAACAACACAGCGGTGTAATACAAAGTACATGGAGTAAATCATAATAATCACATAAATGCTGCCCTACCATGACAGCCAAAGAGTTTGAAGTTAGGTTTATATTCAAGGAAGTCCTGAACAGAATAAAAAGCTTGTTTAGACAAGAATTCTTGTGCTTTATTTATAAACAGTTTTGTGTTTAATTTATTTATTATAATACATTCCATTTTGTTTAAACACTTGACGCCTATATACCGGGGTGAATTTTGACCAACACTCAGTCTGGAGTATGGCATATGCCTATCCTGAGCCTCTCTTGTAAAATATGAGTAAAGAAAGAAAGAGAAGAAATCTTTTATTCAACTGGGATATACATATTTATTGAGATACAATTCAATTGACAAAATTGGTAAAACGAACTCTTGTTGTATAAAATAAAATGTGGAATTCAAAAATCTTCACTAAATAGCGAAGGAAAAATATTAGAATAGAATAAATAAAGCTTTATTTTAATTTACACAGCTAGTCATAATAGCAATATACAAATAGATGTACAACAACATTTTTAAATATTTTGTTTAGCTATTTTTTGTTATTTAATATACGTATTAGGTGTTTTGTTCTATTCTTTTATTGAAAGTTTGTTGAAGTGCTAGAAACAAAAATAATTCCAATTATGATTTGCCCCCCCCCCCCCCTGAAAAAGTTTTTTCGGACGCCCTTGGTAAAGATCACAGTTTCGCTTCGGAGACCTATTATTGCTGGTGGCAAGTGTATAGCTAATAAGCTGCAAAATATATAGGCAAGGTAAAGTAAGAAACATATGCTTTAAAAATATTTTTGCAATATGTATTCGGAGGTACATTTTCAATACATCTCAAAATCTTTTCTTGTACCGTAAATGCTTTGTTAAAATAAGCAGATGAGCCCTAGAACAGCAGTCCATACTGCTAGACCGACTGCACTAGTCCATAGTGGACAAGCCTCATTATCCGCTAATTGACATTCCTCCGTAACTGCCTAATCAAAAAACACATTGAACTAAACCGACCACACAATATCTCCCTCTTTAATAATTTTCCATCAACCCTAATAAGATCTACTGTAGAATTTTTGGGAAAAATACTGCATAAGCACTGTTTTATCTGCATTCGAAACAATGCCATTATTCAGGCATTACCCGCTAAAATACTGGAAAACAGCACTCATGCTCACACCGTGTGCAAGCCAAAAATAGTAGTTTTCCTATTCAGTGCGCAAAGTTATGTTTTCCCGCACGCGAAAGCAGTTAGACGAACGACGCGAAGCGGAGTTCGGATAAGCTTTAAATGCGGGAAAACTACTTTGCGCACGTGTTAGGAACAATATTTTTTCTACGAGTGAAATAACTATATATTTTTTTAATTTTAAATTTTTATTGACATCAAAAACAACTTATAAGTACTTATACCTAAATTGCCTATTTATTATTATTAATTACATTAATATGGAATGTGCAGTTGGTCGCTTATTCTACATTTATTGCAGATCTAGCAACTAGAGGTGAAAATGTTGTAGTAGATGTAATTTCCTGGTTCATCAGTACTGTCGTGCTGCAAAAGGAAGAAATGGATCCATTCTTTGAAGTACTTGGAACTGCTTCATATTTTTTAGGGCTGCAGCTTAAAATTTTGTTGCTCAGCCCTTTTTTATAAGTTGTGGACTCATCGATGTATCCCTCAGCTACCGCAGTAGATTTCCAACCCCCCAAACGTTTTATGTCAGTGATTCCTTCTCCAGAATTGGCCAGTAACGTTGCTGATGACCTTCTGAAACTGTGCCCTGTATAGAGTTCCGGATTTGGCAGTTTCAAAAAGGCAGCTATTTCAGAAGGCATCTTTCCGAAACTATTTACTCCAACACATTGTGAAACGCATTTACCTTTTTTGTAGACTAAGAAACGCGTCTATAATATGGTAATTTTGCTTTAAAATAAGTGTGCGGGAAAAAAAATTTCCCGCACAGTGTGCGGGAAAGTGCTACTTTGCGTATGCAAAAGTGTGCGCAAAGTAGATTCTTTGCGGTCACTCGTAGAAAAAATATTTTTCAGTATCCAAATACATATTTTTTTACATTTATCAGTGACAAATATCTGTATTTGTTATTATTTTATTTTGGAGGGTTTAAATATTTAGATTTAATTGGTAGATATGAACACTCAATGATCTTTTAGTTTAAAAGCCTGCTGTAGTTTAATATAATATTATGTAACTAGCGTGTACTCGGCATGCGTTGCAACCCGCTGGTATAACTACAAACCCGATATATTAGTACCCGGCATGCCACTTTCTGAAATTGCACCCGTGCGAAGCCGGGGCGGGTCGCTAGTTATACATAAAAACCTTCCCCTTGAATCACTTTATCTATTAAAAAAAAAACAGCTTCAAAATCCGTTGCGTAGTTTTAAAGATTTAAGCACATACGAATAGGGACAGACGGGCGACAGCGACTTTGTTTTATACTATGTTAAGATATAGAATTTTGTAAGATTGATATTTGATTATATAATTTTTTTTATTTTTTTTTTAGGTTTTTGAACCATCCGGAATATCCATTTCCAAAAAAAACGACATAATATTTATTTATTATGCAACTTAAAACTAACTTTTGTTAATCTATTTTGAATAAAAAAATTTGACTAATTATTGGTAGATTGTTTTTTTATTTTTTACCCCTCAGGGAGCACTAATATAAAAATCCCCTTGAGCCAATGCAGTTTTGCTATCAGGTCTAATTCATAATAATTTGGAGATAATTTATTTATTTTATTTATTTATTTACAAATTAAGGATACAAACAGGTAGAGCTACCCAAAAATTTGTATCAACTGTTTACTAGAGTTCTTTATAAAACTATAATAATTTAATTTATGAAAAAAACTTAGTCTATATATGGGGGCGTTTAGGCCTAGATTAACGGTTGTTTGGGTCAAATGAAAATAAATCTACTGTCTAGTGGTTATAGAAGTTACACGCAGAGAAAACTGTTGGAGAAGATGAGGCGTGTTATAAAGGTAACTCATTAATTTATATACAAAAATTGAATCTGAACCATCGAATTGAGAATACAAAGGAAGTAGGATTTTGCATAAACCGCCTTACAACGCAACCGACGGAAGTCGGCCATTTTGAACCCCCATCTAATGTCTAAATATGACTCCATGTTTGTTTTGGTGGTTGACCGTGGTTGACACTAGTTGACAGGTCGAGCTGTGATTTCTGCTTTCTTTGCTGTTTTTGAGTTAATTTCCATTTTAATTAGTTAAGAACCATATTTAACGAATTCTAGTAAACTTATAATTACTTTAGTGCGACAGTGGAGTATACTTTTAGCGCTGGACAGCGATTAAAACGGATTAATTGTTTGGTATTATGGGTTAATGAAAAAGCTATAAATATGGTTAATTGTGCTGCTTGTGGGTGCTCCCAAACGCTAGGAAGTAAAAAACTGGGCATTACATTTCATCGGTAAGTTTATGTTTAGATATATAAACTTTTTTAATCTGTAGAGAAAAAAAAATGTAAATATTTAATTTAATATCAAAATACACATAACCTCCGAACCTCGCATGTCATTCGTCATTCATGGGCGTTCGTCTTATAAAACCAGAAAAATATTATTTATTTATTAATCGACTGGGTTACCCCATTTCTACAGAAAAGCAAATTAAAAATACTTATTGGTTTTTAGTTTTCCACATAATTATCCAAGAAAAAAGGGGGATCCTATATGAAATAGAGTTCTTTGCTCCAAGCATTTCTCTGAAGATTGGGTTGACAGAACTTCAAGATTGAAAGTTAGATTGGTCCCAACTGCAGTAGTGCCTACTTTTGAAGTAGCCAGGTTAAAAAATGTAAGTTTTGAAAGTATTGTATCAGGTCATTACATAATATTGGAAAATATGTAGGTAGGTAGAATTAAGAATATGAATACAAATAATTCTGCATTATTTATGCTTCTGAGGAAGCTGCTTTGTCACTTTTTCATAAATTATGTAGGTATCGATAAAAGTTTTTAGAGGTTTTATTGGTTTAATCTATTTTTAAAATTTTAAAGCCATGGATAAAGAATGTAATAAAACATGGATGGTATAGTATAGGTACGATAAACAAAGAAATTCATATTTAAAGATTAAAGACAATGATGTTTCTAGAATGATAGAAACGTTTTCCCAATATTCACCTGAGGACGACTGGAGATACCATTGATTAAAAAAAATAAATTCAAAGCAAGTCCCAAACCTTCTATCATTCAAAGAAATTCATATCAAAATATAAAAAAAAAATTACAAAGAGAGGTTGTATCACGTTATAGGTACTTTTGTGTCATTTGGTAAAGGTGCCAAACAGTGATAATTAAAAAACTTATATTTTTTTGGCAGGTACGTTCCTATGCAATATTTTATAAGGCACCATGTCAAACCCTGCCTGAAGATAATTATCCTACTGTGAATCTAAATGGAACACCTTCTGGTTACAACATATATTGGAAATGGCTCTTCCAGGACATTTTACTATCCAACAACACACCGAAGATTTTAGTATCTTCCTTTAATCTTATATGACAATCATTAATGGTTACGGTTTCCGGATTCTCCAAAGTGTATCGGTTAGTCTTAAACAAGGTGATAACGGTCTTTGATTTATTTAATATCAGTTTGTCTTTAGAAAACCAATAATTATTTACTTCAATCATAATTGTTAAATATGTTGCTCGAGAAGCTCATGGTCTTTATATGCTAGGATTTATTATAAGAACTTGTAAATACTTTAAAAATGTTAACGCCATAATAACTTTATATTAATCCCTGGTAGTTACAAAACTTTAGTATGCATGAACTATTTGGGATCCTCAGTATGCCAATAAGATTGCTCTTTTAAAATATATTCAGCGTACATTTTTAAAATTTTTGTACTACAAGTCATTTTCAGTTTATCCGCCAAGAGGTACAGATCAAGGGCTTTTGTGTAATTTGTTTAATTTCCCTTCTTTAAGACTATTGCGTATAGAAGCAAGAATTATTTTCTTATATAAAATAATTAGAGACAAAATAGATAATAAAGAGTTCTTAGGACTGCTTCTGTTTAGAATAGGCTTAGTCAATACTAGATCCGCACATGTATTTTATATTCCTACACCGAGGACAAATCTATACAAAAAATCACCACTTATAAGACTGTGCTCTATTTTAATAAATATTGTGGAGACATTGACATAATATATAATTTAAACTATGGAAAATTAAAATTAAGGAATAAACTGCTTAGGCAAATGCTAATTGAATATTTATCATAGCTTAGGATAGCTTTTAGAAATAGGGTTTATGTATCTATAATTAAGTTGTTGATACTAGAAATAAATAAAATGTTTGTATTATCTGCATAGTTTGTCATTTGACAATTTTCTTGTATACTAGAAATCTCATTAATATTATTTAGGTACATATAATAAACAGGACTATATTATATTATATTTTATTATTTTCTTGTGATTTGGTTCATGAAGAAATAGTAAGGTTTTTTAAAATTTTATTTTTTAACGTAGACGTTTTGGCAATAACTTCTTCAGTATTTATTATCTGAAACAATTTGTTTCCTGCAATTTTTTTTTTAATGTATAATAAAAGGTGTTTTTTAGTTATTTAACCAGATATTTACATTAAGGACCCTTTCACCTCCGTTACCTTATTTAAATAAATAATTAAAAGAAATAGTTGTATTGTTTTATTACACCAACCTTAACGTATCTTATAGGTATATATGAATCTAAATATTTTTTCTATTTTCTTCGTCAAATAAAATTTCATTAATCATTTTATTATTACCATTTTAATGATACGCCACAGGTGGACCGGAAACGCGCATGCGTCAAATGTTGCCGCCATCGGCCCCCATCCCGGACAACTGTCGATCTACCATACCCTACTTCCTTTGTATTCTTATTTCGTTGATCTGAACCAAAAAAATGGTTGTCTTATAACAAAAATACTAGGTAAAGCATGTTTCACGAAAAATGGATAGGACTTAATGACTGCAGTAAAAGTACCTGGGGCGATCCCATTATTTATGACCGTTTGGTATAATTATTTGAAAGGACCGGATTGTAAAAATTATAATTATTGTAAATATAGGCACATCAGATAGGTTGGGTTGCTTAATTTATATTTAAATACGTTTTTGCGGTAAAATTTGTTAGTTTTAATTTCTTGCTGGAAGAGTTTAGTTGTATTACCGATATCATTTTGCCAAACGTATAAAAAAACAGTATGTGGCGTCCGTGGAAAAACATTGATGGTGCTTCTTCTAGTGTTGCCGCGAAGAAAATGCATTTATCTCTCGATGCTAGGGAAATTGTAAAAACTCACGGAGGACTTAATGCTAGTGCTGCTGCGACTGAAACGTCTTATTTGACTAAGATACCTCTGACTACAGTAAAAAGAATCGCGTCAAATCCCATTAAATCTAGAAAGAAGCGTAAAGATGCCGGTTTCACCAAATGTTTCGACGAAAGCGACAAGGACTTGATAAGACGAAAATCTACACCATTTACGAAGAGCAACGCGTACCTACATTAGATTATCTGAAGCAACGGCTTACCAATGATGAAACCCAAATAAGTTGTAGCCGCACTAGCCTTTGGAGAGTTTTGTCGGAAATGGGCTTCAGATACCGCAAAATTGACAAAAGGCAAGTACTTATGGAATCCCACCGTTTACAAAAATGGCGTCATGAGTATATAACTTCGGTAAGGAAATACCGTTCTGAAAACCGTCCAATAATTTACCTCGACGAGACACGCATGAAACACCATCCAAAGGCTGGTCTGATTCTTCCGATAAGTGTAAAACAAAAGCTCCGTCAAATAAAGGAAAAAGAATAACCATTTTACATGCTGGGTCAGAAAACGGTTGGGTTCCAAATGCCTTGTGGCTTTCTGCAAAAAACATTAAAGACTCTAGTGGGGACTACCATAAAGATACAACGGCCGAACGTTTTGAGGAATGGTTCAAGAATTGTCTTTTACCAAATATTCCTCAGAATAGCGTGATAGTAATGGACAATTCGAGCTATCACAGTCGCCAATTACATAAAGCTCCAAGCTCAAATAATACAAAATTGGAGATTCAGAACTACATGGCGGCGAATGATATATATTTTGAAGAAAGTTATAAAAAAAGTGATCTTTTAGAAGTTTTAAAGAAATTTTGTATAAAAAAGTATATGTTTGTGACACATTGGCAGAAGAAATTGGACATACAGTGTTACGGCTCCCACCCTATTATTGCATTTTTAACCCCATAGAGCATAATATGTGGCACCAGCTAAAATTACTGGTTAGGTCTGAAAATATTTCTCCTACTTTAAGTTCTAGTGTTGTAGAATTAATACGAAAATGCTTTAAAGATATTCCCCCAGGTAGTTGGAAAAATTCAGTCCGTCACGTAATAACTGTAGAAAATTCGTATATTAGTCTGGATCGTATAATTAATCCAATTATAATTAATTTTGATGAGGATAGCGATAGCGATAGCGAAACAGAACTACCTATAGAATGACATTATAAATGTAAATAAATATGACTAGTAATATTTTTAAAAAATGTTATTTCATTTGATTACATTAATATAATCATATCATCGGATGTAACTCGAAAGCAGGAAATATAGTTGTTCCGGTTTAACTGGAAGTTGATTTTTTTGGGAAGATAATAAAAATTAAAGATAGGGACATGTAAGCCGTTTTGCTCTAAGACGTACTGTTAGAAAGTTATAAGCTGTCAAAGTTCAAAAATGTCACTTTTCGAGAGTCAATATCTCGGAAACTATGTAGTATAGACTAATAGTGCATTTAATAAAAAATAATTATAATTTATATTAATAGAATTTAAAAATGTAAAAATATACAGGGTGTTCCATTTTAAAAAAAATAACGTCAACACTTGACAGTTGGTGACATTACTGACATATTATGGTATAATAATCAAATAGTAAAATTTTAGTCCTATAGATTGCCCAAAACCCGGATCCGATATCACTTTTCGTTCGCCTGTAATTAAGCCGTTTCGGAACATTTGCCCAACCCTGTATAGGCGGCTACATTTAAAATATGTGCGTATATTGTCGTTGTAGTTGTCAGTTTTGACATTTTCACATTTGCGATTTTTTTCTCGGAAACGGTTAGAGTGGAACGATTGAAACTTTGTCAGTTTAGAGAGGAATAGTGGAGGTACGTTGTGTGAAAATTTCGAATATACAGGGTGTGCCGAAAAAAAGTTATTAATTTTTAAAATCGAAGAATATCGGATTCTCGTTGGCATTCGATACAGGTCGTAAAAATGAGTTTTTTCGATTTAAACTTTTTCGACGAATAGACGACGGTGGGCTACAGAACCCTATTGTTTGTGAGCGCGATCGAAAGTTTGGAAGTAATTTTTTAAATTTTTTCAAAGTTAAATATGGGACTAAACCTATTGAATCGTTAATAAGTCGAATTGGGTTCATCCGATCGACATTCGGTTTGGATAATCCTTTAGGCAATTATTAAAGGTTGCTAACAAATGGTTGGAAGTCGAAAATTGGCCGTAACAGGTACCTATTGGATCGCCAATAAGTCGAATTGGGTGCATTCGATCGACATTCGGTTTGGATAATCGTTTAGGCCATCTCGAATACTACCTTTTTTCAATATACCGTTCTATACCTAACTGGAATGGAAATTGCCGAAAATCATAAGAAACTGGGAACCATAATGTTAGCATGATTTTTTCACGGTCTTAATTTTTTTTCGTAAAGAAAACGACTTTAGATCGAAACGTTGTATACTTTAGCAGATAGAGCTAGTCAAATTGTATTTATGAGATATATTTTCGTTTCTTTATCTTTAATACGGAAAAAATGGCAAGCTTCCGAAATTTCATTTCCTAAATATTCTATCACGTCGCACTGGTTTGCTTAAATACTTCTGCAAGTGTCTATATATAAATTTTTTAATATTTTCTTGGTCCACTATATCGACGGATAAACAAGCTTTAGTTTGCATAGTACGCGCGCTCTGGGAAAACATTATTTGTGGCTCAAAAAAATTAATTTATGATTTTTTCAGAGATATTTTTATCTGATGTTTTACTATATCGACTGTGGCTTATTCAATTTTTAACAAAACCGTTTTATTTTTCTCTCAAAACATGCGCTGATTTTTCTCAACATTCTTGCATGTCCAAACTTATCAAAATATATTCGCAAATTTGAGAAAAGTCGCTTTTTTGAGTGCGGAAGCAAGCAAAATTTACAAATTCTAAAACCATTCTCTTTTGACAAGAGTGCTTTGATTTTCATGAAAATTAATTCTAAAAATCCGGCTGTCAAAAATGGCGAAAAATGGGTGTTATGACTTGCTATAGTAATAAGAACATTTCCAGATTTTGAATTGGATGGAATATCTACCTTGAACCTTCTTCTAATTTTATTGACCAAAATTTTGGCCCAAAATGTTTTAGAAATAGTTGTAATCTCGATTTTAAAGATTGCGTTCCGACATTGATAATCCGTCGCCACGTGGTAGGAGGTTGTTCGACATTTCGATATTTGCGAATTTTTTCTTCGGAAACGGTTAGAGCAAAACGATTCAAACTTTCTGGACGTAGAAAGGAATAGTCGGGGCACGTTCTGGGAACAATTTTCAATATACAGGTTGTACCGGAAAAAAGTTATTAAAGTCAGTTTGAAAATAATGTTTTTTTGGTTGTAGCGCGATACAGGTGGCAAAAATCATTTTAATCGATTTAAACTTTTTCGACGTGTAGACGACGTTGGGCTACAAAACACTGTTGTTTGCGAACGCGATCGAAAGTTGGGAATTCATTTTTTTGATTTTTTTTAAATCAATGTAGGGTCATGTTGGATCGTTAATAAATCGAATTGGGTGCGTCCCACATATTTTTGGTTTGGAGATTTGTTTAGGTCATCTCAAATACTACTTTTTTCAAATATATTGTTCTATACCTAACGGTAATAGAAATGGTCAATAATTGTAAACAAGTGAAATAAGCTATTTCAGACAAGTTTTTTATGCGGTTTTTATGTTTTTTCATACGGAAAACAACTTTGGATCGAAATGTTATATACCTTAGCGAAGAGAGCAAACTACAATGAAAAAGTATTTTTTTTGTTTCTTCAATTTTAATACGGAAAAATCGGGAAGCTTTTGAATTCTTACAGCGACAATCCTCGGTACAAAAAAAAATAACTTGGGTTCTGAAGAAACTAAACATATCTTTTTTATCGCAAATCGAAATGCTTTACAATTATTAGAGGTTGCTGACAAATTATTTTGTAAAAAGTATGAAATAAAATAAACGAACTCGAACACTGCCGTGCCCGAAGGGCTCGGCACAATAAGCTTTTAAACTAATTTAGCAGCTATCAATGTAAGAATAGCTTCTTTACTTATGTTTAAATTGATTGATTGATTTTTATAGGACAAACTTGGAAAGTATATTCCACATTGCATACGTTTGCTGTGCGATTTTAAAAAGAGCCAGTGCTGATAGGTTCAATGTTAATATCAATGTCATAATATTAAATATCTTATATTTCCGTAACGAAAAGTCGTAGCGAATCGAGCGAGACGGCATTGGAAACTGGACATCGAGCACTATACGATGTCGTCTTCAAGCAATAGAAAACATAGAAAAAAGAAACTAAGAAAAATACTTTTTAAATACAAATTTTTAGTACTAATAATAGATGCACTCTCGGCTGACGATTAGCGATATGTACCCAGTCTAGTTAATAGTTTTGGCGGCTGTATGGGCGGTTGCACCGTCCTGTTGAAAATATCCAAAACGTAGTTCGTCGTCGTCAAGTAATTGCTCCACAAATGGGTTCAAAATATTATCTCTATACCGCTGTGCTATAACTGTGTCATGGAAAAAAAGATATCCAACAATTCTTCTTCGGGAAAGAGCTAACCAGACACCAATTTTTTGAGGGTGCAATGTGGACAAAAAAATCGGGATTTTCACAACTCTACATGTGTGTATTCCGAGAATTCACATAACCGGAGAGGTGGAACCAGATTTCTTCCGACAAAAATGTCAGGTCTAATAAATCATTTCTTTCCAATAAATTTTGGGTAAACCATTGAGAGTAATTCTTAGTAAGTCTTTCAAAATCTGCGGCTTGTATTTTTGGAATACTTGCACTTTATAAGGAAATAAATTTAGCTGCTTGTTAAGAATAGTCCTGCTTGTTCCATAAGATCTTCCCACTTCTTGGGACAGGCACCTTGTTAGCGTATTTTGCATTATTTCACGAACGCTTGACACAAGTTCTTCTGTTCTCCTTTTTTGTGTTGTATAGAACCTGTTTCCCTAAACAAAGCCACGGTTCTTTTCAGGCAATGATAAAAATCCCCAGCCATAAAAGCAACGTTAGGAAAATCTTCGTGAAAATCGTCCATGCACAAACCCGGATTGTATTGCCATTCGCCATTTACTCTAACCCCGTTTCGAAAATACGCTTCAACCATAAATGTTTTGTGCTCCGTAAAGTCCATTGTGTGAATTGTTCAAGAAATTGGAAAAATTAGCGATGAATAAAATTACTTGCAACGACTGTCAAAGATGACGGAATAACTGATTAATTGTTAATTCAGGTACTTACTGACACCCAACAGGTATTAAGCTCTACGGCTAGGCATAACGTCCTTAGATGCAAGGCCCTCTTTGATGCAATTAATTTTTGCTTGCACTGTATATACAGTGTCACCAGTAAAGTCCGCATCATATGGGATTTTTTTTTATTAATAGCTTTATTCGAAATTTGACTTTGGCATCAAGCTCTGCTTCGATCGAGATAAAAATTAAGCAAAAAAAATAGTAGTCACGTGATTCGCATTATCTGTCAAATTTTAATTTTTTCAAAAAAATAATTTAAAAGTGGGGTTATTTTTGAAAATATTGAAAAAAGTTATTAGAAAAAGCTTTTTTAAATACAGTTTCTAGCCCACATGCAAAATTTCAGACGCCCTTGGTAAAGATCACAGTTTCGCTTCGGAGACCTATTATTGCTGGTGGCAAGTGTATAGCTAATAAGCTGCAAAATATATAGGCAAGGTAAAGTAAGAAACATATGCTTTAAAAATATTTTTGCAATATGTATTCGGAGGTACATTTTCAATACATCTCAAAATCTTTTCTTGTACCGTAAATGCTTTGTTAAAATAAGCAGATGAGCCCTAGAACAGCAGTCCATACTGCTAGACCGACTGCACTAGTCCATAGTGGACAAGCCTCATTATCCGCTAATTGACATTCCTCCGTAACTGCCTAATCAAAAAACACATTGAACTAAACCGACCACACAATATCTCCCTCTTTAATAATTTTCCATCAACCCTAATAAGATCTACTGTAGAATTTTTGGGAAAAATACTGCATAAGCACTGTTTTATCTGCATTCGAAACAATGCCATTATTCAGGCATTACCCGCTAAAATACTGGAAAACAGCACTCATGCTCACACCGTGTGCAAGCCAAAAATAGTAGTTTTCCTATTCAGTGCGCAAAGTTATGTTTTCCCGCACGCGAAAGCAGTTAGACGAACGACGCGAAGCGGAGTTCGGATAAGCTTTAAATGCGGGAAAACTACTTTGCGCACGTGTTAGGAACAATATTTTTTCTACGAGTGAAATAACTATATATTTTTTTAATTTTAAATTTTTATTGACATCAAAAACAACTTATAAGTACTTATACCTAAATTGCCTATTTATTATTATTAATTACATTAATATGGAATGTGCAGTTGGTCGCTTATTCTACATTTATTGCAGATCTAGCAACTAGAGGTGAAAATGTTGTAGTAGATGTAATTTCCTGGTTCATCAGTACTGTCGTGCTGCAAAAGGAAGAAATGGATCCATTCTTTGAAGTACTTGGAACTGCTTCATATTTTTTAGGGCTGCAGCTTAAAATTTTGTTGCTCAGCCCTTTTTTATAAGTTGTGGACTCATCGATGTATCCCTCAGCTACCGCAGTAGATTTCCAACCCCCCAAACGTTTTATGTCAGTGATTCCTTCTCCAGAATTGGCCAGTAACGTTGCTGATGACCTTCTGAAACTGTGCCCTGTATAGAGTTCCGGATTTGGCAGTTTCAAAAAGGCAGCTATTTCAGAAGGCATCTTTCCGAAACTATTTACTCCAACACATTGTGAAACGCATTTACCTTTTTTGTAGACTAAGAAACGCGTCTATAATATGGTAATTTTGCTTTAAAATAAGTGTGCGGGAAAAAAAATTTCCCGCACAGTGTGCGGGAAAGTGCTACTTTGCGTATGCAAAAGTGTGCGCAAAGTAGATTCTTTGCGGTCACTCGTAGAAAAAATATTTTTCAGTATCCAAATACATATTTTTTTACATTTATCAGTGACAAATATCTGTATTTGTTATTATTTTATTTTGGAGGGTTTAAATATTTAGATTTAATTGGTAGATATGAACACTCAATGATCTTTTAGTTTAAAAGCCTGCTGTAGTTTAATATAATATTATGTAACTAGCGTGTACTCGGCATGCGTTGCAACCCGCTGGTATAACTACAAACCCGATATATTAGTACCCGGCATGCCACTTTCTGAAATTGCACCCGTGCGAAGCCGGGGCGGGTCGCTAGTTATACATAAAAACCTTCCCCTTGAATCACTTTATCTATTAAAAAAAAAACAGCTTCAAAATCCGTTGCGTAGTTTTAAAGATTTAAGCACATACGAATAGGGACAGACGGGCGACAGCGACTTTGTTTTATACTATGTTAAGATATAGAATTTTGTAAGATTGATATTTGATTATATAATTTTTTTTATTTTTTTTTTAGGTTTTTGAACCATCCGGAATATCCATTTCCAAAAAAAACGACATAATATTTATTTATTATGCAACTTAAAACTAACTTTTGTTAATCTATTTTGAATAAAAAAATTTGACTAATTATTGGTAGATTGTTTTTTTATTTTTTACCCCTCAGGGAGCACTAATATAAAAATCCCCTTGAGCCAATGCAGTTTTGCTATCAGGTCTAATTCATAATAATTTGGAGATAATTTATTTATTTTATTTATTTATTTACAAATTAAGGATACAAACAGGTAGAGCTACCCAAAAATTTGTATCAACTGTTTACTAGAGTTCTTCATAAAACTATAATAATTTAATTTATGAAAAAAACTTAGTCTATATATGGGGGCGTTTAGGCCTAGATTAACGGTTGTTTGGGTCAAATGAAAATAAATCTACTGTCTAGTGGTTATAGAAGTTACACGCAGAGAAAACTGTTGGAGAAGATGAGGCGTGTTATAAAGGTAACTCATTAATTTATATACAAAAATTGAATCTGAACCATCGAATTGAGAATACAAAGGAAGTAGGATTTTGCATAAACCGCCTTACAACGCAACCGACGGAAGTCGGCCATTTTGAACCCCCATCTAATGTCTAAATATGACTCCATGTTTGTTTTGGTGGTTGACCGTGGTTGACACTAGTTGACAGGTCGAGCTGTGATTTCTGCTTTCTTTGCTGTTTTTGAGTTAATTTCCATTTTAATTAGTTAAGAACCATATTTAACGAATTCTAGTAAACTTATAATTACTTTAGTGCGACAGTGGAGTATACTTTTAGCGCTGGACAGCGATTAAAACGGATTAATTGTTTGGTATTATGGGTTAATGAAAAAGCTATAAATATGGTTAATTGTGCTGCTTGTGGGTGCTCCCAAACGCTAGGAAGTAAAAAACTGGGCATTACATTTCATCGGTAAGTTTATGTTTAGATATATAAACTTTTTTAATCTGTAGAGAAAAAAAAATGTAAATATTTAATTTAATATCAAAATACACATAACCTCCGAACCTCGCATGTCATTCGTCATTCATGGGCGTTCGTCTTATAAAACCAGAAAAATATTATTTATTTATTAATCGACTGGGTTACCCCATTTCTACAGAAAAGCAAATTAAAAATACTTATTGGTTTTTAGTTTTCCACATAATTATCCAAGAAAAAAGGGGGATCCTATATGAAATAGAGTTCTTTGCTCCAAGCATTTCTCTGAAGATTGGGTTGACAGAACTTCAAGATTGAAAGTTAGATTGGTCCCAACTGCAGTAGTGCCTACTTTTGAAGTAGCCAGGTTAAAAAATGTAAGTTTTGAAAGTATTGTATCAGGTCATTACATAATATTGGAAAATATGTAGGTAGGTAGAATTAAGAATATGAATACAAATAATTCTGCATTATTTATGCTTCTGAGGAAGCTGCTTTGTCACTTTTTCATAAATTATGTAGGTATCGATAAAAGTTTTTAGAGGTTTTATTGGTTTAATCTATTTTTAAAATTTTAAAGCCATGGATAAAGAATGTAATAAAACATGGATGGTATAGTATAGGTACGATAAACAAAGAAATTCATATTTAAAGATTAAAGACAATGATGTTTCTAGAATGATAGAAACGTTTTCCCAATATTCACCTGAGGACGACTGGAGATACCATTGATTAAAAAAAATAAATTCAAAGCAAGTCCCAAACCTTCTATCATTCAAAGAAATTCATATCAAAATATAAAAAAAAAATTACAAAGAGAGGTTGTATCACGTTATAGGTACTTTTGTGTCATTTGGTAAAGGTGCCAAACAGTGATAATTAAAAAACTTATATTTTTTTGGCAGGTACGTTCCTATGCAATATTTTATAAGGCACCATGTCAAACCCTGCCTGAAGATAATTATCCTACTGTGAATCTAAATGGAACACCTTCTGGTTACAACATATATTGGAAATGGCTCTTCCAGGACATTTTACTATCCAACAACACACCGAAGATTTTAGTATCTTCCTTTAATCTTATATGACAATCATTAATGGTTACGGTTTCCGGATTCTCCAAAGTGTATCGGTTAGTCTTAAACAAGGTGATAACGGTCTTTGATTTATTTAATATCAGTTTGTCTTTAGAAAACCAATAATTATTTACTTCAATCATAATTGTTAAATATGTTGCTCGAGAAGCTCATGGTCTTTATATGCTAGGATTTATTATAAGAACTTGTAAATACTTTAAAAATGTTAACGCCATAATAACTTTATATTAATCCCTGGTAGTTACAAAACTTTAGTATGCATGAACTATTTGGGATCCTCAGTATGCCAATAAGATTGCTCTTTTAAAATATATTCAGCGTACATTTTTAAAATTTTTGTACTACAAGTCATTTTCAGTTTATCCGCCAAGAGGTACAGATCAAGGGCTTTTGTGTAATTTGTTTAATTTCCCTTCTTTAAGACTATTGCGTATAGAAGCAAGAATTATTTTCTTATATAAAATAATTAGAGACAAAATAGATAATAAAGAGTTCTTAGGACTGCTTCTGTTTAGAATAGGCTTAGTCAATACTAGATCCGCACATGTATTTTATATTCCTACACCGAGGACAAATCTATACAAAAAATCACCACTTATAAGACTGTGCTCTATTTTAATAAATATTGTGGAGACATTGACATAATATATAATTTAAACTATGGAAAATTAAAATTAAGGAATAAACTGCTTAGGCAAATGCTAATTGAATATTTATCATAGCTTAGGATAGCTTTTAGAAATAGGGTTTATGTATCTATAATTAAGTTGTTGATACTAGAAATAAATAAAATGTTTGTATTATCTGCATAGTTTGTCATTTGACAATTTTCTTGTATACTAGAAATCTCATTAATATTATTTAGGTACATATAATAAACAGGACTATATTATATTATATTTTATTATTTTCTTGTGATTTGGTTCATGAAGAAATAGTAAGGTTTTTTAAAATTTTATTTTTTAACGTAGACGTTTTGGCAATAACTTCTTCAGTATTTATTATCTGAAACAATTTGTTTCCTGCAATTTTTTTTTTAATGTATAATAAAAGGTGTTTTTTAGTTATTTAACCAGATATTTACATTAAGGACCCTTTCACCTCCGTTACCTTATTTAAATAAATAATTAAAAGAAATAGTTGTATTGTTTTATTACACCAACCTTAACGTATCTTATAGGTATATATGAATCTAAATATTTTTTCTATTTTCTTCGTCAAATAAAATTTCATTAATCATTTTATTATTACCATTTTAATGATACGCCACAGGTGGACCGGAAACGCGCATGCGTCAAATGTTGCCGCCATCGGCCCCCATCCCGGACAACTGTCGATCTACCATACCCTACTTCCTTTGTATTCTTATTTCGTTGATCTGAACCAAAAAAATGGTTGTCTTATAACAAAAATACTAGGTAAAGCATGTTTCACGAAAAATGGATAGGACTTAATGACTGCAGTAAAAGTACCTGGGGCGATCCCATTATTTATGACCGTTTGGTATAATTATTTGAAAGGACCGGATTGTAAAAATTATAATTATTGTAAATATAGGCACATCAGATAGGTTGGGTTGCTTAATTTATATTTAAATACGTTTTTGCGGTAAAATTTGTTAGTTTTAATTTCTTGCTGGAAGAGTTTAGTTGTATTACCGATATCATTTTGCCAAACGTATAAAAAAACAGTATGTGGCGTCCGTGGAAAAACATTGATGGTGCTTCTTCTAGTGTTGCCGCGAAGAAAATGCATTTATCTCTCGATGCTAGGGAAATTGTAAAAACTCACGGAGGACTTAATGCTAGTGCTGCTGCGACTGAAACGTCTTATTTGACTAAGATACCTCTGACTACAGTAAAAAGAATCGCGTCAAATCCCATTAAATCTAGAAAGAAGCGTAAAGATGCCGGTTTCACCAAATGTTTCGACGAAAGCGACAAGGACTTGATAAGACGAAAATCTACACCATTTACGAAGAGCAACGCGTACCTACATTAGATTATCTGAAGCAACGGCTTACCAATGATGAAACCCAAATAAGTTGTAGCCGCACTAGCCTTTGGAGAGTTTTGTCGGAAATGGGCTTCAGATACCGCAAAATTGACAAAAGGCAAGTACTTATGGAATCCCACCGTTTACAAAAATGGCGTCATGAGTATATAACTTCGGTAAGGAAATACCGTTCTGAAAACCGTCCAATAATTTACCTCGACGAGACACGCATGAAACACCATCCAAAGGCTGGTCTGATTCTTCCGATAAGTGTAAAACAAAAGCTCCGTCAAATAAAGGAAAAAGAATAACCATTTTACATGCTGGGTCAGAAAACGGTTGGGTTCCAAATGCCTTGTGGCTTTCTGCAAAAAACATTAAAGACTCTAGTGGGGACTACCATAAAGATACAACGGCCGAACGTTTTGAGGAATGGTTCAAGAATTGTCTTTTACCAAATATTCCTCAGAATAGCGTGATAGTAATGGACAATTCGAGCTATCACAGTCGCCAATTACATAAAGCTCCAAGCTCAAATAATACAAAATTGGAGATTCAGAACTACATGGCGGCGAATGATATATATTTTGAAGAAAGTTATAAAAAAAGTGATCTTTTAGAAGTTTTAAAGAAATTTTGTATAAAAAAGTATATGTTTGTGACACATTGGCAGAAGAAATTGGACATACAGTGTTACGGCTCCCACCCTATTATTGCATTTTTAACCCCATAGAGCATAATATGTGGCACCAGCTAAAATTACTGGTTAGGTCTGAAAATATTTCTCCTACTTTAAGTTCTAGTGTTGTAGAATTAATACGAAAATGCTTTAAAGATATTCCCCCAGGTAGTTGGAAAAATTCAGTCCGTCACGTAATAACTGTAGAAAATTCGTATATTAGTCTGGATCGTATAATTAATCCAATTATAATTAATTTTGATGAGGATAGCGATAGCGATAGCGAAACAGAACTACCTATAGAATGACATTATAAATGTAAATAAATATGACTAGTAATATTTTTAAAAAATGTTATTTCATTTGATTACATTAATATAATCATATCATCGGATGTAACTCGAAAGCAGGAAATATAGTTGTTCCGGTTTAACTGGAAGTTGATTTTTTTGGGAAGATAATAAAAATTAAAGATAGGGACATGTAAGCCGTTTTGCTCTAAGACGTACTGTTAGAAAGTTATAAGCTGTCAAAGTTCAAAAATGTCACTTTTCGAGAGTCAATATCTCGGAAACTATGTAGTATAGACTAATAGTGCATTTAATAAAAAATAATTATAATTTATATTAATAGAATTTAAAAATGTAAAAATATACAGGGTGTTCCATTTTAAAAAAAATAACGTCAACACTTGACAGTTGGTGACATTACTGACATATTATGGTATAATAATCAAATAGTAAAATTTTAGTCCTATAGATTGCCCAAAACCCGGATCCGATATCACTTTTCGTTCGCCTGTAATTAAGCCGTTTCGGAACATTTGCCCAACCCTGTATAGGCGGCTACATTTAAAATATGTGCGTATATTGTCGTTGTAGTTGTCAGTTTTGACATTTTCACATTTGCGATTTTTTTCTCGGAAACGGTTAGAGTGGAACGATTGAAACTTTGTCAGTTTAGAGAGGAATAGTGGAGGTACGTTGTGTGAAAATTTCGAATATACAGGGTGTGCCGAAAAAAAGTTATTAATTTTTAAAATCGAAGAATATCGGATTCTCGTTGGCATTCGATACAGGTCGTAAAAATGAGTTTTTTCGATTTAAACTTTTTCGACGAATAGACGACGGTGGGCTACAGAACCCTATTGTTTGTGAGCGCGATCGAAAGTTTGGAAGTAATTTTTTAAATTTTTTCAAAGTTAAATATGGGACTAAACCTATTGAATCGTTAATAAGTCGAATTGGGTTCATCCGATCGACATTCGGTTTGGATAATCCTTTAGGCAATTATTAAAGGTTGCTAACAAATGGTTGGAAGTCGAAAATTGGCCGTAACAGGTACCTATTGGATCGCCAATAAGTCGAATTGGGTGCATTCGATCGACATTCGGTTTGGATAATCGTTTAGGCCATCTCGAATACTACCTTTTTTCAATATACCGTTCTATACCTAACTGGAATGGAAATTGCCGAAAATCATAAGAAACTGGGAACCATAATGTTAGCATGATTTTTTCACGGTCTTAATTTTTTTTCGTAAAGAAAACGACTTTAGATCGAAACGTTGTATACTTTAGCAGATAGAGCTAGTCAAATTGTATTTATGAGATATATTTTCGTTTCTTTATCTTTAATACGGAAAAAATGGCAAGCTTCCGAAATTTCATTTCCTAAATATTCTATCACGTCGCACTGGTTTGCTTAAATACTTCTGCAAGTGTCTATATATAAATTTTTTAATATTTTCTTGGTCCACTATATCGACGGATAAACAAGCTTTAGTTTGCATAGTACGCGCGCTCTGGGAAAACATTATTTGTGGCTCAAAAAAATTAATTTATGATTTTTTCAGAGATATTTTTATCTGATGTTTTACTATATCGACTGTGGCTTATTCAATTTTTAACAAAACCGTTTTATTTTTCTCTCAAAACATGCGCTGATTTTTCTCAACATTCTTGCATGTCCAAACTTATCAAAATATATTCGCAAATTTGAGAAAAGTCGCTTTTTTGAGTGCGGAAGCAAGCAAAATTTACAAATTCTAAAACCATTCTCTTTTGACAAGAGTGCTTTGATTTTCATGAAAATTAATTCTAAAAATCCGGCTGTCAAAAATGGCGAAAAATGGGTGTTATGACTTGCTATAGTAATAAGAACATTTCCAGATTTTGAATTGGATGGAATATCTACCTTGAACCTTCTTCTAATTTTATTGACCAAAATTTTGGCCCAAAATGTTTTAGAAATAGTTGTAATCTCGATTTTAAAGATTGCGTTCCGACATTGATAATCCGTCGCCACGTGGTAGGAGGTTGTTCGACATTTCGATATTTGCGAATTTTTTCTTCGGAAACGGTTAGAGCAAAACGATTCAAACTTTCTGGACGTAGAAAGGAATAGTCGGGGCACGTTCTGGGAACAATTTTCAATATACAGGTTGTACCGGAAAAAAGTTATTAAAGTCAGTTTGAAAATAATGTTTTTTTGGTTGTAGCGCGATACAGGTGGCAAAAATCATTTTAATCGATTTAAACTTTTTCGACGTGTAGACGACGTTGGGCTACAAAACACTGTTGTTTGCGAACGCGATCGAAAGTTGGGAATTCATTTTTTTGATTTTTTTTAAATCAATGTAGGGTCATGTTGGATCGTTAATAAATCGAATTGGGTGCGTCCCACATATTTTTGGTTTGGAGATTTGTTTAGGTCATCTCAAATACTACTTTTTTCAAATATATTGTTCTATACCTAACGGTAATAGAAATGGTCAATAATTGTAAACAAGTGAAATAAGCTATTTCAGACAAGTTTTTTATGCGGTTTTTATGTTTTTTCATACGGAAAACAACTTTGGATCGAAATGTTATATACCTTAGCGAAGAGAGCAAACTACAATGAAAAAGTATTTTTTTTGTTTCTTCAATTTTAATACGGAAAAATCGGGAAGCTTTTGAATTCTTACAGCGACAATCCTCGGTACAAAAAAAAATAACTTGGGTTCTGAAGAAACTAAACATATCTTTTTTATCGCAAATCGAAATGCTTTACAATTATTAGAGGTTGCTGACAAATTATTTTGTAAAAAGTATGAAATAAAATAAACGAACTCGAACACTGCCGTGCCCGAAGGGCTCGGCACAATAAGCTTTTAAACTAATTTAGCAGCTATCAATGTAAGAATAGCTTCTTTACTTATGTTTAAATTGATTGATTGATTTTTATAGGACAAACTTGGAAAGTATATTCCACATTGCATACGTTTGCTGTGCGATTTTAAAAAGAGCCAGTGCTGATAGGTTCAATGTTAATATCAATGTCATAATATTAAATATCTTATATTTCCGTAACGAAAAGTCGTAGCGAATCGAGCGAGACGGCATTGGAAACTGGACATCGAGCACTATACGATGTCGTCTTCAAGCAATAGAAAACATAGAAAAAAGAAACTAAGAAAAATACTTTTTAAATACAAATTTTTAGTACTAATAATAGATGCACTCTCGGCTGACGATTAGCGATATGTACCCAGTCTAGTTAATAGTTTTGGCGGCTGTATGGGCGGTTGCACCGTCCTGTTGAAAATATCCAAAACGTAGTTCGTCGTCGTCAAGTAATTGCTCCACAAATGGGTTCAAAATATTATCTCTATACCGCTGTGCTATAACTGTGTCATGGAAAAAAAGATATCCAACAATTCTTCTTCGGGAAAGAGCTAACCAGACACCAATTTTTTGAGGGTGCAATGTGGACAAAAAAATCGGGATTTTCACAACTCTACATGTGTGTATTCCGAGAATTCACATAACCGGAGAGGTGGAACCAGATTTCTTCCGACAAAAATGTCAGGTCTAATAAATCATTTCTTTCCAATAAATTTTGGGTAAACCATTGAGAGTAATTCTTAGTAAGTCTTTCAAAATCTGCGGCTTGTATTTTTGGAATACTTGCACTTTATAAGGAAATAAATTTAGCTGCTTGTTAAGAATAGTCCTGCTTGTTCCATAAGATCTTCCCACTTCTTGGGACAGGCACCTTGTTAGCGTATTTTGCATTATTTCACGAACGCTTGACACAAGTTCTTCTGTTCTCCTTTTTTGTGTTGTATAGAACCTGTTTCCCTAAACAAAGCCACGGTTCTTTTCAGGCAATGATAAAAATCCCCAGCCATAAAAGCAACGTTAGGAAAATCTTCGTGAAAATCGTCCATGCACAAACCCGGATTGTATTGCCATTCGCCATTTACTCTAACCCCGTTTCGAAAATACGCTTCAACCATAAATGTTTTGTGCTCCGTAAAGTCCATTGTGTGAATTGTTCAAGAAATTGGAAAAATTAGCGATGAATAAAATTACTTGCAACGACTGTCAAAGATGACGGAATAACTGATTAATTGTTAATTCAGGTACTTACTGACACCCAACAGGTATTAAGCTCTACGGCTAGGCATAACGTCCTTAGATGCAAGGCCCTCTTTGATGCAATTAATTTTTGCTTGCACTGTATATACAGTGTCACCAGTAAAGTCCGCATCATATGGGATTTTTTTTTATTAATAGCTTTATTCGAAATTTGACTTTGGCATCAAGCTCTGCTTCGATCGAGATAAAAATTAAGCAAAAAAAATAGTAGTCACGTGATTCGCATTATCTGTCAAATTTTAATTTTTTCAAAAAAATAATTTAAAAGTGGGGTTATTTTTGAAAATATTGAAAAAAGTTATTAGAAAAAGCTTTTTTAAATACAGTTTCTAGCCCACATGCAAAATTTCAGCCGCATAAGATAATTTTAATTTTTTACCTATATTTTGTAAATTGCACCACTTTTGCAAAATAAGACTCAACGCAACTTACATAAAACTTCTTAGTTTTGACAATGCTTTATTTCAGATACATTTTCTTTAAAGTAGCGCCATATTAAATGTGTGTTTTCCTACAAAATCAAAATTGGGCTATTGAAATTTGGTCGTATGTGATGCAAAGTTTATTTGTTTTTGACCCTGCAAGGTAACTCCGTAAAATAAGTATTTTTAAAAAGGTAGTTTGTGTCTGAAAGTAATACACCTTAATATACATAATATATAATATACAAAAAAGAATACAGTGTCTTCAGTAAAGTATTTTTTAAGTGGAAAATAAATTTTAGTTTAACAACGTAAAGTTTATCTATTTTCAACGATTTAATTTAAAACCCTTATATTATAATTTATTAATAAGCTATGCCATAATAACGTTAACGTGTATTACTTTCAATTACAAACTACGTTTTCAAAAATACTTATTTTATGAAGTTACCTTATACAGGGTCCAAAACAAATAAACTTTGCATCACATACGACCAAATTTTAATAGCCCAATTTTGATTTTGTAGAAAAACATACATTTAATGTGGCGGTTCTTTAAAGAAAATGTATCTGAAATAAAGCATTGTCAAAACTAAGAAGTTTTATTGTAAGTTGCGTTGAGTCTTATTTTGCAAAAGTGGTGCACTTAACAAAATATAGGTAAAAAATCAAAATTATCTTAAGCGGCTGAAATTTTGTATGTGGGCTAGAAACTGCATTTAAAAAAACTTTTTCTAATAACTTTTTTCAATATTTGCAAAAATAACCCCACTTTTAAATTATTTTTTTGAAAAAATTAAAATTTGACAGATAATGCGAATCACGTAACTACTATTTTTTTGCTTAATTTTCATCTCGATCGAAGCAGAGCTTGATGCCAAAGTCAAATTTCGAATAAAGCTATTAATAAAAAAAAATCCCATATGATGCGGACTTTACTGGTGACACTGTAGATATATACTTATAATAGACATGTAATATATAAGAAGACCAAAGTTTTTACATCTTGTCGCGATCAGAAATCCTTTTTAATAGAAATGTTAGGTTATGTAAGGTTAGAGTGGCAGACCTCTAGCATTATCCAAGCAGTCACACGTAGTCCTATAAGGACCGTTGTGGTACCACACATGTTCCGCGGAACCTATCTGCATCAGCTTCCTGATGTTTAACGCGACGTAGACCGTAGAAAAATCTTGACAGCTCATTCAAACCAGCCACTGCTGTTAATAAACTTAGTGAATCGACCCAGTTGTAGGTTGCTCACTTCCTCCAGATCATTAAAGAATGGTTCGCCCAGGGCATTGAAACTTCTTCTCGCAAGGCCGGGGTATTATTCACACAAGAAGTACTAAATATTTTCCTCCTCTTCTCCATCTGCTGTAATACCGCTGCGGTTTTCCTGCTGCCAAACAACAAAATGATGAAGTTTCGCGCCTATTAGAGCGGCATTAAAAAATTCCTGAATTCGACTCTGTCCTAAATTATTATCGGTTTTAGATATATGCCAGACGCTGAAAATAGTATAAAAACGCTCGACTTAAATGTTTTAGGTAAATAAATAAATCGGTAGCGTTTGAGTACGTTCTGATATAACTGTAATGACTCTTCAAACGTTTAATTTAATCGGTGGTTATAAAATACCCGCTATTGGATTGGGCACATTTACGGTAAGTATCCTTTGGGATATTTTGTTTAGTTTTCATACTTATTTTTTTACTGCTATGCCTTTTTTTTCAGAAATATAAAATCAGAGGCAAAACTATTTAACAACAAGGGTGGTGGAAATTTATCGTCAATTAACAATTTTATCAAATAAACGTTTTCAATTTTTTTAAATGACAAATACATCGTAATCGTTTCAAATTGAAAAACTATAATAAAATCTCCAGAGAAATGATTAGTTAACAATTTAAATGCTATATTTTTCCTTATCGCGATTTCTTTATATTACCCCACAGTTAAAAGACAATTTCAAAATTATTAAGTAAAAAAAATTCTTTTGAATGCCAAATAATTTCAAGAAATGCCCAAAGTTAGGATATTACCGAAAATAATAGTTCTCTCACTGTTGTCACCAATCGGATCCATTTAAGAAATAGTATAAATGTCTTAATTTGTGGAGACAATATGCCTTACCTGCAAGTATCTGACATAATGAGAGGCATCCAGAAAGACATTTGCAGCATAGCACCGTTTCAAGAATATTGACAAAGTTCAGACAAACTGGATCTTTTTAAAAGATGCACAACCACAACTTCAATGTTTGTTTAAGTTTTAATGACCATTTTTGTTTTTTCATAGCCTACTTATTAAATTCGAAATTGTCTTGTAATAGTAAGGTACATAGAATTTTCAAAAAGCTAAAGCGATCACAATCCCAATACCTCAGGGATCAATACAATTTTTTACGTACTGAAGTAAGGAGGATGACCAACGCAGCATACAAAAATTATATTCGCAAAGTCGAAAACTCTATAACAAATGACCCAAAAACCTTCTGGTCATATATCCGCTCCAAAAATGCCTCTACATCTATCCCTGAAATAAAAACATATAACGAAACGCAGTACTCCGATCCCCAAGATATAGTAAATGCTTTTGCAAATTTCTTTGGCAGTGTATATGATACTCCAAAATACGGAGCTCCTCATGATATAAACATCAACCAAAATTCATACGTTGCCCTTGAAGGCCTCTCAGATGAAATTATTCTAAATTCAATAAAAAAGCTAAAAAATAAAAGTACTCAAGGCCCAGACAAGGTGCCATGTTTTTTCGTCAAGGACTGTGCATCTGCTCTATTGATGCCCTTATCTTATATATTTAATTTATCACTAAAATCAAGAACCTTTCCAAACGTTTGGAAGGAGGCAAGAATTACACCCATATTCAAAAAAGGAAATTTAAGCGACATCACAAACTATCGTCCCATTTCTATTCTGTCGGCATTCGCGAAGGTTTTTGAGATGTCGGTATACGAGTGCGTTTTTGGCCAGGTTCGACAACTTGTCTCACCTTACCAACATGGCTTCTTTAATGGGCGCAGCACAGTCAGTAACCTGGCCTGCTTCACCCAGTATGTTGGACAGGCACTGGATAATCGCCTGCAAGTAGATGTGCTGTATACTGACTTCTCGAAGGCCTTCGATAAGGTGGATCACCATATATTTCTGAAAAAAATAGATGCCATGGGCTTCAGCGACAACCTTGTTGCCTTTTTTGGCTCTTACTTGAAAGACCGGAAACAATACGTGGAGCTACGTGGCCACCGCTCACCTAAATTCTGTGCCTCAAGCGGAGCACTTCAAGGCAGCAACCTCGCACCGCTTATATTCCTACTATTTATAAATGACATAAACAAGACTATTTCGAGTCAAGTGTTAATGTTTGCTGACGACCTTAAAATATTTAGAGTGATTCGTGGTGTTGAAGACTGCCTTGCGCTCCAGCGAGATTTAACAGCTGTCGAACATTGGTGCTTTAGAAATAACCTGCCGCTGAATATTAATAAATGCTGTTATATGACTTTTTCAAATAAAGTAAATAATACAACCTTTAACTATGAACTAGGAGGTTCTGCTATTATACAATTTTCTTCAATAAAGGATCTCGGCGTTACTTACGATCCTAAACTTTCATTTGCCACCCACATAGACCAGATTTGTACTAGTGCTATAAAAGTACTAGGTTTCATAATTAGAAATTGTAGGGAGTTTCATAATCTACAAGTGCTCAAAACTTTATTTTTTACCTATATTAGATCAAAACTAGAATACGGCTCCCTCATTTGGCACCCAATATACGAACGGTATATTGTACAACTCGAAAATGTGCAGAGGAAGTTTGTCAAATTTCTAGCGTTTAAAAGTGATGGAGTTTTCCCTCCTAGGGGTACCGAGCAACGTGTACTGTTACAAAGATTTCAACTACCCTCTTTAATACACCGCAGAAATTACTTACTAACTATGTTTTTGCTCAAAATACTTAAATCTCAAATTGTTTGTTCGGACTTACTGGCACAAATAAATTTCTACATCCCGCCCCGTCCTACTAGGTCTCCTCCTGTTTTCTTCCTCCCCACCCCCACAACAAATTTTTTAATCAAAACGCCGATATATAGAGCTATGAATTTATTTAATAACACCTGCTGTAACATTGATGTTCATGAACTCTCAACCAATCAGCTAACGAAAATTCTTAAACGAAAATTCTTATCCAATAATAAGTGATTCAACATTTTTATTTTATTCAATTATTATATAATTATTCTCTAATTTTTCTCTTTTTTATATCCACATGTATTATTTTTTGTAAACTATTGGCAATACTCATCACATACTAGTCACATTGTCTTATAAATTGATATATCATGTATCTGTTAGACAATAAAGATTATTATTATTATTATTATTATAATATAAAAAAATCGTGATAAGGAAAAATGTCATTTAAATTTTGAACTATTCATTTATCTGGAGATTTTATTATAAGTCTTATCAACTGTTCAGATGTATTTGTCATTTAGAAAATAGAACTTGTGACGTCTATCGGATAAAATAGTTAAACTATGGTAACCTTGTCGGGTAAATTTTTTTAAAAGAAAGGTCCATATGGTGCAAACTTTAAAGGTGACACTGTATGTTCATTTAATAGCACATATTGACAGCACTGCACACTGAGAAAAAGATCCTTCTATTTATTATTTATGTACTCTTTATACAACTGTTTAATACTGTATGTGACAGCAACCAGTGGCGGCTCGTGCCATTTTAGTGAAGTAGGGCCAGGTAAACCCTTAGCGCCGCAGGCAAAAAATTTTGGGTGCCACGCCCTTTTTTGTTAATAGTTCTTGCTTTTGAAGTAGGAAAAATAAGCAAAAAGGCACCTTTTAATGTTAATTTTATCAAGCATACTGAAATTAAATATATTGTTTAAATGTACAGGGTTATCCAACCAAGACTAGACAAGGCGATTTTTTTACTTTTCCTGTACTTTTATAAAAAAACTGAAATAGCCATCTTAAGTCATTTTCTCCCGCGAATTCGAGTATCTTCAGCAAAAAACAATTGAACATCAAACAAAAGTACTAGGGGTCACTTTGATTTTTTTTTAAATAGAACACCCTGTATATTTTTACATTTTTAAATTCCACATAAAATTATAATTTTTTTTTATTAAATGCACTATTAGTCTATACTTCATAGTTTCCGAGATATTGACTCTCGAAAAGTGACATTTTTGAACTTTGACAGCTTATAACATTCTAACAGTACGTCTTAGAGCAAAACGGCTTACATATCCCTATCTTCAATTTTTATTATCTTCCCAAAAAAATCAACTTCCGGTTAAACCGGATGTAACTCGAAAGAAGGAAATATAGTTGTTCCGGTTTAACTGGAAGTTGATTTTTTTGGGAAGATAATAAAAATTGAAGATGGGGACATGTAAGCCGTTTTGCTCTAAGACGTACTGTTAGAAAGTTATAAGCTGTCAAAGTTCAAAAATGTCACTTTTCGAGAGTCAATATCTCGGAAACTATGAAGTATAGACTAATAGTGCATTTAATAAAAAATAATTATAATTTTATGTGGAATTTAAGAATGTAAAAATATACAGGGTGTTCCATTTAAAAAAATATCAAAGTGACCCCTAGTACTTTTGTTTAATGTTCAATTGTTTTTTGCTGAAGATATTCGAATTCGCGGGAGAAAATGACTTAAGATGGCTATTTCAGTTTTTTTAATAAAAGTACAGGAAAAGTCAAAAAATCGCCTTGTCTAGTCTTGGTTGGATAACCCTGTACCTTCGATTTTTTATGTGTCTTCATTTTTTCCCAGATATGGATCAAATCATATGTACCTTTTTGGGACCAAGTTTGCTCCCCACCAAATAAAACAAAATAGTCTATTAGATTCACCACAACCGCACACCCTATCTAATAGTATTCATTTATGTATTTCTAAAATAAAATTAACATTAAATCAGCCGGCCGAACGAAAATTATTTAGTTTACAAACAACCTAACCTAACACAAACAAATCGCGACGCGACGCGGACATGGACAACTGACTACTGTTTGATATGTCTAACGTCAAACGGTCAAGCGAAGAGCCTGGCTACTCAGAGATTTTTTACTGCTTGCATTCAAGGTCATTTTCCAATGTTTTTCATTGATGTGTTATGGCGATTTCGTCATCACTTGGGGCCTCCGCCGTGTGGCGCGAAAGCTACGTTACCGTTTTACGCATAATCGCTTCCTAAATAGATGGAAATTTGCACCCGACTGTGTTCCATTTTTAAATTATTTTGCTAATTGCTTTAAAAACGAGAATATTAATTTTAATAGGTTTTGGTAATTTGTAAAGGGCAGGACGCTGGACAGGAGGGCAGGTAGTGCCATGGCACTGTGGCTCTACCCCCATGAGCCGCCACTGACAGCAACCCGCTTTCCTACTGTAAGACAACGAAAAATGCTAGACCGTTGTGTAGCGATAATATTACGGTAATTGAGCCAATAAGAAATAGGAGTTAATGCTACCAAAGAATGGTTTATAGCCATTATTGCTCTGATTAGTCACAGTTTGGAGGTGTAATCTGGTTTTACATACTGTATTAGTTCCGACTGGCAGTTGTAACGAAACCTGACATTAAGCATAATAATATTTGTTTGCTACGGTTAATAAAGCATATACTTACTACTAAAAGTCAGTACTGTAGTTCTTAAAAATTTAAATAGCTTCTAGTGTGATATTGTTCTTGTCGTTTAACATTGCATATAATTATCTATTATGCAACATGGTTTACTAAGATGGTAAAATTCGTAGATTATAAAATTTAATACTAATGATGGCTTGTGCGAAATAAGAAACTTCTACTGCTTTATTTGACATGCAACCTTTTAAAAAACTTAAATACAAAGTAAAAATAAATTAATTGAAACAGGTATTGGTACGATCAATAAAATTCAAATTCAGACAGGACAGCTAGAAGACTCCGAACAACGACGTGCCTACGCAAAAAAAACGTCAAAACTAATAACACGGCGCGCGGCGATAGCCGATCGCTAAGAACTCCCACTAACGTCTTGTGGATTATAGGTTTTAATGGATACAATTTGTTTTTGGGGACGCTATTCTGCTTTCTTAATTGTAGAGAAAGCGCTTTACTGGGAACAAGATGCGTCGCATTGAGAAGAACAATTTATTTTTTAACAAAATTACTGTATTAAAAGTAGTTCATTATTCAACAAGACTGTGCTGCTAATGGAACTGATTACTACCAATAAAAACACTGTTGTAGCAAATCTGGAATTGATATAATACTATAGCGGGTTTGATACACTTGTAATTTATTTCATATCGGTTAATACAAAATAAGCTATCAATACAAACTATGTTTTAGCGAACCTGTTGTATTAGATCATTTTCCTCAGTGCAGTCATATATTATCTAACTAGCGTGTACCCGGCATGCGTTGCAACCCGCTGGTATAAATAGAAACCCGAACAAACCCGATATATTATTACCCGGCATGCCACTTTCTGAAATTGCACCCGTGCGAAGCCGAAGCGGGTAGCTAATTATACATAAAAACCTTCCTCTTGAATCACTCTATCTATTAAAAAAAACCGCTTCAAAATCCGTTGCGTAGTTTTAAAGATTTAAGCACATATAGGGATATAGGGACAGACGGGCGATAGCGACTTTGTTTTATAATATGTTAAGATTCATATAGAATACTTCGTCGGCTTTATCACGAAAAGGCGTAACTCAATATTTACAACTTTACAGGAGAGCAAATTTAAAAAAATGACGACTTTATATTTGAGGCTGGCACTAAGTTTTTAGTTTTTTTGAGGTTTTTTTGGAGAGATATGTTGGAGTTGAAGTAAAACTAGAACCCTATGTTACTTATTTGATGTATATACTCTAAATATTAGTAATATTAACTATTTATTGAGATACGCCTTTTTGTCATAATATTAATAATTGGTATGGAATAGATACGCCCTAGTAGTATCAATCAAAAAGTACTGATAAGGTGATTTTTATATTGAAAAAACGTTTATTAGTATTGTTATTTTACTACTACGTAGGTACCTACAAACTAAACATACAAAAAGTCAAAAAAATAAATACAAAAAACGATTAAAGTGAGTGGGTAGGTAATGATAGTAAGTACTTTTTATTATTTTAAAATAAAACTATAAACATTATTAATTTTAAACTTATCTAATTAAGTAACTTAAAGTCAATTAACCAACAAGTAATTAAAAAATGACAATTCGGCAAGTTTACCAATGCAAAAAGTAAACAAAAATCAAGAATTGTTTTTAGGACAAAGATCCGTATTAACTAATTTGTTACTCAACACAAAATAGGCAACAAAATAAATGTTTAGACTTTGTAAGAAAATATTTTAAAATATCAACAAGAAAGAACAAACAATAAAGAAGATTAATATTATAATATTTTAGTCGGCAAAGATTTAAAAAAGATAATGTCCTCTGGTAATCTGATTACAGGTTTGTCACCAGAGCAAAGCTATAGTAGGTCTTGGTATTTTACTAGTGAAATTGGTTTTGGGCCATTATTCAATTTAAAAAAAGCATGGAAGGTACTAATTGCCGTTTTAAGGTTATTGTTCTATATTCACCCAAGTGGCTGGTTTTAAAGAACATCTTATCAAGGCTTTCCTTTTTTACCGACTGATTTAAAACTATTGTATTACCGTCTGTATAAATATTGCATTGACGCCAAATGTACCGATTAGCAGATAAGAACGCAAGGACCTATGTCGAGAAACACGCTGCCTGGTTCAAAAAAGAATATGACTAATAGGCGTAACTTGAGGTACGCCTATTTGTCATAATAAAATGTTGCAGTATTTGAGATAGGGCTTTCTATTTTCTGTCTGTACAATACAAACGGGTTGACTTTGAGGTACGCCCCTTCGTAACAACAAAATATGAGCTATCCCGGGTTTAAAAATAGACAAAGCTCATTTTGGCCAAATATTGAGTTACGCCTTTTCGTCATAAAGCCGACGACTTGTACTTATCCCTTTAAATATTTCGCATTTATTCTTTAAATTCAAGTTTAAAGTAATGATAATACACACGATTCTACCGACTATTAGTGTTCCGGGTTCGGGGTAATTATTAATGATTTTTCAGTAATTGTAACAGTGCATTAGCGCAGAGTCTAGTCCAAAGTATCGTCCTAACGAAAGCTTTCGCTCTGATTCTAACAAATGGTTATATAGACGTCTGTATTAATGCACATTTGCTGTTTAAACGATTCATTCTCAGCTGAATTCTCTTCTTGTATTCATACCAAATTGATTAGACTTTCTTATTGTCGTCTTTCTAATGAATTCTTGCTTTTCAGCACGGTTTCCCACACACCGACATTATCGGTGTCATTATCGGTATTAGTGTCAGGAATCCCTTTCGCAAATACCAATATAAAATGTCGTTTTCATAGAAAATTTTAAACTAAGGCGAATCCACTGCCATCGGTAATGTTGTGGCCGACAGTATAATTTGGTTACTATTTGTGTTTGATATGACGATGTATTTATTAGCTTACACTTAGAGAGGATCTAAACCAACGTAATAACGTTTTCAAATACTCAGTATGGTTTGCATTACCAATTTTCTTCATATATCATGTTTCTTCTACATTTAAATTTTTTAAGTCTATAAAAGCTTTATTAAGGTTCTAATTTTCTCTTTAGCTAACACCATCGGCATAAAATAAATTTTTCTGTCTCCTGATGATGAACGTTTCTGCGTTCGAAACATGTAGAGACCTTTAAACTTAAAATTTTTTTATTTTATTCAATTTTGTGGAGGAAGACTATGTGTTTTTCTTTCCTTTTCATACTTTCGACTCCACTTTAAGTATGGACTATTTCTTCAAATATTAGGAAAGTTTTAAAAATATACCTTTTTAGGTAACAGATGAAAAAGATCTAGAAAATTCTTTGAATGCTGCATTGGAAGCCGGTTACAGACACATCGATACTGCAAATCTTTATCGCAATGAACACATAATTGGAAGAGTACTTAAGCGATGGTTTGAGTCGCAAAAGTTAAAAAGAGAGGATGTTTTTATAACGACTAAATTACCTGGAAGTGGAATTCATCCAGATAGGTATTTTAAAGTCAATTGTAATATGATTTACTTTTTTACATATTATACCACAATACGACATGAAACGAATAATCTTTTTATTTTTTATTTTGACATCCTCTGGTGGTTTTGTAGACTGACAAGCGATCAGCGATGACGAGGTAAAACAACAATGGTCAAAACAAAAACTTACTACAACGCTTACTGCTCGCGATCAGTGTACTTAAAAATACCCTGTACAAAATTTTATTGCTTTATAATTTGAAACTCTTTCTCTATTCCTATTAATTAATTCTTTTAATACTCTTATTAATTTATTAATTAAAAGTTTTTAGGAATTTTTCCATTTTAGATTTTGTAATTGAGAAAAACTACTTCTACTACCATGTATTTTCTAAAATTTCAAGAAGTTACCGTTTTGATTAATAAAAATGAAAAACCACATATGGATGATTTGGAGAAACCAAAAATGATAAAATAAACAGGGAACCGCGTCCGGTTATACCGGAAGTTGGTGTCAACGTGCTTATTTTAAATGGATTACCCTGTATATTTTTACATTTTTGGATCATGCGCAAGATTCTAGACAGATTTTTGATATCATGTCCTATACCTAAGTCTAAGCGTTTTTGACATATTTAAGTTTTTATGTCAAAAATGAAGTTTGTTCGGGTACCGTGCAAGCAAAAATTATTTGTATCAAAGAGGGCTTGGATTCAAAAACGTAAGGCTTGGTTTAGATCACAATGATATGGGGACGATATATCTAACCAAATCTTGGTTAAAATTTTGTCAAATTCATATTATGATATGACATGCCAAACTAATGAATAGCTAATAAAATAAGTAGACAAATACAAATTTATTTTTGTTTACAAAATTAACAAAGTAAGTATATACAGAAAGAAAAAGAAAAATAATTACATAAATTGCTGAAATTGGCCACCGCTATGCCATGCTCCAAGCATAAATTCACACGTCTCTTCATATTTTCGAAAGTGTTGACCAGCATCTCTGGAGAAATGTTACCACATTCTTGGATAATATTTTCTTGTAATTGTTGTAAATTTGCAACTTGTGTTATAAAAATATTTTGGGTAAACCATTGACAGTAATTCCTGCGTCTTTTAAAATCTGCGTCTGGTATTTCTTGGAATACTTGCACTTTACAAGGAAATAAATTTAGCTGTTTCTTAAGAATAGTCCTGCATGTTCCATAAGATCTTCCCACTTCTTGGGACAGACGTCTTATACAATTTGTTGGCGTATTTTGCATTATTTCACGAACGCTTGCAACAAGTTCTTCTGTTCTTACAGATGGCCTTCCTGCTCCTTTTTTGTGTTGTATAGAACATGTTTCCCTAAACACAGCCACGGTTCTTTTTTTCAGGCAATGATAAAAATCCCCAGCAATAAAAGCAACGTTAGGAAAATGTTCGTGAAAATCGACCATGCACAAACCCGGATTGTATTGCCACTAACCATTTACTCTAACCCCGTTTTGAGAATACGCTTTAACCATTAATGTTGTTCCGTAAAGTTCATTGTGTGAATTGTTCAATAAATTGGAAAAATTAGCGATTAATCAAATTACTTGTAACGACTGTCAAAGATGACGGAATAACTGATTGATTGTTAATTCAGGTAGTTACTGACACCCAACAGGTATAAAGCTCTACAGCTTAGCGTTACGTCCTTAGATGAAAATCATTTTTGCTCGCATGGTATTTCATTTGGGATGAATTCCGTGTTAAAAAGGACCTGCTTTAATTTTTTTAAAACATTCTGATAACTATTAATACAGGGTGTTCAAACAATAAGATTGAAGATAAAATTTAAAAGAAACTGCAAAAAATCTACATTATTATATATTTAGCATTTAAAATAAGGGTAATTTTGTAAAAGGTTATATAATCCAAAAAAAATTTAGTTTTCAAAATATTGTCAATTTAATATTTTTATATGGAGATTTTGCTGCGGATTTTAAGTTCAGTTACTCCTAGTTGGCTATGACGGCGTTAACAAAACAGTCAAATGCTAAAGAAATTAACAACAAAGCTGTAATTTTTTTAATAGCCAACTAGGAGAAACTTAATTTCAAACGCACAACTCAATCGCCATAAAAAATATTTAATTGGCAATACTTTTTGGAATAGACAACCTTACATAAACTTATTTTTAATGCTAAATAAGGAATAATTATAAAATTTAGGGGTTTCCATTTGAAAATGGAAAAAATGCAGTTTCTTCAATTTCATTTTTAATCTTATTGTTTGAACCGCCTGTATTAATAGTTATCAAAATATTATAAAAAATACATTAACTTATTATTTCTACATGAATATATAAATATATATATATAATATAGGAAACATTGATAATAATTACTTTAGGGCAAACGCCATTTTTGACCTACAAACTTAAATATGTCAAAAACGCTTAGACCTAGGTAAATGATGTGATATACGAAATCTGCCTATAATGTTATGTAAAATACAAAAATATAATAATATATAGGGTGTTTCATTTAAAATAAACAAGTTGATACCTATTCCGGTATAACCGGAAGTGCCGCCATATTGATAATATTTTAGCCGGGTTGCCCCCCATCAACATTATCGTATTGTCACATTTTCAAAATATTTCTATGTACAGTTTTCCATATATAGATCGAAGCGGTTCCGGGTGGGACACCCTGTATAGGGAGGGTGTTCTATTTAAGAAAATTTATCTTTTTATTGTCGTGGTTCTCTGGACCACACTGTTCATTTAAAAATAATTTTAGAATATGTAAATAATTATACCTTAAAAGTTTTGTAAAAACTTTTTTGGGATAACTCTTATAGTATAACCGATATATTATTAGTTTGTCACACAAATTGGCCACCCTGTATAAAGCCCAGTAGAAAATTTGATAGCAATTTAATTAATTATTATAAAATAATTTACTTTACATTTTAGGGTAGAACGCTACTTAAAGGAATCGTTGGGAAAGCTGCAATTAGGCTATGTTGATTTATATTTAATTCATTTTCCAATCGGTACCACAGAACCGAAAGCAGATGAACCTATTTCAAATTTAAAACCTGAACCTACTGATCTTATTGCAACTTGGAAGGTAATCAAAAATAATACAAGATATACGAAGAATCAGTGCAATTCATTAATCAAATAAAATTATTTACATTTGGTCTCAAAGATGTTCTGAAAACCGCTGTGTCTGACCAGTCGCATATACTTTGGGGTATTCTAGAACCGCTTCAAGGGATAAAACAGCTAGCGCTGGATGTAGTAGATACTGCGTTGAGGTGGTTTCAAAACCGCGTGACGTGACCCACTGCTATGCGTTGTAATCGCCCTTAATCATTATTTTCTGGACATTCTAAAACTATCAAAAATTTTTCACTAAAACAGATATTTACATAATATTAATTTGTAAATTAACCTAAACTTCCAATGCAATTGTTGGCTGAGCAATGTACAACAAATTGGTTCTTCGAATGCAAAACTTGGTTGTAAAAGTGTTTTCCATTTATTTAGAAACTTGAAGAACAAGTGGACCATGGACTTGCCAAATCTATTGGAATTTCCAACTTCAATAGGGAACAAGTGGGCCGAATAATTGCGAATTCTAGAATAAAGCCTGCGGTTAATCAAATAGAACTTCATGTGTACCTGCAACAGCCTGAATTGGTCAAATATTGCCAAGATAATGGCATAGTGTTAGTTTCATATGCATCGCTGGGAAATCCTGGCAGAAATAAATGGTTAGAAAAGAACGGATTGCCGTAAGTATTGACCAATTTCATATAGCGCTGTGGAAGGAATGCTCATGTACTTCGAGCTATATTTTTCTACTTGCAGTTGCATTCATAAATTAAATACTAATATTGTCTATAAAGTTGTAAAAAACCTACTTGCTGCTAAGGAGTGAAACACTGGTAACATATATCTGTTTTCTTTTTACCCTAATATAGTGTCAGCTTTTGCCCTTTTTCCGCAATATGTCTATGTATTTTTTAATATTTAGAGGTGATGGCTAAATATAATTTTTTTAAAGGTATATAGTAGGAATTGTTGTAACTGGTTAAAGGACGTCTTTCACAGCAAAAAAAAAAGAATAACTTGCTCCCTTAACATAACGTTCTGCCAATGAGAAAAAGTCTCCATTTCGGGTTTATAAATAAAAGTATAGTAACTTATTCAAATTTCAACAAATTCGAAAGGCATCAATATTAATAGAATAATTTCATTTTAGCACACGCCAACGACCAAACCATCTTAATGACTCAACAGTTAAATTAGTTGCAGATAAACATAATAAGTCTGTAGCACAAGTACTGTTAAAATTCTGGGTTCAAAAGAATGTAGCAGTTATTCCTAAAAGTGTAACGGCTAAAAGAATTCAGGAGAATTTTAATTTATTTGATTTCACTTTGGACAAGGATGACATTAAAACTCTTAAAGGCCTTGATCGAGGAGAAGAAGGAAGAATATCCAGGTTGGATTTTTCACCGGAGTAAGTACCTTATACTACCTAAACACAAAGCACAGAGTAGTGATTGTCGACGATTGTCGTCAGAGAAGACACTTCGACTTGTATCCGTATTTTTTCAATACAACAATACAATACAAATTAGAATTATAGCAGATTCGCGCCTATTTTTAAAAGCGCCAGTCCCTTCGTCAGAGAGGACACTTCGACTTTTATCCGTATTTTTTCAATACGTCGGAAATTATAACATGAATGACAATTTACTGACCTGATGTAACTTTAGTTATCAAATTAGAATTATAGCACATTCGCGCCTATTTTTAAAAGCGCCAGTCCCCACTACAATTTCTTTGGATAATTTACAATTTTTATAGCTTTAATTTCTTTCAGTTCCATCTAAAGTATTGCTTTAAAGCATGGTCTTCTAGGATCTTTAGGAGTAGACTCCAAAATGTCGTTTTTATCTCGGTTTTGATGGATCCTGGAATCGGTGCGATTGAAGGGTTGAGCGACGGTAGTGGCTTTCTTGTCAAACTGACAATTTTTTAGTAAACGATTTCAACGTCTTGCCAATTTAAATTTAAAGTGCTTTATTCATCATAAAAAATGGAGCTATTACAATTTATAAGACTAGTCATACAAAAACAAAAAATAAAAACATAAGGAATGTAAATAACAACACAGCGGTGTAATACTAAGTGGTACCTACATAGAGTAAATCACAATAATCACATAAATGCTGCCCTACCGTGAAAGCCATTCAAGGAATTCCTGAACAAAATAAAAAGTTTGTTTGGACAATAATTCTTGAGCTTTATTTTATAAACATTCTTGTGTTTAATTTATCCACTATAACACATTCCATTTTGTTTAAACACTTGTACTATAGTAGAGGAGGGTAGTAGATGAAGTGGGGGGAGTTCTAACACACTGGTCTCTACAAGATTAACATGAGGCCTAATATCTTGCAAAAGTAGTACCACCTGCATCGGAACCCGTGGTAGGAAGGCCAGGAGGCCATTTATTAGTCGTTCAAAGCTGTCCATAGCTGTTCATAGCTGTTCATTAGCTGTTCAATAGGCGTTCAAAGTTGTTCCTTAGTCGTTCAAACCCATCCATATCAATATTAAGAAAATAGGGCAAGAGAAATAGCTGGAATTTTTTTTCTCAGTTCCTCAGGTGTCTGCTAGACGACGTAATACTAATACTTAACTAGGTAAATGAAGATTTCTCTTTTATATGCCTAAGTAAATTTTTGTTAATTAATTTTGTTAATTAAACATTGATGCGTTGTTATCTTGACATAGTTAATAGCAATTTTGATATAGTACTTATTGCTTCTTATAGGGGCATAGTTTTATCATTCGTACCTTAATATATGTATTTTTAGTTTCCACGGTGATCGCTAGAGGGCGCTGTTTGAAACATTAATGGAATTTTCCGTTTTTCTTGAAAAATTTTAAATGAAACCATAAATGTCGAATTATAAATAGTCAAAACGGCAACTAAAATTGTAATAAGTCAGTGAAAACCTCAAAATAATATCTCTTTTCCAGCTGAAGATCATCATGACTAACTATTTGCAACTCATAAAGCAATCATATTTTAAGTTATTGAAACTTTTAAAATCAACATAACTTAATTAATAGTATGATATGGCATAGTTATAACTACTACTCGAACTATTGATCTTCTATACCATGGTCAATAATAAAGGTAGGCTTTGAAACAAATTGACTAATAATGATGAATATCCAGCACCTTTTGTGTCTAATGTTTGGGAATTTTTAGATATTACATTATTTTCTGATGGTAGTGTAAAAGATGAGTAAGGGTAAACTAGTGATACACAAGAGTGGTCTTTATAAACTGTTTATTTCTCCTTTAATCATTGTTCGTGAAGGCGTTGATTTACAAAGTATATAAAAAACTTTGTTTGCGTTATTTTAATACTTGTCTGCTGGGGTTTTTATCTTAAGGTTAACCTAAGCATAGTAGTTAACCATCACAGATAGGAAGAGGAAGCTTGGCCATCGAGGTCACCTGATTTAACGTGTTTGGACTTTTATTTGTGGGAGAGATTAAAACACCTTAATTTTCAAAGAATACCTGCAACCGAAGATGAAGATGATCATGGTTAACAGAATAAGCATTGCCTTTCTGTCCATGACAGAAGTAAACACGGCCATATTGTCAACTAGGGATAGAACATAAAGTGTAATTTTGTATTGAGAACGATAAAACAATTTGAATATTTAGGAAGACATTAGCAAAGTATGCCCAAAGATGTGATATGTTTTGAAGCATCTATATTTTACATTTTTAAAATGAATTTTGCTCCACAGCTTACAATTTTTGTTTTGAAGCCCACTTGTCTGTTTTACAATTTTTGTTTCATAGTCTACCATTATACCATACCATGGTAGTAGATCAATAGTTCGAACAGTTTAAGTACGCCGTCATACTACTAATTAAACTATGTTTATTTAAAAAAAAGAATTTAAAATAATATTCTTTGATACAACACTTATAACAACTGTGTGAAAGAGAGAGAAGAAGAGTATGCGTGTATATTTGCAAAAATAAAATAAATGGTTCAGCTATTGTAACATTACTGGTCTTAAGAACGGTGCGCATGTTATCAAATTCGCAAAAGCCGAGGTGATTGTTGTAGCGGCTGGTTGGTAGCGGTTACGTGCGGTAGTGATCTGCAAGGGCGGTTTTCGGTCTTGATCAGGTTCGGTCAGAGAAAGGGTAGTAACTCGGTAATCAGGCTTACGGAGACGGCAAATCAACGCAGTCGGTTTATGCTATCGGCGGACGAAAGTGGGGCAAACTACTTGCGATGACGGACGCGGATAATCAATTAATCAACGTTAGAACCGGTCGGTAAAAAGTTCTAACACAAGCGGTAGCAGGACCAGCAGTCAGTATTTGTTTGGAAAAACGTCGATTTCCCATATAAATGAGGTATAAATACAAGTTTCGCGGAGCGGGTCGGTGGAGACGTTGTAGATCTGTTTAAATAGGTCCGGCGGTAGGATGCGTTGGTCGATCGTCCCGTGCTACCGTGCGCGTCCTGGTCTTGCGTCGCGGCATCCAAGTACTGTACCTGCTCCTACCTTGCGGTACTGCTTAGCACAGTACTAACGGGCGCGCCGGAAAATGATGAAAAGTATTTTTCCGTTATCTCGTGACGGAAAACTTTAATAATTTAAACTATAAATTATACGGATTATTTTCATACCAGAATAAACGTTGTAGTACAAAAAATAAGAAAGTTAATTTCGGACATGCATACTAACCTTTTAAAAATATAAAACATATGGTAAACATATTAAAAACCCGGGAAAAATATAATAACTTCCTTACAGTTGCAAACAGCGGCCTCTTGCGATCATCGTAGAAACCAAATATACATATATTCTAATACATTGAATCACTTTTAAACGAGACAAAGTTTGAAGTTTTCCGTTGTTCCTAGATAAAGTTGCTTAATTTAAAAAAAAATGTTTGTCTTTCCCTCATCTTTATCTAAGAATGTGTCAAGATTAAAACACATAAATGTTTAATACCGCTTAACTAAGCATATTTAAGAGAGACCATGGTTTCCTTAGTTGAGCATTAGTACTACGCCCTCTAGCGGGAACCTGAGAAAGTAAAAATAATTTCCAGCTATTTCTCGTGCCCACTTTCAACATAAAAATGTTTTCCGAAAGCTGTACGAGTAATGGTTTTGGAGATAAAGCCTCGCTTATTTGACCACCCGGTACATCGTAAACTGCAATGAGTCATAATATTAATTTAGTGATTATAATTAACAACACAAAAACGGTTCGTAATTGGTTTGACATTACGGTCTCTGGCACTTTTGATTAAAATTGAGTGTCGCCTCTATGTCCTAGATCTAGAACAGAAACACACACATTAAATACAAAATTTTTAAAAATCACGGATATTAACCTAAAGTGTTTTTTGAATATGAATTTAGGTTGTCCCTTTTGGTGTCAAAATTACTTGGTATTTAATATTTAACAACACAAAATGTATGTAAATTTTAAAAGGAAATTTCGCATTTTTCGGTAAAAATAGAAAAATTAAAAGACTGTGCAGTATGCATGCACGCCGTGTTATTGAAATTTGTACTTTTCAGCCTGTGAAAGCCTTAAAAATTATTTTTCAGTACTCTAGTACATAATCTCTTACATTTATCAGTAACAAATATCTGTATCTTGTTAATATTTTATTTTGGAGGGTTTAAGTATTTAGATTTAATTGGTAGATATGAACACTCAGCGATCTTTCAGTTTAAAAGCCTGCTAGTTTAATATATTATGTAATTTAGAATTTTGTAATTTGATTATATAATTTTTTTTTTAGGTTTTTGGACCATCCGGAATATCCATATACAAGAAAAATGACATAATATTTATTTGTTATGCAACGGAAAATAAACTTTTGTTATTCTGTTTTGAATAAAACAATTTGACTAATTATTGGTAGTTTGCTTTTTATTTCTTTCCTCTCAGTCTCTCAGGGAGCACTAATACAGGGTGGCGCACCGAAAACTTTCCACCCAGGTTTATTTTCTTGATAATAAATAAATCAAAACTCGCTGGAATACGGGAACCTTAGTTCTCAGGGGGACATATTTTTTTGCTATTTTCATTCCCCCTGCTGGAACCCCCACGCCGGGGTGGCTTCCACCCTTAAAATCTTAAATGGAAAGGGGGGTCGAGTGACACATTATTTTAAAGAGAATTGAATTGCCTTTCAAACGCGACCATGCTCGTTTTAATCGAGTGAATAGTTACTGAGAAATAGGGCTAAAAAGAAAAAAAAATTAAAAGTAATAAAATTTGTTACCGCTTGTATCAATCAAGTGAATGTTGAAAATATCCACCTACAACCTCCATGTAATTGTAAAGGCACTGTCCAAAAAGTTCGCGAACATTATGGAGCATATGGGGTGACTTTCACCCTTAAAATCTTAAATGAAAAGGAAGGTCGAGCTATAGCTTATTTCAAAAGGAATTTAATTGGCTCAAAACCACTGGCTACGGCCCTGAATTTGGTTGAGTACCTTTCGAGAAATTAAATGGTAAAAAAAATTGTGCTTAAGGTTGAATTCTCAACGTCATTCAATCTATTGCCAACCTATAACCTATTTTGCGTTGATTTTTTGAATTTATTATTTTAATAACTAACATTTAAAGAAAATCAATATCGTCGGTACATTATTTATGTAGTATCTGATATATTACAAAAATATGAATTTATTTCATTGCTAATTTTGGGAGAATTGTATAGTGAAAGAACACTGAGTGACAATGACATAATAATGTTAAAAAAAATCTTACCCGATATTTTTCGCTATACAATTCTCCTAAAATAAGTTAGGAAATTCCTTGATATTTATTAAATATGTCAATTATTACCTATAGAATATCAAGTCGATACTGATTTTCTTTAAATTTTGTGTAAAAGCTAGAAAACATAAATAAATATACGCGAAATAGGTTATAGGTTGGCAAGCATGTTGATACTCCCACCTTAAGTGTAAACAAATTAAATGGTATAAAATACGCAAAAAAAGGATACAACCTTAACAAAAAGGATTTGAAATTTTACTTGTTCAATCGAAAAAACTCAGTTTGTTTTTGGCATCGATCAAATTCATAGTAAGAATAAAAATTTATTTTGCCTTACATATCAGTGTGTTCAATAATTGATTAAAATGACGTATACTCTTCAAGAAAGGGTTGAAATTATTTCACTTTTCTTTAGAAGTAACGATTGTGGTCGAGCTGCCGCCCTTGTCTTATAATGCATTGCATCTAAATGCACACTTGTCTCATACTTACGTGCTACAATTAGTGGCAAAATTCCGTGAAACAGGATCAGTGATGAACAAAAAAAGGATTGTTGAAAATCCTGTAAGAAATGAAGCTGTAGAAGTTGCAGTTTTGGGTCATATTGCCATCGATCCCACACTTAGCACGAGAAAAGTGTCAGATGTATCGGGTGTTTCGCGTAGAAAGGTTCAGCGTACTTTAAAAACGCATAAGTTTCATCCCTATAAAATAAAACTGGTTCATGAACTTAATGAAGATGATGACGATCGCCGTTTGCAATTTTGCGAATTAATTAGTGAAATGATCATTCGCAATCCACAATTGTCCAACATTTGTTTCTCCGATGAATGCACTTTTTTTCTTCACGGTACTGTCAATCGACAAAATTGCAGATATTGGTCGGATTCCAACCCTAGAATCTTTAGAGAAGTACATACTCAACATCCCAAAAAATTAAATGTGTGGGCTGGAATTTTTGGGGACCGTATTATTGGGCCGTATTTTATACCTGGAAATTTAACAGGTGAAATTTACCTGAACCTGTTAGAAACCACTATTAACCCTGCTTTAACGAATGCCATAGAAGAAAATGACCGTTATCGGCCCGAAAATATTTACTTTCAGCAAGACGGAGCACCCCCGCATTATGCGTTCGATGTTCGACAGTTTCTGGATGAAAATTTTCCTGGAAAATGGATTGGAAGAAGAGCTCCTATTCAATGGCCTGCAAGATCGCCTGATTTGACTCCACTGGACTTTTTTTTGTGGGGACATTTTAAGTCTAAAATTTATGCAACCCAACCGAATTCTTTAGAAGACTTGCGACAACGAATAGTGTACGAGTGCCGACAAATAACTCCCGCAATGCTTCATAATAATGTTCGCGAATATTTTGAACAGTGCCTTTACAATTGCATGGAGGTTGGAGGTGGACATTTTCAACATTTACTTGATTGATACAAGCGGTAACAAATTTTATTACTTTTAATTTTTTTTAGCCCTATTTCTCATTAACTATTCACTCGATTTAAACGAGCGAGGTTGCGTTTGAAAGGCAATTCAATTCCCTTAAAAATAAGGTGTCACTCGACCCCCCTTTCCATTTAAGATTTTAAGGGTGGAAGTCACCCCGTCGTGGGGGTTCCAGCAGGGGGGATGAAAATAGCAAAAAAATATGTCCCCCTGAGAACTAAGGTTCCTGTATTCGAGCGAATGTTGATTTATTTATTAACAAGAAAAAAAACCTGGGTGGAAAGTTTTCGGTGCGCCACCCTGTATAAAGATCCCATTGAGTAAATGCAATTTTGGTATCAGGTCTAATAAGTCATAATAATTTGGAGATAATTTATTTATTTTATTTATTTATTTATAAATTAAGGATACAAACAGGTAGAGCTGCCAAGAACTGTATCCACTATTTACTAGAGTTCTTCATAGAACTACTTAGCTACAATGATTTAATTGCACAAGATCTAAATATACCATATCCTAAAGTTTTAAATTATACTAAAGTAAGCTTAAGTTATTTCTTGAACAGTAGAACAGAGAAATAGAGAACAGATCAATGATTTGCCAATACATATTATAGAAAAAAACTTAGTCTAAATATGGGGGCGTTTAGGCCTAGATTAGGTTGTTTGGGTCAAATGAAAATAAAACTGCTGTCTAGTGGTTCTAGAAGGTATATGCAGAGAAAACTCTTGGAGAAGATGAGGTGTGTTGTAAAGGTTATTCATCAATTTATATGCAAATCTTAAATCTGATTTTATTCTTCGGGTTTCCAAAGTTGCAAATCCAAATTGTTTTCTAATAACAAAAATACTAGGTTCATTGTACACCCCATCAACTCTCCAACTTAAAAATCTTATAAATTTACCTTGCAAGCGTTTAAGTCTAACTTTATTTTTTTCATAATAAGAATTCTATACAACAGTGGCAAAATTTATTTTAATCCACTATAAACATGCAAAATAAACTCCAATCTAAAATATTTACATAATCTAGCTACAAATCCTAACATTCGAGAGCACTTATTAGCAACATAGTCTATTATGCGGATTAAGTGTAAGCTTACTATCAAAAAATACACCGAGATCTTTGATTTGCGCCATTCGATTCATAGGTTCACCATTTATGTAATAGTCATACACAATAACAATAATATTTTTAGTAAAAGAGATATTAAAACATTTTTTGTAGTTTAATAAATATTTTTTTTACAAAACATAGCGACCCTCTTGATGTCCTCTTGTAAGCGCCTACAGGCCTCCACAGAGCAAACTGCATTATATAGTTTTAGATCGTCGGCGTATAGAGAAGAAAATACGAATAGATAAAACGGTAATAAATATCGTTAATACATCGTGAAAAAGCAGGGTTCCCAGATGGGAACCTTGAGGTACCCCCGAAGTGACCAGTATAGATCTGGGTAAAATGTTGCAAAAAGTAATCCCCTGAGTTCTGCCAAAAAGATAGGATGAAAACCAGCGAAGGAGATCACCCTATACACCGAGGTCGGCAAGCTTTTCCATAAGAATGTTATGTCAAATGCCTTACTAAAGTCGACCCGAGTTCGGTTATCTAAGGCATCGGATGGATATTGTTGATAAATTAAGAGATTAGTGTCAATAGGGCGCCCAGAAAAAAAGTCGTGTTGCTCCGGTAACATGATATTTTTGAACTTTTTGAATTGTAATTAAGACTAGACTAGACTATTTTTGAACTGATCATAATATGATAATTGTTATATTATGTATAACAAACTTTTTAATACTGTACTAAATATACAGACTTTACTAATACCTTTATAATAATTAGTAACCGAAGACATACAAGTATGCCAGAGCTTTTATAAATTGGTAGTAGATGGACAGTTTTCCAGAGGTTGGGGTAATTACCCAGTTTAAGTGACAAATTTAAAATGCAAGCAAGAGGTGTACATAAACTTGGTGCACATTTTTTTACAAAATAGGATGGAAGGCCGTCACTACCTGCGCCCTTGTTTTCATCCACATTGCAGAGCTTTATTAAAACCTCCTCTTCGCCGAACGAAATTAAATGCACATTAATGTTATTAAATTTGCCGTAGATACATAATTGTATATGGTTCTTAAACACTATTAAAATAGGACGCAAACAACTTGCATACATCCTCGGGACAAGTTGCTGTATCAGAGTCATTCCACATAATTCCTGGGATACCAGATACCAGCATCCTTCCTATAGAATCCGAAACCAATCTCCAAAACTTTTTTACATTACCCTGGATATAAGATGATTCAGTGTCCGCGAAAATAATTAAAAGAAAATATTGTGGCATATCGGACAAGTGTGTAACTATATTTTATATTGAAATACACAGAGATCCAAGTTTAATGAATACCCTGGGGCGGGCAGACCACGACGGCCGTTTCGTCCTTGGTAGGACTCTATGGGCAGCCATAACCCAAGCAATTCTAAGAACGACGGAAAAATGTACTAAAAGCCTCCTTGCAAAATCAAAGCGGCGATCAATACACCGTAGCGCCATCCCAGCGGAATTAACTCCAATATAAAATGCAGTTACACTGGTAAAAAACGAAAGGTAGACAACTAATAACCACGAAGTTTCACCGAAAACATCTGCCATTTTGCATTACCCTGGATGTTTTGCTCAGACGTCTCTATTAAGCCATTATAATTGGTGTTAATTAAAACTTTACTACGGCGTCCCAGTGACTAAAATTAATTATAATCGTTGATATTACCGTCCATTTTCCATCGTTGGTGGAATTTATTTTTTTCTTTAATACGTTGTTGACTTTGCATCGAAAAATATGAGGAAAATTTATTTCGTTTTGATCTTTAGATACTAGTTCTTTGATTCCATGATGCAATATTGAATAATATTTTTTTAGACAGTCATCTACGTCCGTTATCTGATTAAACGAAGTGTTCCAATCGATTTTTCCATAGTAAATATTTAAATTATCATAATTACAACGACGGAAATGATAATCCTGGAACGATTTATTTGATTGTTTACTTTTATTACAGTTTAAGTCAAATTTAACAGGTGGATGTTGGTCACCAATGGAAAATCGCTCTTAACTAAGTTATAAACTGTACAATTTTTATACCAAATTAGGTCAAGTACGCGATAATTTTGATTTTTTATCGAATTAGCCTATAAAAGTTTATTAAAAGAAAACATATTCAAAAGATCACAGCTCTTATCATCTGTATTAGTAGGTTTAAGACTAAAATCAGTTAGACAATTTAAAAAATAAATGCTTTAAACTCGATGTAAGAAGTTTATTTTGGTAAAACTCAGCAGATAAAGCCATAGACATCAGTGGCGGATTATCCAATAGGCGCATGAGGCGCGCGCCTCGGGCCTCCGGCGCATGGGGGCCTCAAACTTGGAAGCCAGAACAATTAATTATAGGTATAGGTATATTCGAAAATTAATAGTCATATTAATTAAATCAGCATTGTTCATTTTTTACTACTTGGTAATGTTAATGGGGGCCCCAGATCAGTTTGCGCCTGGGGCCTCACATAGTCATAATCCGCCACTGATAGACATATAAGAAGAGACAAAACATTTTACTCATAAAACCACATTTATTTACAATCATACATACTTCTACAGTTTCAGATAAGTTAGAAGGAGATGCGTAAGCTGCGTATCCACCGCCAGTATGGTGGCATGCTGTTTTTTTTGGGATTACAAAAAAATTAAGTTTTATTTTTGCTGCCGCTTTTCAAATTTTAGGATAAAGGTATATCGGTTTGACTTACTGCCCAAAAAGATGCAGAAAACTGTTTTGTGAAAACCTGGAAACTCAGACAGCCGATAGTGACGTGATTGTATGTCACAGTTATCAGACCCATGATGACATAATATGGGTCTGTAAATTAGTGGACAAAAACACAGCAACTCACGACGGCCACCAGACTAGATAGTCTTTAGATGCTGGTCTGCCTATATATTAGCAGTGCAATGAGGAACACCACTACTACAGCAATCAAAATTATACTAGGATTAACACCCCTAGATATACCTATACTTCAGAATGAAGGCCAATTAATTGCAGCGCCACTAGGATGACAATATATGGGGAATGGCAACAATACCCCGATAAAATAGGTCACACAAGAGCCACGCATCTAATCAACGACTTGCTCTTGGAGATGCAAACCGATCGCATGAAAGCGATAAACCATTTAGGTACTATAAGCTGAGACCCTGATATTCGGATAAATGGATGGATCGAATACGGTTAACGGAGTAGGCACAGGTTATATTTGGGGAAAGACTCAGAATGAAATCAGTATCCCACTAGGAAATTAAGCAATAGTATACCAAGCGGAAATTCATGCAATACAAGCATGTATACAAAAGTATCTTGAAAAGGGCTACCACGACCAAAAGATACAAATCCTATCAGCCAGTCAGCTGCCCTTGTAAACGTTACTTTTAAATTAATTATTCCCAAAGGTTTGATTTCGCTACCATTATAAAAATAAACCTTTTATGCGTTGCTCTTAATTATACAGGGTGTTCGAAAAATAGACGAAGATATTTTAGAAGGTGATTCCTTGTTAAAAAATATGAAAAAAAGTTTCTATAAACATGGTTCCGGAAATGCAGGGTTTTCAAGATACAGGATGTTAAAAAAATAGGAATAAAAAATGAAATTATTAATTAAATTAAAAATACTTACTCGATGCTGTTGAAATTTGGCAATGATATTTGTTGTATTAAGAGGCTAATTTAGCCTTAAATAGATTAAAATAATTGAGTCCAGTGGCGTCCCGGGAGGCACCTTAGCGAATATTATTATCAAAGAAATGTACGCCACTGTCTTTTTTGTAGCTTTAATATTATTTGTTTAATTAAGCACCTAAAGATACAACTTCTTTGCGTCTTGTATTTTTTTCCTATCTCACTTCATTTTCGAGAAAAAAAATAAAAACCGTTTTATTGTATGTCATTTTACAAAATTGGTTTATTAATTTCTACTAAAATAAATCACAAGTGCATTGGACCACAAATAATAAAAAACATTTCTAGGAAAGTATGTTATTGCAACTTTTCCAATACCATAACATAAACTACAACAAATGTTGGAAATGTCCACCATCCATTTCCGTACACCTTCTCACTCGACGCATCATTGAACAACAAACTCGAGCTAAAATTCGAGGTCTATTTTTTATTTCTTCGCAAGTATTTACGATTTTATTTCTTAGTTCTTCTATTGTTTCTATGGGAGTAGTGTAAACCATCGTCTTAAGGTGTCCCCATAAATAAAAATCTAATGGATTTAAGTCAGGGGAGCGAGGTGGCCAGTTAATTGGTCCACCTCTTCCAATCCAATTTTCACCAAAGGTGTTACTCATATGAGTTCTGACAGGTCTACTAAAATGAGGAGGAGCTCCATCGTGCATAAAAGTTATTTGGTTACGTATATTTAGAGGAACTTCCTCTAGCAGTACGGGCAATTCTTGTAGAAGAAACTCTAAGTAACATTCGCCGTTTAATCTTAAGGGTAAAAAGAAAGGAGCAAATAAATTGTTACCAACAATACCCATCCACGCATTTAAAGAAAATTGTTCCTGGTGGCGACACTGCACGAAAGCATGGGAATTTTCGTCACTCCATACGTGAGTGTTATGGTAATTAACAATACCATCCCGCCGAAATCCTGCTTCGTCTGTAAAAAGTATGGTTTTATTAAAATTCCTATTATTATTAACCTCTTGGTAGTACCATTGGCAAAACTGTAAACGAGGAAGAAAATCTCTTGGTAGTAATGCTTGCACACGTTGGACATGATAGGGATACAAGAGTTGCTCGGAGAGAACCTGCCACACAGTGCTGTGGGAATGATTACGCCCTAATCTAGTTGCTATAGTCCTAGTACTGATACCAGGATTTTGTTCCACGGCACGTAAAACTGCCTCGTCAAACTCGGGCGTTCTTATGGACCTCGGCCGGCCTCTATCATTGGTGGGAACGGCGAAACTTCCTAAATAACATTATTGTCAAAAACATCACAAAAAAGAAATAAGAAAACTTACCTCTTTCCCGTAATCTACGGTCTACGCTTTCAAAGGTTACTATCTGGAAGTTGCCGATTGGGAAACGCTTCTGCATACAGGCGCCTCGCTGCATAACAGTTACTATAGGCACGTGCATACATTACATGCATGTATGCCATTTCCTCAAAAGTGTAATTTTCCATCATAAAAATCGAGACAAAAACTTTTTAGAACAATTTCGCCAAAAAAAGTGTATAATTCTTTTCTAAAAGAACTAACGCGCAAATGTAAATCCTTCATGCAGAAATGATTATTTGTTTTCCAATGCACTTGTGATTTATTTTAGTAGAAATTAATAAACCAATTTTGTCTAATGACATACAATAAAACGGTTTTTATTTTTTTTCTCGAAAATGAAATTAGATAGGAAAAAAATACAAGAGGCAAAGAAGTTGTATCTTTAGATGCTTAATTAAACAAAAAATATTATAGCTACAAAAAATACGGTGGCGTACATTTTTTTGATAATAATATTCGCTAAGGTGCCCCCCGGGACGCCACTGGACTCAATAATTTTAATCTATTTAGGGCTATATTAGCCTCTTAATACAATAAATATCATTGCCTAATTTTAACAGCATCGAGTAAGTATTTTTAATTTAATTAATAATTTCATTTTTTATTTCTGTTTTTTTAACATCCTGTATCTTGAAAACCCTGCATTTCCGGACCCATGTTTATAGAAACTTTTTTCATATTTTTTAATAATGAATCACTTTCTAAATTATCTCCGTCTATTTTTCGAACACCCTGTATACAGACTGTCTGCGGATAAGGTTTACAATAGCACAAATGGATGAAAAATTTCATTTTTCGGGAAAAAGTCATTCTTGATAAAAAGTTTTGCTTGTAAAAAAACTGCAATTCACAAAGAAAAAATTTTGATTTTTTATACAGGGTTCGCAAAAACTTCGAAAACATTATTTTTTTCCAAGAGTAAACTACCTTTATTTTTCATTTTTGACCAAAATGCCATTTAGAAAACTTATTTAGAATAACGTTTGTAATTTAAATCCGAAATTTAAATTTTTTTGGTTTTTTTAATTTTTAGAGGTAAAATAATTTTTTTTTTTTGGATGGCAGCATTAGCGGTCGTAATACATACATTATTAATGACAGAGGGGTATCAAAAAGTTTAAAAAACTGATTTTTGGTGTTACCAGAAATATGTATTTTTAATTTCACAAATGAAATGACCCCGGAAATAACACAAAAAAATCTTAAAATAACAACAAATAATAATTTCATAATTTGCTATTCAAACACTCCCCCTCCATATTCAACACATTTTTTCAGCTGTAAACGAATGTGGTCAAACTTCTTTGAATTTCTTCAATGGAAATTGTTTGAACAGCTTCAACAATTCGCTGTCTTAGAAGCTGTACGTCGTTCTCAATTGGACGAGAGTACATTAATTGTTTGAGGCGCCCCCCAGGAAAGGCATCTGAAATAGTTAAATAGGGACTTCTTGGGGTCACAGAACCGGGCCGTTTCGACCAATCCATCTGTGGCCAAATGTATTATTAAACCATTCCCTCACTTCAATTGCGAAATGCGCAGAGCATCCATCTTGTTTAAAGTACATTTCGTTCCTAAATTGGAGAGGAAATTCTTCTAGATTGTCAGAAAGGAATGTTTCCAACATTTCAAGGTAACTTCTACGGTTACACGTGTTTTCGAAAAAGTATGGGCCAATAATGCCATAATAAGAAATCGCACACCAGACATTTACTTTTTTGTAATATTGTCTTCTTGCAAAAATTCTAAAACCGGGGATCATTTTCGCTCCTATCTAATATGCACTTTCCCGTTTGTTGAAAATGTCGGTTTATCGGAGAACATAATAAATTTATGAAAATTTCTGTTTTCACTTACAATTTTGTTTCCGACCCAAAGACAAAAATCCAAACGTTTGGCTTCGTCTCCTTCTTCCAACGTTTGATTGGGAATATTTTGTTTGCCTTTAAAATATACTGATTATGAGTTTTTTTTACTACATCAAGTTCTTGAGCTCGGTTTCTTATTGAAAGAGAAGGTTTGTCAGCAACATACTGCAATACGATTAGGGAAGCTGCGTCATTCTGATCATTTTTTTTTTAAATGGGAAACTGAACCAGTTCGCTGAATTTTTTTAAAATACGATACACACCACCCATTATGAAAATTGAATCTAATAAAATGTTATATTAATATTTTTATTGAGCAGCAAAATTTCCATTTACCTCTAAAAATTAAAAAAAATCGAAGATTTATTTTAAATCTCAGATTTAAATTACAAACGTTATTCTAAATAAGTTTTCTAATTGGCATTTTGGTCAAAAATGAAAAATTAAGGTAGGTAGTTTACTCTTGGAGAAAAATCATGCTTTTGAAGTTTTTGCGAACCCTGTATAAAAAAATCAAAATTTTCCCATCGTGAATTGCATTTTTTTTAAAAGCAAAACTTTTTATCAAGAATGCTTTTTTTCCGAAAATTGGAATTTTTCATCCATTTGTGCTAATGTAAACCCTATCCGAAGACAGTCTGTATAAGAAAAATACTTTAAATAAACTTCATGAGACATACATAGAATACTACTTCCCGTATCCATCTGAAATACTAAATTACTTTTTTTAATTAACAATTTTAATGTAAACGGCTTTTCTAAGCAATTTTCAGATGCACCTTGTATATAAAAAATGTTGTTTTAAAACAGATTATCACCAGACGTGCTTCATCATTTAGGTTGTTTCTTATTGTTTGTTTGTTTACATCTATATTTAGTATTTGTCCATCATTGTTATTGTTGTTATCATTACTATCAGAAACATCGTTGTCATTTGAGTTTTGTAAAAAAAATGTACCTTTGAAAAGAAATATTTTTATTTATACCTGAAAGAATTTGCTAAGGGACCTACATTTTTGCATGAATTACATGTAAAATTTTTCTAAAGGCATTTATCTTTTAAATGGTTCTGCTTTCTGCACACCTCGCAGCCGTCCTGGTGAGGATGGTGCTCACCACTCGCGCTGCTAGGTTGGTGACGTCGCTGACTTCCTGTCGGCCATGTTTGCCGAGTCGATAGCTTTGTTTTGGGTTTAAAATAAGGATTGATTCCAAACAGTTCGAGAACTGCGCAGAACTCAATGTGCAATAAAATAAATCCTGAAACTGTTTTAGAATCGCCTTGCAGTCGAAGAAACCAATACAGCTTATTATAAAAGAAAGAAGAGGAAATTAACCATAACCCTAAAATTTAAAAAATACATGTTAAAGATTTTTTGACCGTTTTGAGTAACTTGCACAGTACCAGACAGCAAAAATGGATAAAGATTAGTTTTAAAAAATTCTATTTTTATTTAAGCAAAATTATTATTTCTATTGGATAGATAGCCAAACAAGCAAACAAACAACAAACAGCAAACAAGGATCTTGACCACAGAAGAAAAAGTTAGTTGATGCATTTCTTTCATTAGAAAAATTCAACTGCGCATGCGTCAACTTAAAATCCCGAATCGGTTCTATCAAAAAGCTCGAACTGCAATGATAATTTGAGAATGGTTACGAACCGGTTCGAAATATAACCAAAACACTTGAATGTCAGTTCGGAATCGATTCTAAACTCAACCAAAACATAAATAAGTCACTGCGCATGTGCGGACTGTTCTAGAACGGTTCTAAGCTAGAACCAAAACAAAGCTGATGCTGATGCTTTTCTTCAGCCATGTTGAATGTGTGCGCTACTCTCTGCACTCCCTTGGATGTGATGGATCGGTTCAACCTTTACCATTACCAAATCTTACATTTCTCTGGCCGCCATTTTTGACGCTGCTAAGCTGATCATAATTTCTAAACTTGCCGTCATCTTTTCTTCCATTAAACGGTCTAATCTAGGTCCTTGATTGAATCCGAACAAGAAATTACCTATTTAGAACTTCGACAAGCTCATTGTATGTATTTTCTTCTGGCTGTTCTGGACTCACCAAGTCGAAAATCAATTTGTACGCCTCTTCATCAAGCACATTTAGAAGTATTGCGCGCTTTTTACCAGCAACCAAGCAAAAAATTTTATGGTTACGTTACAATGTGATTTTTCCCGTCGTAGTAAGTCCAAAAGATGTTTTTGAAAACATGTCTTGTAGACAATATAAAGTGTGAAAAGTGTTTTTATAAATGTTAAATAAACATTGTAGGCATCATATAATGAATTTGAGTATCAAACAGGAAAAATAGTGTAGGGCACTGAATTTTAAGATTCAGTAACCCCACCGTATATTAATTTGCAGTTAATTGAATTAATAACAGCATATATTTAAACATTTTCAAATAAGCAAATCAAGAAATTTTTCTTATAACCTTTCATGGTACATACCGTGATACCGGATGTAACTCGAAAGCAGGAAATATAGTTGTTCCGGTTTAACTGGAAGTTGATTTTTTTGGGACGATAATAAAAATTGAAGATAGGGACATGTAAGCCGTTTTGCTCTAAGACGTACTGTTAGAAGGTTATAAGCTGTCAAAGTTCAAAAATGTCACTTTTCGAGAGTCAATATCTCGAAAACTATGAAGTATAGACTAATAATGCATTTAATAAAAAATAATTATAATTTTATGTGGAATTTAAAAATGTAAAAATATACAGGGTGTTCTATTAAAAAAAATATTCCAAAAGCGGACCCAGCTGTCATTTTGACATTTAAAGCTGTCATTGGTATATCAAAAAGTGCAAGACTTGCTCAAATATTATCGTTCAAAATTTCATTAAAATATTCCGAACGGTTTAGAAGTTAGAGGGGGGGGGGGGGGGGGCGGACTTTAGGTCTTCACTGTATAAAAACACTAAGTCTTTTCCACATACCCCGTATATTTTTGACTTCCTTTCATTTTAATATCTTCAAAAATGCAATTTTATCGTTACAACTTTTAATGCCATAAAAGCTCCATTAAGGTTTAACGCCTACCACTTATTGTTTTCTCTTTTGCTACAACCATCATCAACATACTTTCTGTCTCCTGATGATGAACGTTTCTACGTTCGAAACATGTAGAGACCTTTTAAGCTAAGAATTTTTATTCTATTAAATTTTGTGGAGGAAGACTTCGTGTTTTCCTTTCCTTTTCATACTTTCAACTCCACTTTGAGTATAGACTATTTTTTCAAATTAAATAAACATGTGTTTAGGCATTTACGAAAACTTTCCCACGTTGAAACCAAATTTGAATCAGCAATATACATGTTGTTATAAGAAGTGAGTTATTGTATTTAAATAATACACCTTGGGCATGCAGGAGAACTTTACCTCTACACAACCCAGTGCATTTCATCTCATGCGGCTGTGTTTATAATCCACCAGTAGCGGTGTGCCTTAGATTTTAAAAACCAGAGCGGCATTCGAAAATTTCTGAATACGACTTTGTCCTCAATTATTATCGGCTTTAGATAGGCCAGATACTGGATTAGTATAAAAATGCCCGACTACATTTTTTTTTTTAGGTAAATAAACCAGTCGCGTTCGAGTACGTTCTGATATAACTGTAATGGCTCTTCAAACGTTTAATTTATTCGGTGGTTATAAAATTCCTGCTATTGGATTGGGTACATTATTTGATGTAAGTGTGCTTTAGGATATTTGATTTAGTTTTTCTTGATAAAAAAATTAACAATTGCGGCATTGAACTTTGGCCATTACCACAAAGGAATGATATGTTGGTCGACGGTGGTGGGTTGACAAATTAATAGTAATTTACGTTGCAAGTCCGAAAAATACTGTTTTTTTGGACGAGTCGACGTACGTACTTCCCGGATTAGGCCGGAGAAAAGCTACTTTCTCAAAGGAAAAGCGTCCAGGAAGTGGGTACTTCCCGGACGATTGCCGAAAAATTATATTGTCTCTAGAGTAATAAGTTAGTTTTAATTTACTGATAATAAATTTTTATTTAAATTATACCTTTTTAGGTAACTGGTGACGAAAAAGAACTAGAAAATTCTTTGAATGCTGCATTGGAAGCCGGTTACAGACACTTCGATACTGCAAATCTTTATCGCAATGAACACATAATTGGAAGAGTACTTAAGCAATGGTTTGACTCGCAAAAGTTAAAAAGAGAGGACGTTTTTATAACCACTAAATTGCCTGGAAGTGGAATTCATCCAGATAGGTATGTTAAAGTCAATCGTAATAGGATTTATTTCCTACATATTACACTACAATGCGACACGAAACAACTGTTCTGTTTTAATATTTTTATACTTTATTTTAAATTCTTAAGGCCCATCCGCGCCTATTCATTTTTACCCTGCTTTTTTGAGTCATGGTTGCAACAGCTGATTTAATGATTTTTTCACGCATATGCATCAAACTCCTGATATCGTGCACCCGGAAGAAGAAGGTGACATCTCAAAATTTGGCAAAATTGAGTTATATGTATACAGAAATCAATTTTAAATATTGTATTCTATCATGAGAAAAAAAGTTACATGTGAGCTTTACTTATTGACCGAGAGATGGCGTATTGTCGCTTTACTGAATTCGCCATTTTTACGCAGCACGTATCGAGATTATCGAGGAGATAATGTTATTTCAGTTTGCCCGTGTCTTTTGAGAGGAGCACGTCGCGAATTATCTCAGAGAAAGGTGACATTTCTAGTTGTCATGTGGCAAAAGATAGTTTATGTTTAGAAAAATAGATTTATTTATATTCAATAAGGTGACAAGACGAAATATGTACTTAAATTTGCTTATTTTATATTCCAAAAGGTTACTTCTATCAAACTCTCCCTGATCTTAAGCAATAACAAACAATGAATTTTACAATTCAATGGGGGCAAAAAGTCTGTAACACAAGTCAAAAAATCATTGTCCTATTAATGCCTTAAAAAAAATATTAGCAAAAATAAAAAATACATAATCTTTAAACACCTCTCCTGAAAAATAAGTAATTTTAAGATGTCACCCTCTTCTTCCGGGTGCACGATATGTACCTATCCTGAATGTGTATTATTGATTTTTTTAATTTGAAGTTTGGTTGTTGGTAATTTTTTGTTTTAATATTGGTACAATATGACATAATACAAAATCGGTTGATTTTGATACAGTGCTATAAGTGCAATGACGGAATCTTTGCTCCAGAGAAGTCGTCCCTAAACCCAAAAAACAGCAGAAAAACGCGGTTAAAACCAAATATGGTTAAAACTGAAAACTAAAAGATGTCTTGTTTATTTTTTTGTCAAATGAGCGAAGTTATATTTATAAATCAATTCCACCAGTGGCGGCTCGTGCCATTTTAGTGAAGTAGGGCCAGGTAAACCCTTAGCGCCGCAGGCAAAAAAATTTTGGGTGCCACGCCCTTTTTTGTTAATAGTTCTTGCTTTTGAAGTAGGAAAAATAAGCAAAAAGGCACCTAATTTAATTTATGAATTCACCATCATATCTTGAATTTTTAAAAAATATTGTAGGTAGAGTGTACTATATAGACCGAAAGAACCACAAACCGAACGCAGTTTATAATTTGGTTTAATATGTATCTGTTTTTATCAATTTGTTCGTTTTTCTTCATTATTTCATTGTGATATGCAGAATTTAATTGAGTTTTAATGTTAATTTTACCAAGCATACTGAAATTAAATATATTGTTTAAATGTACCTTCGATTTTTCATGTGTCTTCATTTTTTCCCAGATATGGACCAAATCATCTGTACCTTTTTGGGACCAAGTTTGCTCCCCCATCAAATAAAACACACATAAAACAAAATAGTCTATTAGATTTATCACAACCGCACACCCAAGTATTTTTTCCATAAATATTTCTATTACATGAGCCGGCCGAACGAAAATTATTTAGTTTACAAACAACCTTACACGACACGACGCGGACAAACAACTGTTTGAATTTGAAACGTCTAACGTCAAACGGTCAAACGGGGTCAAAGAGCCTGGCTACACGGAGATGTTTTCCTGCTCGCATTCAAGGTCATTTTCCTATGTTTTTTATTGGTGTGTTATGGCAATTACGTCATAACTTCGGGCCTCCCGTGTGCCTCGTCGCTTTGGCGCTAAAGCTACGTTACCGTTTTAAGCATAATCGCTTCCTCAATAGATGGAAATTTGCACCCGACTGTGTTCCATTTTAAAATTATTTTGCTAATTGCTTTAAAAAGGAGAATATTAATTTTAATAGGTTTTGGTAATTTGTAAAGGGCAGGACGCTGGACAGGAGGGCAGGTAGTGCCATGGCACTGTGGCTCTACCCCACGAGCCGCCACTGAATTCCACCAACATAAATCTTTAGGGAATTTAAAAAAAATTAATTAAAACTTGATCTATTTCAAGGATGAAAAACGTTGCAACGATGCATAAATGCAATTTTGCTGTAGGGTTAAAATTGCAGGGTGAAAATGCATAGGTAAGGATCGGCCCTTACAGCCTCAGGTCGTTTTGTATGCTGGCAAGCGATAAGTGATGACTTGGCGAAACAACTTACAACGCTTACCGCTCGCGATCAGTGTACCTACTTACAAACAGCCTGTACAAAATTTTAACTCTGTTGATTTGAAACTGTTTTTCTATTCCTAAAATTAATAGTTTATAGAAAAATTTTGATTTTCTAATAATTGAGAAATACTATAGGTACAGTGTGGTTGTTTAAGTGATGTGCAACATATGGGCATTTCTTTTATTACCGATTTCTCAGAAAATTTTATTCCTGATAAAAGTTGGTGCATATTCGATAATCATATTTGGTGCACTTGGAATGCTTGCAAGTCAAACGGCGTACAGGGTAGGCCAAAAAATATAAAACTTGTACAAGAATAAAGTACCCCTATTTCAGAATATTCAGCAAAATGTTATTAAGAAAAGTTATTTAGAATTAAAAGTTATGCAAAGATTCAATAACGTGACCTCCTAAAATAAAAAAAATATATTTTTTTTTTAAATATTAATAATTTCCCTATTTTTTTTTTATATTCACCATAAAGACTTTCATAAATTAATCAATATCAAATCAATTTCACATATTGTCTTTGTTCAAATTCAAGCATATTTGTAAAATTTACTTGAATTTTTAATTTATTAAGGAATCACAAACTTCATGTTTGTTGCAACGATATTAAACACAACTTTAAAATATCCTAAAAATTCTTTTTAATAAGATAAAACATTAGTAATGATATTATGCTAATTAAAAAAAACTCTCATTTAAAGTGCAAAATTTTTATTTTAAATGTTTATTAAAAAACTTTATTGTTGTACAAAATTTATATTTTTGGCTTACCCTGTACGCCGTTTGACTTGCAACCATTCCAAGCACACCTAATATGATTATCGAACATGCGCCAACTTTTATCAAGAATAAATTTTTTTGAGAAATCGGTAATAAAAAAAATGCCTATATGTTGCATACTTAAACAACCACACTGTATAGGGTTACATTAAAAAATATCTTTTTATTGTCCTGCTTTTCTGGACCACCCTATAAATCACTGTACATCACAACTTTTGTGAAACCTATTTTTGAATAACTCTTATATTAGACCTGATATATTATTACTTTGTTACATAAATAGGCTACCCTGTATAAAGGTCATTACAAAATTTGATAGCAATTTAATTAACTATAAAATAATTTAACTGTATGTTTTAGGGTGGAACGCTACTTAAAGGAATCTTTGAAAAAGCTGCAATTAGATTATGTTGATTTGTATTTAATTCATTTTCCAATCGGTACAACAGAACTCAAATCAGATGAACCGTTTTCAAAATTAAAACCTGAACCTACTGACCTTATTTCAACTTGGAAGGTAATTAAAAATAATACAAGATGTACAACCAATGTACAAAAAATAGTGTACCGGGTGTTCCACCTAAGGAGGTAATCGGCTATATCTCAGAAAGTAATAAAACTAGGACTTTGGGAAAAATATATGTCCATAAAAGCGGCCAAGCGAAATTGCTGGAAATTATTTTCAAGTTCGAAAAATGACCGCTAGGGGGCGTAAGAGAACTTTCGAAATAAAAATGCCGATTTTCTCTTGATTTTTCTTAATAAAAATATGTTAAAAATATAAGCATTGTATTATTCATAAAATTATGCAACTTTATGTTACAAATCGTTTTTTTCTATTTTCAATAATAAAGTGGTGGGAGAAGGTCAAACCTTTTTTCTTTCAAACGCTGATATCTCTGCTTTGGATAAACCGATTTTATTCAACTTGGTCTTGAAAAAAAGCTCTTTTTTTCCTCTACACGTTGATCTACTAACTATACCATATTGATTCTGATGGTGGCCACTAGATGGCGTTTTTCCGTAATTCCTCAATGAATAAGGATTTTCTCAAAAAAATCAAATGTTATGATATGACTTTTTCATCATATTTTTTTTAGGCTTATAAAGGCTATTAAATAGTGGAATAAAAAATCCAGGTCCGTATTTAAAATAAAAAAGTTGATGATGGTCGCTCGAATCCGAAACGTCGGATTAAAAAACTAACCCCATCAACTTGTAGAGGGGGAAAAGTTACTATCAGGAACTGAAAATCGCAACGTGATATCTTTTGTTAAACTAGAGAAAAAACCAGTGATTTAATTGATTAATGAATGTTTTAAAAAATGGCCTATTTTTCCATTTTAATTATTATTATCCCTAATTTTTCTAGTTTAACAAAATATATCACTTTGCAGTTATCAGTTTCTTATAGTAACTTTTCCTCCTCTACAAGCTGATGTGGTTAGTTTTTTAACCCGACGTTTCGGATTCGAGCGACCATCATCAACTTTTTTATTTTAAATACGGACCTGGATTTTTTATCCCACTATTTAATAGCCCTTATAAGCCTAAAATAAAATATGATGAAAAAGTCATATCATAACATTTGATTTTTTTGAGAAAATCCTTATTCATTGAGGAATTACGGAAAAACGCCATCTAGTGACCACCATCAGAATTAATATGGTATAGTTAGTAGATTTGCGTGTAGAGAAAAAAAGGGCTTTTTTTCAAGACCAAGTTGAATAAAATCGGTTTATCCAAAGCAGAGATATCAGCGTTTGAAAGAAAAAAGGTTTGACCTTCTCCCACCACTTTATTATTGAAAATAGAAAAAAACGATTTTTAACATAAAGTTGCATAATTTTATGAAGAATGCAATGCTTATATTTATAATATATTTTTATTAAGAAAAATCAAGAGAAAATCGGCATTTCTATTTTGAAAGTTCTCTTACGCCCCCTAGCGGTCATTTTTCGAACTTGAAAATAATTTCCAGCAATTTCTCTTGGCCGCTTTTATGGATATATATTTTTTCCCAAAGTCCTAGTGTTATTACTTTCTGAGATATAGCCGATTACCTCCTTAGGTGGTGTTACATATTATTAGTACTGTATATTTTATATTTGACCTAGTTTTAGTATTTTAATTGTTGTAAAAGCATAGTGACAAAAAAACAAAAAAAAAATATATTGATTGATAAATAAATAAAAAATTAAGCTGACAGCAGAATTTCATTGCTAAAGAAAAATTCGTCATTCAGACCCGAATACTAATATTTATAATAATATATCCTATATTTTAGGTAAGAAACATAACAAATGGTCCTTAGCCGTAACTAGAACAAACCTATGGTAAAATGTCTTTAAACCACAATTTAAGAAGAAGTGCCCGTTTGCAAAGGGCTGCTAAAACGGCAGACCAGACCAGTGTTTCTCCAACCACTAGAAATGTTCAGGTGCCATTAGAATCCTATGGTTCCGAAAAGGGGAAGAAGAGCACAAGCAAGGGTACATCAAAAGACAGTCAGAAAAACAAGTTAAGACGCCAGCAGGCACAGATAGAAGTAGAATTAAAGAAAAAGCAATTAGATCGGGAGATGCTAGACCTGGAACTTCAGTTAAAATTGGCAAAATTGGATGAAGAAGAGTGTGAGTCTGAGTCAGTGGAGACGGAGTTAAGTGAGTCATATTCTGAAGCTCCTAATATTGAAGAATGGATCAAAGGATGTCCTCCTTGGAAAAATACAGAAAAAATAGGTAAAAAAGAAGTAAATGTTGTCGAAAATGACAGTGTCAATGTCAATCACGAGGTAAATAATAATTTACTTTTAAATAATTCTGCTGATTTAAATACGCAAGTCAATCCGCTTCAGCTTACAAGAATATTAACACGACAGTCAATGCCAAAAGAATTGCCAATCTTCAGTGGTAATCCAATAGAATGGCCAAATTTTATTTTTCAATTTAAAAATTCTACAAAGATATGCGGATATTCTCAAGAAGAGAACCACTGTAGATTGCAAAAATGCTTGAAAGGTTATGCATATAAGATTGTGCAAAGTCTACTTATCATGCCTCAAAATGTTGGTAAAATTATACAAATTTTGGAAAGTAGATTTGGACAACCTCAGCACATTATTTCTATGCTTCTTGAAAGGGTTAAAAATATCTCGATTGTTAAAGAGGAGAGACTAGATACCCTAATAAATTTATCTGATGAAATAAAAAATCTTGTTGGAACTATTGAATCCCTTAATGAAACAGATCATTTACAAAATCCTACCTTGTTACAGGAGCTATTAAATAAGCTTCCAAACTCCTACAAAATGATGTGGATTGAATATATTTCCAGCAAAAACACAAATAAATATAAGCTTGTAGAATTTAGTAACTGGTTAGATCAAAAAACAATGATTGCTTGTCAAATTCAAATGCCAAAATTTTATGACATAACAAGCGATAACAATGGAAAACCAAAAAAATCACCTTACAGGCAAAATTCAGTATTAAATACGGTAACCAAAAAGTGTATGTGCTGTACTAAAGACCTGCATCACCTAAGTACTTGTCCTACCTTTAAATCCTTTTCTGTAGATGAAAAATGGAATTTCTTAACAGAAAATAAAATTTGTTTTTCCTGTTTAGTGCCATATCATTCTCTTACAGATTGCAAGAGAAAGAAAATGTGTGGAGTAAATAAATGTACAAAATTTCATCATAGAATTCTTCATAAAAATAAAATTGTAAATACGGATAACACAATAGACGAAACTAAACAAATGGAAGTAAACTGTCACATTTTAACCAATAAACAAGTCCTTTTAAAAATTGTACCTGTAATTATTAATTGTAATAACAAAACTCTAAATACATATGCACTTTTAGACGATGCCTCTACAGTCACGCTTATTGATCAAGATTTAGCAGACAGTTTAAATCTAAATGGACCCCAACTGCCTCTCTGTATTCAATGGACGAATAATCAGGTAAAGGAGCAGATGGACTCAAGAACTGTAAGCTTTTCGATCAAGGCAGAACATGATGGTAAAGTATTTCAGATTAGACGCGCAAGAACAATAAAAGGACTATCACTTCCAGCTCAAACAATAAATTTAGGTGAGATTTCAAAACAATATCCTTATATACAAAATCAGATTTCCTCAATGAATAATGCTAAACCAAAAATTTTAATTGGACAAGACAACTGGCCATTATTGGTAAATAGAAAAATTATTACAGGCCCTTGGAATGGTCCTGCATTAAGTAAAACTTTACTAGGTTGGGTAATACACGGAAATTGCTCGCTTACATCAGAACAAAGTCGAGATGATAGTTTTGTTTGCTATGTAAACAACAAACAAAACGATGACTTAGATATATTGCACGATCTAGTAAAGGAGCAGTGGTCAATTGATAATTTTGGTTTACAAAAAATGGAAAAATCAATATGTAAAGATGATATAAAGGCTCAAAACATTCTTGAAAAAACTATGAAAAGAATAGGTAATAGGTATGAGACTGGACTTCTCTGGAAAAATGAAAATATGATTCTTCCAGAAAGCAAAATAAATGCAATGAATCGATTATTATGCACTGAAAGAAAAATGGATAAAAATATAATATATGGTAAAACATATTGTGATAAAATAAACGAATTATTGCAAAAAGGTTACATAAGAAAGCTTTCAGATTCCGAGTCACAAGAAACAAGCCATAAAACTTGGTATTTGCCACACTTCGGTATCACAAATCCAAACAAACCAAATAAACTTAGAATTGTATTTGATGCTTCGGCAAAATCTCATGGTATAAGTTTAAATGATTGTTTATTGACCGGTCCTGACCTGTATAATTCTTTACATAAAATTTTGCTTAACTTTAGAATTAAAAAATATGCATTTACAGCTGATATTAAGGAAATGTTTTTACAAGTCAAAGTCCGGAAGGAAGACTGTCGAGCTCAAAGGTTTTTATGGCGGGGAATGGATAGAAAGAAGGATCCAGATACCTATGAAATCGACGTAGTATTTTTTGGGTCTTCAAATGGACCATGTCTAGCCCAAGAAGCCAAAAATAGAAATGCTCGTGACTTCGAAAACGTTTACCCTTTGGCGACAAAAGCAATTATAGAGGAGCACTACATGGATGATTATTTAGGTAATGCCGACTCAATAGCAGAAGGTAAAACACTTATTAAAGATATTATTTATGTCCATTCAAAAGCCAGTTTTCAAATTTGCAATTGGATAGCCAATTCTCAAGAACTTTTAACAGATATTAGCCCGGAATTAAAAGCACAAGGTGATAAAAACTTTGAGCCAAACGGTGAAAATAGTACCGATAGAATTTTGGGTGTTTTTTGGAACTGTTTTGACGACACGTTTACCTTTAAAACCAAATTTCACAAAATTGATAAAAATATTTTGGAGTATAATCGTCGACCAACAAAGAGAGAAGTCTTGAAAGTAGTAATGTCCGTCTTTGATCCAATAGGATTTTTAATCAATTTTATTATACAGGGACGAATTCTTTTACAAGATATATGGCGTAGTAAGCTGGGATGGGACGACGAAATTACAGACAGTTTAACGTTAAAATGGGAAACTTGGATTACAGATCTCAAAAATATTTTCAATTTCAAAATTCCACGGATTTATTTTACATTAAATCGGAAAATTTCAGATATCCAACTACACGTCTTCTGTGATGCATCAGAAAGGTCATATGCCTCAATTGCCTACATAAGATGTCAAGAAGAAGACAGAATTCAAACCGCACTGGTTAATGCAAAAGCACGAGTTACACCTCTTAAACATGTTTCTATTCCTAGATTAGAATTACAAGCTGCGTTAATGGGAGCACGATTAGGAACCTATCTAAAAGAAAATTTAGATTTAAATATAAAAAGAATATATTACTGGACAGATTCGAAAACAGTATTACATTGGATTAGATCAGAAGCAAACAGATATAAGGTATTTGTTGCTCAACGTTTAGGTGAAATACAAAGTGTTACAAATGCCAAAGATTGGAATTATATAAGCTCAAAAGAGAATGTCGCCGACGAAGCTACTAAACGAATCCACAACCTCGATTTTTCTTTAAACAGTCGATGGTTATTTGGACCTAAGTTTCTACAAAAGTCACCAGAAAGTTGGCCTAAAGAAGAACAGTTGCGTTCAGACTTGATTGAAGAGAAAGAAGAGAGAAAAGAATTCGTATTTTTAAATACTCCGAAACGTAGTATTCCGATTCCTAAACCAGAAGCTTTTTCAAAATGGACAAAATTATTGAGATCTACAGCATGGATGCAAAGATTTATTCAAAATTGTAAACACAATAGTAAAAATAAAAAAAAAATTAATGGAAAATGAATTAAGTATTGCAGAAATTAAATCTGCAGAGAAATTATTATACAAAAAAGTACAAGAAGACGCTTTTTACGAGGAAATATATTGCTTACAAAATAAAATTCCAATAAAAAAGGACAGCAGACTTTACACCTTAACATGTACATTGGACCAAGATGGAATTCTTCGTTTAAATGGAAGACTGGAAAATTTAAATGCTTGTGAAGATCTTAAATTCCCAATATTTTTAGATCCCAATCATTATATAACCAAACTTATTATACAACATTATCACGAAGAAGTTTACCATCATGGTCAAGAAACTGTCATAAATAATTTAAGACAAAAATATTGGATTTTGCGAATGAGACAGGCTGTAAGAAAAGTTTGGGCTAAATGTCAAAAATGCAAAAATAGAAAAGTAACGCCAACTATACCAGCTATGGGACAACTTCCGAACTGCCGACTAGAGCCAACCGTTCGCCCATTTATAAAAACTGGTGTTGACTATTTCGGTCCTCTTTTTGTAACTGTCAAACGTAGCCATGAAAAAAGGTATGGTGTAATTTTTACTTGTATGGTTACCAGAGCAGTACACTTGGAAATTGCACACGATTTAAGTACTGACGGATTTATTCACGTTTTGAGACAATTTGGTTGCAGACGAGGATTTCCCGAAGAACTATATAGCGACTGTGGCACAAACTTTAAATCTGCCAACAAAGAATTGAAGACAGCAATAAAAGAATTAAAAAATGAAGAAATAAATACATTTTGTTCCTTGAAGAACATTCGTTGGAATTTCAATCCACCTGCAAGTCCCAACATGGGTGGAGCATGGGAACGACTAATTCAATCAGTTAAAAAAATTTTAGCAGAAATTTTGACTGAGAAATATCCTCCAGAATATGTTTTAAGAACAGTCTTCGCGGAATGTGAAAACATTATCAACTCGCGACCACTGACTCACGTTTCCCTCGACTCAGACGAAGATGAAGCACTTACTCCAAATCACTTTCTAATAGGTCCATCACATGCATCCCTACCATGTGCCAATATTGACTACGAAAATCTCAACCTGATGTCAAAATGGAGAGCTGCTCAAAAATTGACTGATTATTTTTGGAAACGCTGGACTCACGAATACATGCCTTTTTTGGTTAAAAGGCCCAAATGGTACGAAGAATCAATTCCTATACAGTTAAATGATATAGTCATTATTGTTGATCCTAATGGTCCTAGAAACCTGTGGCCTAAAGGTAGAATAATCCAACTATATCCTGGGAAAGATAAACGAATTCGAACAGTTGATGTAAAATTGGCAAATGGAAACATTTTACGACGACCCGTATCCAAACTTTGTATTTTGGATGTTTATAAGCAGACGAGCAAAGAAGAGTAATTTTTCCCAAGAACAATTACTGCAGGGGAGAATTGTTACATATTATTAGTACTGTATATTTTATATTTGACCTAGTTTTAGTATTTTAATTGTTGTAAAAGCATAGTGACAAAAAAACAAAAAAAAAATATATTGATTGATAAATAAATAAAAAATTAAGCTGACAGCAGAATTTCATTGCTAAAGAAAAATTCGTCATTCAGACCCGAATACTAATATTTATAATAATATATCCTATATTTTAGGTAAGAAACATAACAGGTGGAACACCCGTTACAAAGTTACCCCAATAATAGATAGGTAGTGGGTAAATAGATATTTAACACTTTAATGCGGTTTCTAACGAGGCTGCGTCATTAGCAACACTAATCTAGATCAATTTTTACTGCAATTCATTCATCAAATAAAATTATTTACTTTGAGTATCAAAGAAGCGATGAAAACCGCAGTGTCTGACCAGTCACATAATTCCGGGTATTCCAGACCCGCTTCAAGAAAGAAAACAGCTAGCGGCGATTGTAGGAAACTCTGCGATGAGATGGTTTCAAAACCGCCCGACTTGACCCACTGCTATCTGTTATCGCCCTTAACCTTTTTTTTTCACATTCTAAAGATTTTCTATAAAAAAAATGTCCCCAAAAGGATCTTTACATACTTATACTAATTTCTAAATAACTTTAATTTTAGTTTTGCGAAGAAAGAAGAAGAAAGCAAAACTTTTACTTAAATAATAAAAACGTATTTTGTTTTAATATTAGCACCTTAATATAATATAATTAATTTGTGTTTGCCTACATGCTTGGTGAAAATGTTGTTTCATTGCACAGAAAAAGGAAATAATTACTTGTTATGTTTCACAAATTTAATCAGTTTCCTGACACGTGTTTCGGCCCCTGCGGGTCATTGTCAAAGGAGTACAAGAAGATACTAAATTCTACGTGATTACAAATTTTTGGCGTAGGTATGTCGACGATGTGTTTTGTGTTTGGACCGGTACGGATCGACAATTAAACCAATTTCTCAATGTTCTTAATAGTCTAAACCATAAAATACAATTTACCATAGAAAAAGAAACTGACAACTTAATTAATTTCCTAGACCTCACAATAATGAAAAGCCAACCAAATCAATTCACCTACCAAATTTATAGAAAACCAACTACCACAGAATCAGATATAGTCATACCCGCAGATTCAAAGCACCCCCACTAAACAAAACTAGCTGCATTCAATAGCATGGTACATCGACTAGTTAACATTCCTCTCTCAGACATCCAATACAAACAAAAATTAGATATCATAAAAACAATAGCCACAACAACGATTACCCAACAAAAATCATATACCAAATAATAAAGAAAAAACAAAAAAAAAACAAACAAAAACTTCTTTACAAAGAACATCCCACTCCAATTAAGAACAAATACTGCTCAATAAGATATACAGGGAACACAAGCCAAAAAATCTCCGAAAAACTTAAAAACCTTAATATCATTCCTATACAAGTCAATAAAAACAACGTACACAAACACATGTCCAATGCTAAAATAGAAACTAAAAACAAACTTTTACAAAGTGGGGTCTACGAAATATAGAATGCGACAACTGCGAAGCTATCTACATTGGGCAAACAGGTAGAAATTTTGACACCAGGCTTAAAGAACACAAAACATCTATTTAAAAAAAAACAAAATAAAACAGTGTTAGCTGATCACTGCATAAAAGACAATCACTCAATCTCTAACAACATAAAACCAATATACATACACAATAAAAGCAGAAAACTAAATCTACTAGAAACAATAGCTATCAGAAAAGTCATAAAAAACAAATGTAATGTTGTTAAAACTCAAAACGAAATACCTTCAGGTGCTTCCCTAATTCTGATTAGCACACTTATTTAGGACTAAATAATATATTATGTATCTGTACCTTTAAAAATTAGGAAAACCCATAGTTGACCATTTAATCTTCTAATCCTAATTTTAATTTTATGACATTTTACATTTACATTTACATTACAGTTACAATAATATGATATAAATACGTTTGTAATGTCACGTAGAATTTAGTATCTTCTTGTACTCCTTTGACAATGACCCGTAAGGGCCGAAACACGTGTCAGGAAACTGTTTAAATTTGTAAAACATAACAAGGAGTTAAAATTTTTTCTTTCTGCACCTTATTTTAATGGAACCCAATTATGGGCTGAATTAACAATAACAAATTGCTACTATAAATGCAAAACTTGGTTGTAAACGTTTTTCCCATTTATTTAGAAACTTGAAGAGCAAGTGGACCTTGGACTTGCCAAATCTATTGGAATTTCAAACTTCAATAAGGAACAAGTTGGCAGAATAATTGCGAATTCTAGAATAAAGCCTGCGGTTAATCAAATAGAACTGCATGTATACTTGCAACAGCCAGAATTGGTGAAATATTGTCAAGATAATGGCATAGTGTTAGTTTCATATGCATCGTTGGGAAACCCTGGCCGAGATAAATTATTAGCAAAGCACGGAATACCGTAAGTATTGACCAATTTCATAAGGCGTTGTAGGAGTAATGCGCATGTATAATTATATTACTTAGTGAACTTGCAGTTGCAAGCATATGGTTTAAGTATTAATATTGAGCCTAATGAATAAAAATGTATCTATTGCTTTTTCTTATAAAATCGAAATAATTTCTTGAAAGCCAATGAATAAAAACTAAAGTAATTGCTTTTGCGTCCAGCGATTGCTTAAAAGTGCAGGAATTGCTTCTGGTCAATGCTTTTTCTTAAAAAATAGATGCAATTGCTATCGTTTGCTTAAAATGTGATGAATAAATTAAGGAATTGCTTTTTCTAGTGTAGCAATAGCTTTCAACTTTTTAAGGTAGGTCGACATCGGCATCATTTGCTTGGTAGCAGTCAACTTTAGTTCTCCGCGGCATATACGTGCGTCGCTCTTAATTTGTGTCTTCAATTGTGGCTGAATATATGAACTTCCGTAAAAAAAAGTGTACGTAAAAATTGCAGATATGACAATTTCAGAAAGTTATATCGATTTGACTGCGAAAATGTTGAGTGGTTGGCAAATTATTTTTTTACTGATACTGGTAAAAGGCGAGGGGGTGCACTGTCGCCTTAAAATAAGATTAAAGTCTTTCTGCGGAAATTGTGGGATTCGGGCTTTCAAAATTCTGTAGGTGAAGAACTCGGTTTTCACGTTCACCAAACTACTGTCTGTAAGACATACACTTCTGTAATTGATGCAGTTTTGAAGAAGGCCAATATTTTTATTAAATTTCTTACAAGTGCTAAAGCTGTTGTGGAAGCTAAACGGTTGTGGTCAGAGAGATTTATTTATGTTCTTCTTGTGAACGAATATCAATTGCTTGTCTTTAATTTCTTCATCACTACTATCACTTTCCTCATTTTCATTGAAATCTGCCATATCACAAATGTAAGTTTCCTATTTTTCACAAAAACGTAACAGATTACTATTGTACTAAATAAATAGACCAACGTTGTTGTATTTACGTCAACTCTTTTGCAAATTAGGCACCCAACTGAACATAAAATCTATAATTTGAACAAGTGTATAAGCCACGTCTGAACTTGTGTTGAATAAGCATTTGCTAGAGAGGTGTAAGAAAAACAGCAATTGCTTTAAAATTTTATTCATATCCAGACTAGCTATTGCTTTTACTTATAGCATTTGCTGGTCAAGCAATTGCTTTTACTAAAAAGTAATCGCTTCAAGTGATTGCTTAATTTTTATTCATTAGGCTCATTGTCTATCAGTTGCTAAAGAGTGAAACGCTGGTCACATATTCATATTTTGTTTTTGCCATAATACAGTGTCTGCTTTTTTCCATTCTTCCGCAATGTCTCTCTATGTTTCTTAATATTTGGAGGTTGGCTAAATATATTTTTTTTTAAAGGTATTATAGTAGGAATGGTTGTGACTGATTAAAGGACATCTTTCGCAGCAAAAAAAACAAACTCTTTTAACGTAGCTTTCGGCAGTGGCGTAGCATGCAGGGGGCCAGGGGGGGCAACCGCCCCCCCCCGCCCTTTGAGTCCTTTGCCAAACGGCGCCTCCTTTCCACACTCCCAGTAGTTTCCAGTTTAATTTCACTTCACATGATAATTGATAATATTGTTTACCTATCGACTATCGCAGCAAGAGGAAATTTACTATGTTTATGGATATAAATAATAATTATATAACAAAACCCTCATCTTATCCGACTGAAAGTTTATATTGCCGACAGCCATGTCCTACAGTCAATATTACGGTCGTCTCTTCGCTCTTCGTCAGAAAAACAAAAATTCCATTTTAACAAATAATTCCCGCCCATGAGAATATATGCTTCTATCATATATGCATAAAATATTTGATAGAGTTTTAACAAAATTCCCCTTGCCGTGTCATATTCTGTTTTCATGTGACCATTTTAGACATGACGAAACAAAAACTTTATTTCTTAGGCCAAAATTTACTAAATAAACGAAATTATACATTAGCAGTGAGGCGCCCTTTGAATAAGGGCGTAGATAAGGGGGTAATTACCCCCCCCCCTAGGACCCATAATCAGCCATGAAAACGAAGCACTTTTTTTTTACTTGATCAATTTTTTTTGGATTTCTTGAGGATCTTGTGTATTTTATATTTTTCCTACTGGAAAATCAGGTAACATCAGTGAAAAAAGGGCGTGGCACCCAAAAAAATTTTCGCGCTATTTTTTCCCCTCTTTTAACCCATAAAAAAAATGTACGCCCTTACCTTTAAAGCTTTCGCCCCCTCCGCCCCTTTAACCACGCTACGCCACTGGCTTTCGGCCAGTGAGAAGAAGCATCTCTCTGTTTCGTGTTAATAAAGCAAAGTACAGTAAATTATTCAAATTTCAATAAATTCAAAAAACACCAATGTTAGAGGAATACTTTTCTTTTAGCACACGCCCACGACCAAATCCTCTTAATGACTCAACAGTTAAATTAGTTGCAGATAAACATAATAAGTCTGTAGCTCAAGTGCTGTTAAAGTTCTGGATACAAAAGAATGTAGCAGTTATTCCTAAAAGTGTAACGGCTAAAAGAATTCAGGAGAATTTTAATTTATTTGACTTCACTTTGGACAAGGATGACATTAAAACCCTTGAAGGCCTTGATCGAGGAGAAGAAGAAAGAATATCCAGGATGGATTATTCACCGGAGTAAGTATCTAATTCTACGTAGACACAACGCAAGGAATAGTGATTGGTCGACGATTGTCGCTGGGCTAGAGAGGACGCTTCGACTTCTTTCGATATTTTTTTAACTCGGCGTAAATTATACCAGGAGGGGCGGTTTACTGGCCTGATGTAACTTTGTTTATCAAATTAAAATCATAGCCGCTTGGCGCCTATTTTTAAAAGTGCCACTCCTTACTACCTAGATCTAGAACAGATGGTGAAGCATGGTATCAAAATTAAAAAAAAAATTGTGTTTTTTGGAAACGTATGAAATTGCAGAAATTCAAATTTGGTTTGAATATTATTTTGGTTGTCCGTTTTGGTGACAAAATTGCGAAGTTGTTGATATTTAATACTCGAAACCAGAAAAAATGTATGTAAATTTTAAAAGTAAAGTTAGCATTTTCGGTTTGAAACAGAAAACTTAAAAGACTGCAAGTCATGCAAGCGATGTTCTTGAAATTTGTACTGACTATAAACTTAGGTACCCTAATATACATAATTATATTTTTTTAAATTTATAAGTAACAAGTATCTGTATTTGCTATTATTTTATTTTGATTGGTTTGAGTACTAAGATTTAATTGGTAGATATGGGCACTCAACGATCTTTTAGTTTAAAAGTCTGCTGTAGTTTAATATATTATGTAATTTAGAATTATTTAAGTTAGATATTTGAATATATAATTTTTTAAATTTATTTTTAGGTTTTTGAACCATCCGGAGTATCCATACCCAAAAAAAACGACATAATATTTATTGGTTATGCAGCGCTAAGAAACTTTTGTTATTAATCTATTTTAATTAAAATATTTATTATAATTTTGTTTTTATTTCTGACCCATTAAACTAGAGAGTTTGTGAGTAAATGCATTTTTGCTATTCGGTCTAATACATAATAATTTGAAGATCATTTGTGAAAAACAAATGTTTTAACGCCATGGAAGCCGAAATTAGAAGTTTCCTTTGGTAAAACTCTGTTGATAAAGCACTTTGGTTTAGGACGCCACCACCAACGACTGATCGCAATTAATCGGATAATAGGCAGACAAATATGAGTATCTCTCTCTAGAGTATCTTCTGGTACTCCTTTGAAAATAACCCATAAGGGTCGCAAGACGTGTCAAGAAACTATATACATTTGTGAAACATAAAAAGTAATTATTTTCACTTCGTGTGCAATGAAACAAAAAACAAATGGATTTAAAAGAGCCCGTAAAGATGGATGTAAGAAATGTAATCTATGATATGTACCTATAAATTAAACATTTACGTAACACTACAGTTTTATAGGACGCTTTAAGGTATCGTGGGATTTTGGAAATTGTACTTAAATTATTTGTCAAAATTAATATGGGATTTCTGTATAGAAAATACTGCAATAGGAGATATTTGTATAAACTTTCAAAAATTGTAAGTAAACGAAAAACTTTTTTAAGAAAATACGCCGAAACTGTTAAACCCCAGTATAGTAAAGTTATGTTTTTAGACGAAACTTGTTTTTTTTTCAATGGAAGTGTGTACAAATCCTGGCAAGATAACTCAACAAAATCAGTTAAAAGAAAAAATGTTACGGTTCGGAAAAGAGATTTATTATTTTCCATGCTGACTCGTCCGCTGGATTTGTACGAAGGCGTAAAAGGGCCACACAAATTAATTTTTTTAATATTCCGACTTTAAACTCGGAATTTAACTAAATTCTGACTTTATGCTCGGAATATTACTAAATTCCGACTTTAAACTCGGAATATTACTAAATTCCGACTTTAAACTCGGAATTTAACTAAATTCCGACTTTAAACTCGGAAATTAAGTAAATTCCTACTTTAAACTCGGAATATTATCGTGAATAATATTGTTTATATTGTAATATGTGTTTTATATTTCTTTTTTCAGATAATTTCTAAAAATTCAACAAATACCGTAGGGCACTAATTGACTAACTTAACTGAAAAAGCCATTTCTTTATTTCACGTTTTTGGGGCAAAAAAATAAAGCGTAAACTTTCTAGGTTTTAACAGCATTAAAAAGGGTATGGCACCAAAATTTTTTTGTGTGCGATACATTTTTTGTGAAAGAAAGAAAGGAAGAAAGAAAGAAAGGAAGTAGGGTTTAAGTTAAGCCCCCGAAAAAAGCCAGGCTAGTGGTGCCTCTGCTGGCATGTGGCATCTATAAACAAGCGAAAATATGTAAACAAATATAGATACATGGTTATTCATTTTACACTTTATCGTCTATATAGGTACGCTATTATATTATAGCAATGAAATCTTTCACAATACATGCACTCCTATTTCCGATGCCGAAACTCACGAAAAATACAATGTTATTAAATTCCGAGTTTAAAGTCAGAATTTAGTAATATTCCGAGTTTAAACTAGGAATTTAGTTAAATTCCGAGTTTAAAGTCGGAAATTAGTTAAATTACAAGTTTAAAGTCGGAATTTAGTAATATTCCGAGTTTAAGGTCAGAATTTATTTAAATTCCGAGTTTAAAGTGGGAATTTAGTACTATTCCGAGTTTAAAGTCGGAATTTAGTGAAATAAAAATAAAATTTATGTGGCCTTTCTACGCCTTCGTAGATTTGTACCTGGTGCCAGATTATTATTTTCTACTATACAAACTCAAAAAGCGTTGATTACCTACCATGACAGGATGAATCACAAATCATTCGACAAGTCGCTGAAAGAAATGCTTAATCCCAATTTAGACCAACCTTCACTAATCGTTTTAGACAATGCTTCCTATCATTTTCGGATTTTAAACAAATAACCAAATTTATCGTGAAAAATTTATTTTTCCATTTTTCAGTGGCTAGTGAAAGAATGTTTTTTTTAGCAGTTTAGACCACACCTAGTAATACAGATAAGAAATGTTATAAATAGAGATAAGATAGTTTTGTTAGTCACTTCTAGTGTTACTGTCGTTTGTAAAACTTGCGTGCTTCTCCAAATCTCTCAAATAAATTTGTTTTATGTGAGGGTTAAAGTTGTGTTTTTTGAAAGCAGTGTTTTTAAAAAATCCAAAACCCTCGGCCCGACATATAACTAGCTAGGTGGAATAGACTTCGAAAAATCGAAATTTGAGGAGCATTTATTATTACTTTTTGGCAATTAGTATTTTTTCCCTTTTTTGATCCCGCTGCGTCCGAAAATGCCTGTTGCCAAAGCGAAATCTCGACCGGAAGTGACATTCAAGATGGCGGCGAATTTGGCTTATGTTTTTATGAAATTTGGAATTAACAAAACTTATTACCGTGAAAATTTAACAAAAAAACATAAATTTCTAACCTAACGTAAACCTACTACCGAGGACGTAATGCTTAGCCGTAGAGCTTAATACCTGTTGTGTGTCAGTAACTACCTGAATTAACGATCAACCAGTTATTCCGTCAACTTTGACAGTCGTTACAAGTAGTTTGATTTATCGCTTTTTTTTCCAATTTCACACAATGGGCTTTACGGAACAGTGCAAAACATTCATGGTTAAAGCGTATTACATTTTTATCATTGCCTGAAAAGAACCGTGGCTGTGTTTAGGGAAACAGGTTCTATACAATACAAAAAAGGAGCAGGAAGACCATCTGTAAGAACAGAAGAACTTGTTGCAAACGTTCGTGAAATAATGCAAAATACGCCAACAAATTGTATTTTTAAAACACCAGTTGCAAATTTAGAACAATTACGAGAAAGAATTATCCAAGAATGTGGTAACATTTCTCCAGAGATGCTTGCCAACACTTTCGAAAATATGAAGAGACGTGTAAACTTTATGTAAGTATTTTTCTTTTTCTTTCTGTATATTCTTACTTTGTTAATTTTGTAAACAACAAAAATAAATTTTTATTTGTCTACTTATTTTGTTACTCATTACTTTGGCATATCATGTCATAATATGAATTTGACAAAATTTTAACCTAGATTTGGTTAGATATATCGTCCCCATATCATTCCAAAGCAGTAATTTGATATTTTATTATGGTTGTGAAAACGTTTTTGACAAAAAAATTATAAAACAACTTTACTCTCAGAAACGTTTTTAATTCGTTTATACAACAGCTATAAATGCAATATCGGCACCATTTTATAAAATACTTCAGTAGTCATTATCATTTTGTAAAGCCTTTTGCAAGCATTACATAACAACTTTATAAACATTTCTGCAACTCTTAAAAAATTTAAACAGTAGCGTTATAAAACAGTTTTATTAAAGCTTTTCACGTTGCGCTATAAAATATACTAGCATATTGTATTTTATGAAACAACAATAAAACCGAAAAGCTTTTTAAATGTATATTTTAAAAGCTGCAAGAAGCAATTCTTTGAAAACAGCAGTAGAAGTAATTTTTCAATTAAGACGTTCGTGAGTTTTTTAATCAAATCAAACAAGAATAATTTTATACGAAAAACATTACAATACGGTTCTGCTCTTCTGTCTAACCTAACTCCCGTGGCAGCACAGGCAGCTTAATTTCAGAGGGAAAACAGAAACATCTGATTCTTGTCTACATAATCAGCGCGCGAATATTGCTACTTGGCAACTTTTTAGCTAGTACACAACCTTTTAGTGACTCCTATAAAATAAATTGACTATTTTGCTACATTTTGTCTTCTTTGTGATAGATAATTTGTTATTTGATGGTAAAAGTAACCGGCATGACCGCGTAAAATATAAACAATCCATACGATCCTACTTGCATTAACAGATACATACGTGTTTTGGCATATTGACGATTGATCTGAGGCACCAAGGCAGTTAACGGATTCTATTGTTTTATTTAACTCTAATGAATTATTTATATCTACACCAATGTTCTTACTACACATCATGTTTTCATAACACGTTTTTAACCTTCTTCGAAAAGCACCACTTTTCTTAATTTTTTTCCACTGTTTTATATTCGACATTTTTAATCAGCTGGTTCAGGAATGCTTAGTTGTCTTAAATATATCTTATTATATACAATTTTATTTTATAAGAAATTTGTTTTTGTTTTTATATTGTAGTAGAAATGTTATACTATAAAATAGTTATAAAGCGATCACTAAAATAACAATTTACTTTTAAAGGCGAATTGTTGTTAAAAGTACTTCGATATTACTGTTTTTTTTAAAGTCGCAGGAAGCAACTTTAAAATAATTTTAAAATATATTTATAAGTGAATTTAAAAAATTGCCAAAATGCACTATAAAGCCTTCATAAAATGGTTAACTTTAATAGGCTAAAATATTTTGTAAGATATTCCTAGAAACGTTTCTACAATAATTCTATGTCTGTTTTATAAGATATTTTATAATTCTGTTATATAAACGTTATGATGATAAATTTATAAAACACATTAGTTGCCTACAACAGAATAGTGCTTATTGCAGCTCTTATGTGATCGATTAGCAATTTGGAAATATCAATAATATAGCAATAAAATAAAACAGTTGTATAACCACCGAATTATAAAATAACTTTGCTGGTTGGGTTGTGATCTAAACCAAGCCCCACGTTTTTTAATCCAAGCCTTCTTTGATGCAAATAATTTTTGCTCGCACGGTAGGTATTTTAGATTGACATGTCAACAATTGACAGGAGATTTCTTTGAGTATTTTTATCAAAATCATTGAGTTACAATCTATAAGACCTAATATATTATGTCGAGAGTACCAAATTTCATTAAAATCGGACAAAACAAAAATAAATTTTTGACAGTTCCTATGGAAACACCTATTATTCCAGCCCTTTGGTACATTTACGATTCTTCCAATAATAAATAATGAAAAACGTTAAGTATTCCAACTGATTGTTTTTCTTATTAAAAATTTGACATTGACAGTAGAATTTCTTGCATATATCTCCCGAATTTTAAACGGCAATGCGTAAAACCATATTTAAAAAAAAATGTAGAGTGTATTTTTTTTCAAATTCTTACGTTAAAAAATAACGGAAACTACATTCTGATATAAGGCAGTTGAAGTACAACCAATACGTAAGCAAATTTACGCACGTTAGTTAAGGAGTTAACGTGTATAACCGGTGGAAAGAATTTTAGTTGAAGTGCTTATCTTCTGTGTCCGTTAACGTAACCTACAAAAAATGCAAATTTGACATTTGTCATATTATTATGTTAATTTTTTACCTATATTTTTCTGTTGATTTTTTAAAAGTTAAGAAAATTGCATAAAGAAGGAAGAAAGGCAAAAAGGAGAGTATGGAAAAGTATAAAACTTTGTTTTATTTTTAAATCTTCTAAAAATACAAAACATTATAAAAATAAAATGGAACATACCATCGATAACAAATTTAAACCTATACTTATAGAGAAAAAAAATTCAAAAGTATCTCTGATGAACTAAAATTACAATTCAATCACAAAACTTACGATAATAAAAATACTTTTTATTTTTTAACTAAAAAACAAATGACTCGGATTGTTGATAAATTTTGATTTGTTTGATTACTGCAAAATTATTTGGGATTTGTTTGTTATGTTTTGTGGTTAGAAAAAGTTATTCGTTTAGAACCACAGAAAAAACTGTTTGTCAAAAAATGACATTTCGGAAATAATCGGTTATATTCGGAGGTCCTTCGGGTAACGGAACGTTCATTTTTCACGCCCGTAAAACAACGCAAGATAACGTACGCCCGTTGAACTGCTTAAAACACGTACGTCAAAATTTGATTACTGCGCATGCGTAGCTGTCAATTTGTACGTATACGTTAACGTTCGTGACCGCACTTCAACTGCCTATTAATTAAAGTAACTTTCACAGTAACTTATAGAAGTAGCTTGTAGATAAGCTACTTTTAAATAATGGTAGCTTAATTACAAGGTAGCTTAACTACTTAAATTTTACGTAGCTTCTAGCTTGTAGCTAGCTGTTTTGTCCAGTAGCTTGCCCAGCTCTGAGTCGTGATGGCAACAGAATGGTATTTTTTTCAGACGCTACTCATCAACATGATATTTATTGATACGGGAAAAAAATAATACTATAGACATAAGTACCTACAAATGAAAAAATGGCTAAAATTTAAATTTAGGTCCAAAGCAGATATTTTTTAAGTTTAAAAAATAAAATAAAAACCAAAGACGTGAGAATAATACTTCAGACATAAGTACCTACAAATGAAAAAATGGCTAAAATTTAAATTTAGGTCCAAAGCAGATATTTTTTAAGTTTAAAAAATAGAATAAAAACCAAAGACGTGAGAATAATACTACAGACATAAGTACCTACAAATGAAAAAATGGCTAAAATTTAAATTTAGGTCCAAAGCAGATATTTTTTAAGTTTAAAAAATAAAATAAAAACCAAAGACGTGAGAAAAAAAAATCAACAGCAATTATTATTTCCTTATCATTCTAATTTCATAAATTTTGTCGCATCATTGTCTGTGTTTACCAAATAAATTTATCTTCTTTATGTTATTATTATTACATATTATAAGTTTAGGCTTATCACCGATAGCGCAAGGTATTTTTAGTGGTTAGATATGAATTCTGGTGTGATATGATATTATATAAATGTTTAATTTTTTACTTTCTTTCAGTAGGTTCTTAACGAAATAACAGTCAAAACTTTCAAATGGCTCCCCAAACGTTTCCTGTGTTAGGTGGTTATAAAATACCCGTCATTGGTTTGGGTACCTTTACTGTAAGTATTAAAATATATATACAGGGTGTTTCAATAAAAACTCCCAGGGCCAATTATTTCGAAAACTAAAAGCGACATGTAAATTTTGTAAACGCCAGTTTTTAGCCTCTATGATTGGCTTCATAACTGTGTAAAAATGTGTTTGAATAATTCAAGATGTAGGTGGCGCCATGGTGCAAAAAATTTTTTTAATGACAGGAACTTTTAAATGTTGTGGCTCTTAAAGATAATTAGTTTTTCATCAAATTACGTCCCATACAAATTTTTGATAAATCCAACATGAACGGAGATATTTGGGGTTAAGTTTTTTTTTTTAATAATTTTTATGAGTACCTATTTTAAGTATAAATATTTTTAATATTCTTTAGCAGATTTAAATTTAATTTTGGTAATGATAATTTTAGTGATAATACGCTCGTGTAGCACCAAATTATTACGTCCAGTGACGTCTCAGTGCCTTAACCAATAATATTGGCAAAAAATAAGACGCCACTGAGTTTCTGGTAATTTTTGTATTTTTTTCGGATTAAGCAACTAAAAGTATTCTTTTCTTGTCTATTAAATTGTTTTCATATCTTGCTTCGTTTTCGAGAAATAAAAATAAAAACAATTTTATTGCATATCTCTGGAAAACAAAAATCATTATTAATACCATGTTCAATTTGTCTTGATTTAAAATTATCATTACCAAAATTAAATTTAAATCTCCTTAGTTATTTATTGTACAAGACGATAAAATTTTACTTTATCTTTGAGAGTGTTTTTTAGCTTCGAGACGTCAGTCGAGACGCTAATTACGCTCGAGAAGATAATGCGATTTTATCGTCGTGTTACAACATTTTCTTCTATAGGAAGACTTCAAATTCAGGTGAAAAATAAAATTTCAAAGAAAATTGTAATTTTTGGCACCAAAATCGCAACTGTGTTGCTCCGTTACTGGGGATATGAATTACTCTGTCAACAAATGTCAAACAAATTTTACATTCTGGTTTTTGTGAAGTGTTCAGTATTTTTGCGTTTTGTGTACGAAGTGAATACGAAATGTACGCGGAAAAGAATTAACACAAGAAAAAGAAAGTTATATGTTTCTAATAATGTTAGTTGTAAAATTACACTTGTTGTTAATCCTTCGAATTAATGTGTTTAAATTTGTAAATGTAATTAAATAAAAAAAAGTTGAAACATTTTATCTACCCTTGCTGTTAAAGTGTTACTTTATTTACCCTTGCGGTTAAAGTGATGCTTTATTTACCCAAAAGAGTCGCTATAACAACATTTTAACATCGGCTGTAGAAAAAAAATATTTATAATTAAAATACTCGTTAAAATTAGTTAAAAAACAACTTAACCCCAAATATCTCCGTTCATGTTGGATTTATCAAAAATTTTTATGAGACATAATTTGATCAAAAACTAATTATCCTTAAGAACCACAACATTTAAAAGTTCCTGTCATCGAAAAAATTCTTTGCACCGTGGCGCCACCTACATCTTCAATTATTCAAACACATTTTTTACACAGTTGTGAAGCCAATCATAGAGGCTAATAACTGGCGTTTACAAAATTTACATATCACTTTTAATTTTCGAAATAATTGGCCTGGGAGTTTTTATTGAAACACCCGGTATAAATATATAATGATATTTGTTTAAAGATAACTTCGTAATTTTTATTAAATAACGTGCTTTACCGAAGGTAATGGCATTAAATTTATACCGGATGTCCGCGGAAGGTGCTTCGATCCTATAACTTTTTCGTTTTTCAAGATAATGGAATAAAGTTCGGACGCTTTGTATACGACATAAAACTGCATTTTTTGACAGGTGACTCAACATTATGGAACTTTCGGGTTTGTTCGGGTTTGTTCGTGTGACATATACTTTCGATTTTTAAATGGGATCCCTTGTACCGTGCGAGCAAAAATTATTTGCATCAAAGAGAGCCTTGCATCTAAGGACGTAATGCTTAACCGTAGAGCTTAATACCTGTTGGGTGTCAGTAACTACCTGAATTAACAATCAATCAGTTATTCCGTCATCTTTGACAGTCGTTACAAGTAATTTGATTCATCGCTAATTTTTCCAATTTTTTGAACAATTCACACAATGGGCTTTACGGAACAGCACAAAACATTCATGGTTGAAGCGTATTTTCGAATCGGGGTTAGAGTAAATGGTGAGTGGCAATACAATCCGGGTTTATGCATGGACCATTTTCACGAACATTTTCCTAACGTTCCTTTTATTGCTGGGGATTTTTATCATTGCCTGAAAAGAACTGTGGCTGTGTTTAGGGAAACAGGTTCTATACAACACAAAAAAGGAGCAGGAAGACCATCTGTAAGAACAGAAGAACTTGTTGCAAACGTTCGTGAAATAAAGCAAAATACGCCAACCAATTGTATAAGACGCATGTCCCAAGAAGTGGGAAGATCTTATGGAACATGCAGGACTATTCTTAAGAAGCAGCTAAATTTATTTCCTTATAAAGTGCAAGTATTCCAAGAAATACAAGCCGAAGATTTTGAAAGACGCAGGAATTACTCTCAATGGTTTACCTAAAATTTATTGGAAAGAAATGATTGATTAGACCTGACATTTTTTTCGGATGAAGCCTGGTTCCACCTCTCCGGTTATCTGAATTCTCAGAATACACGCATGTGAAGTAGTAAAAATCCACATTTTCTTGTCCACATTGCACCCTTAAAAAATTAGTGTCTGGTTAGCTGTTTCCCGAAGAAGAATTGTTGGTCATATTTTTTTCCATGAGACAGACAGCGGTATAGAGACAATATTTTAAATCCATTTGTGGAGCAATTACTTGATGACGAACTACGTTTTGGATATTTTCAACAGGACGGTGCATCCGCCCATACAGCCGCCGAAACTATTAACTACTTACGCAATTTTTTCGACGACAGATTGATCAGCTTTCGATCAGACATTGAATTCCCACCTAGATCACATTGTTTAACGGTTATGGATTACTTCGTTTTTCCTCATTTAAAGGACACTATTTTTAAAACACCAGTTGCAAATTTAGAACAATTACAAGAAAGGACTATCCAAGAATGTGGTAACATTTCTCCAGGGATGCTGGTCAACACTTTCGAAAATATGAAGAGACGTGTGAATTTATGCTTGGAGCATGGCGGTGGCCAATTTCAGCAATTTATGTAATTATTTTTCTTTTTCTTTCTGTATATTCTTACTTTGTTAATTTCGTAAACAACAAAAATAAATTTGTGTTTGTCTACTTATTTTATTACTCATTAGTTTGGAATATCATGTCATAATATGAATTTGACAAAATTTTAACCTAAATTTGGTTAGATATATCGTCCCCATATCATTGTGATCTAAACCAAGTCACACGTTTTTTAATCCAAACCCTCTTTGATGCAATTCATTTTTGCTCACTCGTTATATTTTCCTTTTTTTGACTCCATTTTTATAAATATAACGATGTTTCACTTGTCACTTTTTGTTACCAAGAAAAAAATATTTCCAAAATTATTTTTAGGTATATTTAGAGGGCTATTAAATTACTTATTTCAGTTCTTTAATCTTTGGAAAAATAAAATTTTACTATTTTTGGTTTTGTGTATACCTCATATTTTTCAAACGGCAACCTGCAACAGGATTTTATTACGATAATTTTAATACCACACACTATTAGGTTTTAAAAAAGCTTTCATTAAAAAACTATAAAAAGTGAACCCGGAACTGTCCTAAAATGAAGCATCTTTTGAGAATATAATTTTAAATCCATCAAATAGCCTGTGACCAATAAAACTGGTAAAACAAAATCATTAAGATGTCCTTATATGAGTAGTATTTATGTTTATTTAAAATTTTACCTGCTGAAGTCTTACATATTATTATGTCACATTCTAGCGCGATCTCTCTGAGTAAAACATTGATATTTACTTCTATGTATGCCAGAACATCGATTTCTTTTTCTTCACTCACAACAAAGGCATCGTTTTCATTATTATCAGGCTCATTTCGCATTTGTTGAACCAGTTTTGGATAATAGTACCGGGATAAAAATAATTAGAGCACAAGGATTATAATAATCTCTCTTCTAAAATATATTGAAAATACTTAACGATTTTTGCTGGCTTTTCAAAGTATTAAAAATATGCATTTTAAGGTAACTGATGAGACGGAACTGGTAAATGCTTTAAATATTGCATTGGAAACTGGTTACAGGCACATAGATACTGCAAATCTTTACCAAAATGAGCACATCATTGGGGACGTACTTAAGAAATGGTTTGATTCGGGAAAGTTAAAACGAGAGGATGTTTTTATTACCACCAAATTGCCAGGAAGTGGAATCCATCCCGATAGGTAATTAAACATTTTTGCAACAATAATAGGCTTATGCATCTTTTGCTAATAGCTATACAACATTATTTGAAAAAGAGACCAACGATATTTCATAAAATTTATACAAATTTTATTGTTATTTCTAATTTCACGGGTAAAAATGTTTATAAAAAAAATCGTCATGGTACTTAAATCTCCTTAAGATACCTATTACTCTAAGATCTAATCCGAAACCTGTAAAGGTAGGGGCATACTTTTTACAAAATAGAAATGGAACATGTACCCTACAAGAAAGTTTTTATATTTGATTTTCTGACACAAACAGTAGGGTTCTAATTTATTTGAAAGAGGAAATTTTGTGCTTTTATTTGAGTCCAAGCACGATAGCCTACGACGGACTGTTTACCACCTACCTTTTAATGGTGGATTATTCTGGTCGGACTCTCCTACTATATGTGTTTCGCAGATCTGACTATATCGTGTCCATTTGCGGTTATATTACGTTTGCTACATGTCAAATCCAATATTAAAATTTTCAATAGTTTCATGGGAATTTTTTTTTGGTTTTATATAATTTTTAATAAAAATAATAATATTTTTACATTTCTTTTTTAATAAACGATTTAAGAAATAAGAAAAGTATATGTAATTTCTAGAGAATAATTTAGTGGCCAATCTCATCATACCACTGTTTTTTGATTACAAAAATCGATTAGAATTAACCTTCTTTAGTACAGGAGAAAAATAGGGCTTTACAGCTATTTTTACAGCTATTACAGTTGATGTACTGTACAGTAGGGTAAAAGGAAAATGACGATTTTTTTTTATTTTTAAAATATAATTTTATAATAGTGCGGAAAAGTTACCTATTAGGATACTCTACTACGCCCCGCCAAATAACCGAGATCATACAACATCTTCCACTGCCCCATGTAGCATGAAATTTTGTCATCTTTTATTTAATGCAACTCTTTGCCTTTTATGTTTTTAAAGTAGCTTAAAAGTTATTTGAAGTACAAAATATCCCATCAGAGCTCACCGCGAGGAGGTAGTTGCATATAGAGCTCCACCTGTCCCATCCCACCCATAAGAACTATTTACTTCTTGATAGTATATTGTGCCTTGGTATCGAATTTTGGCATTATCTTACGAGACTCCAATCTGGCGCGAATGAATCCGTCTCTGGAACCCTGACCACAAACTGCTGAAGAAGCTTCCGTTACTAGTTTGACGCACCTTTCAACAGCCTGTGTGTGACAGGGAAACTTTAAAATTTCCATAGTGCTTCCATCTTCTCGCTCACATCCAGAATTTATCATAACTTTCAGTTTATTTGTTGAGTATTCAAAAGTTAGTGGTGGTTCCGTTAAATTGCCATCTTGCCAGGACATTAAGTCTTCGTAGTCTTCAGCTTTAAAATTTAAATGGGGGATTTGGAATTGCCTAATTCTGTTGATAAATCTTGGCTTTGCCCGAGTTTTTAGAATCCTTCTCTAATAGTTTTCGCTCGTCACATAATGTGGTTAAAATAATATTTTCGGGATGGCCGAAGTAGATTTGAACTTAAATAACGGGATCGTTTTACTACTTCAAGTAGATTCTGAGAACGGTCCTTGCAGGATGGATTGCATTTTATTCTAAACCAGACTGGAGTATATACTTTTAAAATATATTTATTTCTAACAAATATTTTTGGTCCGTACTTAACTGTGTTTCATCAACTTTAGGTAAATCTGATTCAATTGGAAGGAAATTTTTTACTTGAAGATTTTCACTCAGCCATTTTTTTACCAATCGGTCCTGAATAGTCACATGGTCCACTTGTAAGTACATTTAAATACTGGAAAAGATGCCGTATTGGAAATTCGTTGCCGTGTAGTTGACAAATAAGCCATTGTAATGTTTTACCACAGTATTCCTCTAGCAACCTCAAGACTCCACCCTTCCGTTCCGTGTTAACTGCTGTTCCAGCACGCCAAATAGCCAAAATCTTTGTCGTATATCGTGTTTTTAATTTTATATTTGCAGCTGATCCAGACAATGGTGTTTCGTGTCCTAGACATTTGGATCCCGTTTTTTGAACCAAAACATAATGTTCTTCAGTCATGGTTTTGCGGTGTGACGTAGTTCCTTTAGCTTTTATAAGCAAAGTTTTGTCTTCTAGACCATCGAAGTAGAGTCCAGTTAGGGGTGTCAAATTTTCTGTTTCTTTCTTCACAAGGTTATTACGAAATTTCTCTCTTTATCTTTGCACTTTCATTCTATCTATTACATTCGTTGTATCTATTTTTGTGTAAGTAAGCCAATATCTTCAAGTACAGAACTTGCAATAATTATTGCTGCAGACCTATCAGAAACTCCCGTTTTATCTCAAGCTAGCGCGAGTGAAGGCAATGGGACTCATTTCGATAGCTTTCTTTTCTTGAGAAGTTGAAGGTTCGCCCCTATTAGGTGCCATTACGGTATCCTTACTGATTCTTTCACTATATATTTCTTTTTTAGTAACGGAACTTTTTTTGACTGTATTTGACTTTGATTTTGTTTCTTTATAATTTACAACTCTTCTGCTTTTTATTTTCTATTTTCAATTTCGTGATTTCTTTTAGTTGGCACGATGTCAGCAGACCCCATAATCATTTTTCTCTCAGTTCTTTGGTCAATAAGAAATAATTGCTCATCCATCGGCACTTTACGAGATTTTTCTCAACTGCAATCAGAAAAATCTTTACATTTGCAAGCAGCAAAATCAAACAGCTTCTTTCTGGCACCTTCTTAAAATTTTGCAGCACATCCGGCGAGACTTGGAGCACAGTGGAGGTATATTATTTAAAATTGCTTACTTCGTTAAAAAATTACTAATTTTCAAACCTGTTGGGGTACTGGAAAAAAGTGTCGTATGTTCCATAGATTTTGAGGATTTTATATGTGACCACAAAAGGCAACTTTTGCGTACTACTACATTTCGAAAAAAAAAAAGTTTTAGTTTTCGTTCCACCATACTGTACAGCATTAACGATATAAGTAGGTACTAAATTAACAAAAAATAGAAATAAATTAAATCATTTCAAATTTGTATTCAACCGAAATTTAAGACTTCCTTGAAATATTAATGATAAAGAAGATGAGTCCCTTAAACTATTTATATAAGACACTTAAATGTCAAAGCCCCATGCACGCCTAAGAAAAAGGCATTTGTAGAAATTATTTAAAAAATAAAATCAAATATTTTTATAAAAGCAAAATTTAAAAAAAAAATTTGGAATTGAAATATCTTTCTCTGACCTTTATCGTAATGTTCCTACTTTTTCATTAATTTTTTGGAATTATCTATATCGTGTATGAAATATACTTTGTGTACCTACAAATAATTTCTATATCCTTTATACCCACTCCTGATATATGTTTGATTTTTCTGATATTTATTAGTTTTTTTCGTTTTATTCCATTTGCAAGTAACTGTTATTTCATAAATACCTTATTATATATTATATTATTTTTTAGGGTAGAAAAGTACATAAAACAATCATTAGAAAAGCTGCAATTGGATTATGTTGACTTGTATTTAATTCATTTCCCAATAACTACATCAGAACCTAAACCGGACCAGTTATTTGCAATGGAACCTGAACCTACTGACCTTATTGCAACTTGGAAGGTAAGTTCTAATAAAATATATAGAAAAATAAGCCGAGTTCTGGACACCATGTATGAGAATTTGCTTTCTAAATGATGATTTCACGTGGACTGCCCATTGAAGATATTTGGTTACTGTTATTTGATTTTATTATGTTTCCCTTGAGAGTATATAGGATTCTCGGAATCATATCAGATTATATGTAAAGCTTATATTCGTAAAAGTTAATTAGAAAATCGATTTCTTGTAAAAAACAGTGGTACTATCGGTCTATTACTCTTAATAATCTTTGGACTAAAAGACTCTTTACTAATAATTTTTTTTAGAAACTCGAAGAACAAGTTGATCTTGGACGTACCAAAACAATTGGAGTGTCCAATTTCAATAAAGAACAAGTTGGCAGGATAATTGCCAACTCTAGAATAAAACCTGCTTCGAATCAAATTGAACTGCATGCATACCTGCAGCAGCCTGAATTGGTCAAGTATTGTCAGGACAATGGTATAGTGGTGGTATCGTATTCGTCGTTAGGAAACCCTGGCATGAGCGCCTGGTTACAAAAGCTTGGAAGACCGTAAGTGTCAATTTGTTAATAATTAAAATACTATTAAGCAAAAAGGGGTTTAAGTAGTATCACACATTATTTGCTAATATCAATCTGCAGGTTACGGTATCGGATGGTCAAAAAAGAATGAACGCTGGCAATAAGTCAGAAATCATTTGTTTTAATATTTAAAAAAATATTAAAAAATTGAGCAAGAGAAATAGATAGAAATTATTATTAAGGTCCCAAATTTATCTCTGTACGGTGTGACTTTCCTTTAAAACATTTTGCAATAACTCGCAAAATAGACTGACTTAACCAAAGTTAACAAAATTGGTCTTGTTTAAATGGCTTTTTTCTATAGTAGGTAACATTTAAAATATATAATTATATGATGACTATTATTTTTGTTCATCAACACTATACATCGCCGCTGAATTTACACATTCTCCATATTAAAATTTTTTTTTATTTTAAATAGAACTACCTATTACCTTATAAATATTTATTTATATACGAAATTAATAAGTCTAGTTACAATTGCACGTTGATATCTGAATTTAGGCTAGAGATACAAAAAAATTGTTTAAAATCGGCTGCAGGATACTGATATTTTACAAAACAGTAACGTAGGGTTCAGGAATAAAAATACATAATTTAAATGAAGTAATTTATAAATTAGTTATACATGTTAGTAGATAGTTTTGAGCAAACACTCCAATCGAAATTTTAAACACACTTTTCTACTGAATACCAATTATTATTAGTATTAGCATTGAATATCAAACTATAAGAAGGCCATCTGGCCATATAAGAAGATTTCCTAAATCTGCTACGTTAAATTCATTGATGGCATAATGAGTTCACCAACAATAAGGCGTGTTGATGCAGCCACTAACGACAAGCCTTTTCACTGCTAAATTAAAACATTGTTGCCGCCTGTCTGTTTGACTTGCTGCATGAGTTTGCTTGGTATTACCATCTGCATCCAATACTATGAATTAGTGCATAAGTAGCTGACCAATAAGTATAGTGCATAATGTGATAGTTAGCCCCCACCGGCACTACTATTTTTATTACGTCGTCTGTAAAAAGATCTGTTAAAGAATCCTATTCTAAAATCAGAACATGTTAGTTACAGAAAATGGAAAATCATAACAGAACTGAAATGTTTTGTAATTATTTGAACTGTGGTTCTTCTTATGCCTAAGTTCAATAAAGTTTTGCATGTTTTCTTCTACCGTGCGAGCGAAAAGTATTTGCATCAAAGAGGGCCTTGCATCTAAGGACGTAATGCTTAGCCGTAGAGCTTAATACCTGTTGGGGGTCAGTAACTACCTGAATTAACAATCAATCAGTTATTCCGTCATCTTTGACATTGACAGTCGTTACAAGTAATTTGATTCATCGCTAATTTTTCCAATTTCTTGAACAATTCACACAATGGGCTTTACGGAACAGCACAAAACATTCATGGTTGAAGCGTATTTTCGAAACGGGGTTAGAGTAAATGGTGAGTGGCAATACAATCCGGGTTTGTGCATGGACGATTTTCACGAACACATTCCTAACGTTGCTTTTATTGCTGGGGATTTTTATCACTGCCTGAAAAGAACCGTGGCTGTGTTTAGGGAAACAGGTTCTATATACAACACAAAAAAGGAGCAGAAAGACCATCTGTAAGAACAAAAGAACTTGTTGCAAACGTTCGTGAAAAAAATGCAAAATACGCCAACAAATTGTATAAGACGCCTATCCCAAGAAGTGGGAAGATCTTATGGAACATGCAGGACTATTCTTAAGAAGCAGCTAAATTTTTTCCTTATAAAGTGCAAGTATTCCGAGAATATACAAGAAAGGATTATCCAAGAATGTGGTAACATTTCTCCAGAGATGCTGGTCAACACTTTCGAAAATATGAAGAGACGTTTTCTTTTTGTATAATCTTACTTTGTTAATTTTGTAAACAACAAATATAAATTTGTATTTGTCTACTTATTTTATTACTCATTAGTTTGGCATATTATGTCATAATATGAATTTTTACAAATTTTAACCAGGATTTGGTTAGATATATCGTCTCCCTATCATTGTGATCTAAACCAAGCCCTACGTTTTTTAATCCAAGCCCTCTTTCATGCAAATAATTTTTGCTCGCACGGTATTAGGCCCTATCCACGTCTTCAACTAATATTTACGGAGCAATAAAAATGTCCAGTGTCTCACAGTATGTCTGTAAGTCTAGGTTAGTTTGGTTAGGTTGGAAGTAAGTGGGTTGCATTTAACAAATCACTGCGAACAATGATCTATTGTAGCTCACACCTTATTTATTTTTCTCCCAATAGATCCAGTTTATTAATGAAGCTAATTATTATAGTATTGGAGGAAAATTTTTTTATGAATAACTTCGCCTGATTCGTGCTGCTGCGGGGCATGCGCACAGTACGTGTCCCGCTGTTTCTGCAGCTTTCATACCGAGTTGGCATTCCTCATCTTAAGCTAATCCAATTTTGTACATATGGTGTCGCAGAATCCCACTTGGGCTTTAAAACCATTTAAATAGGGTACCAACCCTATTGAGCTCAAGTAGGTTGTTGGTCAACTATTGATTTATAGGGCTGTATGGCTGTATTAAGTAAATTAGGTCTGGTCAATTCTTTCATCAGTACGTCCTCCACTTATCTTGCTTCGGTCAAAATCTCTTAGCTGTAGCGTGGGATATACTTATTGCCGGCTCGGTTTCTGTGAATTTTTTAGGCTGCTGCTCTTTTAGCGAGCTTTTCATAGGCATCGTTGCTCTTACGAGCTATGAGCCCAGGAATCCATATTAAGATCATTCTATTATTTAAGCTTAGTTGGGATAGTGCTTTGCGACAGCTCCATAGCGTTTTTGAAGTATACCATGTCGATTCAACGGCTTCTAGAGGGCTTAACTGTCAGAAAATATCTTGATTATCTTATATGTGTATACAGTCTTAAACCACATTTCAATTGCGTGAACCTCTGCCTGAAATATCGCCATAGGTCCCAGACTGATCGTTAGTTTTATTTTTGGATTTTCACCATATATTTCGGCTCCAATTATTGTTATAACTGTTACATTTTATTTGTTATTTTCGTTATTTATCAACTTTTGTGTAATATTAAAATGACTAATAAACGTCTTATTATTATTACTATTACTATTATTATTGCACTAGAAGTTAACAGTTTTAAGCAGAAAAATTTTTCGTTTATTTTTCAATTTTTTTCAGTTTTAAGTAAAAAAATATTGGCAAATGCGCCACTAGTGTTTGTTCCTAAGTATTTTGTGTATTTAATAAGTAATAATAGATTTAAGTCGATGGTTAACGATAAAGCATAGTGTTTGCCCCAAATAACACTCGCCGGACGCGGTTTTTTTAATTTATGGCCGTACGCTCGTTAAGTAATATAGTATTATTTTATTTTAGGGTGAGCCGAGCATACGGTGACGTATTAAAGGACACAACTGTTAAAAAACTTGCTGATAAACATAACAAATCTCCGGCTCAGGTCTTGTTGAAGTTCCTACTACAAAAAAATATAGCAGTTATTCCTAAAAGTACAAATGCCAAAAGAATTAAGGAGAACTTTAAATTATTTGACTTTTCTTTAGACAACGATGATATTAAAGCTCTAGAAAATCTGGATCGGGGAGAGGAAGGAAGATTATCCGACTTGGCCATTAATCCAGCGTAAGTACCTATATAGTTTACATCACCGAATATGATTCACATTACAAGTTAGCACTAAGTGGTTAGTGTGTTATTAATATGATGACACCAGTAACTAACCACCAACAAATTGAATAATTCATGCTCCGTCTGTGGATATAGGTAATCTAAAGAAATTATTTTCATTTAATTTTAATAACTAGTGCAGATGACAAGATGTCCTTTATAGCACTTAAAATTTCATTTTATAAATTATATTATTTTTAATAAATAATGTCCAAAATTGATCGCCAATGTAAAATTGAAACGTGTGTTTCATAGAAAAAAATTAAGCCGACGCACGTACCACTTTTCTGGTCCACCCTGTACAAATTTTTTATTCACAAAAATGAACGTAGGTATCTAAGGCTGGTCGCTCGGCAATGATGACTTCTTAGTTTTAGCGTCATCAATTTACTATTTTTCCTACTTGTATAGTGTGACCAGTAAAGTCCACATCATATGGGATTTTTTTTTATTAATAGCTTTATTCGACATTTGACTTTGGCATCAAGTTCTGCTTCGATCGAGATGAAAATTAAGCAAAAAATATTAGTCACGTGATTCGCATTATGTGTCAAATTTTAATTTTTTTCAAAAAATAATTCAAAAGTGGGGTTATTTCTGAAAATATCGAAAAAAGTTATTAGAAAAAGTTAAATGCAGTTTCTAGCCCACATGCAAAATTTCACCTGCATAAGATAATTTTGATTTTTACCCATATTTTATAAATTGCACCACTTTTGCAAAATAAGACTCGACGCAATCTAAAAACCATAAACTTCTTGGTTTTGACAATGCTTTATTTAAGATAAATTTTCTTTAAAGCAGCGCCATATTAAATGTGTGTTTTCTAAAAAATCAAAATTGGGCTAATAAAAGTAGGTCGCATGTGATGCAAAGTTTATTTGTTTTTGACCCTGTAAAAGGTAACTCCATAAAATAAGTATTTTTAAAAACGTAGTTTGTGTCTGAAAGTAATACACCTTAATATTGAGTTGAGTTGACTAGAGTCTTATTTTGCATAAGTGGTGCAATTTACAAAATATGGGTAAAAAATCAAAATTATCTTATGCAGCTGCAAGTGGGCTAGAAACTACATTTAAAAAAGCTTTTTTAATAACTTTTTTCGATATTTTGACAAATAACCCCACTTTTGAATTGTTTTTTGGAAAAAGATAAAATTTGACAGATAATGCGAATCACGTGACTACTATTTTTTTCATCTCGATCGAAGCAGAACCTAAGGTTGAATTCTCAACGTCATTCAATTTATTGCCAACCTGTAACCTATTTCGCGTTAATTTTTTGAGTTTATTATTTTAATAACTAACATTTAAAGAAAATTAATATCGTCGGTACATTATTTAGGTAGTATCTGATATATTACAAAAATATCAATTTATTTCATTGCTAATTTTGGGAGAATTGTATAGTGAAAGAACAATGAGTGACAATGACATAATAATGTTAAAAAAAATCTTACCCGATATTTTTCGCTATACAATTCTCCTAAAATAAGTTATGAAATTTCTTGATATTTATTAAATATGTCAATTATTACCTATAGAATATCAAGTCCATACTGATTTTCTTTAAATTTTGTATAAAAGCTCGAAAACATAAATAAATCTACGCGAAATAGGTAGGCAAGCATGTTGATACTCCCACCTTAATGCCAAAGTGAAATTAAAAAGTAAAATAAAAAGCACAATATATTTTTAGAAGGCTATTTTCTTTTAACTTAAAATAACAAGGTCATTGATTTATCAACTTGGGAATTTTTAATGGGATTTATGATTTAGTCCACTATCGATGTTTTTATATTTTATTTATCGTAAAATTAAAAAATGTTTAACACATCTTTTCCTCTTTAGATTTTTGGTTCATCCAGAGTATCCATTTCCAAAAAAGACCACGTAACTGACAGATGTATTCGTCTGGTGATATCATAATAAAATGTGACTGAACTGAACCTACAGAATAAAATATTTTAAATGAAATTTTCGTTTTAATGTTCCTCTCGTCTCCTATGTTTCTAACCTGAAAATTTTTCGTTCAAACTTTTTTTGCATAACAAAAAATGTATTTTAAATTTTTAAAACCAGAATCAGATAGACCGTTTTTAAAAATTTGACACTTAAATAAAATAAATAAAACACATAAATCGTAGATAATTCCAGAATCACGAAATTTCAAGGATGTTTTCTCTTTATAACGTATACATACCGTAGACATTTACCTTTAGATATGGTATGGTATACGAACAAACCCGACCGCTTTATTATAATTAATAATGCATGTGAAGAAAGTTAGTAAAGGAAGTCTAAACAACCAAATAAAATGAGGAAGAAGAAAAAGGCCTTCTAAAGAGAAGGTGTGGAGGATTTTTTAAACTTTTTATATACAAAATTATTTGTAAAATTATTGATAATATGTCTGTAAGACAGTATAAAGATAAGAATTGTCATTTGCAGAAGTCATAATGTCAAAGTTGTTAAAGAATGGTTTTTGGGGTACTGGGGGTTACAGCCCAGTAACCCTTCAAGAGGGTAATTTAAATATGCTGAAATTAGTAATCACACATTTTAGTAAATAAAAATAAAAATTTATATGTTCACGTCCACGTGTAGTGGATAATCTCACTCTCCGCTACACAGAATTTTTTATATAAAAAGTTTAAACACACCTTCTCTTTAGAAGACCTTCTTCTTCCTCATTTTATTTGGTTGTTTAGACTTCCTTTACTAACTTTCTTCACATGCTCAGCATGTTTTAACTCTCCTCAACCTTTTTTATATAATGTCACTTCTACATTTCAACTTTTCAATGCCATAAAAGTTCCATTAAGGTTTTATACCATTTTCTCTTCTGCTAATACCATCAGCATTATATAAATTTTCTGTAATAATGAATGTTTCTACGTTCGAAACATGTAGAGATCCCTAAAGAATTTCCATATTCTATTAAATTTGTTTGGAGGAAGACTTTTAGTTTTTTATTTCTTTCCTATACTTTTAACTCCACTTTCAGCATGGACTACTTCTTCAAATTAAATATAATTTTGTTTATTTATTCCCATTATTAAAAATAATATATATTAAAATAAATTTGTATTTTAAATCAAAAGTATATCCACTTAATTAGATGACTGTATATTGATTAGATAAGTTATCGACCTAGTTAATACATAATGTATTTTAAATAAAAAATATAAATGACAAATTCAATAATTTTATTTTAAATTTGAAGATGTGTTCAGCAACTTTTGAATTAGTCAATGGTGCAAAAATACCGACAATTGGTTTTGGAACTTGGACGGTAAGTAGATATATTATATAATTTTATTATCTATATTGGCAGGGCCGGCCCTAGGGATGGGTAATCGTGGCAATCGCCCCGGGCGCCAAAATCACTAGGATCGATAAAATCAATTTTTGCGATTTAAAATTATTTATTTTTTCGCTTATATATCTAGATATGACAAAATGATTCACTCGTGTAGGGCAATACTTAATTCTCAGTACAATCATATATTGAGTATATAGAGGATTTAATAGGCTTTTTCAGTCCCATATAAAAGAAGAGCTAGCTAGACAATGCCTGTAATTAGGGACTTCGGCAGACACAGAACCATAGAAAAAATTGATAGTGAATAGTATAGTCATAGTTTAACTAAATATACTATATTACCGTATTTATTAAATTACTAGCATGTACCCGGCATGCGTTGCAACCCGCTGGTATAAATACAAACCCGAACAAACCCGATATATTAGTACCCGGCACCACTTTCTGAAATTGCACCAGTGCGAAGCCGGGGCGGGTCGCTAGTTATACATAAAAACCTTCCCCTTGAATCACTATATCTATTAAAAAAAACCGCTTCAAAATCCGTTGCGTAGTTTTAAAGATTTAAGCACACATACAGCGACTTTGTTTTATATATGTTAAGATTAAGAAGATAAGATGGTATACTGATTGAGAGTGATAAGGTGTTTAATTTTGGTGATGGTAAGTGCGTCTATTTTCCTAATTGGAAACCACAGAACTCGCTACTTAAATTAATGTTGTTTTAAGCCACAACCCACCCCATATGTCAAAATTAGAAGTAATACACACTGACAGAAAAATCAAATGATATAATACCACACTGAGAAAAAAACCTTTTATTCCTTATAAGAATTCCCATACTCTTTATACAACTGTTTAATACTATATGTCACAGCAGCGCGCTTTTCTACTGTAAGACAACGAAGATTGCTAGACTGTTATGAAGTGATAATATCACGGTAATTTAGCCACGAGGAAATAGGTGTTAATGATACCATAGAATGGTTTATAGCCGTTATTGCTCCGAATACTCACAGTAATAATCAAGTTCTATTGAGGGTGTAATCTGGTTTTATATACTGTATTAGTTCCGACTGGCAGTTGTAATAAAACTTGACATCATAATAATATTTGCTGGGTACGGTTAATAAAGCATATACTTACCACTAAAAATTGAAAACCCTGCTGCAAGAACGCGGTAAGTCCATTTTTCATGTTTTCGAGATAATCGAAAAAAACTTTCTAGCATTTTTAAAACTCGTTTCAGAAAGTTTATTTACCATACATTATATTGTATGGAGTAAGTCCGCACTTGCCTCGTTCTTGCACCAATCTGCTTTGGGGGAGGTAAGTCCAACATCGGTTTAAGCAACCAGGGATACACTGTAGATACATCGTTTTTGCACCAATCGATCGGGCTTGGCGAATTGTATATAATGGTGTAAAAATGTAATTTTCGCAAAAAAGTGGACTTACCTCGTTCTTGCAGCAATGTCTTCAGTTAGTACTATAGTTCTCAAAAATTTAAATCGCGTCTAGTGTGATATTGTTCTTGTCGTTTAACATTGCATATGATTATCTATTATGCAACATGGTTTACTGAGATGGTAAATTCGTCCATAGATTATAAAGGTCCATAAAAAGGATGGGTTGTGCGGAATAAGAATCTTCCATTGCTTTATCTGACATGCAAAGTTTAAAAAAACTCAAATACAAAATAAAAATAAATTAATTGAAACAGATATTGGTTCGATCAATAAAATTTAAATTTAGACAGGACAGCTAGAAAACTCCGAACAACGATGCGACCTGCGCAACAAATACGTTAAAACTTTTAATACGGCGCGCGGCGGTTGCCGATCTCTACGAACCCCCCACCAACGTCTTCGTGGATTATAGGTTCTAACAGATACAGTTTGTTTTTGTGGACACTATTCTGCATTCTTAATTGTAGAGAAAGCGCTTTACTGTAGCGCTGTAGTTCATTATTCCACAAGACTGTGCTGCTAATGGAACTGATTACTACCGATAAAATAACTGTTCTAGCAAATCTGGAATTAATATAACACTAAAGCGGGTTTGATACAGTAGCAATTTATTTAATATGGGTTAATAAAAAAAAAGCTATGAATACAAACTACACTCACCGACATTAAATTCGGGACAACCAAAATTTAGATCAAATTTAATGCATTATAACCTTTTCTTCCATAGTAAGATTTCAACATTTTTTTTACGGAATGTAGATAATTGTTTCGGATTTAATTAATTTTATTCAATTTTCAAAAATACAGTTTACATGTTGAAATATACAGGAAAATAAAAAGGTATGTTTTTACACTATGTAGAGTAATTTTGCAACATAAACTACACTGGACATGCTTTTCTGCACAGTTTGATTAATTTTTAATATTTTGCTGTTTTATTCTTCTCTGTATCGTTATCGGTTTAAGAGATATGAATTTTATAAATAAACAATACACTTTTAGATTAAGCCTATTTTTAATTACAACATAAAAAGTAGGAGTTTTAAAAGTTAGTACCTCGTATTACCTCCTCTACCTCTTATAACAGCTATACTAAACGTCGATTCATTCCTCTAATTAGGTTTTGGATATCCTCTTGTGGAATATTACCCCATTCTTCTTCTACAGCATTTCGGAGTTGTTGAATAGTGAATAACTGTCCTCGGCGTTTTCTGATTCGTCTACCTAACATGTCCCATATGTTCTATCGGATTAAGGTCAGGACTACGAGCGGGCCAGCGCATAACGTTTATTCCAACCTCTTCTAAATATTGGGCCACTATTCTGGCAGTATGTGGACGGGCATTGTCTTGCATGAAAACGAATTCATTACCGACAAATTGTGCAAAAACAATAACATGTTCTTCCAGAATTTCTTCAATGTTCCTTTGGGCAGTTACAGTTCCTCTGTCAATAAAAACAAGTTCTGTTTGAGCGTCAAATAAAATACCGCCCCACACCTTAATGGATCCACCACCAAAGCTAACCCTTTCGCTAAAATTACATTGGGCGAATCTCTCCCCTTGTCGTCTCCATACTCTTTCAGGAGACCTCAGGCAAAATCTGGACTAGTCTGAAAATAGAACTTGCCTCCACTTTTGAAGGTTCCAGTTAATGTGTTCTTGCGAAAAACGAAATCTATTAACTCGATGCTGTCTGAGGAGCTCTGGTCCAGTTACCGGTGTTCTGGTCCGTAAATTGACTTAATGAAGTCTTCTTACTGTAATTTTAATGACAGCAACTTGACGAACTCTTTGGAGTTTATTTCTTATCACTACTGCACTGGTATGCCGATCTCTTAAAACTGAGACTCTTATAAAGCGGTCATCAAGGGCGGAAGTAGCACGATTTCTTCCAGATCAAATTCAAATTCTTTATTCATGTTATTACATATTTTCAAATGTTCACATTCGTCAGAATATAAAATATAGAATATAGAATATAGAAAATACGAAAAATTTCACACAATAAAATAAAATAAAATAAAATAAAATAAAATCCAGGTCTTCTACCATAACTTCCAGTCTCACGAAACCTTGCAGCGGCTCTTTCCACGCTAGATTTTGTGAAAACTAGCATATTCGCCACTTCTCTATAGCAATAACCAACATCATGAAGAGCAACGGCTCTAGCTGAATCTTCAGATGACAAAGGTATCGTAAAATAAAAAATAAATTTGGAATTCACTCACGAAACGTTTTAAATGCTCGAAATGTCTGATAAAACTGATTGACAAATGCAGAATACGTTTCCAAGGAAACCTAAACATCCCCAAAAAAATCCAGAGTGTTTTCAATAATTGTTGTAAAAAGTGTACATATTGTTAATTTATAAAATTCATATCTCTTAAACCGATAACGATACAGAAAAAAATAAAACAGCAAAATGTTAAAAATGAATCAAACTGTGCAGAAAAGCATATCCAGTGTAGTTTATGTTGCAAAATTACTCTACAAAGTGTTACAAACTTAAAGGAAAAAACATACTTTTTTATTTTCCTGTATATTTCAACATGTAAACTGTATTTTTAAAAATTGAATAAAATTAATTAAATCCGAAACAATTATCTACATTTTGTAAAATAAAGGTTGAAATCGGACTATGGAAGAAAAAGTTATAATACATTAAATTTGATCTAAATTTTGGTTGTCCCGAATTTAATGTCGGTGAGTGTATATCTGAGCAAACCTGTTGTATTAGATCATTTTCCTCAGTGCAAGCCACTGTAAGGTGAAACTAATTTTAATGATGGCCGATTTTAAGTTTGTAATTCTGTTCATTTATTTGTTAGCATTATGGCGTCATGAGTACCTAGATAAATGCAAAGTCGCTTGCGCTTCTTGTTGTATTTTTTGTCATGAATCGGTATTTTTAATAAATTTTGTCTACTTTTTTAACTTGACATAATGGTGTGCGATATCAAATTGTTGGAAAAAAAGTGCTCAATCTTTCGGCCAGAGTGAGCTAATATGTTTCCATTTAAAAAAATTTAGCTTTCTGGAAAAAACCGTTTATCAAAATTTTGGCTTAGAAGTAAACCATCTAGATGAAAAATAAAAATAAAAATGATATGAACCGTTAAAAAGGGACGTTTGGGGTGTCGCTAAATTTGGAATGGTGTTTTAAATCGATACAGTCAAAAATATAAACGGTATTCCATTTAAGAATCTAAAGTAAAGGTAATTTCTGGTTAAACCAAAAGTAACAAAATGGCATCCATCATGTCATAAAAGTTATAGTGCTGAGCGTTCCTCCTAAAACATCCGGTATGCATAAATAAACATACATTTCATAACAGTTCATAATTTATATAAACATATTTATGTTAATAGGAGAGAAAATAATAATAAATTATAATAATTATTTAATAGCAGATTAAGAATGCAAAACTAATAAATTAATAATAATAATTTGTCACTTTTGAATCGAGTTTGAACATCATTTATCTAACAGAAATTTTTTATATTTTTGAAAATGTTTAAGTACTGTATTTACTGTAAACAAAATTGTTTTTTTGCAAAGATTTCTGATGAAAAGCAATTGGAATTAGCTTTAGAGTCAGCTTTGGAAACAGGTTATCGACACATCGATACTGCAGCCGGCTATCAAAATGAACATCTTATTGGAAATATTCTCAAGAGATGGTTTAATTCTGGAAAATTAAAAAGGGAAGATATTTTTATCACTACAAAACTATCTAGAGATGGGGTCCATCCTGACAAGTAAGTATTGAGTTGAATTTAATATTTTTTTAACATTAAACCACGAACCTCCAGTAAAATAAGCTTAGTATACAGAGAAATAAAGTTTTTCTCCGATTGACAGCAAATATTAATTTTGCAGACACATATCAATCAGCAAAGTATAACTTTTCCTGCCTAGGCAGCAAAGTAAGGTCTTTCCTGCCTAGACAGCAAAATTATTATTCTCAATGGGAATAAAACATTTGACATTTTTTGACAAAAAAAACAAACATTTATTAACAATTACATAATACTTTTAACAAGAATTTAAAAATAGTTTCTTCATATATTCAATATTTTCTAACTTTAAATCAATAGTTCGTCGCAGCGACATACACCCGCAATTTCAAAAATCAATACAACCTATATAAAATAATGGATTATAAGTATTTTTCTTTATCGTATAAATATCTTATTTAAAATTTACTTTTGCTAATAAATATTCATCATCTGGAGCATTCAGTATAAATTTTGTAATATATTGTTTTTTGAAAACTCGGGACTTCTTTGCCTGGTAGCTTTCGGATGTCCGTTTTAAATTTGCCCGCAACTTCAAATATCTTCCTACATCTACGCCATTTTTAACATTTATAGTTGCCTTCAACATCGAATACACAGATCAAAGTGTAGAACTCTTCATTGTTTTAGATAATCCAGCAAGATAAGCAAGTAAAACATTCTCCGAAAAAGGGTAAAAGGATAAATTCAAAAAAAGGTCAATCTTAAATTCACCACATTTTTACGTAAAAGAGGATTCTGACACACAATTCTAACTTTAAGTAACCAGAAAGGTAGAATTATTTAATCCACCATTTCTAAAGTTCTTGTCATTTTATTTTGTATACGGTGGCGTTACTGGGAGAATTATCCAAGGTATTAAAATTTAAAGGTGTATGAAAACCATGCCAATTTAGCCTTATAACAGTTATTGGAAAATTTGCCTCTTAATAGTGAATTGCAGGAGCAAATTTAGAAATAGACCAGGGACGATAATTTTTGAAACCAAAAAAAAATAATAGTAGGATAAAAACCCATAAGAAAAGGAAGAGAATATAACAAAAATGAAAGGATGAATAAATTACGGGAGATCCGAGGTCGGGAAGTGGGGGGCGGTGAGTTTTTAAGGTTAGAAAATGATTTATCTCGATTTTCGGTCCTATGAAAAAACGTTAAATGGCAAAGTAGTAGGTAATAGAAATATCTACAACTTTTGTATTTGCACTTTTTTCACATAACCTCAAAATTTATATGAAAAATTCAAATAACCATGTTTTTGGTTTTTTATTTTTATCTTTTACAAGAAACATTTTTTTTTTCACGAAATTTGGTGAAAACTTACCTTTTTATGTCCCAAAGACGCTGTAATTTTTTTGATTTAAAATATTTATTTTTTAACCTTATTTTGACTTAATATCGAAAAAGCACCATAATTTTCAATCGAAAATTCTCACGTCAAAATATCTGCTTTTTTTAAAAAGTCGGTGGGCTTTTTGTTCGTTAAAATCTCTACTTCTTGATGGTGTAAAAAAAATATACATTACTATGGTAAATATTCTCAAAAAATGCAAAGAAACGAAAAAAAATCGAATCCGAATTTTTTTTTTTTAATCATTATGTACAATTTTGAGCTATTTATTAAAATTTATACTTTAATTACTCGAAAAACGTAAGATTTCATGTTACATTGATAAACAAAAAAATTACAAATCCATAAAACATAAAGATCGCAAAAAACATTCGACAATAGTTGTTCTAAATATAATTAAAGGTAGGATTTAAAGGGGATTTCATCACATTTACCATAGTAATATATATATTTTTTTTTACACCATCAGAAAGTAGAGATTTCAACGAACAAATAGCCCACCAACTTTTTTTAAAAAGCAGATATTTTGACGTGAGAATTTTCGATTGAAAATTAGGGTGCTTTTTCAATATTAAGTCAAAATAAGGTGAAAAAATAAATATTTTAAATCAAAAAAATTACAGTGTCTTTGGGACATAAAAAGGTAAGTTTTCACCAAATTTCGTTAAAAAAAAATTTTTCTTGTAAAAGATAAAAATAAAAAACCAAAAACTTGGTTATTTGAATTTTTCACATTAATTTTGAGGTTATGTGAAAAAAGTGCAAATACAAAAGTTTTAGATCTTTCTAGTAGCTACAACTTTGCTATTTAACGTTTTTCCATAGGACTTGCAGTTTTGCCGAAAATCGAGATAAATCGTTTTCTAACCTTAAAAACTCAGCGCCCCCCACTTCCCGACCTCGGATCGCCCGTAGTTTATTTTTCCTTTCATTTTTGTTATATTCTCTTCCTTTTTCAATGGGTTTCATTCTACTATTTTTTTTTTCACTTTTTACCATTTGCAAAGGCTTCAGCCCTGGTCTAAAAGTCGTGGAAGGGGTTAAAAAATTGACCATGACCTTACAAAGGCGGTCAGGTTCATTATTAAAAAAAGAAAATACCTTAAAATTAGGCAAATTTAAACTGGTCTTTCAATAGAACGAGAAATAACCAAAAAAGCTCTAGTCTCGTCTTATATACCACAAAACTCGTATCGCTAACATCTTGCACGATATTTTTATGTCTCGTTTTGCGAGATTTTTGAAATGACTTGAGTCCTAATATGAAGTCAAAATAGAATCAACGTAGTTAGATTGGATTGGAATAAATGTTTATTTAAGGATTTAAAAAATGTAATATTATATTTATAGGGTAGAAGAACATATTAAAAAATCATTAGAGAAACTGCAGTTGGATTACTTAGATTTGTATATAATCCATTTTCCTATGTATGTTCCTTCAGGAAGCAGTGTCGATCCTCTGCCCACTGATCTAGTTGGAACTTGGAAAGTAAGTTTTGCATGTAAACAACAAAAGTAGATATTATGTTGAAAAAGCCATGAACGCTGAACGGGTGTATGTATATTGTAGTAATTTTAAGTTACTTATACTACTAATATAAAAGTGACTGACGGACTGATTTATCATCGCTCACAAAATTTCCCTCATCTTCGACTCGGGAAAATTCTGCTGCGTGGGAGATTCGGTAAGAGATTTCATAAATTGGAGTTTTTTCTTATTGTAATTTTTTTGCTAAAATGCTACAAATACATATTTCCGGCGGCTTTAGTTAATTGTAACTAATTAGAGTTTTAGAAATGAAGTTCATTTTAGCCGCTAGTAGTTCATTTTTATTACTAAAATGTGAGAAACATTAAATAACAAATTTGTTATCTGAAATCCAATGTCTTTATAGTTTTAACTTAAATAAAACTTAAAAAAAACATATTTCCGATGAGTTTAGTTTATTATGACGCACTGTATTTTTGCAATAGAAGTTGATTTTACTTGTTAGTATTTAAGGTTTGTTACTAAAATTTTAAGAACATTAAAAACATTAATTCGTTTTTAACCATAACATCTGATATTACATGTCTACATAGTTTCAAATGAAACTTAAAAAAACATATTTCCGATGAGTTTAGTTAAGTATAACGCACTATATTTTTACAATAGAAGTTGATTTTACTACAACTAAGGTTTATTACTAAAATTTCAGGAACATTAAAAACATTAATTCGTTTTCAATCCAAACATCTGAAATTACATGTCTACATAATATTCACATGAAACTGAAAAACACATATTTCCGATGAGTTAAGTTAAATTTTTGATGTGTCTCTTTTAGCCCCGGTGTTCGATATGTAAAGCTAATTTGTTAGTATCAATAAAAATTATAAGCTAGCAACAAAACTTAAACACTTATTAATTTCATTAAGTTAATAGGAACTAACAAAAAACATAGCTTCTATTGAAAAAAGATTATTTGTTTTATTTTCTTAAAAGATAGCAGAAATAGAACACAAATCATGAAAAACGTACTATCTCTTTTTTTTTTGGAGGGGTCAAAATGAAGTTTAAAAATATTTTTAATCAGAATTTCTTCAAACTCAGCATAAATACTCTAAACACAAATAATGAAACACCTATTTCTTATTTTCTAACTTTTCTAATTTACATATTTTTTAGAAACTTGAGGAACAAGTGGATCTCGGAAGAACAAAAGCTATAGGACTTTCCAATTTTAATACAGACCAAGTTCGTAGAATTCTTGCCAATAGCAGAATTAAACCAGCAATTAACCAAGTAGAACTTCATGTGTATTTGCAACAACCAGAACTGGTTAAACTTTGCCAAAGGAATGGCGTTGTAGTTGTATCATATACGTCATTAGGAAATCCAGGAAGAATTGAGCTTGATGTTAAACAAGGAAAACCGTAAGTAATATGTTAAAATCTCTATAAAGATCAAGCTACTATCGGATGTTAAAGTTCCGGACGACCCCAAACTTGTATATGAAAGTAATTTTTTTAATGAAGAGAAACCACGGAGAACATGTAAGTCCTTTCTTAGCAATTTGCTAGAAAACTTTTTTTTATATATTTACCTACTTGATTACTCCTTTCAACTAAAAAACTATGAAATGGTTGTCAGTCTGACTTAATAGTATATTACATAACAAGTGTTGAAAGTGGCAATTTTCAAACGAGGAGGTATTTAGCACGAGGCGTCAGCCGAGTGCGGAAATTCTCCGAGTGTGAGAAAATCACTTTCACACGAGTAATGTACACAATTTTTCCTACGACCATAGAAAATAATCAAAAAGAGTTTGTTTGGTTTTTAATAGTTTGTACATCATTGTGTTAAAAAAAATTGACAAAGTACAAACGCAATAAATGCAAAACAAATTTCAAGGCGGATTCCAACAGAAGCGTCTATATTAAAACAAAATAAAAACAATGCCTACTTACAAATTTTAACTTACCTAGATTTAAATAAAAATAATAACTTTTTCTCCTATTTGCTTACGCACCTCATACCTAGTATCTATGTACAGTGAATAAATTTCGTTTCTGATTTCTTAGCTGCTTGCATTCTTTCAATATAACAATAATATACCTAAATATACATACAAAACCAACAAAACACAAACACAAAACTAGAACATAAAACATAACCTCAACATCTTGTCTTGTTCTTAATGGCTCTGCTCCCTGGGGGCAATTTGCCAGCACATTAGGGGTGATCGTGATGTTGTCTGGTCTGTACCATATCACGACCACTGACTTTTCTTCTTTGCGTACAATGCGGTTTGGACTGCTTAATATGAGTCTCTGGATTTGTGTATTTAACCTTTTCTTAGCTGCTATTTAGGGTTTAGTATTGACAATTACAACATATGATAGGAGTGACATTTACTAAAAAGAAGGGATTTAGGGGTTAGTAGACAGTACAATCATTTACTGAGTTTACTAGACACTTCACTAACTTATTTATTTTTTTTTTATTATAGTTTTATTTTATGATAATTAATGTACCGCATTATTAAACCTCAACATTATTGAAAGATAGAGATGGAGTTAAATATCGATAGCTTACTAATTATAAAAGTTCTGTCTATATTCGATTTGTTTTGATATTGCTAAAATAAATTTACTTACATAAAGCACTTTCACTTACACCAATATAATTAAACATCCGAGATAATGGCAAAATTATAAATCGGTATTTCCTAGGGTATTCTATTTTTGCTCTATAGCTGCCCCTTTTTTTTCTGTGGTTCAACTCAGTGGACATAAACCCTTTATTTTTCTGTGAGTATAAAAATTGGCTGCAGGCTGAAAAGCTAGAGGCCATCGCAATCCTCGAACAGAACAGAACAGAACTTTTCTGTGAGTTGACATGTAAACATGAAACATGACAGTTGGTGGGTTGCCTGACATATTATTATTTTCCCTTTTTGATAATATTATTTTTATCATAAATAAGTACTCTTCGGTTCCCAAAAATAACGAAAAATTTGCAGTAATGCCCTAGTGTACTTTACCCCACCCAGCACCCCAATTCACTCCACGTGTCCCGTAAGTTTGTTATGTTTAATAAATAGTTTTGTCGTCAAATTGACACCTGTTTAAATTTAATATCTTAGTGTGCTTGGTATTTCCACACTCGTGTTGAAATATTTTTTTACAACACGCGTGTGATATTTGGCACTTTCTAGCCAAGTTAACCGTGTTGTTATTGTCATTTTCGTAGGTGGTCGTAGGAAAATAATGTTACAATAATGTTACGACTTGTCACATAGGTATTTATGTAACAAGTTGCAAAATGAAGGTGTTGCTTACACTATTGCAGAAGGCTACAATTTAAAAAAAAGTCTAAAACGTTCTCTACAGAAGACTTTAGTAGATTTTGAAAGGAAGCTGATGATCACATTTATTTGGGCAGTCCTTTTGATAGTTGGAATATCAGGGGGGTCTCGAAAAAATTAACTAAAGATGTTAAGTACTTATGAGAAAAGTATCCCAAATACAAAAACAACGATTGAAAGACTCTTCACAATAACCAAAGGTAATGTTATTGGAATTAATTTAACTGAAGTGGTAAACAAATATGTTCAAATACGTTCAAGAAACGTACGATTTCTTGGATATAGAAACGGAAAATATATTTTTATATATCTAGACAGTAGCATAAAACTGATTCTGATATTCCTCGAATTATTGCAACATTTCTTGACTTGCAACGCCCTAAGCTAAAAACTAGCCATACATTATGAAGGTTATCTGCAACATTACTGGTCAGATTCTGATGCCGATTTACAAAGGTTAAAAAAGAATGGCGAATGGATGTCTTACGTTGTTGTTGAATCTATATAAAACAAAAGAAAAACAGCTGTACATTTGGTGAAGATACTTCAGCAATTGTAGCAGTTAATAAAAGAAGTACATCCACTAACATAACTGTAGTTAAGTATATATTTAACAAAAAAAGCCAGCATTATTTCATGATAATAAATATTCCGATTGACTATCTTTAATATTTAAAATAAATTTATGAATTACTTTTATAATAAAAATGTTTTTCTTGTGCAATCGTTGATATGCATGTATTAATGGATGTAGGTATGTATATATGGTGTGAAAGTTTTAAAAAAATCGGTTTTTCTTTAAATATCCTTTATTGAAAGTTGGTACCGTTATTGATAATGACAATGGGCTTAATTATCCTTAATTAGATTAAATTTGTCGATAACGTTAAAATATACCCCTTGAATAAATTAACAGATGGATGAAGACTCTTCATCCATCTGTTAATTTATTCAAGGGATATAATGAAGACGAACAACACTTGCCCCGAAAAAAACAGAGGCCATAATACTTCTATCAGGAAAAAGAAAGCTTCAACGAGTATCCTTTCGCCTGAATGACATAGAATTACTCACGAGAGATGAATGAAATTACTTAGAAATAACACTAGATAGAGGACTAAGATTCACGAAACACATCGATCGAACAGCAACAAAAGTAGCAAATAGGCTGGCGGGCTTCTTCAAAATAATGCCAAATATAGGGGCACCTAAATCAACAAATAGGTGGATCCTTGCATCGGTGATACCCTCGATCATGTTGTACGGGTCACAAGTCCAAGGACAAGCAATGGAGACCAATGCGCTCAAAGACAAACTGGCAATAGTCCAACGGAGAATAGTTGTTGAAAATAGTCCTTAGAATATTCAGAGCATACCGCACTGTCTCCAGAGAAGCAATCCTGGTGATATCATGAGTCATATCCATCGAACTGCTAGTGAAGGGAATCTACGCAGAGAGGAAAAAGACGGCGGTATTTAAGAAGAAGAACAATGGACAGGTGGCAGCAAATGTGGCCACAATCGCAGAAGGGAGAATGGACAAAACAATTTATACCTATAACATAGTATCGTGAACAGAGAGGAAAACAGGAGAGCTCTCGTGCTACCTGACTCAGGCAATTACAAGTCACGGCTGCTTTAGAGCATACCTGTTGAAAATGAAAATAACCGATTCGAATAGGTGCAAATGCTGCGAAAAAGTGGACACTGCAGAACACACGCTGTTTAACTGCAAAAGATGGGATGCGTAAAGAAGACAACTAGTGGATTTCCTAGGGACGGCTTTTAGTATAGAAAGCATAATTCTAAGCATGCTGGCATTAAGGAATAGAGGGAACAAGGTGGCTGGCATGATAATGAATATATTGCATAAAAAACGGCAGGACGGAAAAGAACAGCGGATTCCTTAACACAATCGAATTTTAGCTGAAGAATAAGAGTCAAGCACTATTTTCGAAGTCATGTCATAAGGGTGATACCGGTATCGTATCTTTACAGGGAACGAATGGGACACACCCCGGCTACATAGGAACAATCGGCCGGAAGTGCTTCGATTTTTTTTTTACCTCTTTACAAAAAGAAAACAACTACTAGGTACTACTATTGTATAATGTTATTAAAATTTTTGCAGCTACTATTAATAGTTATTAATGATACTTGTTCGATATGAACACTATAATGAAACGTGTCCAACGTTAAACCACGAGGCGTTAGCCGAGTGTTTTAATTGCACAAGTTTCATTAACAAAGTTCATATCGAACGTGTATTATTCAAAATTTAATCTACGACAGTGCATATAGATTTTATTTGTCTAAATTTCATTGATATCAGATAACGTTTTCGTAATTTTTAAAATTTTCAGGTGTCCATATTAGTCGATATAAGGGTATAGTCAGATCTGGTCTTAACGTGCGGGTCCAAAGGTCACTGATCATATGCGTCAAATCAGACAACACAGAGGCTATCAAAATGTTGCGAGATTATTTACAAATATACCGAAGGAAGGAAAAATAGTTTCATTATTTTAGCTATCGCTACATATACCTAATATTATTAGTTTTGTAAAAATGATGTACAGGGGAGTTGAAAAAGTTACAAAAAAATTATATAATCGTTAATTATATACCTACTGTACCCTTTAATTAAAAACGACAATAATAAACAGTGCAATTTATTTTAACAATTTTACTACTAAAACCTAAAAATACAATGGCATTTAGTCTGATAAACTATTTCGATAATGAAAGAAAAAGTGGAAACGCAAACCAATATGCAGGAAACCGTAATAAAAACACTGGGAATTAGTTTAAGGACTATGCAGAATAATGTGCATGAAAAAAAAGCATAATATAATACCCAAGAATACTAAAAAATGTAAACGAAAAACACCGTTTATAATTATAGCCTAAAAACTCTCATCCTCACTTATAAAATCTGAAAAGTCCTCGTCGTCTGAGTCGTCTTCGAATGAAGCAATTATCATTGGCGCTACTTCGACATCTAGTACTTGTTCTCAATCCCACCAATCCCTTATTAATATTTCTGTATGTTCCACCGATTTCTTCCAGTACTCTTGTGTAATATGATCTAACGAAACTTGCCAAACTATTTGTACTTGGTCGGATTTAAGACCATCACCTACATGTTTTTCATAATAAGATTTTGCACCAGCCCATATTAATTCTATTGCGTTAAACTGGCAATGATATGGCGGCAGTCGTAGAACCTCATGACCATATTCACGCAGTATTTCATCTACCGCGTATATTTTGGGTTTTTTAAGAGACTTTGCTATTGATAGGAGTGCCGATTTAAGCATATTTGGTAAAGGATTTTGGTTGTGTTTTCCCAGCCACTCATAAATATCACTTTTCCTCCAAGATGAAGTAGGCTGTTTATTTAAAATTCTTGAATGATATAATGCATTATCTAATACAATTAAAGACGGAGCATCCAAATTTGGTATCAATTGAACTTTGAAACATTTTTTCAAACATTTCGCAATTCATATTATCATGATAGTCAGCACTTTTTGATTTTAAAGAAAAAATTAAACTCGCACCTGCAATATATCCTGTTGCAGAACCGGCATGCAAAAATAATAAAACGCTTTCCCGTACCGCACCCCTTTTTCCTTTTAACACTTTTTACAGACTCATCTTGCCAAGATTTTGAACTACTTCCATTCGAAAATATCCACGTTTCGTCTAAAAATACCACTTTTCTAAATTTCGATTTGTAATTGTCCGTATATTTTTTAGTATTCTTCTGAATTATATTATGCTTTCTTTCATGCACACTTTTCTGCACAGTCCTTAACTAATTCCCAGTGCTTTTGCTACGGTTTCCTGCTTATTGGTTGGCGAAATTTCACTTTTTCTTTCATTCTCGAAATAGTTTAACAAATTAAGCACCATTTTTTTTTTGTTTGGAGATGCAAAAAACCAGAAAATTGCTTTTTATGGTTCATATTGTCACATTAAATTAATTGTCAAAGTCACAAAACTGACATCTTTAAATCAAGACGAAGGTGGCAAGTACAAACTTTTGCGAATCGCTGAAAATTAAATACATATCCTTTTCTTTCATGTCAAAATGGAATAAGTCTGTCTCATTTATCTTTCGTAGTTTATTTAGAGGGTAAAATTAAACGCAAGTAAAGAAAACAAAAACTGAGAGTATGTCTTTCTTGAATCGTATGACCCGCACGATAAGACCAGATCCGACTATAACCACATTTTTGAATGTTTCAATTAGGGAATCCAAACCACGTGACTTTAAATGACAGTGGAGGGCAACTAGGGATGCGCCATACGATACGATATTTTTGAGTATCGATATTTTACCTTCCGATATTTTGTAACGATATTTTTTATTCGATATTATAATGAGTATCGAAATATTTTACTCAGTATCGTTCAGATAGTATCGATAGATCCCAAAATTCCAAAACCCACGCGTCGTTCGTGCTGCATTTGCTGCTCTTCTCCCTCAATCCACGCGCACACAAAGCTTTGGCTATCCTTTCTGGAAATACAGAATGCCAGTATTGCCTATATTCTATATATCTATATATATTTGTATCGATCTGGATCGATACAAAAGATCGATACTTTCAACGAATCGGAACATCCCTAAGGGCAAAAAGCATTAAGCCACTTGCACCAATTATAAGGCAGTATTTGCCAACCACTGTCATTTTTGACACATCGTTGGATTGCCTAATTTCGATTTTGACAACGTCATTATTGCCGTCTAATTTTCTATTGTATGCAAAGTGTTGGCCAAAAATAATTTAAATATGGGAGATTCTGAATCCGAAAGTGTCCCTTCGGATGTCGAAGATATCGCGCAAAGCGTAATAGGTTCCCTACTTCCCGAAAAGTCAAGGCAGGTGTACGAACAGACCTACGCAAAATATGAAGATTGGTGTAATGGAAAAGAAATCAAAAACATCAGCAGCGAGAAAGCGCTCCTTGCATATTTTAACCATCTCGCAAAACATAGCAAGGCTTCGTCGCTTTGGTTCTATTATTCTATGCTACGTTCAGTTATGTCAGTGAAGAAAAATACGGATATCAGTAAGTGCGTCCATTTAATTGCGTTTCTTAATCGAAAAACATCTAAGATTTTAACAAAAGAAGACATAACCCGTTTTTTGTTGGAAGCTGATGATAGAACTTATTTTATGATGAAAGTTGCATTGATTGTGGGGCTTGCGGGTGCGTGTAGGCGCACTGAATTGACGAATCTGCAGCTGCAAAATGTCAAAGATGAAGGACAATGCATTTATATTAGGGGAGACCGGGGTTGGAAGTAACAATTTTTTTCTTTTGTATTTTTTGTCTCCATTTCCTAGTTTAACAATACATTTGTATATCAATAGATAGTGCATTCATTCTAGTTTTAAAAGACATCAATACTTAATGTCTAACACTACCAATTGAGGAAAAATTACAATTTTTATGAAAAAGAAAAAGTGAGACTTGTAACCCCGTGTCAGGGATGGTTGTCACATTGTGCGGGGAAGGTAGTCACATGGTAAATTAAAGTGGAAATAAATACGTTTATTCCAATTGAACTAATTTTTATTGAAGAAATATGGTTGTAGGTACTTAATTACCTAGTGTACCCAAAAAAATAACGAAAAATGTTTATTCATAATAAAAAACAAAATATGCTTAACTCAAATAACGTCTATCAAACTAGAGACTAGAGAATCGGTTAACAAAAAAAATACTTATTCATAATAAAAAACAAAACAAACTTCTATCAAAAAAATAGGTCAACAAAAATTAAAAAATATAGTCATAATAAAAAAATAGTGACTACCGGCCCCCGGCAACGTGAGACAACCGGCCCCAAGCCACGTTTTTCAAAATATCCTCCCGACATAAGTGCAAATCAATATTTATTTAAAAAATCATATAACCACATTATAAAGTACACATTAAATATCATATATACACAAAAAATTATAATAATATCCAATATTTAGGTATATTTATGATACTCAATACAGATGCACAAAAAATTACTTTTAATACGCGAAAAAAACAAAAGCACGTGTCTCCGTCACGACATTTCAGAACGGACTGAAGTGAAGTTCAAAGAGAGGTATCGCTACCACGAGTCTTCGATGCCGGTCAACGAACTTATTCGTTCACTCAGTTTTCTGTTATGGCCCCTGTGACAACCAACCCGTGAGACAACCAACCCCGGTCTCCCCTACTATCCCAATTACGAAAACGAAGATACCACGAGATTTTTTCATCACAAGCGGGAATGTTGAAGGAATTAATATGGTCGAAATGGTTCGAAAATACAAAGCAATGCGGCCAAGTAACGCAGATCACACTCGATTTTTTTTGGGATATAGAAATGGGACATGTATTAAGCAACCAGTTTGTTGGCATTAATACTTTTGGAAAAAGTCGTATAATATAGCATCCTTCCTAGGCCTTCCAAATCCTAAACTTTATACTGGGCATGTTTCCGTAGATCGTCCTGCGTCGTTGCTTGCAGATTTTGGAGTCGATTTATTAACTGTTAAGAGGCATGGTGGTTGGCGTTGGAGCACAGTGGCAGAGAGTTATATAAAAGATAACAAAGAAAATAAGAAGAAAGTGTCGTCTAATATTTTGGGTAATATTTCAGGCACTGATGGCCCTTTGACAAGTTCGAGCACTCGGGAAATAAACTTACTTTCTAAAAATTCAGCCCACCTGTCATCGGCTGGAATTAATTTAACTACCTACTTGTTCAGATTCTCTAATTAATGTTTACAATAAATAAATGCAATCCGTTTTTCTAAGTAATAATAACAAATAAATAGTTTGCACCGACTTCCTTTCTGTTTTTGTATTTTAACATTTGGAATTGGATGTTATTATGAATTCATAATGGCACTGAGTGCTATTATAAAGGTCGTAATGATATCTAAATGATAATGCTAAATACGTCATAATGGCACTGCCGTAGATTAAATCAAATAGAAACATTACTTTACACAGTGTTTTGTTTGTTACAATTATTTTGTGTTTCAACGCAGCAAGAAAATCGTTACTGAACTGCTATTTCCAATCGATAAGCCATCTGAACAATCGATTACTAAGTTTAAAATTTAATAAATAGGTTGGAAATTACCATTTAGAAACGATTTTGCTGAGTTGGAACATAGCTAATTAAACATGGATCAAAATATTCCTATTGGACGAACCCATGGCAAACGTTATTATGTCTATTTTACACCTATAATGACATGAGTGATATTTTAAGAGATTATCGTTTGTGAAATAATATGTTTTTTGCAGCCCCAGGATTGATCTTCTTAAAGATGTAATTGTTATTAAAGTAGCTGAAAAACACCAAAAATCTCCAGCGCAAATTTTGTTAAAATTTCTACTACAGAAGAATATTGCAGTCATTCCCAAAAGTATAACTCCAAGTCGGATTAAAGATAACCTTAATTTATATGACTTTACTTTGGATGGAAGCGATATGTCAGCTTTAGAGGAACTCGATCAGGGAGAAAATGGAAGGAGAGTTAAATGGGATACTAGTAAATCGTAAGCATTAATTATATTATATTAATAATTATTATATTAATAATTATTATTTATATATAAAATTTGTCATTTTTTTTAGTGACCTCTTACTTAGATATTACTGAAAGTAAGGTGTAGAAATGTAAAGTGCAAAATATTACAATATTGAGGGTAAACTAAGTTAAACTCATAAATGGACCATAAAAACCTTTGCATTGCTTATCTAAATGACCACTAACCCATTATTTATTTTTAGACATATCGAGCATCCAGAATATCCATTTAAAATAGTACAATAGGACAGGAATGGAGTCTATTGATTTAAGGCCTTACTCTGGCACCTACTTTTACCATCTCTTTAAGAATAAAAACATATAAGATCAGAAATATAGAGCGAATAAAAAATTAAAAAAAAAACTAAAAACTGCAAACATCTTGTCATACACATTGTGAGTTTATGACTTGGAATAAATTCAATAAATCAACTAGTTTTTTTTAACCTATAAATTTATGTCCCAAAAAACAAGGATTATTGTGATGACCTGTTGTTATTTCCATAATTATTTGCGCCAACAGGATACACCACATTCAGTAAATGTCAACGGAAGTAGTGGACAATCGCAAGATGGGCATAACATGTTACCTCTCGAGCCATCACATGCCAGAAATTCGACTAACTTAGCAAAAATAACAAGGGATATTATAATGTAATCAATCATAATAATGCTAACAAAAAATATAATCAATGAACTAAGTTTTATTTCAAAATAAGCTACCCTATACCGGATGTTTCTCAAAAGACGTTCACCCCTATAACTTTTTTATATTTATAGATATTAAAATGAAATTTTGAGATTATGCATATGAGATAAGTCTGCATTTATTGGCATAATTTTCAACTTGTTAGCACTCCCAGTTTGACCGTCATATTTTGACGTGTTATAACATTTTTATGTTTATTTTTTATTTTCAATCTAGAGTGCTACAAATTAATTAAATGTTTTAATTTATAGTCAAGAATTATATAGTGTTATATATGAAGAAAATTAAAATTATCTCATAATAATTGACTTTCTAAGTTTCACAAGCATTTAAAAATGAAATTTTGTTTTCTTGACGTTTACTCCATTTTTCCAAATGGAACGATGGTGGTTCACTAAGATATTTAAAATTTTTTTTTCCAACAATTTAATACCATACACTCCTATGCTATTTTAAAATTGACACTGAAAAATTTGCCTTAAATCCCAATCGCAAATTTAAAAGCGTTATGCATTATTGCCTTTTCTAAAGAAATTTAAAGGCGGCTTTGAGAATCAATGGTTTTGAAAAGCAATATGGCTTTAACTTAAAGTTGTAATGAAAGGAACAATTTCTACTTAATAGATACTCTGACCAATATGAGAATTATACAAACTTTACACAATAAAATACGCAATTGGAGCCAAAGAAGCCAGAACTTTTCATGACTACAAAAATTGTTGAGTTTTGTCTTGACTTTAAACTGAATAGACAAATAGGCACAGGCAGAGGCGAAGGTTACTCTTACACTTGAATAATAACTCCCTGAGTAAGTGATCCTTTGAGTTTTTATACAGTTTTGCAACCCTTATCAACTGGAAGAAGGGGTTCCGTTTTGCTATGTCAGCAATAATTTTGCACGTTAAAGAGGGGATTTTCCTGGATGTACTATTAGAAGTGGAACCCTTTATCCCAACCAATCACAAACAATTATTTCTTATCAACATTCGACCACTGACTCCTCCTACGAAACTAAAAATATCCTTGTCCTTGTTCTCTACAATATCTTTCCACTATACCTCTTCTTATCAAGCTCAACACCCACTAAGAGTCTTAGCACCACAGCGAACTACGAGATGAGTAATTCATCCTTAAGGATACCAATCCATATCCGACAATATTCCTTAAAAGTGACTTAAATGGCCATACATATCTGGATTTCTTCCAAGAAGAACTTAAACCTGCTTGCTTTATTTTGTCACACCAGCCAACAAATTGAAGGGTAAGGCGAAAGAACAAACGATGTCGACTTTTTACGATTTTTCCATATCCTAACCGCTTTTGTTGATATTGCCAAGTACAAAACATGTGTTAAATTATATATTGAATAAAGCAAACAATGTCAGTTTTATAAATCATTTTAAAATATGCCTATTGGTTAAGAACGGACGATGTCCGCGCGGTTTTAAAAACGAAACAACGATGACCGATAGTTCCGCCAGGTTCCGCTCGATATTCGCTTGCCTTTGTCGGTTTTTTAGTTGCAAAACAAAGTTTCTTTATGTTAGGTCTCAGTCCATATCTTCCTTCTTTTTATATATTTATAAAACTTTACCCCGTAAGTGAAGATTTTTTTGACAGACAGTCCTGGCTGAGATGTGACGAAATGTGTTTTCAAAGAGTTTTTTTAGTGCTATTAGGTGTATTTTTTCATCTCTAATGGACAACGTATCTTTTCAACCAGTTTTTTAGTAAAATTAGGTGTGTTTTTATTCTATATAATCTCTAATATAATGGTATTACGTTACTATCATTTGCCTAAATCCGATCAATATGTTATAAATCATTTTATTTATGTGCATTTTACTTTGTTTACTTAAATGCTACCTAAGAAATACTACTAAAAACTCAAATTTCTCTAAAAAGTTATTTTGTGACATGGTTTATTTTTTCCTTTTATCCTTCAGTATCACTTATTTGCAAATATATTTGTCCGTGTATGGTTCGTTTAAGAGTGCTCCTACAGGAAACTTTTCAGTCAGTTGCTGTGGAAGCGTGCTGGGTCCATAACCTAATTATTCTATAACCACCAACTACACCTTTAAAACAAAGTATATAGAAGAAAACTAAAAATGCTGTTATTATTCAACACCCCTTCCTCCACATTTTAAGGAATAGGGATCTTCTCAAAATTTTAATTATCTTATTTAAATTGAAATATATGTATAAAAACCACGTAGGTATGTATAATAAATATAAAAAATTAACAAATTTACTATTCACTGGTTAGATAAGTTGAATCTAATTATATATAAAAAAATTATCGTTTTTCTAACTTTAAGTATCTATTAAATACAGAACAATTAATGTTGGTTCCATGATAATGCATTTTGAACTACTTAAGCATGCGGGTGATAGATAACTTTAAATTAAATGAAATTTGAATATAATTCTGTAATCATTGAAGCCTCAACCCTCACCCCTTAATTTGAGGATTGGGGTAGCTCTGTAAATAAGAGTAAATAATACCATACCATATTACATCACCAATATTTCATGTTTAGGTGTTTTTTTTTTCAGCACACTAACATAAATAAAATGCTCCAGTCCTCTTTAAGGTATCTGCTAAAATAGTAATAACAAAAACAATCACAAATAAATTAGCACTTCACTCCACAGTCCGTACTAACTACGCCGCCATGCAAATAAGTCAACTAGAGATGTGTAAATCGTGAACGATTTGATCACTACGACCGAATCACCGTATTAAACGATCGAATCTTGTTCATTTAAAATTATCCAATCATTCTACACACAATCCAACGAATTAATACGCTCGCGGCATGGAACCCAGAACAGTGATCGAAGATCGAATAATCGAACGAATGAATTGAATGAAATAATCGAATGAAACTTTTGATTGGTTTGGTTTAGTGATTTCTAACTAACGGTGCGTGACCTTTCGTCAATGGTGATCGTTTTAAAAGTACTATTCCACTAGAGTGTTTTATACTGGCAAAATATCACAGCAACGGCCTGTTTTCTAGTGGAAAAACTCTTAATTATATACACCTGGACAAAATCAACAAGATGGTTTTTCAGCGGCATAATTTTGATAGATGTCAGGTAAAAACTATTGTTAGTCTGCCAAATGTCATCCTAATTTGAAAAAGACAAAATGAGCAATTTTAAACGAAAATGCTTATATATATACAGGGTGTCCGGTAACTTATGGGCCATAGAGCAACTGGAGATAGTAGATATAAAAATATGTCTTTTGAGCCAAACTTGCCCCAGTAAAATGTTAGAGGTTAAAGAGATACAGGGTGTTGAAAGTGAAAATTAATTTTCGAAAAATGATGATAATTTTGAAACGGTATAAGATATCTAATTCAAAATCGGTATAACTAGGTTTTCGAGAGTGAGAAATTCGAATTTGGTGTTAATTTCAAGATACTCCTTAGAGGGCGCTTGCTACATGCTTCATGTTGAACTAATTCATCCATATTTTTTTTAACCGTGCAGTTACTAGTATTTATACTTTAAACTATAAAATAACCTACCTTTTTACGTAAAAAAGGTACTCTTGGTCGATCTCGATATCTCAAGCCGTTACCCAGATTTTAGCGTCTGAATGTTCCATTGCACATTCTGTTGATTGCTGAGAAGTATTTAATTCACAAAGTGTGCCTTGCATTTTGACAAAATTTGTTGCGGTGAAAACTGTCATTATTTTCTACTTTTTCCCGTCAAAGGTACGTAAATAAAATGTTTTTGCAATATCCAAGTACTGTAATATTTTCAAATAAAAATGCCCAGGCTTAATAAGTTTTCTAACCGTGATTTACGTGATATGGTCTGCGTTTATGCACAAGAGAATTATAATATTCGTGCTGCACTTAGAAGGTATGTAGAACTCTACCCAACCAGAATCATTCTAGACCGAAAAATATTTCAAAGAATATTCAATCAGTTAGGTGAAACAGGTTCGTTTTATGTCAAAAATCCTGGTGGACGACCGAAAACTATAACGGTCGAACAAGAAGAAGAGATCTTGGTTCGTATCGCGGAAAATCCTGAATTACGCACTAGGCGTTTGGAAGCTTCTACAGGAATAGGTAAATCGGCCGTCTCAGAAGTCATCAATGCAGAAAATTTATTTCCTTACCATTTCACGCCCGTTCAAAATTTACTGCCAGGAGATTTGCCAGTCAGATCAGAATTCTGTCAAAATCTACTAAATAAGAATAACGAAGATCCCATGTTCCTGAGAAAAATATTATTTACGGACGAGGCAACTTTTACAAGACGCAGAATTTTTAACTGGAAAAATAATCATCACTATGCTTTGGAAAATCTACGACTACCCAAAGAAAGACATTTTCAGCACGAGTTTTCGATAAATATTTGGTGCGGCATTATCGACAATTTCTTGATCGGCCCATATCAGCTTCCGCAGAGACTTAATGGAGAACAATATTTGCAGTTTTTAGAAAACGATTTACTTTACCTGCTGGATGATATACCTCTGAACATAAGACACAATATGTGGTACATGCAAGATGGTGCCCCAGCACACTTTGCAGTTCCTGTTCGAAATCATTTAAATCAGCGTTTTCCACATCGGTGGATTGGTCGCGGAAGCGAATTTCCTTGGCCACCGCGTAGCCCATATATTAACCCGTTAGATTTTTATCTGTGGGGTCACATGAAGGATTTGGTATTTGGTGATGAATCCAATACACGGGAAGAACTTGAACAAAAAATTTAAGAAGCCGCCATTGTTATAGGAGATAATCAAAATATCTTCCTGAATGTGAGACGTCATTTGTTAAAAAGCTTAAGAAAATGTATTGAAGTAAACGGTGGACACTTTCAACATTTACTAAAGTGAATTAAAACAAATTTTTAATAATTCAAGAAAGTTTTGTCTGTTTCCTTCCGCCAAACTCATCCCCAGACGCGTTTCGCCGTTTACGACTCATCAGTGAGGCTCAGTTTGGCAGAAGGAAACAGGGCTCGAAGACAAATCACTTGTCAGGATCGATTATCGACGGGAATTATAGAACCCGGTGCGACATCTTGCATCCCAGTACGGTACCTTAGAAAAGGTCAGTCGTAAAGGGGTTATTCTGTAAAAACAGAAAATTTTGCAAGTGCGCTCTCAAAACCGGTACAAGTGCCGGATCACAGATAATAATTCAAGAAAGTTTTGTCTGTTTCCTTCCGCCAAACTCATCCCCAGACGCGTTTCGCCGTTTACGGTTCATCAGTGAGGCTCAGTTTGGCAGAAGGAAACAGGGCTCGAAGACAAATCACTTGTCAGGATCGATTATCGACGGGAATTATAGAATCCGGTGCGACATCTTGCGTCCCAGTACGGTACCTTAGAAAAGGTCAGTCGTAAAGGGGTTATTCTGTAAAAACAGAAAATTTTGCAAGTGCGCTCTTAAAACCGGTACAAGTGCCGGATCACAGATATTAATTCAAGAAAGTTTTGTCTGTTTCCTTCCGCCAAACTCATCCCCAGACGCGTTTCGCCGTTTACGGCTCATCAGTGAGACTCAGTTTGGCAGAAGGAAACAGGGCTCGAAGACAAATCACTTGTCAGGATCGATTATCAACGGGAATTATAGAACCCGGTGCGACATCTTGCGTCCCAGTACGGTACCTTAGAAAAGGTCAGTCGTAAAGGGATTATTCTGTAAAAACAGAAAATTTTGCAAGTGCGCTCTCAAAACCGGTATAGTCAAAATCACGTAAAGTTTTAACGCGTTTAGGTTAGGTTCTGTCATATTTGACATATATTGCACACAATTTATGTCAAATATGACAGAACCTAACCTAAACGCGTTAAAACTTTTCGTGATTTTGACTATACAAGTGCCGGATCACAGATATTAATTCAAGAAAGTTTTGTCTGTTTCCTTCCGCCAAACTCATCCCCAGACGCGTTTCGCCGTTTACGGCTCATCAGTGAGGCTCAGTTTGGCAGAAGGAAACAGGGCTCGAAGACAAATCACTTGTCAGGATCGATTATCAACGGGAATTATAGAACCCGGTGCGACATCTTGCGTCCCAGTACGGTACCTTGGAAAAGGTCAGTCGTAAAGGGGTTATTCTGTAAAAACAGAAAATTTTGCAAGTGCGCTCTCAAAACCGGTATAGTCAAAATCACGTAAAGTTTTAACGCGTTTAGGTTAGGTTCTGTCATATTTGACATATATTGCACACAATTTATGTCAAATATGACAGAACCTAACCTAAACGCGTTAAAACTTTTCGTGATTTTGACTATACAAGTGCCGGATCACAGATATTAATTCAAGAAAGTTTTGTCTGTTTCCTTCCGCCAAACTCATCCCCAGACGCGTTTCGCCGTTTACGGCTCATCAGTGAGGCTCAGTTTGGCAGAAGGAAACAGGGCTCGAAGACAAATCACTTGTCAGGATCGATTATCGACGGGAATTATAGAACCCGGTGCGACATCTTGCGTCCCAGTACGGTACCTTAGAAAAGGTCAGTCGTAAAGGGGTTATTCTGTAAAAACAGAAAATTTTGCAAGTGCGCTCTCAAAACCGGTACAAGTGCCGGATCACAGATATTAATTCAAGAAAGTTTTGTCTTTTTAATAGTTTCCAATATTTTCATTTTGTTTTTTTTCTGCCTTTTTATCATTAAGTCCTAGAATCTGGGTAACGGCTTGAGATATCGAGATCGACCAAGAGTACCTTTTTTACGTAAAAAGGTAGGTTCTTTTATAGTTTAAAGTATAAATACTAGTAACTGCACGATTAAAAAAAATATGGATGAATTAGTTCAACATGAAGCACGTAGCAAGCGCCCTCTAGGGAGTATCTTAAAATTAACACCAAATTCGAATTTCTCACTCTCGAAAACCTAGTTATGCCGATTTTGAATTCGATATCTTAAACCGTTTCAAAATTATCATCATTTTTCGAAAATTAATTTTCACTTTCAACACCCTGTATCTCTTTAACCTCTAACATTTTACTTGGGCAAATTTGGCTCAAAAGACATATTTTTATATCTACTATCTCCAGTTGCTCTATGGCCCATAAGTTACCGGACACCCGATATATATATTTGGGTGCCAATCTATCCAAGAAATAAAAAAATCGATAGCTAAAAATTTTCAACTTAACACACAGAAATCCAAGAACTCAATTTGGGCACAGTTCTCAGAGTTTCTAATGGTAAGAAATTATAAACTGGAAAAATGTACTACTGTGTACTGGCGAAAATCTTCGACGATTACGCATTTAATATGAAGAAGGGTAATGGTGAAGACTATAAAGAATCTTCTGTAAAGGCTATATGGAACGCTATGGCAAAAATGATTCAAGAAATGTATTTTTACAGAATGCGAAGTAAAGATTGACCCTTTTACGGATATTTCCTTTAAAAATGCGCGAATGGCAAGAGACGCAAAGAGAAAGCAGCTCCAAAGTTGTCAGGAAAACAGGAAAGTAAGTTCAAAAGCATTATCTACCAAAGATTTACTAACAATAATGCAAAGCTACAATGAAGAAAACCCCGGTGAAGCACAAAAAAGAGATTTTTCGTCTCTGCTCATTTAAACTAGCTTGGAGAGGCAAGGAGGCCGTAAATTGCAAAATTTAATATTTTCAAAAGGAGTTTGATACCATGGGAGAATTTACCGGACGAATTGAATATAACAGCATATTTCTAAGACAGCTCAAGGTGGGTTAAAAAGATTGGCAAACAGCAAATGGCAAAGAAATTTATCAAACAAAGACTTATGCCCTGTAAGGTTATTTTTAAAATTATTGGAAAAAAGATGACCAAACATTTCCACAGACAGACTATTTCTCTCTGTTCATCCAAACTGGCAGAAGGGATGTTGATTTAAAAATACTCCACACTAGAAATAAATACGCAGTATCTAAGTGGACCAAAACTTTAGCGAAAAGAATTGGAATAGATACGAAGAAGCATAAAATAACAAATCATTCTCATCGATCTCCCGCTGTGTCTGCCCTATTTAAACAAGGTGTTGGGGAACAAAAGTTGATTAAGTTAACAGGTCACTCAAACGCAAATTCCCTGAAACCATATCTGCAGCTAGATCCTACAGTCATCATCTAAAGCTCATCGAAAATCTCAACAATAAATGAAACATGTGGACCTTCGACTTCTCAAATGCAAGTCAATCATACCCAAAATAATGCTTTGATAGAAAATAATGGACAAACTATACAACTGTACGTGTAATATTAAGTAGTAATAAATAAATAAAGTTTCTAGTTATAAGTAAATAAACAGTATGATTTTATTGTTTTTTCGTGAAATAGACTTGTCGAATATCATTCGAGAGAAAATTTTGCCGGTAATGATATATGGTATGGTATAATCATGATATTATATACGAAAATTATATGACCGATCGGGGCTTTTCGTGAGTTTATCATTCGTTAGTGCAATGTTCGATGGGCCATGCGGCATCAGGCCGCATCAGCCAATCAAGCCTATTGCTATTAACTTCTTCCAGAGTTTATTGTGGCGTTTATTAGTCTTGTTGTTATTTTTGTGATATTTAAACTTTTAAAACAATATAGGTGATAAAAATGATGCCACTGGGTTTAGTGCATAATAAAATTGTTTGTATTATAATAAATATTATACATTTTTAAAATTATTTATAATAAACTGTGTGCTGATGTCCAAATATTCCATATCCAGCTATTTTATATTTTTGACCTTTCAACAAACCCAAATAACATAATCCTCTATTTTTAAAAGTTATATACGCGCGTCGATCACTACAAAGTTACAGTTAGTTGGATTGATGCTGCCAACTCAAAATAGTTGATGGCAACCTATAAAAACCAAATCCCTCTTTCTACAGAGATATTATGGTGTGCCATTGATACCATGCGAAGTAGTGATAGATGGGGGTCTCTACGCCAATTTACGCACACCCCTTCTGCACATTCGCCAGCAGTGCGGAGGCGTGTGTCATATGCCAAATTTCAATTGTCATACTTCATCACCGTGCGAGCAAAATTTATTTGCATCAAAGAGGGCCTTGCATCTAAGGACGTAATCCTTAGCCGTAGAGCTTTATACCTGAATTAACAATCAATCAGTTATTCCGTCATCTTTGACATTCGTTACAAGTTATTTGATTCATCGCTAATTATTCCAATTTCTTGAACAATTCACAGAAAGGGCTTTACGGAACAGCAGAAAACATTCATGGTTGAAGCGTATTTTCGAAACGGGATTAGAGTAAATGGTGAGTGGCAATACAATCCGGGTTTGTGCATGGACGATTTTCACGAACATTTTAATAACGTTGCTTTTATTGCTGGAGATTTTTATCATTGCCTGAAAAAAACCGTGGCTGTGTTTAGGGGTTCTATACAACACAAAAAAGGAGCATGAAGAGACGTGTGAATTTATGCTTGGAACATGGCGGTGGCCAATTTCAGCAATTTATGTAATTATTTTTCTTTTTCTTTCTGTATAGGTATTCTTACTTTGTTCATTTTGTAAACAACAAAAATAAATTTGTATTTGTCTACTTATTTTATTACTCATTAGTTTGGCATAATATCATGTCATAATATGAACTTGACAAAATTTTAACCTATATTTGGTTAGATATATCGTCCCCATATCATTGTAATCTAAACCAAGCCCTACGGTTTTTAATCCTCTTTGATGCAAATAATTTTTGCTCGCACGGTATAGCCCATTAAGCATTCTACTTTTTTTTTATTAACTTGTGGTCTCCTTCTACGAATGTAAGTATAAAAAACCTTTTTTTTTTAATTCACTTACAAACTTTAAATACTTTTTGTAGATCACCCTGAATTCTAGTTTAACGTTATTCGGTGATTTTGCTAATTTTCAAATTTCCTTTGTTCAATTTACAAAAAAAATCCTTTTGAATACAATTATCATCAATCCACGTAAATTTTAATTGTTGCCTTATACAGTTTTAATCTTAAGATAAGGTAGTAAATAAATACAGTTAAAATATACTTTACAGAGAATAACGGTTTTGTGTTAGTCAAGTAAAATGTCATTTACAAGTTTAAATTTGGTGAACGGTGCAAAAATTCCAAAAATTGGATTTGGAACTTGGACAGTAAGTACCCATCATTAAATTTTCTTAACAGGTTACAAAAAAATAATATTTATTTAGTGTTTGTTTCTAATTAGGTATATGGCTTTGGTTAAATCAAATGAGAAGTTTCTCTCTTTGTTTCTTATTGTTTTTCTTTATAAAAATCTAACATAAGCAGTGAATGTGCTGTTAAAATTAAAAGACAAAAAAAGAAGAAATACGTGTTCCATTATTTATAGACAGGGTGGCGCATCGAAAACGAAACAGAGGCATTTACTGGCAGCTCAGTTCTTTTTTGGAAAAAGGCTCAGACCTGTCGATTATGTTTTCGAGGGGGACACAAAATTGGCAAAAAATCACGTTAACACGTGCAGCCCCCTGGGCGGTGGTGGCACCACCCCTAAAATCTTAAATGGAAAGGGGGGTCGAGTGATGCCTTATTTAAAGTTCTTGTAATTCCCTTTGTAATGATGTAAAATTCATGTACTTTAGTTCAGTAGTTTTGGTGATTTATTGATTTAAAGCTAAAAGTAGACTTTAATAGGTACATCAGATTAGTTTGTACTACTTTCAGAAAAAAATTTGAGAAAAATCATTTACGTAAATAAATGCTTTTCTTTACTACGCCCCTGGTGTGTTTATCATTATGGTGTTGAAAATAGCGATTGGAGCGTTTTTTGTGAAAAAAAAGTTGTTTCTTGAAAAAAGATAAGAAGGGAATGTCTCGTATTTATTTTAAATAGAAATTTAGTACATAGTTTGCGATTGATTCGACCAAACTTTGTTGTTAAAATACCTTTTAACGCTTTATAGATAAATTAACCATGGTATATTCCACGATTGAAATTATCGAAATATTTTTCGGAAATACTCACTGCGCTAATAGAACAGCACAAATATTTAATGAGCGACATGAGAACAGTAACGTGCATCAAAAATATGTTCTAGAACTTGTAGCTAAATTTCGGGAAACTGGATCAGTCGCCAATAAAAAACGCAACATTGAAAATCCCATAAGGAACGAAGCAATAGAAGTGGGGGTTTTAGGGCAAGTTTGTGTAGATCCTACGTTAAGTACCCGCAAATTGAATACTGTGTGTGGTGTTAGTCAACGTAGTATCCAACGGATTCTAAAGGCCCATAGTTTTCATCCGTATAAAATTCACGTTGTACAAGAACTTACTGAAGACGATTTTATTCGGCGATTACAATTTTGTGAAAATATGAGTGAACGAATTATAAACGCGCGATGAACATTTTCTATGCAACACTTGCTTTTCCGACGAAAGTTCCTTTTTCTTAAATGGCGTAGTAAATCGTCATAACTGCGGATATTGTTTCGATTCTAATCCCAGAACTTATCATGAGGTACACACACAGCAGCCACAAAAATTAAATGTTTGGGCTGGTATTTTTGGCGATCATTAAGTTGGTCCTTTTTTCTTACCTGGAAATTTGACGGGTGAAATGTATTTGGAATTACTGCAAGACGCCATAGATCCTGCATTAACAGCCATAATTGAAAATCAGAATGATCGGCGGTACATTACGAATAGGTTGGTGTTCCAACAGGATGGTGCCCCACCACATTACGCATTACGTGTTTGAAAATATTTAGATCAGACGTTTCCCGGTCGATGGATTGGTAGAAGAGGTGCCATTGAATGGCCCCCAAGATCGCCAGATGGCTCGTAAGAATACATTTTATTGACCCAAGCAGTTTTGCTACAACTGGGAACGAATCTATCAATAATATTTGGGGTACATTGAAAATTTATATTATTGGTAAATATAATAACACAAATTAATATACGAAAACTGCAAAACCTTTATAAAATAAATATCAATATGAAAAGAGCAGAATCTTTTTATCTTGCATATCAAATGAAAGGCATCTACCTATATATTGGATCAATGTCTGTAAGCCAACGTCGGGCAAATTTGGTAATAACAAAATGGGTCGACGACTCAATAATTATGGCAATCAAACATTGGGGAAATGATTGCCCAGTATCTGGTTACCAAAGCCAGCATTACCTATGCCATCAGATGTAAATCGATAAATGGTCATACTGTATCAATTGCTGCGATACGAACCAAAGAAGTGCTTGTGTGACAACGATAGATGATGACACGGCAAAAATAATTAGGTAGTTGACTTGTAAAAATAACAATATAAGTAAAATATTTGGTCACTTCTGGTGTCTACTAATGACGTGAAATTAACGTGATAAATTTACACGTAAGTTTTATAGGACGTCATAAAAACGTCATTTTGTATACGTGTACGTATTAGACCAATATTCGACGTCAAATTGACGTGCCTTGACGTTACTGGTTATCCGGGACAAATTTTCAACAATATCTGTAGCTTAAAATTATTGACAGTTGTAGAAATCCCCCTTTAAATAAAACACACCCCCTTTTTTGTCCCTAAGTAAATTTGGAAGAAATAACGGAACAAGTATATTATTGTTTTATTAAAGGAACTTTTATACACAAATTTTTAGTTTCAGTTAGTTTTCAGTTTTACTTTCTGATATGCAGAAATTTCTATAAAAATTTCAAGCTAATTTTTTACCCCCTTTACCCCCAAAAAAATTATTTCTTAGTGGATGCCTTCGTTATAAGAGAAAGACATCCTCGAAATTTAATGATTCTAGGATTAGTGTTTTAGGCTGGGGCGTTAATGAATCACTCAGTCATTCAGAACTTATACCATATTCTTAAAATATGAATTTGGTGTAAAATATCCAAGGTCTCCAACAATTTTGTAAAGCATAATAAAATGCAAAAAAGCAAGGAAACTGATTTTAGTTTAAGCAGTAAGTAACGAAAAATGTTTTCTAGATCACCGACGAAAAAGAGTTAGAACGGGCCATAGAGACCGCTTTAGAAATAGGTTACCGACACATTGATACAGCCACTGTCTACCAAAATGAACATCTAATTGGCAACGTCTTAAAGAAGTGGTTAAATTCTGGGAAACTAAGACGAGAAGATATATTCGTAACTACCAAATTACCTAGAGATGGTGTTCATCCTGACAGGTAAACTACGATTGCAGTTATACTGAAAATTTCATAGATTTATTTTCCACCAATTAGAAGGCTCCTTTTTTTACGTTCGTTGCTTATAGCAACGGGAGACTATCGCGATAGTCTATAGCCTATTAACCTAATGAAATTAATAAGTGATCATTTTTCTTAGGTATACTACTACGACTTAATTTTAATTAAAATGTCAAGTCATTTCGAAGTGACAGGTGAGACAAACCAGCAAGTATAACTATTAGTTTTTTAGTCGTACCCGTGATATTTATTGTTACAATAATATTGTGTAAAAAATTATTCGTTTTGGTAATGAATCCGCAAGTTCGATTGCTATAGAAATTGAGCAGTTAGTAACTCATTTTTATTACTAAAATGTGAGAAACATTAAATAACAAATTTGTTATCTGAAATCCAATGTCTTTATAGTTTTAAATTCAAATATAACTTTAAAAAACATGAGTAATAGATGTGTTTTGGACTTCCATTATCTTTAGTTTTTCATATCACAACGTTTCAACTAGTAAGTGTCTCCAGTCATTTTCAGGTGAATACTAAACAAGTTACAAAGCTACGAGCCTATTTATACTACCTAGGGGGGCGGAGCTAGTGACGTATGATCGGGTTCAGTCATGAGTCATCTGCTTACGTCACCATGATTATTCATCTGCTTACGTCATCCGCTTACGTCATCACGTTTGCATCACTACTTAATCTGAGCCTACACCTATTAAACAAGGGCTTCCAAATGTTTCTTATATCTGCAGAAGGTTTACTGAAACAGTCAGGGTTCTGGATTATGACAGCTGCTTCTTTGAATTTTCTCTTCCGCCAATGCTCTTCTTTAAGTATAATTTTTGCGTTTGCCCATTGTAAATAGTGGCCGTGGGTCCAAGCGTGGTCTGCTGCACCGGATCTGTTTGTTTCTCCTTTCAGTGTGTGGTTTCGATGTTCTTTGATTTCCAAGTGTTTCTTATATCTGCAGAAGGTTTACTGAAACAGTCAGGGTTCTGGATTATGACAGCTGCTTCTTTAAATTTTCTCTTCCGCCAATGCTCTTCTTTAAGTATAATTTTTGCGTTTGCCCATTGTAAATAATGGCCGTGGGTCCAAGCGTGGTCTGCTGCACCGGATCTGTTTGTTTCTCCTTTCAGTGTGTGGTTTCGATGTTCTTTGATCCTTGTTTGGAGAAATCGTAGAGTTTCACCAACATAGGATTGTCCGCATACACAATTCTTCGTGTCCTTTTGATTTGTTGGTTTGTCTTCGTCAGGTGGCTTCTTAAGGAATCTTTGGAGCTAAAGACTATTCGGATGTTGTACTGTTGTCCTATCTTTCGAATTTTTTCGGAGATTTCCTTGACATAAGGTACATTCATGGTGGGTCCAGATTCATTATCTTTGTTCGTTCTAGTTTTGTGATTTTGACGCTTTTTGATGGCCTGATCGACTAGTTTCGTAGGGTAATCATTCATGCCAAGGTATTGCTTAATGTTGTTAAGTTCTTTCGTCAAAGTTCCCTGCGAGTTGCAGCAGATCACGCTTGGACCCACGGCCATTATTTACAATGGGCAAACGAAAAAAATTATACTTAAAGAAGAGCATTGGCGGAAGAGAAAATTCAAAGAAGCAGCTATCATAATCCAGAACCCTGACTGTTTCAGTAAACCTTCTACAGATACAAGAAACATTTGGAAGCCCTTGTTTAATAGGTGTAGGCTCAGATTGAGTAGTGATGCAAACGTGATGACGTAAGCGGATGACGTAGGCGGATGACGTAAGCGGATGACGTAAGCGGATGACGTAAGCAGATGAATAATCGTGGTGACGTAAGCAGATGACTCACGACTGCACCCGATCATACGTCACTAGCTAAGCCCCCTCCGTCCCGTAGGTAGTATAAATAGGCTCGTAGCTTTGTAACTTGTTTAGTATTCACCTGAAGACGACTGAAGATAGTTACTAGTTGAAACGTTGTGATATGAAAAACTAAAGGCAATGGAAGTCCAAAACACATCTATTACTCAAGATACATCATTTTCTACAACCTTCAAACAAACACTTTAAAAAACATATTTCCGATGAGTTTAGTTTAATATGACTGTATTTTACAATGGAAGTTGATTTTACTTGTTAGTAACTAATGTTTATTACTAAAATTTCAGAAACATTAAAAGAAACTCCAATTTATGAAATTTTCTTACCGAATCTCCCACGCAGCAGGATTAATTCCCGATAATTTTTTTCTCGGTTTCACTCATGTTTTTGTTGATAGAAAATTTCCCTCGTCTTCAACAAAACCATTCGTGACCTTAAAAAAAATATCGGTTTCAATTCTGCTGCTAGGGAGATTATAAGTGATAGTTATAAACAAAAAGCTCCAGAGTTAAAAGTGAAAAATTTCACCTGCTTTTTTTAATGAACAGGCCTGTATTCTGTTTCGCTTACTCCTTCTTTAATCTCAGAAGGCCTTGGTTTTGGCAATTACCAGGTAGATACATGTTTCGTCAGTTGAAAACGGCTCGTTGCTATGACATTTTGTCAGTGTAAAACACTCTAGTGAAAGACAAACATATTTTTAAAAAAATTGAGAAATACTAGTAGGTATAGCAAATTTTGTTAAAAATGAAAAATTATTCATATTATTAAACCTACTCGAGGAAAAAAATGTTATTGGTAGAAAGTCACAAGTTTCTTTTTGGATCAAAAAGCTTGGCATTAGAAAATAACGTCTGTTCAATGACCGCTGACCGTTACGTCATATCCTCCATATTTGCGGTACGTCGTAAATTAATTCAGTTAGTTTGACTTATCGGTGGTAAAGGTTATGATTTTTCCTAGGCTCGATCTATATAAAGACGGATGCATTTTCAAATTTTTAATTATTATTTTTATACTGTTAATGAAGTCAGAAATAAGTAGTTTATTCAGGGTAAAAGGTATCAGAGAATGAGACATTTTGTTTTTAAATATCAGTTTGAAATTTTTAATTGATTTAAATTTACTAAAAAATGAATAAACTCATTTATAAAATTTAAAATTGAAGTACCTATATATTTTTTGTCTAGTGCATCTCTATTGCATACGTCTATAAATTTAGTTTCAAATGTTTTCATGGTATTTATAAAATCACAAAGAAGAAAAATATAATAAACAATTACAACACAACAAATTACAGTTTTTTAATAATTAAAATAAATAATCTGCGCAAGGATTATTATCGTCAGATTCGTCCAAGTTAATAATAAGAGGAAGACACCATCAATGATTTTAATGTTTAGTTGTATTGAGCGAATGGTAGGTAACGTGTTCACCTCAGTGACGTAGCAAGGGGGGGAGGGGCGAATAGGGCGACCGCCCGGGGCGCCATATTAACAGGGCGCCAAAATGATCATTAGAAATACGGGAATTTAAAAATTTACTTATGCAATTACGGCTGAATTGCTTTTGACATTTGGCAACGCCGATATTTGAAGAAAGGGCAAGGCGCCGCAATTCGATTGCGTCACTATGCTACGTGAGTTGTGAGTTGCCACGACATAAGTCACACAAGTCCGAACATACAATTTTTCTTTTCACGAATGTTAAGTTCAAGTCTGTTAATCAGTGGCGGTTTCTCCATAGGAGCACAGGAGCACGTGCACCTCCATACTCTATAAAGAATTACCCCATAAAGACAAAATAATGTTCATTTAAATTTATCTTCTTTATATTCTTACCGTAATATAAGTTAGAACCCTTCTATTTTAACGTACCGTCAAACAATCGAACGAAACGTGGTGTAATATAGCTCTCGCCAAGCCGGTTGTCAAGAGCAACCGTATGACGCGTAGGAATTCATAAGTCGCACACATGCGTTACGTAGGCGGGGTTTCTGCTGTTTCTCTATGCATCTTGTACTAAAATGTGTGGTGGGGGAAAGCGCGATTCTAATAGGAAAACTCGCACATTAAATGTGCGCCGTTGAGTTCATTGCTGTATGAATTTATTATTTGGAGTTTACCTTTATATTTTTGTTATTATTTTGGGGTAGTAAAGACTTATTTTAATTAAAATGAACAGTTTTAATGCCAAAACGACTATGAATGTGGAATATTTGAGAAACAATACATTTTACATACAGTTATTCCAAACTTTAATGAAGAGCTGTTATTGATAAATTTGCTGCAAATAAAAACAGAAGAAGTGACTTTACTTTTAAACAATGTACCGACTAATAAAAAATAAATTGACCTTTTTTATTTTTTTTATCTTATTAATTTTTAATAAAATAAGTAGGTAATCATGAATTTTTAAAATATTTACTAAAAATTATTGACCAAATTTGGGCGTGGTCTTGAAAATTTTTCGCCTGCGGCGCATTTCGCCTGCAGCGGGCTTTTAGTACACCCCCAAGTTTACAAATCGCGAGTCGCCACTGCTGTTAATATATTTTTTTTAAACTAACATTTATATAAATAATAGATGTATAATTTTAGTTTTAAGATTGTCTGGTAGGGCGCAGAACTACTATTCGCCCGGGCGCCAAAATTTCTAGCTACGTCTCTGGTTCACCTGCTTTATACATCCCATAAATACGCTCTCTTATGGTATGTTCGTGAATTTCGTGAAGTTGTCAACCACGGGATGACAAAATAGCTACATTATTGCGATTCTTAAAATCTACATCCTTCTCTATCCCCTTTGTATTAATTCGTTGGATTGTTGAACACGAAACTTCCAAAGCACCAAAAATTCTTTAAAACATAGGTATTTATAAAAACATTGCCATATATTTTTCATGTTTATTATTTATGTTTTCACAATTCCTGCTTTATTATATCTACTTACTTCGTAAACTGCGTTAAAGGGTAAAAGGGTTTTCCCTTCATCACTATTAAAAACCTGTTATGAAATTCTTAAAATAATATGATATCATACTTTTAGAGCATTTCTGATTTCGGTATTTATTTTTGATACCAACTCCAGCATCATCAGTTACAATACAATTTACTAGAAAAATATACTCTCGCGCCGATATCAGAAAGCCTAATATAAATAACTGATAAGTTAAATTTACTATTAGTGTATTGCTATTAATTGAGAATTCTTACTTTTTAGTTTAGAGTTTTACCGTAAAAGTAGTTTTTTTATTTTATAATATTATAACCCACTTACTTTTTAGAGTCGAAGATTACCTAATAGAGTCTTTAAAGAAACTGCAGCTGGAGTATGTAGATTTATATTTAATCCATTTTCCAATGTATGTTCCAAAAGGATCTGATCCCCAGCCTACCGATCTTATTGGAACTTGGAAGGTTTGTATACGTTTTTTTTAGTAAAGTTTTTCATTTATGAATAGATTCGATTTTAAGAATTTTTTATAGCGTATAGTATGGATAGTTATTAAACCAATTTCCAATTATTATTAGTAGTCTTCAGTTGATGGTAGCTACATGGCCGGTATTAACCTTAGTAGTTACTCTGGAGAGTGAAATATATTATAAATAGGATAGATGCAGTGAAATGGACTATCTTAGTATTCATCTTATCATATTGTTTGACGTTTTTTGATTTCACTAGAATAAATTTTTTGTTTGGTTCTTGTGTAATTAAAAATTTGTGTCCATGCATTTAGATGTCAACTCATATTATGTACCGGGTGTACAACTAAAAAGGGACGCCGGCGGTATCTTGGAAACCGTTCAACGTACGGCTCGCGGAAAAAAATATTTATTACAAAACTGACCAAGAGAAATTGCTGGAAATTATTTAGTTGATATAAGTTTTTAGGTTGGCCAGTAGGGGGCGTTACTATAGTGACCAAACAAAAAGCGGGATTTTCTTAAATATCCTCATAGTAAATATGTATAATGTAGCATTTTCTTCTCAATAATAGATGATAATGGATAGATAAAGATCAAGAGATTATAAATTAAAATGTAATGAATGCAATAGCTGTTATGCAGGATAAACAGGATGAAACTTCGTAACCAGATTTACAGAACATAATGCATGCTTTAGAGTAAACAAAAGATCATCCAATTCAATAATTTTTAGATACAAACCATAGTTTTCCAGACGTTAACAACTTACAAATCTTATATTCTGAACAAAAAGGTCATAAACTAGATATATTAGAAAACATCGAAATTTGCAAACATAAAAATTACCACAATATAAACCTCTTAAACATACAATTAGATTTCGGAAATTCCCCAGTATTAAAATTATTAAAAACCCCATCTGTTTACCATTAGATTTTATAAACTGTTGCAAAAATTATTTACAACAAGAATATAATTATAATTCAATTCAGGGCCGATCCTAGGGTGTCGGCCGCCCGCGTGCAAAGACCTATTATGCTGCCCCTCTAAAGATTTTTTTCTATTTTGAGTAATACTTAACGTTGACGTTATAAACTCATCTACATGTACAGTGTTATCAATTTAGTTTGTCCCACTTTTAAGAGCCTGTAACTTTTTTGTATTTTAAGTTAGCGAGCTCATTCAAAAAACAAGATGTACCATTTTTAGCCAAGTTTTTATAAGTGTTGTCAAAAATGACAGTAGGTGTCACATGTCACATTTAAAAGCAAAAATTTAATTTTTTGAAATGGGACACCCTGTATATTAGAGGCGCATTAGATGGTCCCTTTTCTTCCGAGTTCAAACACACATATGCATTATTTTCTTCATTCCATCAAACATTGACAAAAATATAAAAAAATACGAGTACTTATATTATTGTTAAAAAGCATGAAGATAGCTCTGCAACTGTTTTGGTTGCTATGGATTTTATCTTCATTTTTATATTTCAGTCTGTCATTCTCAGCATTATTAATCGTTTCGTATATTGTAGAAAAGTAATTTTGTATGTAAAAATTAACTAACATGGGATATTATTATTCAGTGGAGGAAAAGTGTTTTATGTTTGATATTTTTCGTCAAACGGGCAGTGCAACCTTAACAGTTAGGAGGTATAGGCTTCAGTTTCCCAATAGACGGGTTTCTTCCAAAAAGATATTTTATCGGCTGAAGAAGACATTTTTCGAGACTGGAGGTATAAAGAAAAAACAATTAGGCGGAAAACAATTATTACAGAAGAAATGGAAATTAATGTATTAGCCTATTTTTTGGCATTTCCCTACAAATATATACCCGATATACTACGAGAGCTGCATATATCGTATGGTTCAGTAGAAACGATTTAAAAAATATAATAATTCCGTGTCCATGCAAGCCTATATAGAAGAGTGCAAAATTTAACGCCTGGGCAAAAGGAAAATATATAGGCTGCATTTTTGTAGATATAATATGATGGACGAAATAGGAAGAAACCCCAACTTTTTAAACTCTATATTATGGACGGATGAGTCAAATTTTTCCACCAGTAGGGGCTGCCACCGCCGAAATACGCATCATTGCATTAAAAATCCTTTCAATATTCAGGAAATCCAGTTTCAAGGGCGACAAGTGTTAGCGTTTGGTGCGGATTAATTGCGGATCGGGTTTTGGACCCAATAATTTTCGAAGGTTCCTTAACTGGCCTACGATATTTGAATATGCTGCAGGAGGAAATTGAAGATCGTTTAGATAATTTACCCATCCTAACGTTAAGAAATTTAAAATTGCAGCAAGATGGAGCGCCGCCATACAGTGTCGCTCCAGTAACTGCATATTTAAACGCAAAAATAGGTCCAATAGATTGGAAAATCGGGTACTATAAGATGGCCGCCGAACAGCCCAGACCTAACACCCTGTGATTTTTTTCTTTTGGGGGCATATTAAAAATATTATTTATGATACAGCGTGTTATTCTTTGAATGAACTGTATATAAGAATTGAAAATGCCATCCTCCATATTCAAAATAATAGAGAAGTTTTATTAAAAATTAATAGTCACATTGTAAAAGTGTTTCGTAAATGTATCGAAAAAGGAGGGAGTCATGTATGTAGAGCAATATCGATTATGAAAGAATTATTATATAATAAAATTCTAGTTATTAAATTAATGTTATAAACTTTTGTTATTTTCTAGTTATGCCAATAATAAAATTGTTTATTCGTTTCAGTGTGTTGTGTTTTATTGATCATTAAGCTAACAACCAAAACAGTTGCATATAGCTATCTTGATGCTTTTTAACAATAATATATTTTTTCATATTTTTGTCAATGTTTGATGGAATGAAGAAAATAATGCATATGTGTGTTATATTTTTGAACTCGGAAGAAAAGGGACCATCTAATGCGCCTCTAATATACAGGGTGTCCCATTTAAAAAATTAAATTTTTGCTTTTAAATGTGACATGTGACACCTACTGTAATTTTTGACAACACTCATAAAAACTTGGCTAAAAATGGTACATCTTCTTTTTTGAATGAGCTCGCTAACTCCAAATACAAAAAAGTTACAGGCTCTTAAAAGTGGGACAAACTAAATTGATAACACTGTACATAAGAGTAAAAAGTTAAACATTAATAAAAATGCAAATTACAAATAAAATTTTACGGGAAAGACTTTATTTTTGGGCCAGCTAATATGTTATATTAGCGACACCTTTTTTTCTTTTTACTTTATCAAAATAATAAACCAACAAAAATAGACATTTTATAATTAGAAATGTAAAACAACAGTATTTACCAGAAAATATAAAATAACAAAAAGTACTAAAGAATAAATCTCGCGAAACGAAAAGTATATAAATCAGTCCTTCCTGGAAGACTACCTAAAAATAAACTATAAAATCATTTTTCTGGCTTTTTGAGAAGCAAATTTGTCAATAATTGCGGTGAGATCAATTTTTTCAGAGATTTCCGATTCAATAGAGATGATGGCCAAATCAGAAAGTCTTTCTTGTGTCATATTATTTCTCAAGTAATTTTTAATAATTTTTAATTTACTGAAACTTCTTTCACCTGAAGCCACAGAAATAGGTAAGATTAAAAAAATCCTTATTGCTAGAGCAAAATTTGGAAAACAGGGAATAAGATAATTTTTGACTAAAATTTCTAATATTTTAATTGGCTGTTTTTTACCTGGAAAAATATCTTTAAATGAAGTTATTTCATTAAAGAGTTGTATACCGTCTATATCTTTCACAAAAGTTCCTTCCTCCTGTACCTGTAACTTAAGATCTAAGTTCATGCAGGCTTTCATGAGGTCATCATTAAAAATGGTGTGAAACTCATACAGAAAGCAGAATATTGAATAGCACTCAGTTAATAAGGTAAATCTTTCATTTATCGAAAAGATCGCATAATCAAGAACTGCAAAATAGAAAGCAATTTTGAATTGCAGGAAGGGATTTAAAACTGGTTCACCACTGCCCTCGTAATCAAACAAACTAACTTTTTTTCTGAGTTTCGAGATGGGAAATTCGGGATCAATACCTAAATCTCTAGCAAGTGTTGTTGCTGAATCGACAAATATTTTAAAATTATCGTCAGATCTTTGGAAAACTAAATATTTTTTAAGATTATCTAAGCCTTTAATGCATTCCGCGATGTTTAATTTAGGTTTTTGAAGCATTTTACTCAATACATCAATTCTTGATAATAAATCATGCCAAATTAAAATTGAACACAAAAACTTAAATGTTTCAAGACTTTTAATTATTGATTTAGCACCCATTTTTATTTTCGTGTCTCTGGTGGTATCTTTAATTAAGGCCTTTAATGCGGTAATAATGTTTTTCTAATTTTAAAGGTCTAATAGCATTAATACGACTTTCCCATCTTGTTTCACTTAACGGATTTAAAGTAAGAGTTTTCACGTGTTTTTTGAGTAATTCCCATCGATATGGGGACGCAGAAAAGTAATTATATTCCTCTTGTACCACATCAAAAAAACTGGAAATTTTACCACTGGCGCTGGCTGGTTTGATTGAAAATCTTTAAATTAAATCCATTTGAAATAATTCACAAAAATATTGTTTTCTTCTTCGACGTTAATTTAAAGTTATCTTTTATAGTTTGATAAATGTCACTTTATTTTTATTTCAAGAAATTCGTAAAAAGTTTTGCTTGATTGGCAGAACTATCTGCGGCCTACGGCCGCCCCTTGTTTTGGCCGCTCGCGTGCAGTGCACGCGCTGCACACCTGCTAGGATCGGCCCTGATTCAATCTAATATTTCAAGAAATTTTATCTCAACCCTGTACTTTTAAACATTATATTTTATGCATTTCTTTAACAGTATTTCCCAAAATTCAACTTTGCAAAAAAAAAACCTCAAGAATCTCCCTTCTCTCTCACGCATAAGCCGCAGTGTTATTTTATCTCAACCTTAGCAGTTTTCCCCCCTTACCCCCTCTATAACTCTTGACGAATGACCGCCGCGAGGCGTCTCTTGGCCGCAGGGGCTGAAGAAATCTCGTTGAATTCGCTTCGAGAGCTTGCGAACCCGAAAGTATTTTTGACGTTGGCAAAGACGTTGAAAGATAAAAGACTCATGCCATCAACGAATTAATAATACAAAGGAAGTAGGGTTTTGTAGATTGACAGTTGTCCGGGATGGGTGCTGATGGCGGCAACATTTAACGCATGCGCGTTTCCGGTCCACCTGTGGCGTATCATTAAAATGGTAATAATAAAATGATTAATGATATTTTATTTGGCGAAGAAAAGAAAAAAATTATTTAGATTCATATATACCTATAAGATACGTTAAGGTTGGTGTAATAAAACAATACAACTATTTCTTTTAATTATTTATTTAAATAAGGTAACGGAGGTGAAAGGGTCCTTTGTAAATATCTGGTTAAATAACTAAAAAACACCTGTTATTATACATTAAAAAAAATTGCAGAAAACAAATTGTTTCAGATATTAAATACCGATGACGGCAAAATTATTGCCAAAACGTCTATGTTAAAAAAATAAAATTTTCAGAAAACCTTACTCTTTTTTCATGAACCAAATCACAAGAAAATAATAAAATATAATATATACCTAATCCTGTTTATTATATAATATGTACTTAAATAATATTAATGAGATTTCTAGTATACAAGAAAATTGTCAAATGATAAACTATGCAGATGATACAAACATTTTATTGTCATATAAAGACATTGAGCTTCTCGAGCAACATATTCAACAATTTATGATTGAAGTAAATAATTGGTTTTCTAAAAATAAACTAATATTTAATAAATCAAAGACCGGTATCACCTTGTTTAAGACTAACCAATACACTTTGGAGAATCCGGAAACTGTAACCATTAATGATTGTCATATGAGATTAAAGGAAGATACTAAAATCTTAGGTGTGTTGTTGGATAGTAAAATGTCCTGGAAGAGCCATGTCCAATATATGTTGTAACCAGAAGGTGTTGCAGTTAGATTCACAATAGGATAATTATCTTCAGGCAGGTTTTCACATGGTGTCTTATAAGATATTGCATAGGAACGTACCTGCCAAAAAAATATAAGTTTTTTAATTATCTGTTTAGCACCTTTACCAAATAACACAAAAGTACCTATAACGTAAATAAAATACTGAAACCTATAGACTACTACCTCTCTTTGTCTTCAACCTTTAAATATGAGTTTCTTTGTTTATCATACCTAGACTCCCATATTTTATTACATTCTTTATCCATGGCTTTAAAATTTTAAAAATAGATTAAACCATTAAAACACCGAAAAACTTTTCTCAATAAATAATTTACGAAAGAGTAACAAAGCAGCTTCCTTAGAAGCATAAATAATACAGCATTATTTGTATTCATATTCTTAAGTACCTACCTACCTACATATTTTCCAATATTATGTAATGACCCGATACAATAGTTTCAAAACTTACATTTTTTAACCTGGCTCCTGCAAAAGTAGGCACTGCAGTTGGGACCAATCAGACTTTTAATCTTGAAGTTCTGTCAAAGCAATCTTCAGAAAAATGCTCCGAGCAAAGAACGCTATTTCGTGTAGGATCCCAATTACTTCGGTGTACAAATTTCAACCATCCTTTTTTCTTAGGTAATTATTTGGAAAACTAAAAACCAGTAAGTATTTTTAATTTGCTTTCCTAAGATTTTACTCCCAAGGTTTCTGAAAATGAGATCAAATATTGTAAATTATCTGTGATATTTTAAATTTTGATTTAGGTTTAAATTGTTTTCACTAAAAGTATTGTTTATTTTAAATTTTTATGTAATTTTTTAAGTTATTAAATTGTTGCACATTTTTTTTCCCGATTGCTATAAAATTATTGTTGAAATTGTGATATTATATTTACATAGGTAAATATTTTAGTTGTTATTTAAATTATTCTGTAGAAATGGGGTTACCCAGTCGATTAATAAATAAATAATATTTTTCTGGTTTTATAGGACGAACGCCCATGAGGCCATGAATGACATGCGAGGTTATGTGTATTTTGACATTAAATTAAAATAACATTTTTTTTCTTTACAGATTAAAAAAGTTTATATATCTAAACATAAACTTACCGATGATTGAAATGTTATGTCCAGTTTTTTATTCTTTAGCGTTTGGGAGCACCCACAAGCAGCACAACTAACCATACTTATAGCTAATTAAATAATACGAAACACAACCTAAATAAAATGTTTTAATCGCTGTCCAGCGCTAAAAGTATAGTCCACTGTCACAATAAACTAAATTATAAGTTTAATAGAATTCGATAAAATATCGTTGTTAACTAATTAAAATGCAAATCAATTCAAAAACAGCAAAGAAAGCAGAAATCACAGCTCGACCTGTCAACCACGGTCAACCACCAAAACAATCATGGAGTAATTTGTGGGTTCTGAAGATGGCCGACTTCCGTCGCAAATTTTGTTAGGCGGTTTATGCAAAACCCTACTTGCATTGTATTATTATTTCGTTGCATGCCATAGTACACACGGCAAGCTCCCGATTTAAGAAAATAGTGAGAAGAAAAAATAATATTGTACCTTTGCTGTTTTGTGGTGGATTTGGAATGAATTTCCAAATGAAACTTCGTAACTAGCCACCATTTGTATTATTAATTTGAACAAGCCAGCATTTGTGTTGTAAATTTGTTGGTGAAAGGAACTCAAAATTAGCCGAGAGAAGTAAGATTATTCCTTTCTTATTAAAGTAGTGTTATGATAAAAAATGAAGATGTAAGGAAGTTTAAAAGGGTAAACATCTAATCGTCATACTAAAATATATTTACAAGTTCAGGCTGAGTCTGAAAATTTCAGACATTTAATGTCGTCAGAAGATTAAATGAAGAGCATTCAAATAAATTGATTTAGAAAGGAACCATTTAAATTAACTTAGTTTAGTGATCAAATAAATGGCCTTATTTACATTTTGTTCTTACGAAACAAATTCATACCATTTGTTAATGTTACGATAGTAGGGTAAGAAGGCCGGTGCTCACTGCTCCCCCCACCACTTTTTTGATCCGCCCACTTGTGGTGGGGGGTGCATTGAGCACCGGCCACCTTGTTATTGGTCGACCCCCCTCCATTTCATATAGGCCACACCCCCGTCCCACTTCCGCACCTCCCTCAACATATTTGATTGGTCAACCCCCATTCCTGACACCTCTACGCTGATTGGTTGTCTCCCACTCTTGGCTCCGCCTATGATTAACTATCCCCTCTCCTGGTCACGCCTCCATTTCTACCCAAGCTCCCCCCACCAATATTACTCCCACTTCGATAAGTAGTAGGAGAGGGAAAAAGAGAAAGGAGAGTCGCATAAAAACTGAAGATCTTTAGTTTAGTTTTAAAGTTAGTAGTTATCAGTGTAATATTATGAACGTGTGTGGTGTTTGTAACTCTGAAGTGGTTATATTTGTTCATAAAGTTATAAGCTTGATAAGATTGCACCTTTTAGAGGAACACTCTAATTTGCAACGCAAATATTTTGAAGAACGCACAACTTTTAAATATTGGAATGATTATTACACGCATTTTTATTATAATTATCAAGTTAAATTTGATAAGCTATTGGATGGAATTAAGCTGTGCGACTCAGTGACCGATAATTATATCCTGTGCACTAATGGTGTTATGAAAGATCTACAGTCTGTGGGGTGTGAAAGAATATTTCCAGCAACCCTGCTCTACTCATTAATAAATAAAGAAAAGACGATTGAAGAAGTAACTGAGGAGTTAAATGGTTATATAAACAATAAGTTCTTTAATAGGTTTTAAGGATATTAAGATGTGTAAACATTGTCCTAATAATAATGGTGTTATCTATAATTTTTGTTACAGTAAAAAAAATTGAAAAGACTATAAACATAGTGACATATTTATCGTTAAGAAATATTTCTCATAGTATAGTTAATGAAGAATTGTATGTAGTATGTGGAAAGCTGTGGTGGAATGGAATTAAAAACGGATTGATAAAAGGAGAATTAAATCCACACCCTCTAATAAGTTCGCATTCTGTTTTATGTTGTGCAACAGGAGGCAAAAACAATAAATTTAATTCTTTGGTTACACCACTATCCATCGAAATGTTGAAAATTATTCCAGAAAATGTATAAACAATGCGAATATTAAGTATTCTATTGATTTTATTTTCACTCCCACCACAATCAAAAATATTCCCCCACCAGCGAAAGAAATAATATTATATAACGTTTAAAAGTGAAAACAATCCTTAGTTTAGAAGTATCTTTTCACCGCTTATAATATATTTTTATAATGAACTACGATGAGCTTTTGGAACGCTTAGAAATAAATGAGCTATGTAGACTATACAAACATCATACAACGAATAAAATAATAAGTGAATATCTTCATAGAAGACTTATTGATTGGAAACGCGTATCTAAACATAAAGGACTGTGTGAAAAATTTCTTGAAGAATTTCAAGAGTATCTTCATTGGGACTGGATATCTATTCGTCAAGAACTATCTGAAAACCTTATAAGAAAATTTAAACATAGGGTTGACTGGGCAAGAATATCTGCTTGTCAAAAACTCACCGAAGATATTATAGCTGAATTTGAAGATAGAGTATATTGGAAGCGGATTTCCCGTTATCAAAATTTGTCTGAAGATTTTATAAGAGAGTTTGCAGACAAAGTTGACTGGAAATGGGTTTCTAGTAGTCAAAAACTATCTGAAGAGTTTATTAGAATGTTTAAAAATAAATTAAACTGGAAATTGATTTTTATGTTTCAACGATTATCCGTTGAATTTAAAAATGAATTTCAACACAAAAATGATTGTGATATGTTTGTGATCGAATTATATGAATAAAAAAGGTTAATAAAACACATTTATAGGAGCTATTTTGTTTTATTTATCATCCATTAGGAAATTATTATATAAATTAAAAACATTTGTCAGTGCACAAATACAATTTTCTTTATTATGAAAAAAACAGTGCACTCGTTCAGGTTGTAGAGGTGGATGGATATCTAGTTCAATCACTGGCTTGTAGCTATACTTGCGAATTATTTCAGCCTTTTCTGCTCCTTTTACGTAGACTGAACCGCTGTTGGTTGTTAAAGATTTAATAATATCGGAAAATTTGTGGAGAGGTGTAAAACCTTCATTCCATGGAATGCAGTGATGATTCCTTGTCAACCATAGATTACTTTTTTGTAATTCCGGCGGTAGTAGATTCATAGGAAATGGTTGTTTAAAAATATAGTGACTAATATGATATCCATCATATGCTGCAAACTCCTTTGCAATGAATTTATTTTTTTCTATTTTAAATCCTTGGATATCAATAACAATATTCATGCTTAAATCTTCAAGTATTCAAATTTTTTAAAAACTTTTCGTTTAAGGCAATAATTATTAATTTTATTTCTTAGATTATTTAAATGTTTAATGTGTTTAAGCAAACGTCGTAAGTATACATTTTTCATAGCTATCTATACAATACTAAAATAAAATAAAAAAACTAATGGATTATATAGAAATATATGCGCATGCGTTTTAGAGTTGTCGAACATTTTTGGTTAAGGGATTATAGCTGAAGATTTTATCATGCATTATAAGACAATAAGCCGAGATTTTTTCTGTAAGGTCCTCATGTAATTCAAATTCAACTCTCATGACAATTGGTCCAGAATCAATTGTTTCTTTTTGATGTGAACAATCAATATATACAATAGGCGCATTATCAATAAATTCTTTGGGAGAAAAAATTGGTTCAGGCGTTAACCCATAATAGGATTTTTGGAAACTTGCAAACATTTCATATAATGTTGCAAATTTATTTTTTTCAAAGTCTAAATAGAGATCATTGTAGGGATATCTTTCAGAATTTAAAAATACTTTGATGTTTCGCAATTTAATATTGGAAAAGTTTGACATATCAGATATTGCCTTATCCCTATGATCTGTCTGAAAGCAAATCCCTATATGTCTTGGGGTATTGATCTTTGTAGAGGTCTTGACAGGCCAATTATGACGATTTGTTTTTAATAACTCAGGATATTCTATTAATTCCCAACTTCTAAACGCAATTATTATATCCAGATTTTTATCAATTATTTTAGTTAAAGCCAATTCTTGTGGAATAGCTACTGATATGTGTGGTATATTCCAAGTTAGTTTGGTAAGCTGAATTTTTGGATTCTCATCTACGGTATTGACGGTAGCATTTTTGTCTGAATTATCTCGAACCAAAATAAGTTCTTGTTTACCATTTAAAATTATTTTTTTATAGTCTTCAAAAAAACCCATTAAAAATTTAAGTGGAATGCAAACATTAAAAAAACCTGTTTCAGCGTTAACAACTTGTGAGTTTTCCATGGGAAACCAACCAGCGTTTTTAAGTTTATTACATTCATTTTTATTATAGGATAGAAATCCTTTTATTGTTGAAGTTAATCCAACATCTCTAACGGAATCAATAGTGACACCATTTAATTGGTATCGAATTTCTTTGAAAAGAAATGAAATTCCATTGTTAATTAATTTTAATGTTCTTGAAATGCTACCATCATCTTTTGTTAATTTACCCTCAATGTAAAGATAACTTTCGCAAGGGAGAGTATATTTGTCTACTTCATTGACTGGGATTATAATTTCATCATTATTTCCCAATTTCGTAGGCAGATATGGCTCATAACCATGAAATTCGCAGTGTACAATAGAATTATCCGTGAAGAGACCTTGAGTTACATTAAGGATTTCCATTATACCAAAACCGTTAAACCCAGAGATTTCAAGAAAAATTTATTTTCAGATGTTATTCGTTGAATGTGTACTTTTCTACTAATCTTTGGTTTACGATGTTTATTCTTCTTATAGTTTTTTGAATAGTTCTTTGGTGAATGAAAAGTACTTTTATTATTAAAGATAATCATTACTATAATTCTTTTATATGCAACCGAATAGTTACAGTTTCTTTTCTAAAATCAACAATATTTAATTCTTGATCAATTATTTTAACTGTTATTTTATCGATAACCTTCACGGTGACCGGAAAATAAATAATATTTTGCGGACTTTCAATTATTTTAAATCCTGGACTAACATTAGGAAAAAACTGATGAATAATATGGACAGGGTTTCCGTTCAGATAGGAACCTTCAGCGATACTGCAGTCTACACATAAAGAATTAACTTTTATAATCTCAGCAGGATTTTGCGAAATATTTGGAGATCCATCACCCTTTACAATTCCATGATTAAAACCCAAAATCTTTCCCATTGTTCCATCTTTAAAAATAATATCTGTTGTGGTTTTGATTGTCGATTTTAACGTGTTGTTATTAGCATATAAATAAAAGGAAATACCTTGTTTTTCAAACTCGTGTTGTAAATATTTGTTTACATCATCCATTTCATAACTACCTGTTGGAATTGTTAGGAAATCATTATTTTTCCCAAAATATACCTTATTATTATTTTCATCAATATTTGGAATTGCATTAAATGTTTCAAAATTTGTAAGACCAATAACATAGGATTTATCAGGATCCAAGTAAATAGGTGGATGAAAGTTTGCTTGCAGAATAGCAGAATTGCCAGAAAGAGCTATAGTAAACGACATGATGGTCGTAATAAGAATAAAATTTAAATCAACTTACACATTATTATAAATGAATTTTAAAGATAATTGTCCGCAAGTAGACTCTTTAAAGGATTGATATTTTTCATAGTTGTATTTAACATAATTTTTGCTACCATCGCTAAAAAAATAATTTATAACTTCTATTGGAGGTCTTAAATTACCAAAACTATCAAAGTAATTTATGTGTTTCTTATCTTTGACATATGCAGTCCAATGAGTACCGGTCCCCGAATTATTATCCAAGTTAATAATACCTGTTTCATATTTATTAATTTTTGTGGGTAACTTATTTCTCATAAAAACACCTCTAAAATTTGGTAAATTTAATAATTTTGCATACTTCAATAAATCTATATTTGTTAAAGGTATACGAGGTAGCAATTTTAACAGTTTTTTGAATATGGCTTAAGATAAAGCCCGCACCCTTTTTTATATGGGTGAAGATAAAGTCCTTTTCCGACTGATATTTTCTCCATAACTTTGTTATGTCTTTTTTGTTCTTCTAATTTTTTTTGAGCATTTTTAGTTGCGTTTACCGCCTGTGCAATACCAGCAGCGCCACCACTTAAAGCTCCCAGGGCAGATAATCCAGCAAAAATAGGTATTAGCGGTAAAAATCCTCCAGTTTTTGGAATTGGAATAATTCTTTGATTGGGTCTCTTAAATTTTTGTTTTTTTAATGATGATAATGCAGTACTAACAGCATTTTTAACATTACTAAACTTTTTTCCAACAAGCTCTTTACGCGCCTTTCTAACTGCACTGTTAAAGGAAATTTGGCCTCCTCTTTTGCGTCCATGTTTTCTTGGTTTTCTCATGCCCATACCTAGTTTTCTCTTAACCTTCATTATTCCACTTATAGCCAAGGACGATAGTTTTTCACCCAATCCGGCGTCTGGGGCTTTGAATCTATTAAATGCTTTTTTAGCTAAGATCTTATCAGCCTCGTGTCTATTTTCCAAATCGGAATATTTTGAATATGCTATATCGTGTTCTTTACAAGCGTCGTCTAATAAATTTATACCCCTATCTCCCCGAGCTAATCTCTTATTTAATTTAGTGCCAGGTCCGCAAAATTTATATGAAGGAATGTGAAGCTCTATGGGTAAGTTATTAATTAATGTATTTAATAAACCACTACCATTCCGCGCACCTTCCTGACAGCGAATGTTATTAATGTTGTGCTTAATCATTATATATATATATAAATGATTCAAAATACAAATGTTCTTACTTAAATACTGATATTCGAGCAATGAAGATAACAAAACAAGAATTTTCACTACCAATTAAAAACTTTGATTTAAATCAAGATAATTACCGAAAACATGGCTTAATATTTGGTGGAAATTGTAAACGATGTTTAGTGGTAGGACCATCGGGTTGCGGAAAAACAAATACTATACTTTCACTTATAACCCATGTTAATGGCTTAAGATTTGAAAATATTTATGTATATTCAAAATCGTTGTTTCAATCAAAATATGAATATTTAAAAAAGCTTTTTGAACCATTAAAATATATTGGCTATTTTGATTCCTCAAACGCTGAAGATATTGTTTTACCAAATGACATAAAACCCAATTCAATAATTATTTTTGATGATATTGTTTGTAGCAATCAAAGTCTTATGAGAGACTATTTTTGTTTTGGTCGTCATAAAAATACCGACTGCTTTTATTTATGCCAAACATATTCATCCATACCTAAACAACTTATACGAGACAATGCTAACCTTTTAGTAATATTTCAACAGGATGCTACAAATTTAAAACATATATACGATGATCATGTAAATAGTGACATGTCCTTTCAAGAATTTAAAGATTTATGCGCAGCGTGTTGGCAACATAGATATGATTTTATGGTTATAGACAAAGATTGTTCATTAAATGATGGTCGGTATAGAAAGGGATTCGATAATTTTATTTTTATTTAAACTATATAACTAACTACCTAAATAATATTATTTTATTATATAATCAAACACTCCTTCGTAAAGATGGATAAAAAAATCGCTAAAGAATTAATAAAGACAAGAAAAGCTGTTAGGCAAAAATACAATGCTTTAAAATTAGATATATCCGATAAAGAAGATCGCATGAAAAAAGAATTTAAACCAATTTCTCAACCTTTGCAAGAGTTAATCAGAACCATTAAATCGGAACCGTTTATTAAAAGAGAAAATTATTCGCCGCAAATGTTCTCAACTCCTATACAACAATTTCAATTTCCTACTCCTCCAGAACGCATTGCAAGAAAATCAAATGCCTATGATAAATATCTTCCAACAACCACACCTTCATTTTTAAGAGATAATGATGATGTATTTTGGCACAATTTAGAAGAACCTAGTATACTGGAATCCAACCATGATTCAACAATCGAACCTACTTTAGAAGAGATACAACAAAGTGTCTTGGAAATAACAAAAACACCGGCTTATCAGGATTATTTGAATGCTTATGATCCGTTGGTAAGACCATATGTTAATAAATTAATAAAGGATACAAAGGGTGAATTTGATAACAAATATGGCCTTAATCATGATATTAATTCCGAAAAATATAAAATCGCGAAGTCTGAAGTAGACTTTATAGGAAAAGATGTTAAGGTTGAGGGTGTTAGATATGAGGGAACACCTGGTTTATATGAACTAATATTTAAGAAACAACCTGTTGGTTATTCCACAAAAGATATGGAAAATTATATGGATATTTTAAAAAGAACGAATGCATACAGACGAAATTTTGATTCTAATAATCAAATCCAAGGAACAACCGACATTAAATATGTAGAAATAATTAAACCATATTTATTAAAAAAGGGTATATTAAAAACAGGAAGTGCATCATCGGAAGTAGATTATCGTTTGATGCTACCAAGTACATCCAGAGGGTTACCAAAACCACAACAAAGACCACGTTCTACGAGATCACAATCCACAAAAAGCGTGACAGGAAAGGGTGCAATGTTAAATTTATCAAAAAATAAGGTGGATTATGTTTATTATGATAATTTAAACGAGATAATTGATAGATTAAGGTTGTTGACAGCATCACAAATGGCTGGACATACAGGACATCAAAATGAAATAATATCAATTTTGGAAGAATTGAGGGAAGCTCGTATTATTTTATAAAAGAAGGAAATATTATAAATTTGATTCATTACAACAATGTCGATCGATAAATTTGGAAGTCATAGTTCAAAACGATACTTGTCTAATTATTCTGCTGCTGTATTGGGAAAAAAGGTGATTGAAACTGCGGAGAAAACAATTACAGATAACTTTACTAAGGATGTGAAATACATAGAAAACAAAATTATTCAAAATTTTCAAAAAACTCTTGAATCAAAGACGGAGAGTGAGAGAAACTTTAAAAAATTAAATAAGAGAGTAAGTGAAAACGATGAATTAATAAAAAGTGTTGTGAAAAAGGTGAAGTTATATGAAGACGAAAATGTTAATAAAATAATAAATTTAGAGGATGCTATCAAAGAGCAAACAACCAATGTTCACCAAATAATAAACGATATTCAACCATTGAAGCAAGGAATATTTCCACATGATGTGTTAACAAATACGATAACTAAGCAACATGAATCATCTCATAAAGATTTAGAAAAAGAGTTAGCAATAAAAATAGAGAGTATTAATAAGAAGCTTAGTTCAGCAATAAAAACATTTCAAGAAGATCACATTCGCATGGATAAAAAAACACTTGAAATTGAGTCATCTTTGTTACAATTATTAGTTCATAAAACTGAATTTGATGCTTTAGATGAAAAATTTACCAATGTTTCAATAGAAATGAAAGAAATTAGCAATAACCTAAATATAGCTAAATTGCATTCTGAAAAATTGGAAGAAAAATTACTAAACATGATATGGTCTTCCGCTGAAAAAGTAAATGAAATTCAAAAGGACACCGATAAATACGACTTAAAAAATATTGAAGATAGATTATGGACAAAAATGAATTCTGCAATTAATGAAAAATGTGTGACTGTGAGTGATATTCGCATGCCGTTTAATATGATTGAGCGACGGATTGATGACTTAGAAACTGAATTCAAAGAGAAAATTGCTGTTCTTAAATAGGATACGTTGGGCAATTTATATTCTGTTGTAACAAAGTATAAGTACAATCTAAAATATGTATTAAAGGGAACCCAACTTCAGTGAAATAAATCTTATCCATATCAAAAATTATAATATTTAAGGCTGACACTTAGTTAAAAATTGTTAGTATCTAAAACTAATCATGAGCGCAAATATTAAGGAAATCGTGGTAAATGAGCTACATAAACCAGCTAGAAAAAATTTTAGACGACGCCGTGTTATAATTAAAGGTTTAAACGACTTATGGCAAGCAGATTTAGTTGAAATGCTTCCTTATGCAAAATTTAATAAAGGATATCGATATATTTTAGTAGTAATAAACGTATTTTCTAAATATGTATGGATTCAACCTGTTAAAAGAAAAACGGCCAAGGAAGTAACCTTAGCGATGAAAAATATTTTAAAACTTGCTAAAACGCATCCAAAAAATATTCAAACTGATATGGGAAAAGAATTTTATAATGTGCATTTTAAAAATCTAATGGATGAATAAATAAATAAATAAATAAATAAATAATCTCTTTATTTCAAATCATCATACAAACATGTACCTGAAATGAAATGACGTCACAAACGAAATCACATTATTACTATAGATCTGGACAGAAATCGCGTAGACAATATGGCTCTAAATTTATCAATAATTTCCTAATCTCTACCTTAAATTTCTTTTCTGATGTAGTACGTTTTAACTCTTTTGGTATATTATTAAATAGCTTGACACACATGTAATGTGGTGATTTTTCAGTTAAAGCTAGCCTATGTGGTAAATATTTAAAATCAAGTGTTCTTGTGTTATAGCTATTTTCTGATTTTGTGTTAAACATGTTTTTGTTGCGGAAAAAGAACATTAGGCATTCATAAATGTATATGGCATATACTGTCATAACTCCCATATTCCTAAAAACTGATCTGCAGCTTTGAAGGTACCCCATTTTTAATATAAAATTAATCACTATAGCGCGTATTCAAACTTAAAGGCCAGCATTGTAGAAAGGGTAAATAGAACTTTAAAAAATTTTATGTGGAAAAGATTTAGTTTGCAAGGAAATTATAAATGGTTAGGAATTTTAAACGATATTGTTTTAAAGTATAATAATACAAAGCATAAAACAATTCGTTTAAAACCTATTGAAGTAAATAAAAATAATGAAAATAATGTTCTAAAATATGCATACACTTTTCCTAAAACACTTGACCCCAAAAAATTAAAATTTAAAACTGGTGATTTTGTTCGAATAAGTAAGTATCGCGAAGCATTTAAAAAAGGGTATACTCCCAATTGGTCAAATGAAATTTTTCAAATAAGAGAAGTAAAACTAACGAATCCGAGAGTTTATTTAATTAAAGATGAAAAAGATAATGATATTCAAGGTGGATTTTATGAGGAGGAGTTGCAGAAAGTTAAACATCCAGATGTATATTTAGTCGAAAAAATATTAAGAAGAAAAGGAAACAAAGTTTACGTTAAATGGTTAGGGATGGATAAGTCACACAACTCTTGGATTTTTAAAACTGAAATTGTAAATTAGTATACTTTAAATTGTATAAATTAAATAAAAAACATTATCATCATTATATTGTTTTATTTTAACTTAATTATTACATACAAAGCGTTCACAATAAATTTTATTTCTATGTGCTGTAGTTAAAACTCTATTAAGTATAATAGAAACTCGTTGAATTCTTCTTTTAAATGAGCACGATCCCGGGCCAATCGTTCATACACATTGTCTCTAGCTTGCTTGTAAGCGTAATTCCAGGCCACAATTGTATAAACTTTATTCATCTTCTCGTCAAACCGCACTTTCTTCATGTTTTATTGTCTAATTTTACGTTCCAGGATGGTTGGATATGAAATGACTAATTCCATTATTGTGCACACATTTTCACTAGGATTTTCTTGCGCTGATAATACGCCGAATATTTTATTGATAATATCACTTCTATCATAAGCGTAACTGTTTTTAAAGATTGAAAAATATGCTGCAAATTGTTGATTTTTAAGAAGAGTTAATTTTTTTTTCTATTAACGGTATTAACTGCCACCAATTGCAAACCGTTTCTCTTCCTAAATAGATATAAAATCCATTTTTCCTAATTTTCATTAGATTTTCATCATGAATTTTTTCAAAGGATAATACAATATTACCAAGTTCCAACGACTCCCAACGTGATTCTGACGAAAACAAATTATTAGTTATTACACCTTGATACACCATTATTTCCCTCCACTCATCTTCATTAAAAATTATGGAAATTCCTTTTGTTCCTGACAGCTTGATGCATGCACTAAAATCTTCCACGTTTAAACCAACGCAGATATACTTAGTGATCGATTTATTTAAAGGGTGAAACCATTGTTGAATAATACTTGTGTTTTTTATATCACTATCACTTTTATTTAAACTGTTATTTGAACTTGAACGGGGTATTCCACTATAATATGAATTTATTTCGTTAGGACTAACTGTATTGGATGCACTCATTTTATACTCTTAACTTCAACCTCTTAACTAAATATGTTCTGAACATATTCAATCCTTTATAGTATATACCCCCACTCCATCCTTTAGTGTATGTAGTGGGAGAAGGTTAAATAAAAAATTAAGTTACTGTAAAAGTTTATATATTTTCCATAAGAAATATAAAATAGATAAATACATGACATACATCAAAGCAAAACATAAAAGTGTAACATATAAATTAGATAAATATTCACAACAAAATTGATTTTTTTGTGGTGATAGAAGGCGCCATTCTGAATTAATTATAGTATTATTCGGATATAAGTATTTAATTTTAAAATAACTTGGTGCATTTATATACTTATTATCGAGTTGGTGATGCCACATGGTACTTCCATTTACATTAGATATTTTCATAATGTCACAATATTCTAAACTAACATTTGATTTATTTGTACTAAGACATATCTCAGCCAAGTGTGTTTTTGGAATATAATTTACATATATAATATTTCCTATTGCAGCAGATAAAACTAACACATTATTGACAATCATTTTGCTTAAAGAGTGTCTAACTACTAATCTGAGACTAAAAAAGTTTCTTATTATATATAAAATATTTTTAAGCTATTTATTCAACAAGTTCATCCATAGTTTTACACAATTCATGTAATTGAATATCATTATGACCCCAAGCTAAAGTTTTACTAGTTCCAGGAATTAAATACCGTTTATCGTCATCAGCTGTCAATGCCAATTTTTTAATTAATTCGGTATACATTGTATGTGAATGTGATCTAAATGTGTACATGGTACAATATACTTTAGAATTTTTCTCAATTACATTTATATAATCTGTAAGGGTTAATTGTTTTTGAATAGAAGAGCGGCAAACACCCTTTGCTTTTTTAAGAATATTATGTTGAGTTTCAACACAATATGCTTTTGCTCCTGTCCCATAAAAACTTTTGATTGGTTCACCAGCATATTCATCTTTAAATTTACCAACCGCAGAAATATTTTGAGGAATGTTATAAATATTATCTTTATCATAATTAGATGTATCGAACTTATCTAGGTTACATTTTATATCATTATAAAAATTGTCAGTTGAGACTTCAAGTATAAGAGAATCAGTGTCAGTATACAAAAGGGATACATTTTCTCCGTACATTTGTTTAAGATAGTCATAAAAAAAATTATACATTACTGTTTTTGAAATATCTAAAATTGAAAAACCCGCATAGATAGGTTTGTTATATTCAATTTTCGTTTTATTCATTTGTAAAGCCACTAAGTTTTCTGAAAATATTTTATTATCTCTATAGTAAGGTTTTGCTATAAAGGTTTCGGCACAATTAATTTTATGACCAACTCGCTCCCAATGCGACACCAGTTTCACGTCTACCCTTCTATCCACATTTTCCATTGTTTTCCCATATATACTATTATTATTAGTCTTATACATGTTTTTATCAAATTTATTTTTTGAAGAATTTCTCAAATTTGTATTCAATTCAATATAGTCTTTTAACCATGGAGATTGAGTGAATTTTACAGCTCTATGTATTTTCGTTAGTTTTATACCAAAATGTAAACATTGTTTTAGATAGGTATAATGGATCACATATTTTTCTTTATTTTTTAAATTTGGAATTAATTTTGAATATTTTGAATTAGGGGGTATCAGATTTTCAGGACAGAAAGGTAGATCATTGTGTTTATCATGTAATTGTTTTGGATATTCTAAATCAACCTCCAGAACATAACCTGTTTCTGCTGTGTCAGATATATCACTTATACGTTTTTCAAAATTTTCAATCTCTTCCTGAGATAGCCAAATAAAATCCTTTTGAGGTAAGTATTGACTCATTGCATAACCATATAAATTGGTCGCATCTAAATAAATTATATATTTTGTAGGTTCTAATGAATTAAAATTATCAAGAAATGGGTTATTCGCAACGGATTTTCGCCCTGTGCAAGTGCTAACACCTCCTCTGACACCCTTTTTAAAAAAATGAAGCATGTCAGGATCTGTTAAAAGTTCTAATTCTACTCCTGTGTATAATAACATTGCATCCCAACTTAATCCCGGTGCTGTAAAATAATGTGCTGGATCTAGCTTATATGTTGTTAAACAAAGACTTCTATAATTTTCAAAGATATCTGCTAGTAGCAAAATATCCGTTTTTAAATAAATATCTGAATAATCACCAAGTGTCTGGCATTGAAACATATCCCAAATAACTTCAGCACGTTGATATTCATCACGCGTAATATGTTCCTCCTTTAATTCATTGTAAAATAAATCTACAGCCGGCAAATTAGTTTGGTCAAATTTTGCAATATCATCTATATATGAATAAGGAAATATACCTTTTTTTCGCATATGCTTAAACTGTAAATCATTTGAGTATTCTCTTCTAGTTTCTAAACATTGAGAATCATCTAAAATACTCGATAAATTATCCAATGATGATGGTAAAAACTGATAAGAATCAATAAACCTTATTTTTATAAATTTATCTCTTGTTTTACCATTTTTATATTGTATTTTATCTACCCATAGATATTTGCTAAATGAAATATATTTTTCCTTAGTCATAGGAATAACATCAATTTGCTCCTTGGCTAAACATAATGATTTTATAAATAGGTGACTATCATAATTTTTTAAATTGTGCATAACAACTGGAATAAATTGTGGAATTTTAAAATTTAAATTACATGCAGAGTGTGCTGCTCCCCTGAATTTTCCAGTTATATGACAATGATCTTTTACCTTATCTGAGTTGTCTGTAAACTTTTTTTTGCAAATATGACAATAACTTGATCTGTGAAACTTTTCCACCTCAAAATCCGTTAATTTAGACATGGGTACAATATCTTTTAAATACTTTGAATACAAATATCTAATATCAATCTCCAAATCTTTTACAAATTTTTCAATGCAATCGATACCTCGATATAAATGAAATTTTGTAATTTTATCATCAAATGAACATTTTATGTAATATGCAAATGAATGCGGAATATGTTCAAATTTCTTTAATGTGTAAGATTGTGACAAATTTGTCACATCATTTTGAATAGGTTTTAATGCACATTCAAAATCAGCATAAACTACAAATGGTATTTTCATTTGCTTTTGAATATTTTCAAATTTTAAAATATTTTCCGGCACAAAATTTCCAAACTTATCAATTATAAAATCTTTTGAGGGAAAATCATTTCTAATAAAGTTACAGTCGTTTTGCATGTGTTGTTTGAGAATATTTAAAGTGGTAAAAAACTGTAAACAACCATCACAGAAATATTTTCTATGTTCATGGGCGGTAACTTGGCTTGAAACTAACTGAGAAAAATCTTTTATACAACAATAATGATTTTTAATATTATTCATATCGTCTTGTTTAGACAATAACAATAAATTTATATGAGTATTGCATCTAACTTTACAAAAATGCAGAGGACCAATAACCTCGTGAATATGTTTACCCTTTTTGTATGAGGCTTCTAATCCATACACATTTATTGATACATTATTTAACTCCTCAAATTTTGCTATATCTTTAAGGGATACTGGAAATTCTATACCTTGAAAGTTGAAGAGCTGTCTAAAGTCTGGATATGATGCTGGATTTCGAGGGTCTCCTTGGTACAATGACGATACAACTGCATAACCAAAACAAAAGTCATCATCATTTTGCACATTTATAACGGCATTTTTTCTCATAATTCCTTTGGGTAGAGGCACATAGGAAGAACTTTTTAATGGGTTATACTTGTTTATATTAACTTCCAAGTGAAGAATTTGCTCCAGAATCCATCCTTAAATAAATAAATAATTATTTAATATTTTAAGATACATTTTCCCCGAAACTAATAAAAAATTAGTAATCTAAAATGTACACACCTGAGTCACGTTCTGCGAGTTTTCCATTAATTATCCCCATAAATTTTTCATACAATAAAGCTATATTGGTAGATTCAGTTACAACTTCATAGGCTGTGTTCTGTGATTTAATTTCAGAAATCCGAGAAGTTGGCAAATAATATAATCCAAACAATTCCACATTAACTTTTATAGCTCGATGTTTTTTCAAGTTAGTTTGAATAACTTTAATAACTTTATCTGTAATGTTTTCTTGAAAATCCTTTAAATTCACAAAGTGTTGTGCTGAAGATATTTTATATGAAATAATTCTTTGTTTAAAGGCGCTATTCAACACCTCTATTCCAGGTTCGCAAGCTTTACAGACATTTAATTTGTGAGAATTTGATTTTAAGTGTGACGACCAACATTTATTAGATATTTTGACATCACAGTCGTCACATCGGCGAATCCCGTCTTGCGTGAAAAATTGTTTATTTACTAAAAATAATAAATGTTATTAGTTAAAAATAAAGTGGTAAAAGTAAACAACTCACCATCAATTATATAATCATCAGGATTTGCTACATAGTTGTTATCCAAGCAAACTTCTTTAACATGGCGAACCGCGTTTCGCTTTACTGCAAATTCGCGTAAACACCGTGTGCACAAGAAAGACATTTTTTTTTTATAATGAGGAAATTGTTGTTTGGGTATTAGTTTAAACAATGATATCGTGATTAGAAGATAATCGAGGGGTAACAGTAATAACAAAAGTTAAATGAAGCACAGGCACAGAGGCAAACACAATAACACAAACACAATAACACAAACACACAATAACAAACACAACATGAACAAAGGAATAAATGCACAATACTGGTACGCTACAACGACGAATGAAGACTTATATGCAACTGAGAATCGAAAAAAGCAGACGAGGCCAGTCGGGGGAAGTAGGAATGTGGTATGGGCGGTACCTGTCCTGTACCTGTAATTTTTTTTTTTTTTTTTTTTCGTTTTCATATTTTTATTTTTCAAATTTTTTTTTTTTTTTTTTTTTATTTTTTTTTATTTTTTTTTTTCAATTTTTTTTTTTTTTTTTTATTTTTATTTTTCAATTTTTTTTTTTTTTTTTTTTTTATTTTTTTTTTTCAATTTTTTTTTTTTTTTTTTTTTTCGTTTTCATATTTTTATTTTTCAATTTTTTTTTTTTTTTTTTTTTTCGTTTGCATATTTTTATTTTTCAAATTTTTTATTCAAATGGAGGGGGGTCGACCAATCAAAAATGTTGAGGAAGGTGCGGAAGTGGGAAGGGGGCGTGGCCTATATGAAATGGAGGGGGTCGACCAATAACAAGGTGGCCGGTGCTCAATGCACCCCCCACCACAAGTGGGCGGATCAAAAAAAGTGGTGGGGGGAGCAGTGAGCACCGGCCTTCTTACCCTACTTACGATTGTAGACTCGTTACTGCATTTCATCAATAAAACTCTATAATTATTGTTAAAGTGATAGTCGTTATCCCGTTTAACAACTCATTGTTTAAAAGTGTGGTGTTTATATCAAATGTTCGTGTTTAAAAACGTCGTTATTTGGCTTAACACAATTTGTTATTTATAATTAGTTTAATCAGTTGGGATTTTGGAATGCCTGCCTATATGTATGTTCATAGAAATAGAGGTAAGTATATAATATATAAGTATAATATAAATATTCTAGATGAAATAGATTTAGTAAGTACATATAATGTTGTTTTATTGTTTGTTTTCTCACGACCAGAATCCATTTATTTTTCATTTATCATAAATCAGCGGTGGAATACAGTTAGGTGGTCGTATTCTGATCACCCCCTTTTTTGTGCTAGGGCAGCTATGATATAGTTCTGCTAACATGAACAATGACCTTCCCGCCGCTTATAACACAAAATGCCATTGTTCTTATTTTAATTTACTCTGTATACTTATATACCCTTATTTTTAGTTAATCTATGGTAGCGTCATGAAGATGTAGTTATACAACGAAACGGCCGTACACTGTTAAAAGAAAAGAATCAAATTTAACTTTTTTTTTATGTCCCAGAAAGTCCACTCCCGTTTTTTTGTCAATTTAACTAAAACTGCTTCAGTCAATCAGTAACTCATAAAATATGTTATTACTATTTTGACATTAATCTGATTTTATTGTGCAGTAAAAATTACAACTTAATTAGTTAATTTGACACATTTTTTATGTTAGTATTAACTTCTTTTAAAATTTTAACTAAAAAAGATATTGATAATGATTATAAACTTTATCAAAGTTACTAGTATTTGATTTATTTGAACCGTAAAAGAATTGCATGTTAATTTTAGTTAGCTGTTATGTTAAAACGACTTCCAGAAAAGTTAGTTCTTAAAATCTGATTTTTACTAAACACAAAAGAGTTAAAATAACTATACATTTTAAGCTAAATTTGATTTATTTTAATTGATTATAAATTTTTTTGATTCTCACGTCCAGGATTTCTAACAGTGTAACGCCATTTTTTTTAAAATATAGTGACAAATAACTAAAGTATATATTCGTTTTCATTTTACATAGTTAAAATGTATTGTCACAAAGTAACGGACGAGTTAAGATATTTACTTGACGATTTTTACAGATATACTTCTTATTTATTCCGCTTTTTGTTTGGTTACTATAGCCACGCCCCCTGTCGGGCAACTTTGACACGCAAAATTAATTTCCAGCAATTTCTTTAGTCATTTTTTTAGCAAATATTTTTTTCCGCATACCGTACTATAAACTGTTTCCAAGATACAGCGTTAGTCCTTTTTGAGTTGTACACCCGTTATAATTATTTCTTTTATAGAAACTAGAAGAACAAGTAGATAAGGGGCGTGCAAAAGCTATAGGACTTTCCAACTGTAGTAAAGAACAAGTTGGAAGAATCATAGCACAGGGTAGAATTAAACCAGCCGCCAACCAAGTAGAACTACATTTGTACCTTCAACAACCGGAGCTGGTAAAATACTGTCAAGATAATGAAGTTGTGGTGATTTCGTACTCATCCTTGGGAAATCCAGGCAGAAATGAAGTTGCTATTAAGGAAGGCCGAGCGTAAGTCTGATATAAAATGAAGATTTATTATTGCATCAAATTTAACATAGAAATACGAAAATGAAGTGTAAATTCAAAGTTAGGATGGCCACCAAACATTCTTGGTTACCCTAAGAACAAAAAACATTTTTTATTTTACAATGGGTTTAAACTTGCCTGAGTTGCAATATGTTATTGTTTAAAAAAAACATAAAGTTCAGGTGTTAATTTTGCAATTTAAAATTAAAAATTAATTTAACAAAATAAATTTGTCCTTCATATTCAGATATATCCTATAACAATGTAGTATCCCAATAATGACAGGAGAGTTTTGGACTTGCATTGTTTTTTCATTTTAAATCACACAGTTTCAACTGGTATCCAGCTGTCGTCTTCCCTGTGCATACAGGCCAATATCTCGGTTATACATCAAATCGCTCAAACAACACCAAACAATGACATGATATAGTCAGAACCCTTTTGGATAGAACAATAATAATCGCTAACTCGAATGAAGCCCTCAAACAAAGAACTAACTAACTAACTACATCAAGACCAACAACAACAAGAATGGCTTCCCTATAAGATTAGTTGACAAAATATGGGAAAATCAAGCAGAAAAAGAGGCACACCAACACTCAAAATTCCGTATATCAAAGAAGCGTTTGAGAGAATAAGAAGACTAGAACAACGATATCACCTCAATATACTTTCAGCTTGGAGAAATCCTAAAAACAAACCTGACAAAGACAAAACCTACAAGCCAAAAAGATAGGAAAAACTGTATCTACCGGATACCCTGCGGGTGCGGTCAATCTTATATCGATGTGACACTAACAGCGGTATGTACCACATATTTTCACGAGGGCACCGGGTTTCTTGATTAAAAGGCGGTCATCATAACTATTGTAACTCTTTATTTACCACAATTTAAATAATGATGACAATAAAACTAATAATTAACCCGGTCTGACCTTTTAATTAGCTTGGCTCTTCTCTATGTGTCGGGAAAAGGTATCACCGCGATCTTTATTGGCCGTTCCGGCGCTTGACGGTCGTACTCCTGCATCCCGCGAGGCTGACTCTTGCTGGTCGTCACGCTGGGTTTTCCCCACTCTGGTGCCCGGCCATTGGGATTACCAATAAGCGGGGGAACCCAGGCCCAAATTTTTTGGTATATTTTAGCACGGTAAAAATAAATTTAAACTATAGATTAAAGTTAATCCTACAGCCTTGCATACAGCTGTAAGTCAACTCGAAACAAGGATTAAAGAGCATAGAAATGACATGCTAATAGGAGACACCGAAAAGTCAGGTGCAACTGACTTGACCATATGGCCATCATATCATGTGGTCAGATGCCGAAATTGTGCATAAAAAACCACACTGGCGGAAGAGTAAGTGCAAGAAAGCTGCTTCTGCTATACACTAGAACCCAGGTTATTTTAGTAAGCCATCATTAGATATAAGAAATATATGGAAATCTTTGTTAAGTAGATGTTATCTTAGAATATTACCACTCATGAATTCAACGCATGACTGCACCCGTCAGTTATGCTTTAGTACACCTAGCGGGTAGTTACTTAGTTTATTAAGTATTCACCTGAAGACGGCTGGAGATGGATGCCAGTTCAAACATTGTGATTTAAAATAAATAAAGACAATACTCTTCTGTCATTCAAGAAACGTCACATGGCATACCGGACAAGGGTGTAACTGTTTTTTATATTGGAATACACAGGGATTTAAGCACAATGGAAACCCTGGGGCGGGTAGACCACGACGGCCGTTTCGTCCTTGTTAGGACTCTACGGGCAGCCATAACCCAAGCAATCCCGACACAGCGGTAAGATGTATTAAAAGCCTTTTTGCAAAATCAAAGCGGCCATCAATACACCGTAGCGCCATCCCAGCGGAATTAACTCCAATACAAAAGGCAGTCACACTGGTAATAATCGAAAGGTAAACAACTAAAAAAACACAAAGTGCATCACAATCCAGTATAGGGAACGCTAATTGCGTTTTCACCGAAAACATCTGCCATTTTGCACACCAGAAAACAGATCAACTGTATGTTCCAATATAAAAGACAGTTACACACTTGTCCGATATGCCACAACATTCACTTTTGATTAGAAATAATAATATGTTATTTCATCATATTACATAATATAAAATTTATTTTTTAAATAAAAATATCCATATTATTACAATTTCGCATGAATATTTAAGACAACTACAAAATTATGAAGACACGAAAAAGAAAGGTAAAAATGCAATATATTTACGTTAATTAATAATACTTAAACATGAAGTATACAGGTATATATTCCACAGAAAGTTGGTGCATGACATTATTGTCCTAGCAAAATGTGTTCTCTGTATTTTTCGCCGAAAATACAAAGAATAAAATAAAATGTTAAATTGCATTTAAGTACTTATGAAAAATATTTTACAAAACGAATAGGCATCGAAAATATATTGACATTAATGATGTGCACTTAACACTCCAGAAGTAAAAATAAAATGAGGCATGACATGTAAATATTATCAATCATTTTGATATAAAGTTAACAAATAATAATTGTGGTTGTCTACCCTGGAAAATTTTCAATAATATAACTTAAAATATTATTATAATAGTCTAGTAAGTTAACACTTTTTTTAGCCCCAAAGTCGATCTACTTAAAGATCCAAAAGTTAATAAAATTGCAGAAAAACATAAAAGGTCTGCAGCACAAATTTTATTAAAATTTTTGGTACAAAAGGATATCGCAGTTATTCCAAAAAGTATAACTCCTAGTCGAATTAAGGATAATCTAAATTTATTTGACTTCACTTTGGACGTAGACGATATTTCCGCTTTAGAGGTACTAGATCAAGGAGAGAAAGAAAGGAGAGCCAAATTTAACTTTAACAAAGCGTAAGTTTTTACTCATTTGAAAATATATATATGCAAAATTATCGCGTGCCAAAAACAACTGTAGGTAATTCCCCTTTTATCATCTTGGCTATACTTTCATCAAAATCATGACTTCTGTATGGCACTCTTATATTGCCATCTATAATATGTATAATAATAAATATGTAATAGTAAAATCATCTGACAATTTTGGTAAAATTAAAAAAAAAATATAACCTTTTTCCTAAATAATTATTTTTATATCCTTGTGTTCTCTTTAAACTATCCTTTTGGGGATTAATAAATTATTATTTTATAAATATAGTTATTTAACATTGAATAATTAAATATAATACTTTTTTTTAGCCACATCGAGCATCCCGAATATCCCTTTAAAATAACAGAATAAACCAGAACCTAATGATGAACCAATTTCTTTACGATACTTTAGCATGACTGATATATTTTCCAAATTATAATTAGTCAGATGGAAAAATAAAGCTACTAAAATATAATTTTATAGATTGTTTTAATTTTCTTAGATATTTTATATTAGGTATGTCGAGAAAGAGTGTATTATTTTAAAACTAAAAAATAGTCCATAAAAGCTTCTAGTATCTACGACTACCTAGATACATACCTATAAAATTAGGTATTCCTATTTTAACCATAAGTAGTTTTGGTACAGCAAAAAAAATTTTTCAAGATTTCCTGCTAAATCTCAGAAAGTTTACGTTACTTCTTCCTTCTGTTTAAATTTACTAATTATTACTTATTTTTTCTGTTTCTATATTTCAAACAAATCTAATGAATGAATACATTTGCAGCATGCAAAAACAAGAGAGTTTCCAGAATTTCTTATTCAAGAGAGCCCGATTAGATTTACTTAAGAATCTGTCTTTACAAATTTAACTTATAAAATTATAATAAAATAAATATATAATATCCTACATAGTAATTTAAATATATACACTAACACTTTTATAAGTAATATAATAGGACCATAGGAGTACCAAAACCATGATTATCGGAATAAATATTAGAAGAAATAAATTACCCGGGTTAGAGGGTTCCCCAACAACTAGTAAAATTTAATTAAACAGGTCAACATTTGATATCACTGGGTAGCTTAAGGTTCGAACATCGTGTGTCTTCTAACATATTTTTAATTTAAGTTTTTTTTGAAAGAAAGTAACTTTTAAAGTTGACCTATCTATACTGACACGCATTATAGTATATTTTAAAAACGAAATGGTAATCGGAAAATCTGCTATATAGGAAACAGAGTCAAAGGGTAGGTCTATCATTATTTTTAAATTGAAGTAAATTGTATATGTGCTGATTCGAAGCAATTCGGAGACAGCGGAGGGGAAAAAATTGGGTTTATTTTACATGCAATCGTGATGAACTCTTAAATAAATTCAGATCATTTTAAAAGAATACCTCTGTAGAAAAATATTAGTTGTTAGGTATTTAAAAATGTATATACCTAAAGACTTTTCTGTTTAGACTTTTCGATTTTTTGATTGTTATAAAAAAAGAAATATATTTTAATATTATGTTATGTTAATAATTCGTCTCAATTTTTTTTTGTTAAAAAATGCTTGTAAATAACAGTTTTGTTTTATTTATTAAGTACACATACATATTACTTATTGGATTGGTATACTATTTACAAAATTAACACAAGAAACCTAAGTGTTATTAATTTATTTTACAATTTTTGTAATTTTTTTCCTACTTTTTTTTATATTTTCTTTAATATCTCTATTTAACTTTCTAATTGTAAAATACATTTTGCATCTAAATAAACATATTCGGTCTTTTTACTTTTTTTAATTTAAACACATCCAGCTAAATCCATTTGTGTTTTTAAATAAGTTTTAGTCAATTTTAATGACATGCCACATTAAAATAATTATTAAAAATGTGGTCAAATTCATTACATTTAGTTAGAAACTATGGCTTTGATTTTAGCAAACCGCTTGTTGTTGCTGGAACAAACTCACCACAGCATAGTACACCATAGTAAAAAAATGTTTATTTCAATGTGTTTAATTATATTTTCATAACTTTAAGCACATCTATTTGTTAACAAACTATTTAACAAACAAAACACACACCAAAATCGTTAAATCTCATATAAAAAGGACTGTTGCTGGGAAAATTTGTCTCACCATGACGTCGGACGTGCGAGAGAGACCGGCTTATCCCATGCGCATGCGTTTATCTTCTTTTCTAATAGTATTATGTTGTCTAATCTACTCCGTGTATCCGCTATAATAATAATAATAATAATAATAATAATAATAATAATAATAATAATAATAATAATAATAATAATAATAATAATAATAATAATAATAATAATAATAATAATAATAATAATATATATCCAAACAGACGAACTCCATATCAGGCGTGGTATTTTGAAATCTGGAAATGTCCTTTAAAATCCAAAATCCAATCCATCACATAAATAAGGTAACACTATAATGTTGTAGGTCAATCCGAATTTGAGAGGTTCACCGTTGTTTGTCTCTTTTTTTTTTCAATAGAACCGGTAGTAAAGGTCTTCCCCATTGGCGACCTTTTTTTTTTTTTTAGAGCGCCCAAAAATATTTTCCCAATGTGTCCTTTATTCCAATATCCAAAAGTTGGCAACCCTAGTCTTAACCCACTCCCAAACATACTTAATAGTACAAAGCATGGCTTTCATCTCAGGCACCAATAAAGAAAACCAACAACAAATAAACCACTTATTATATATGGACGACATTAAACTCTACGCAGCCACGGAAGGGCCTTCTCAAAATCACGGAAACATTCACCTCAGACGTCTGCATGGAGTTTGGAATGAGTAAATGCAGAGTACTCCACATAAACAAAGGCCAGTGGAAAGAACATCATAAGGTTCAAGCAATCAATAATAAAACACTAGACAACATGCGCAGAGACGAAACATACAAATACCTAGGATTCCATCAAGGCACCAAACATACCCACATCAAAACAGAGCTTATAAGTGAATTCAAAAATAGACTTACCAAACTGATAAAAACCAAGTTAAATTCCAAGAACCTTACTAAGGCCATAAATACGTATGCCATACCTACTCTCACATATTCATTCGGTATTATCAAGTGGTCCCAAACAGACTTAGAAAATATTTACATCCTCATGCATGCGCTCTGAACTTACTAAACACAGAAAGATACACCCCAATTCATGTAAAGAAAGGCTAACGATCAAAAGAAATGTAGGAGGAAGAGGAATTATAGACGTAACATCCCTGCACACAAGGCAAATCCAAAAACTCAGAAAATTCTTTCATACTAAACATACCAGTCTTCACACAGCGATAAGCAATGCAGATAAAAACTATACGCCCCTCAACATATCCCAAACAAACCATCCAGCAGACACATACAATGATACACAATTACAACAAGATAAAATCTATACCTGGTCAGAGAAAATCCTCCATGGACAGCATAGATACCACGTGAAACAAGAGTACATCGACAAAGGATCATCATATACATGGTTAAAAGATGGTCAGCTCTTTCCCGAAACAGAAGGGTTCTTACTCGCTATTCAAGATAAAGTTATAGCAACAAGGAATTATTAAAAACATATTATCAAAGACCCGGCTATAACAGACGACACATGCAGAAAATGCCACCTCCAGAAGGAAACAGTTGACCATATTACAAGTGGATGTAAAATTCTTGCTGGCTAAGAATACACAGCAAGACACAACGCAGCAGCAAAAGTAGTTCATCAAGCACTGGCCATAGCGTTTAAGCTCGTAGAAAACTCAGAACCATACTACAAATACATTTTACAACATTTTTCGAAAACAAATATTTCAAACTGTACTGGGATATAAATATTCAAATAGTTAAAAAAAGAAAAAACCACATACCTAATTGACATCCCTAGTGATACAAACATCCAAACGAAATACAATGAGAAAATCTTCAAATACACAGACCTGGCAATGGAAATAAAAGGACTTTGGAAGCAAGAAAAAGTGACTATTATCCCTCTTATTATGTCAGTGACAGGCCTCACACCAGGAACATTTAAATCACACCTGAAACAACTAGGAATCAACACAAACATACATCGAAACTTTCAGAAAACAGTCATTCTAAAAACATGCTATATTGTTAGATCATTTCTCAATTCAGAATAGTAATAATAAAATATGCACTGACTTGGCATAGCCCGTCAGTCCAAAATAAAACCACAATTATGTGAGAAAAAGAAAGATAATAATAATACATAATAATAAGCGCAAGGCAGCCCTAAAATAACTAATTATATCATAGCCAGGACCCACTGGTAGCCAAATAGTACCCTGCTTTTGTTAAATTACCACTCGTTTAATGAGTAAAATTATCAGTTTTAATACGTTTCAAGAATAGATTTACTCGTATATATTGAATAAATAAATTACATGATCTGATGTAATTAGATTACAGTAATTAAAAAAATAATTTTTCTCGGAAACATTAAAAATGAGTATGCATTTTTTTCTTTATCTAATCAATAAATATTTAATTGAGAGGTTTAAAATATTGCCGGGTTATTTATTTTAATAACATTATTCTATTGTGTCTGGTTCACTGTGTTAAATAACGTTTTACTATGGCGGCTCCAACTTTCAAATTGTTAAATGGATCAGACTTTCCTGTTGTTGGTTTGGGAACATGGCAAGTAAGTTTTTAACAGTGTACTTATTTAAATATAAGCTGGCCACAGTTTTTTTTTTAATCTGTTTTTTTTTTAACTGTGAGTAAATTTATTCCGTAATTTTTACGTTAAAAGTTGATTAAATTGGAGAAACATTACCATATTTATAGCTTTTTTAAGATCCAGTAACCATCTTGCCGAATTGTGTTTGATTTATGAGGTATAGTGGGCTTCCACTTACCTAGGCGCACGTGACCTCCTGAATCAAATCAGTTGAATCAGAGGTTCAAAAATGTTTCAAAATATAAAAACCAATATGGCGGCATATGGACAGCTGATTTTCCATAAAATTGAATGTTAATAGGTTAGAAACTATCAGTCATAATAAAAATTGACATAATAACCGTGACAGGTCTCGTTCCAAAATTAATTTCCCAGGGGTGCGTTCGTGTTGTGTGTTGTTGCATACGTTGACAAAATAGTTTTATATTTCAAAAATTTAATAACTAAATTGATGGATAATTAGATAAACAATATACCTACAGTAAAACCTCTGACTAGCGACCACCCTTGGGAATCAAATGTTGGTCCGTAAATAGGGGTGATTGTTTAATAAATAAAAATTAGAACATCAGAATTTGTCTGCATTTTACAATATATAAAATAATTTTGAATATTTTTGTGTACATTTATTTTAACTAAACTGATGTATATATATTATTGCGAATAGGTACAAATAACTTATTGGTGCCAATACATACAATATCTATGTTTAGACTTTTATAGACAAGTCATAAGTCCAAAAAAGATATAAAATACTATATACTCGACGCAGTAAGCTAGGTAGTAGTGAACAAATAAAAATGTATTTCAATTAGGTATATTATATAACTGCTTTTCTAAACTTTGATTCATAATTTTCAACATATTTTTTCAGAAACTTTACTCGTTCGCTTGCAATTCTTGGTAGTTCGCACAAATATATTCTGTTGCAGTCCTTTCTATAACGAAATCCTAAGCTTTTAATAAGCGCTGACAATGACCTGAGACCTATTTCCAAAACTCCTCGTTCCTTCAAAGCATCTTCCAGAGCTGAAAGCGATATATCGACTTGTGATGCATATAAGTCGTACTATATAACATTCCTTACATCCATTTTTTTACCTTCTTGTAAAGTTTCAATCTTCGTTTTCCTTGATCGTCGTTGCGTTTTCTTCATTGGTATATTTCTACTACTTTCATGAACAATCCTCTGTATTGATCTTAAACTTAGTTTTAGTGCTTCCGATACTTTCTCTTTAATAGACTTGGGATTTAATAACTCGCCGGTTTCAGTAGCCTTTTCTTCTTCATTTTTAAAATAATCTATTAAATTGAGAACCATTTCTTTTTCCTGGGGATGCAGAAAACGTGCAAACCGATTTGTAGTCGACATTTTATGTCACAATATTTTTAATAATGACACATTTGTCAAAACTAGGAAGCATATTCACGACATTATATAATACGGTAGTGTTCTTCGAAACATTTTGATAATTACTGAAAATTAGATGTGCTTCTCTCTCAGATTCATAAGTAACCAATAGGTCTATCGCGTTTAAATTACGGATATCTTTATAATGCCATTTTAACCTTGGTTTGAGCAAGACAACACTATATAAGTTGCTCTATGATAAGTTCATAACGCGCCTAGTTAAGTGGAAGCCAACTATAGCTAGTGTTGGAGTAGTAATAACATGTTTTAAGTAGTAAAAAGCTACAATTAAATATTTTTACAAATTTTCAAAGATTTATTTTTAAATTTTAGAACGCTATATTCTTTAAACCGAAACATACAGAAAAGTTACAAAATTAGCAAACTTATAACCAAATATTAGGTATCATTTTGTTTTTTCATTAAATGTAATTTAACAATTTTTTGAAACAGTTAAACATATTTTAGATAGAATTTTCCAAAATATTATATTCTATCAAACCTTTTTGAACCACATATTTAGAGGTTAATGTTTTAGACACTCTATCTACATCAAAATTTTGATTAGTTCTTGTTTTATAATTATGATGGTCATAATTAAAATAATAAAAAAATTTTAAGGTACCTAATAAATTATTTTTAATTTTATATGAACAATAAAGACAATGTGGTAATATAATAGTTTTTTATATAGTTTTTAAAAAAAACAAACTCAATTATTTTAAATTAACCTAGTTTTCTTGAAATATTCAATATGATATTTTCAAAATAATTAAAGAACTTTAATTTTTAATCAATAATTTATCCCTAAATATTTAAAACTGTTTACTAATTTCTATTTTTTACCATCAATCATGACATTTATATTTTGACAATTTAAATTTGTACCAATAACCATACATTTACTTTTTGAATTATTTAATTTATTGTATAACTCAAAAGGTTTTAACATTAAAAAAACTGGAAGATGGAAACTTTGTATTTTTCTTTTCTACAAAATGTCATCCCAGTTTTCTTCTATGTAATTTGTTATGACGTAGGTATTATCGTTTTATTATTATTTTATTTAAATACGGACCTGAGTGAGTACGATTGACCCTAAATACAATAATGTATAGCACAACCTTATTTACGTACGTTTCGGCCAAAATCATACATCATCAGGAAAATTTTCAGAAGGTAGGTACGGATATGATTTATTCAAATATAATTTTTACTTTATTTTAAATTTAGGTAAATTCTTGGAGCATGTGAAAAAAATAGAGTTTTTAACAATACATTATCATGAAAAATATCCAGAAAGGACAGGAAGTGAGGCTAATAATAAAAATAATTCAAAAAATGCTAGTAGTATTTTTTGTTTTTATCATTTTACTTAACAATGAAGAATAAAATATTTTACTCTTTATTTAATGTTTTTATACTTTTTGAGCGCCCTGTATACTGTATAAAAAGTCAACTGTTTTCTTCCTAGACCATGTTCGTTGATTTATACTGTAGAAAAAACTGTAGGTGATGGTGATTTTTTATTTTGCTTCTAAATTTATTGTTAGGATTTATTGGTGTTTGGGATAGTTCAAGTTATAAATAAATAAATGCATGGTAATAATTTAATTTGATATTAAAAATTTCAAATATATTTGCAGTTATTTTACGAAAATTTAATTAAAAATAGAAATATTGACAAAACTTGTGAACTTAGGTATAGGGATTACCTAACAGAAATGAAAGACAATTAAAATATCTATAGGATGCGCCTCATAAATGAGAGATTCCGCCGCACTTTTACACTTTGGGAAACAAAAAGTTATTTTTTTTCTTGTAAAATTAATGTACCACATTCACATCATTTTAGAGTCTGAAATGATTAGAATCACATTTTAAAAAAGACAACAAATAATTTTTACACATTTTGAAGTGATGGCTGGAAGAATACCGAATTAATGTGGTTTTTGTCATTACCATCCTCATCATCTTAAACAATACAGTGTCCATATTCTCAATATTTTTAATATATATCTAGTGCTAAAACAGTAGTAGGGGGTAGGTTGCTTCGGAATATTAAGAAAAACTACATATATGTTAAACCAAATGTACGAATTTCGTAGAATAACAAATTAAAATGAGTTATTTAAAAAAATTAATGTTTATTTTCTTCATTGTTTCCGCATATAACATCAAAATTAAGGTTCTGCATTTTTTTAGTTAGGAGTAACATACATGAGACAAAAATTAAAGATTTAAGTAAGGATTTTATCATGAAATTGTATGAATTTGGCAGATTTTAGAAACGGGAAGGTAATTACAAAGGGGGAGGGTAATGATGCACAAAAAACAAAATATATAACAGTTTAATGTAAATCTTAGAACACTGGATAAGTAAATGAGTTTACTTGTGAAAAAACTCTTAAATGATAAAAAGTATTAAAGTTCAATAAAATAATAAACAAGTTTCCTAAACGAAAATGAACAAAAATAAATGAAAGTCTCTTTTTCCTGGCGCAACAACAGTGTGCTCGTTGTCTAAGAAAAAAGTTTCTATTTTATTTATCAGTTCCATCATCACATTGGTTTGAACTCTTTTTTTTTCTATTTTACTTAGTGTAGAATTGATGCGTTGTTTTAAAATGTGTCGGGACACTACGGAATTGGCCTGATTTTGAACTTTGTACTTTTTGTAAATTGGAGATGATATGCATGAACCAATTATATTTTTTTCTAATTCCGTTGAGGTATTAATCTTTTCCTTAAGTTGTTTTACTAAACATTCAGTGAAGACAAGCCTACGTTTAACTTCTTTGGTAGGTTGACGAAGTATTTCGTGTACCTTGGCATTAGGTGTTGGTGAACTAGTAAGATCGACCTTATTTTGTTTGTCCCTAAGTCTTATAAATCGTTTTTTATACCGCTCTGCTCGTCTTTTACTCTCTTTTAACGCAGTTTTTAAATTCTTTATTTCTTTATGATTTTTTGTGGCTTTCATTATGCTTCTTGATCTACGTTTACGTACTGGGCGAGAAGGAGCTTCCCTTGGAAAATCAGGTTGTATTTCGTCAAGTACATCTCTAGGTTGTGGACTTGGGGGTGGTGTGCTTTCACGCATGAAATTGGCAACTCCATCGGCTTGTTTTTTCAAGTCGATGTTGCCTGGTATTTTCATTCCACTTTTTCCTTTGAATCTTTTGCTGTTTTAAAGACATGTCGCATATACTTTTTAATTTGCCTTCTCCTTTTCTTTTTCTGTTTATTTCTCTCTGTTTTTGCTTATACTGTTCATGAAGTTCTGGATTTTGTTTTATTTTTTGCATCTGCCTTCTTTTCTTCTCCCTTTCTTTTGCACGTTTTTCTTCATCTATAGGTTTTTTTCTTCTGTTTGAGTTTTTCTGTGGCTTTTCATTTCCTTGGTCGTCATGTTTGGTCATATTTTGACTTATCGGCTTTGTTGGTGTGTCTACAACATCTATGTCTACATCTACATCTTCCCTTCTCGGTGGATCTTGTTTAAAAGGAATTGTTAAGTTAGCTTGGGTTTTCTTATCTTTTGTTTCTTCTGGTTGTGATGTCATGGGTGGAGGGTGTTTCTTAGTGTCGTCAGCGTGTTTTCTTTGTTTCTTCAAGTGATATGCAATCCTTTGTTTTTCTTTTTTGAGTTCGTACTTTTGCAATTTTGTAATCTTTTTTTTTCTAAAGATTCTTCTCTCATGTTTTTTAACTTTTCTTTTAGTTTTTTTAGCCATTCTTCATCCATTTTTGTATCTGAAAGACAAATGAATCATTACCATCCCTCGTATGACATTACCTTCCCCTTAAACTTATGTATCTAAAGGGAAGGTAATGACAGGGAAGGTAATGACAAAAATGCTGTTTTCTTCTGTTTTGCCTAATTAAAGGTTATGTTTTCGGTCTTATTTTTGGATAATAACAAAACTCCTTCTATCATGCTTAATTATTTATAAAATGTATCATGCAATACATTAAAATAAAGCTTGTAACATAAGGGATGGTAATTACAACTTTAAATCAAAATAAAAGAATAGTTACCTTTGATAAATCACTAAAAAGCAGCAGAAAGTTTCACGCACGTCTTGACGGTTGATTTCTATGAAGACTGATTTACACTGTACAACAAAGATTCGAAAGCGCGCAGAACGGACGTTCGGAAACATTTAATCGAGACAAAAGCAGAAGGGAAGGTAATGTCATCAAAACCCAGGGACAGGTGTTTAAGGGTATATTAAAACGACTGCCTTTCTTTGCTATTTATTTAATTAAACTCAGTATATTCTTTTATGTATTGTCTATACAGTACAATTTTTGTTAGTTTAAAAAATAGCAATGCAATTATGTTTTACAAGAATTAATAAATGCAACTCGACCTGGGGACAGGGTAAGGTAATGACATTTACAGTCTTCTTCCCCATATAAACAATATATTCTAACAATTTTGGCTAAATATCTTCTGCAATCTGTGAAGCAGCCTAGATTTTCTTTTATTTAAAAGAAGAATTATTTGAATACCTTGTAAAATGCAGAATTTAGAAGCATGGGACTTAAAGTGTAAAAGTGCGGGGGAATCTCTCAAATATAGGGTGTTTCATTTGAAAAAAACGAGTTATTGTACTTTAAAATCGTCTATACTGGAATGACAACAAAAAACACCTTGTACAAAATTTTTACTACTTTATGATTTGAAACTGTTTTTCTATCCCCATACTTAAAAATTTATAGGATATTTTTGATTGTAGATATCCTTATTGAGAAATACAGGTAATTTGATACTACGTGCTTTTCCCGAAATTTTAAAAATTTTCCATTTTGTTTAGCAACGTTGCAAAAAAAATTAAAAACCAGCCATATGGATAATATTATAGGGAAACCAAAAATGCTTAAATATATAGGGTGTTCCATTTAAAAAATATATCTTTTTTTGTCCTGCTTTTCTAGACCACCGTGTACATCTCAAATAATTTTTAAACATACCGGGTGTTTCTCAAAAGACGTTCACCCCTATAACTTTTCTGTATTTATAGATATTAAAATGAAATTTTGATATTATGCTTATGAGATGAGCAGGGGCGGCTCGTGATATTTGAAAGTGGTGAGGCACAGTTGAATAATTTTTTTTTAGCAAGGTTAGATTTTGAAGTTTAGACAAGTTTTTTAAATCGCTATTACCACATTTTGACCAAACTTGTCGCTATTATTTATTGCAAACAGAATACACGGCCAGCAAAATAATTTGTTTAACGTTACACTACCAGTAAGCCAGTCGTACTTTTCGTACAAAGTGTTTTGATAGCTCCGATTTGATTTCCCCACCCCACCGATAGTAACAAGACGTTTACTCAAATCTGGAACAGGTCGCTTTACTTCTTTTACTATGTACAATTTATCTTCATAGGAATTACTTGAAAAATTCTGCTCATTTACTAAAAAATTAACAAGATCACAAGTAGGATTGCGAATGTTTACATTGACCTGGGGAAGTTGTGACGCTGTGCTAGGTTCCGCTGAATCCATTTTTCACTAATAAGCCAAAACAAATAAACTAATAAGTAATAAAAGTAATGTAATATTAATATTTTAGAAAAATCACTGCCCACTGTTGGAAAAAAAGCAAAACAAAAATCAGTACGGAAAACCATAAAAGTATTTACCGAAAACTATAATAAAATACAATGCACTATGCACTCTCTAAACTCTAAACTTTCAACGGACATACGGACAACCTGTTAATCTAATAATAGCATTTCTCCAACCAAATACCGTGTCGCGGTGTTCATCTTTATAGATTAGATTAGTCCCCTCACGTTCGCATTAAATTTACGTCGAGAGTTGAGGCTGGCCTCAAAAGAATGTTTTTATGCGCTATTTAAAGCTAGATTCGACTGAACTATTACGGGTATCATACATCACATTATAATACGCTAGACAAGGAAGCGGGAGGCCGGGCCTCTACCATATACGACCGCATGCAGAAATGAGATGGATGATATAAGAACAAAACACGCAAGGGATCGTAAAAGACAAGGAAGCGCGAGACCGGCTTCTACCATATACGACCGCATGCAGAAATTAGATGGATGATAGATGATATTTCTAGTGAAGCGCGTTAAGATTGACGGCATTAATTCTAATGGATATATATTTATGCAAATAGTAAAGTAATATAAATTTGTAATTTATTTAATTGGCAAAATTATTGGTGAGGCACTGCCTCACCTGCCTCACCTGCCTCATAGGAGAAGCCGCCACTGGAGATGAGTCTGCATTTATTGGCATAATTTTTTTTTTTTACCGGAAGTGACCTTGACTTTGATATTTTAAATGGGACATCTTGTACATTTTTACTTATTTGGGTTCAGCATAGCATTATGAGTACAATGACACCTCACTTGTTATTTTTGACTTGTTATAACATTTTTATGTTTATTTTTTATTTTCAATCTAGAGTGCTACAAATTAATTAAATCTGTTAATTTATAGTCAACTAGAATATGAAAATTAAAATTAGGTCATAATAATTAACTTTCTAAGTTTTACAAGGGTTTAAAAAATTACATTTTGTATTCTTGACGTTTACTCCATTTTTCCAAATGGAACGATGGTGGTTCACTAGGATATTTAAAACGATCATTTTTTTCCAACAATTTGATACCATACACTCCTATGCTATTTGCTATTTTAAAATTGACATTGAAAAATTTGCCTTAAATCCCAATCGCAAATTTAAAAGCGTTATGCATTATTGCCGCCCTCTCCTTTCTAAAGAAATAAAAAGGCGGCTTTGAAAAACAATGGAATAATTTTGAAAACCAATATGGCTTTTATTTAAGGTTTTGTCATTAGTTTATAAAACATACAATACATACAATCTTGCGGCTTCAGAAGAATTTTTCTGGTCACTCCAAAAATTAGGAGCATATCAATTTATTCATTTCTAGTAAAACTAACCATTTTATCTGATTTACAATGTAAGTTCAATAATAAACGAATGATATTACAATTTTAATTTAAAACCATATATTGAATTTCAAAATCATTCCATTGTTATTTAAAGCCGCCTTTATATCTCTTTAGAAAAGGCGGCAATAATGCATAACGCTTTTAAATTTTCGATTGGGAGTTAAGGCAAATTTTTTCGTGTCAATTTTAAAATAGCATAGGAGTGTATGGTATCAAATTGTTGGAAAAAAATGCTCGTTTTAAATATATCCTAGTGAACCACCATCGTTCCATTTGGAAAAATGGAGTAAACGTCAAGAAAACAAAATTTTATTTTTTAAACGCTTGTGAAACGTAGAAATTTAATTGTTATGACACAATTTTAATTTTCATATACTACTTGACTATAAATTAACAGATTTAAGTAATTTGTAGCACTCTAGATTGAAAATAAAAAATAAACATAAAAATGTTATAACACATCAAAAAATGAAAGTGAGGTGTCATTTTACTCAGAATGTTATGCTGAATCCCAATAAGTAAGAATATACTAGATGTCCCATTTAAAATACCAAAGTCAAGGTCACTTCCGGTGAAACCGGAAGTGCTAACAAATTGAAACTTATGCCAATAAATGCAGACTCTTATGCATAATCTCAAAATTTCATTTTATTATCTATAAATACAGAAAAGTTATAGGGGTGAACGTCTTTTCAGAAACACACGGTATATTTTATTAAACCTCACAACTTTTATCAAAATTTATTTTAGGTAACTTTAGTAAAAACTAATGCTATTTTAGAAAAATACAATAAACTGGTTTTTGAAGACTGGGCGATTATAAACTTTGATAATCAATTTTTGATCATAAAATCTATCGATTTAATGAATAATCGATAATCTAATACATTTAACGATTAAAAAAAAAAAAAATTATTGGTTAATCGATTATTTTTCCCCTGGCTTCACCCTCATATTTTCTACAATGCACATTTTATATAGACATTTTAAAATTATAGTGTGATAACGAAAAGGAGTTGGAAAGTGCACTGGATGCTGCCTTAGAAATTGGATACAGGCACATTGATACAGCATTCGCTTACAAAAATGAACATATCATTGGAAATGTTCTACAAAAATGGTTTCAAGGTGGAAAACTTAAAAGAGAAGATGTTTTTGTAACTACAAAGTTGCCAATGGAGGCAATCTATCCAGAAGGGTAATATTATTTTTATACGTTTAGATTTAAAAAAATAATTGACCAATTTGAACAAAGAAAATCATTCACTTCTTCCAGTTTTAGATAATAAGTATAATAATGTCGCATAAGCAATGTCATGCAAACTATACAATTTGCTGGCTCTATCTAGTGTCGATGTGGAACACTTTTAAAGCATACCAGCACCTCAAACAAACTAACAAAATAAGTAAAATTGTCCATTGATCCATTCCCTGAAAACGCAAAGTCAAACAATCCTACTTGTTTTTATAAGTTTATTAGAGGTATGCTTTAAAAAAAAAGTTTCTCACATCTACACTAGATGGAGTATGGAGCTACGCGCTACTTTCTTTTGACAGCGTCCAGGTGTACTGGTTCTGTTTGTTGGTAAGAACTTTGCGTTTCTTTTCTTTCATCTGATACTAGCCTTATTGATGAGCCATTATATGGCAAAACGCATCTGGGTATGAATCTGACAAAATGAAAGGAAAAAGCGCTTTTGATATACAATAAGTTAGATGGTACATTTTTAGATGGGCCTAAGTAATTGCTGTTATTATTTAAACGATGCGTTATAGAAATTATGTTAAAATTACATCGATTTGGAATTAGAAATTTTTAAATGAGCTCATAGAGATATAATTGTAACGAAAAAAAGGTGAAAGGTAAAACCTTGAATAAAACGTAACATTAGTTATGCAATATAAAAAGAAAGGGTGGCTGACTAGATACGTAGTTTTGACTTTAAGAATAAAATTTATTTATTTATTTATTTACGCATTCACATTTACAAGGTATCAAATCAATTTACAAAAAATTTCTTAACCTAAAATTACCCTCTTGGCAGAAGTTTTAAACCTATCTTTAGTTACATTAAAGAAATCAAGTTGACTACAATATTTGTTGACATTTCGGCTAATTCTGTTGACTGGATTAAACATAAAATAATAAGTACGACACTGAGGGACATGTAACAGTGGAGCATTACGAGTTATGTAACCTGGAACATAAAACTTCAAGGCAGAGAGACATTCAGAACTACATACAAAGTTATTAATAATATTAAAAGCAAAACACACATCATAATACTCCCTTCTGTTCCTCAGAAAGCTTAATTGCAGGTACTTATATGTATTTTCTACTGAGAGAAAAAAGCCATTTCTACCAAGTTTATAACGCGCAAATTTTATAAACTTACGCTGAACATTCTCAAGCCGATCTATGTAAATATTAAAAAATGGCGACCATATGATATTAGAAAACTTAAGAATCGACCTAGCAAAACTTACAAATAGAATTTTCAATGTGTTTACATTTGTAAAATCATGGCAAGATCTCTTTATAAATCCTAACATTCTATTGGCACGGCCTATGATTTTTTCATAGTGCTCAGAGAATGTCTATTTTGAATCGAGAAATACACCGAGATCTCTCACAACAGATACCTCTTTCAATAGTTCGTTACCCAACATATAAGTTATAGGGAAATTGTTTTTAAGTCTACTAAATCTCACAACTTGACATTTTTTAGTGTTCAATGTCATACCATTCAGAGCACACCACCTATCAATTTCATTTAAATTATTTTGGATTCGGATTTGGTCCTGCCGTGACTCAATCCCGGAATACATCTTCAAGTCATCAGCAAACAATAAATGATCAATATCCAAACAAGAACAAATGTCATTTATAAAGATATTAAACAAAGGAGGTCCCAAATGTGACCCTTGGGGGACCCCCGATGTTACGAAGAAAGTATTGGACAGGTAGTCCTCAACCTTTACTTGCTGAGACCGATCTGATAAATAAGACTTTATTCATTAGCATAACGGACCAGTGATGCCATATTTACTTAACTTTGACATCAAAACATCATGGTTAACTCTATCAAAAGCTTTACTGAAGTCCATGTAAATAGCATGGACCTCGACACCTTTCACCATTGCAGAAGAAATAAAATTAGTGTATAAGAAAATATTAGTGTCAACAGAACGACCAGAGGTGAAACCATGTTGCCGTAATGTTGTAATTTTCTCAAAAAAGCTCTTAAGTTTTATCTCAACACAATGTTCAAACAATGTTCAAAAAATTTAGGAAGAGCCGAAAGGATACTAACAGGTCGATAATTACTTACATTCCCTTTGTCCCCCGATTTAAAGATCGGTACAACAAATGATTTTTTTCAGAAAGCAGGAAACTCACCCAACCTTAATGATTTATTAAATATTATGTTAAGTGGTAAATATAGAGACTGGGCGCAATATCTCAAAACAGATGGAGTTACCCCATCTGGGCCCACAGGCTTCGAAACATCAAGCCCACTCAATACTTTCTCTATTTCAGTTGCACTAAGATACATATCAGAAAATTCCTGATCAAATTCAGGAATTGAATCAGAATTATATAAGTTTTGTGAATGAGAATTATAAACCGAAGCAAAATAATTCGTAAAAATGAAGTAGGTATGCAGGTTCATTCGTATTAAAAAAAAAGTTTACTAGGTATGGTTTGGAAGAAAAATTTCAAAACACCAGGGAATATGCCGAAAAAAATTAACCCATATACCGAAACAAGTTAGGCCCATTTTTTAGTAAATTTAAAAAAATCTTTATCGTAATTCTAAGCTTATTTTCAAATATTTTGAAAATATAACAAATAAACCGGATATAACAATATATTACCTTCCAGTCATTAAATTTAGAAATTTCGCAAAAAATTTATCTACGCTGTATTTCTGATCGTTTTAGAGATCCCAATAATAAGGACCGAATTTGAAATGAAAGCAATAAGAAGGATTATTAAATTACAAAATTGTGTTTTTAATTTTAGGGTTCAAACTTACCTTAAAAAGTCTTTGGCAAGTTTACAGTTGGACTACGTCGATTTGTATCTTATCCATTTTCCAGTATGCACTACAGTAAGAGGTGATCCAAAGGATCCAGTATTAACCAAACCGACCGATCACGTTGCTGTATGGAAGGTAATAAAAAAAAATTATTTTAGAAAGAAATAGATATAGACCAGGGCTGAATTGAAAATGGTAAAAACTAAAAAAAAAATAATAGTAGGACGGAACCTATTGGAAAAGGAAGAGAATATAACAAAAATTAAAGAAAAAATAATTTACGGGCGATCCGAGGTCGGGAAGTGGAAAGGGGTGAGTTTTTAAGGGTAGAAAACGATTTATCTCGATTTCCGGCAAAACTACAAGTCCTATGGAAAAACCTTGAATGGCAAAGTTGTAGGTAATAAAAAGATCTACAACTTTTGTATTTACACTTCTTTCACATAAACTCATTTGATGTGAAAAATTGAAATAACCAAGTTTTTGTTTTTTTTATTTTTATCTTTTACAAAAAAAATTTTTGTTCACGAAATTTGGTGAAAACTTACCTTTTTACGTCACAAATACACTGTCATTTTTTTGTTTTGAAATATTTATTTTTTCACCTTATTTTTACTTAATATCGAAAAAGCACCCTAATTTTCAATCGAAAATTCTCACGTCAAAATGAATGAAATGAATGAAATCTCTACTTTCTGATGATGTAAAAAAAATATACATTACCATGGTAAATGTTCTCCAAAAATGCAAAGAAACGAAAAAAACTCGAATCCGAATTTTTTTTTTATCATTAATATGTACAGGGTTATTTTTTATATTTGCGTACCCACCTACCGGGCTTAATATAAGTGACAGAAAAAAACTTTTAATACAAAAGTTGCATAATGTTTCCCGTCATATCTTTTGGACTTATTAAAAAAAACATCTGCACATCGGAAAGTTAAAAAACAAATGAATGTCTTCTTTTTTTAAATAGAACACCCTATATATTTTTTACCAGGGCGAAAGATCTATTTCTCCTGATTTCAAAAATATATAACATGTCATCATTTAATCCAGTCGTTTGTGAAATATTTGAATTTTTGATTAATTGAATTGACTATAATCTAGTCGGCGTTCCGCATACTTCAACGTGTATATCCCATTTTCCTTACTGAATCTTTCAATTTAAAGTAAAGTGACAAATATGTCACGTTGAAGTATGCGGAATGCCGACTAGATTATAGTCAATTCAATTAATCAAAAACTCAAATATTTCACAAACGACTGGATTAAATGATGACATGTTATATATTTTTGAAATCAGGAGAAAGAGATCTTTCGCCCTGGTAAAGAATATATAGAGTGTTCTATTTAAAAAAAGAATACTTTCATTTGTTTTTTAACTTTCCGATGTGCAGATGTTTTTTTTAATAAGTCTAAAAGATATGACGGGAAACATTATGCAACTTTTGTATTAAAAGTTTTTTTCTGTCACTTATATTAAGCCCTGTAGGTGGGTACGCAAATATAAAAAATAACCCTGTACAATTTTGAGCTATTTATTAAAATTTATACTTTAATTACTATAAAAACGTAAGATTCCATGTTACATTGATAAACAAAAAATTGCAAATCGAAATATACCTACTACTATAATAATTAACAACCAAATAAGTTATTAAAGTTAATATTTAATATTTCATAAAGTATATTTATTTTTGAGAACATTTACCATAGTAATGTATATTTTTTTTACACCATCAGAAAGTAGAGATTTCAACAAACAAAAACCCCACCGACTTTTTTAAAAAAGCAGATAAGTCAAAATAAGATGAACAAATAGATATTTTAAATCAAAAAAATTACAGTGTATTTGGGTCATAAAAAGGTGAGATTTCACCAAATTTCGTAGAAAAAAAAATTTTTGTGAAAGATAAAAAAAAAACCAAAAACTTGGTTATTTCAATTTTTCACATAAATTTTAAGTTTATGTGAAAGAAGTGTAAATACAAAAGTTGTAGATCTTTTTATTACCTACAACTTTGCCATTCAACGTTTTTCCATAGGACTTGTAGTTTTGCCGGGAATTGAGATAAATCGTTTTCTACCCTTAAAAACTCACCCCTTTCCACTTCCCGACCTCGGATCGCCCCGTAAATTATTTTTCCTTTAATTTTTGTTATATTCTCTTTATTTTCCAATGGGTGTCATCCTACTATTATTTTTTTTGGTTTAAAAAATTTTCGACCCTGGTCTAATATAGGTAATCACGTAATCTATTTGAATCTTGGCTATGTAAACGCTATTTACTTACTACTTATTTTTCCTACTGACAATTTTTGTAATCGATCCACACACTCGCTCCAGCTCCGGGTGAGGTGCCAACGATGACCAAGCAAAAATAGATCACTCATCTTATTTTTATACGTACTTACTGTTTATAGAGTACATTCTATCATATGACACGACTATGAACACTTACTTGTCAAATGAAAATGCTGGCACATCATTAATTTGTGTTGGGCCACATGCTTGGTGTGAAACTGTTGTTCCATTGCACAGGAAGAAAAAATAATAACTTCTTGTTATGTTTCACAAATTTAATCAGTTTCCTGACACGTGTTTCGGCCCTTGCGGGCCATTGTCAAAGGAGTGCAAGGAGGTACTAAATTCTACGTGACATTACAAAGGTATTTATATCATATTATGGTAACTGTTAATATGTCATAAAATTTAAATTAGAATTAGAATATTGAATGGTCAACTGTGTGTTTTCCTAACTTTTAAAGGCACTGATACATATTTAGTCCTAAATTAGTGTGCTATTACGAATTAGGGAAGCGCTTGAAGGTATTTCGGTTCAATAAACCCCACTTTGTAAAAGTTTGTTTTTAGTTTCTATTTTAGCATTGGATATGTGTTAGTTGTTTTTATTGACTTGTATAGGAATGATATTAAGGTTTTTAAGTTTGGTGTATGATTTATGTTGTTGTTGTATTGGATGCCTGAGAGAGGAATGTTAACAAGTCGATGTACCATACTATTGAATGCAGTTAGTTTTGGTTGTGGGGGGGGGGGGGGGTTTGTTTGAATCTGCGGGTATCTGTGATAGTTGGTTTTCTATAAATTTGGTGGGTAAATTGATTTTGTTGGTTTTTCATTATTGTGAGGTCTAGGAAATTAATTATTGAGTTGTCAGTTTCTTTTTCTATTGTAAATTAGATTCCATGGTTTAGACTATTAAGAAGATTGAGAAATTGATGTAATAATTATTGTCGGTCTGTACCGGTCCAAACAACAATCTATCCAATAGCCACACCGCAGTTAATATAGTTGAAATAACTACACTCACCAACCTTTACATAGAACAAAGCTATTTCTGGTTCAACGACAAATTCTACTTACAAAAGAAGGGACTACCAATGGGCTCTCCCTTATCACCTTTGTTAACTGAACTTTTTATGGCATATTTCGAAAACAAAGTATTTAACATAAAAATCCTCTAATTAAAATCATACATTTTTGGCGTAGGTATGTCGACGATGTGTTTTGTGTCTGAAATTTCATTACTATTTTCACAATAACCTAACATTTTTTTTTATCATTCTAATGTCAATATTGTCATATTTCATTTTCTTACTTTCAGTTGCTACCGCTAGGATGCAAACGTTGTCACGCTTTGCGGTCTCAGATAGTGTGGAATATTCATAGACATTTACCTTTAGATTCGTACAGCTTATCTCGTGCGCAAACAAAAGTTAATGGTTAATGGGTAAAATAATGCGTTTTTACGCATAGCTCAGCAGTCACACGTCTTGCCGCCCTACAGGTATTGGCATGCGCACAACCTTCTAGTTATTAGGTTTTCCTTGTTTAGCGACATCCTCAAAATACACTCTAGAACCGTTTTGGCGCCATTTTTATTGTTGTGTTTACGTTTTCTCTGTGGATTTATTGTGTGAAGTTAGCAATGTTTATCAATAACGTTTAGGTAGCAAAGAACATTTTTTGGGGTACGTGTACGTACGTGCCTGTAGCGTTTGTAAACGAATTTAAATTTTTTTAGTAGCGAAGATTAAAATTCTATAATTTGGATTTATCGTCCCAAAGGGGTAAATTACCTGCTATATATGAATTTCCAAAAAAACCGAAAGGAAAAAGTTACGGGATAAAAACTTGGAAAAGTAGCGTTTGTAAAACGACTTTTAATTTTTTTAGTGGCGCAGAGTGAAATTTTACCCCTATGGGGTAGTTTACTAAAGACTATAAATCCAAATTATAAAATTTCAATCTTCGCCAATAAAAAAATTAAAATTCGTTTACAAACGTTACAGGCGGAATTGACACGTAGGTACCTACCCCAAAAAAAAATCGTTGCTGCATAAACGGTCCTAATGAACGTTGCTAACTTCACACATGTTATGATTTCTTGTTGTTTTCTTTGCTGTTGTGGGTTGTGGGTGTTTAATATTTATGGATTTCTAGTATTTGTGTAGTGTAGTGAATGTTGTGTGTTAGTACCTTTAGTCCCTTATTTTTATGTGCCTTTAGTAACTCGAATACAATGACTAGTAAAGACCATTGTATGCTTTTATTATGCCGCAATAGGGGTAGAATACCGGTTATTTCGTATTTTCAGTGAGCATGAAGTAGGTACCTACCTACTGATAGTTCTTGAGATGTAATTTTATTTTGATCAATTTAAACACATCAAACTAGGCCTAGGCCACACAAACAAGATGTTAACGACCGAACCTGTCTATTTTCCTATTCGTTAAACGATAATTTTGCAGTAGGTACACAATGACATGCCTATTCAATTGAGTTAATTGAAGTTCAAATAAAACTCAAAAGAGGGGATTCTTCAGCAACGGCGTATTATTCTAGAGCCGGGTCTACACTATGCGTATTCAGCAGATGCGTATTTCGGCAGCGTATTTTCTGCAAGAGAGTTGTTGAGTACACATTGTGCAAATTTTCGGCGTCTATGTGCGGAAGCGTACACGTATACATACAGCGTATCGAACATTTTCACAAATTTTGCCTAGGGCGCCTGCAGATACACGTCACCGATCCGCACACTGTGTGGACGCTCGCCCCTGACTGCACATGTTTTGTATCAACGAACCGGTTAATGGCGCTCGGGACCAGCATGCGTAGGTACGTATTTTCGGCGGTATACTGCGTAGTTGTGTATTCTACGCATATATGTAAACGTTCCAAATTAAAACAATGTGTTGTCATCTTGCCGAAACTACGCAGCCGAAATACGCATCTGCTGAATACGCATAGTGCAGACCCGGCCTTTGTACATTTTCGAGTTTGGTATACATTTTCTGGTGGTTTTATTGTGAAACCCATGAGTCATGAAGAACCTGGTGGGCCATTGCATTTGAAATATTATCGGCTTGTTATAATAAAGACAATGAGTATATTATGTCTCTGTCGTTTTTTTTTGTTAGATGCACTGCTGTGATGGGAGTTCATTATGGAAATTGATTAAGCTAGAATTAGATAAAATACCTATATCTGTAGACTAAACAAGTTTTGTTTATTGGATCCTCTTTATTTGGGTAGTTCATGTTGCCCAATTTTAAAAATTGATACCAAATGAAATATCAATTTAAAAAATGTCTGCTAGTTTTCCCTTGCTTGTATTAGCTTCCAAATAAATAGTAGCTTTTCTCTCGACAAAACAAGGTAAATAAATGCCGAAAATACTTTTTATTTCTCAAAGTATGTTATCTAGGCCTGGGCAAAAATTCGATATATCGATATTTTTATCGATATATCGATAAACGATATTTAAAAAATAAAATATCGATATTATCGATATTCGATTGGAATTTCAATATCGTCCTTATAACACATTTAAGGACTAATATTTAATTCAATCTTTTTTCTTCATGTTTTCATAATTAAAGTCTCCTCCTGAAATGAAGGTACGGAGTTTTACAGGGCACAGGGCACATAAGACAATATTAATATACAGTGTCACCCGTAAAGTCCGCATCATATGGGATTTTTTTTTATTAATAGCTACATTTTCTTTAAAGTAGTGCCATATTAAATGTGTGTTTTTCTACAAAATCAAAATTGGGCTATTAAAATTTGGTCGCATGTGATGCAAAGTTTATTTGTTTTTGACCCTGTATAAAGTAACTTCATAAAATAAATATTTTTGAAAACATAGTTTGTGTCTAAAAGTAATACACCTTAATATTAAGACAAAAAAGAACACAGTGTCTTCAGTAAAGTGTTTTTAAGTGGAAAATAAATTTTAGTTTAACAACGTAAAGTTTCTATTTTCAACGATTTAATTTAAAACCCCTATATTATAATTTATTATTAAGCTATGCCATAATAACGTTTTTGTAGAAAAACACACATTTAATATACATATTATATACTTTAAAGAAAATGTATCTGAAATAAAGCATTGTCAAAACTAAGAAGTTTTATGTAGGTTGCGTTGAGTCTTATTTTGCAAAAGTGGTACAATTTACAAAATATAGGTAAAAAAATCAAAATTATCTTATGCAGCTGAAATTTTGCATGTGGGCTAGAAACTGCATTTAGAAAAACTTTTTTTAATAACTTTTCTCGATTTTTTCAGAAAAAATTATAAAGATAAGAGATAATTAAAAAATTAATCGACTTACCTAAAGGAAGATTAATTGGAATTATATGAACAATCTCCTCCGAAAAGATTACATAACAACCTGTAGTTTTCATCGCTCTGCGTTGTTCGTCCACAAAGTTTAAAGTATACTTTTTAGTTTTTCGCCCGGTATTAGGCCAACCTTTATCTCGCTGCGTGCGTCACCTTTCAGTTCATTTCGCCTTTAGTAGACTCAAATAGTTGCTGAAAATTGGGTAAGTATTGGGGGTATCCACCCTTACTATTCTTAGTCTTCCTTTAGGTAAGTCGATTAATTTTTTAATTATATTTCACAATCTCCTCCTCAAGATTACATAACAACCTGTAGATGTTTAAAGACAGCAACTATTTGTTGATATCTCAGGTGATTTAATTGCATGTGATATGTTTACATTGACTTCATATATATTTTACCGGAAAATATAGTAATTTTATGAAGAATATAATATAATATTATTATAACAAATACTTTAGAATTAAGTACACAACAAATAAACAAATAATTATGTATGTACATACCTATAACTAATTACTCCGCTTATAAATTCTGTTTCTAAAAACAGGTCTATTGTAAAAAGTTTTGAATGTTTGAGAATTTCTAGACCAACCTGCTGATTTTCTTATAGTCTCTATGTTGACACCCCGACAAAACGCCGCTGAAGTTGATTAATGTCTAAAACTTTACCTTATATAGACTTGTTTAATACCACTTATTTGAAACATCTTTAAGCCATCTACTTAAAGTATGGGTTGTAGCAGCATGGTACTGTTAAAATTAATTTAGTTTCAGCCATTGGTCTTATATTTTGAGTGTTTTTAATATAAAAAAAGAATAGTAGTAGCTACGCAAAGTTCCGGGTTTGCTATGAAAAAGGTGAATTTTAATAGTGGTTGATACCTGTTTAATTTTCATGTTTTAATTCTTTCAGGAATTGGTATTACTATTTCGGGTGACGTAATGATATTGTTAATATTTTATTTTTGAAAAGGCCTGAATTCTGTGACCCGTCGTTAGAGCCAACAAAGCAATCCATTTTATAGACAGTTGGTATAAACTTAAATGTTCTAAGGGATACAGCGTTTCCAGGTATACCGGGTACGTATCCCACATCGATTCATATCTAGGAGTACTAGGCCTTCGATTATATAATCCTTTTAAAAAACGTTTTAAATAGTCCTCTTCCTCGGCTTTTATCGTAAGTATTAAACTTAAAGCAGACTTACAAGAAATAATGGAAGCATACGAGTACCTATCTTTAAACATATGAATATTATTTAAATACCTTATTAGAATTGTCCAATTATAGTCGTAAGGACTTACATTATTGCAAAAATAATATTCCCACCAACCTTTCAAATAAGAGGTACCTATATTGTCTTAGTGTCTGACTAGTAATTGAGCTTAAAATTCTCTGGAAACTTTCTAAGAAGAAATGCTTGTCTGATACACTCTGCCACCAGGAATAGGTCTTTCCACATTGGGTGTGGGTCTCTAAAGGGAGAAAAAAGCAAGTAAGGCTCTGGTTTTAAAATAATAGGTGTATTTTTAAGAATTTTTAAAAATAGCGAGTACCAGGGTTGGGTCTTCCATAAGGGTACAATGATAATACCCTCAGCTTTGTCTTCGATTATCTTATGGATTACAGTGGCTATAACTGGAAAAAGGGGGAAAAGCATAAATGTATTCTTCATGCCAGTAAAGGCATCTACATACACTGAATTAGGATCTCTGTAGCATAAAACATATTTCTTACATTTCATATTTAACATTGTTGCAAATAAGTTTATACTGGGTGTCCGTAATTCAGAGCATATTTTATTAAAATATATATTTGACAGCTCAAATTCAGTTTCAATTGACAGAAATCTTGATTCAGTGTCTGCTTCTATATTGTTTTTTGTGTTTATGTAGGATGCATAAATAAAAATTGACTTTTCTTCACACCATTCCCATATAATCTTAGCCGAACTGTGAAGAGTTTTACGTTTTGTACCACCCATTCTATTTATATATGATATTGTCGTGGTATTGTCCAACCCTAATTAAATCTGGCAATTATAATCTTCTTTACAATAGGCTTTTGAATTATTAATGGCGGCCAGCAATACTAAATAATGGATATTATTCTCTTTTTGTAGATGATTCCAAAAACCATGGATTTTTGCCCTCGACAAAAACCACCCCAACCTGTAAGGGAGGCATCAGAAAAAATATCTTTTTTTTTTTTTTATATATAAACCTACTAATGTTTTTCTTTGCCGTTGTTATATTCTGTAACCACCAATTAAAATCGGGTTGTAAACATTTTGGAATTGTCATCTGAATATCAAAATTACCTCGGTTTTTTCTTAATTCCGAAGTTTTGACCATTTCCAAAATTTTTGTGTAGAGCCAACCGTGGGCGCGGGTACGTGCCGGGCAGGCTGCTACTAATTTTCCTAGAAAGGCAGCAAATTGTCTGATTCTATATATCTGTCTTTATTGGCCAGTTTTAATAAAGCTTTATATATAGACTGTTTTTTCTTTAAAGGTAACGACATTGTCATATTTTTTTTGAGTAGTACAAAAAACAAAAATACCTTCATGTTCTAGCAGGTGTTATAGAACTCTTCCTAAAAAAAAAATTATCGATAAAACCTAGTTTTTCCAATTTTGTTATAACCTTAGGGTATATCTGACACATTCATTGAATGTTCTACTAATGACAATAAAGTCATCTAAAAATACTAGGAGGGTGATACCTTGTGCCCTAAAATATTGCAAAACTGGTTTTAATAGCTTAGCGAATGTTATTCACTTTTAGGTGTTAAGAAATAACTAGAATAAAACTCATGTTTAGTTTTCTTGCAAACAGATATCACACCCTTTTTTTTAATGCTCTCAGATAAATTATTTTTTTCGGATTTAGAAATCTTTCTGAAAGGAATATATTTTTGAAAGGGTCTTTGTGTAAATGGGATTTTATAACCTGACACCCAGTTGAATATTATTGGGTTTTTGGTAATAGTTTTCCATTCTGACAGAAAGTATTTTAATCTTCCTGCAATCTTGGCGTTTCCTACCTCTAATATTTCCTCTGGCGGCTGTAAGGTATTTTGTCCCTGGGACAATCCTTGGCATCCAGCTTTCCCTGCGGTTGCTTTTCGCTGGGGAATCCATTTTTCCCCCCTCGGTTTTGTGCCGTCCCCGGCTTGTACCCCGCTTGAAGTTTTTATTATTTGGCTTTTGTCTTTGTTTTAGAAGCTCTGAACCCGCTTTCTTAGAGTCTGGTTTGCTTTAATCCTATCACTGAGATTCTCTCCAGATAGATAGGTGCCCCTGGAAGAGGCTTCAACTACCTTTTTTAAATTACTGTTTAGCAAAGGGCTAATAGACCTTGAATGGTGCAAATCAGTCAATAACAGGCTCACATCAATCAGTGTTTGTAGGGTTGTACTGTCTTTGTCGCCATCCAATACCATTTGGTTCATCGAGTTAGCGATAGCTGTTAGTACCGCACCTAAATCGTCCTGAACTTTGCCGAGAAAATTGTCTTGCTTACTCGCCGTTTCTGGAATACTACTTTGTATTTCCCCATTTAGTTTAGGTGCTCTTGCCGACGGGGAATTTTTGCTAATTGGGTATTTTTCTAAGAGCACTTTTCGTGCATCCTTATCGAGACCTTCTTTGAGAATAACATCCCATCTGGCTACAATTTCGTCGTGAAATTTTTTTTTTATGACCTAAAAATGGGTCGTTGCCTAGCAAAGATCTAATATCATCCCCTATTTGGGGTTCGGCAGCCGGCGGCGGTGGGGTGCCGGCTCGAGTATGGTGGCCTGCTGGCTTCTCTAAACCTAAATCATCAAAGTACGTCAGAGTATAGTTATGGTATAAAAACGCCTTATTTTTATATAAAAATATTATTGCCGACGTTATTTCCTCTGCGTAGAGAATAGCCCGTGTTTTGTTATTTTTCTTATCATTTTGGATCAAGGCAAAAACAGAGTTTTTACTGTCGGGCACTCGTGACTCATACTCCGTAACTGTAATAAAATAATTAATTTCCAATATGTAGGTATAATACTACAAATAGTTTTTCACAAGAATATACATTTGTATATCAGTGAAATTTTTATTTTCAGGTGCATATCTTGTACCATATAGCCTATTATATGACACATGTGGTCAAATTAGCATTACTTTTTAAAATCAAGTCATGTAACTGTAATTTCCAATATGTAGGTATAATACTACACATAGTTTTTCACAAGAATATACATTTGTATATCAGTGAAATTTTCATTTTCAGTTCCATATTCATATAGCCTATTATATGACACATGTGGTCAAATTAGCATTACTTTTTAAAATCAAGTCATGTGACTGTAATTTCCAATATGTAGGTATAATACTACGCATAGTTTTTCACAAGAATATACATTTGTATATCAGTGAAATTTTCATTTTCAGTTCCATATCTTCTACCATGTAGCCTATTATATGACACATGTGGTCAAATTAGCATGACTTTTTAAGATCAAGTCATGTGACTGATAGCTAATAGCTAGTAAGAACAATAATGTACTGTCGTTTTATTTTTCAATATTATCCAATATGCAATTTGGTAGGTACTTGCTTGATTCTGACGAAGTCGATGAATAAGTAGTCATTTCTCTTTTGAATTTCTTTAATTTTCGCAAAAGCAGCTCCTTTTTGCTTCTTTTTCTTCCTGCCATTCTATTAAAAACTTAAAATCCAAATTCGCTTAAACTGACGCACTATTCACTTTTCACTTATTTCTCGAACAACACAAAGAAATGAACTGAAAGGTGACGCACGCAGCGGGATAAAGGTTGGCCTAATACCGGGCGAAAAACTAAAAAGTATACTTTAAACTTTGTGGACGAACAACGCAGAGCGATGAAAACTACAGGTTATTATGTAATCTTGAGGAGGAGATTGTGAAATATAATGCGTGATTCGCATTGCCTACTATTTTTTTGCTTAATTTTCATTTCGATCGAAGCAGAACTTGATGCCAAAGTCAAATTTTTAATAAAGCTATTAATAAAAAAAAATCCCATATGGTGCGGACTTTACTGGTGACACTGTATTTATAATATAATATTTTTATGTTTTATCGATATATCGAATAACGATATTTAAAAAATATTAATAAAATATCGATATATCGATATATCGAATAACGATATTTAAAAAATAAAATATAGATATATCGAATAACGATATTTAAGAAATAAAATATAGATATATCGAATAAGGATATTTAAAAAATAAAATATCGATATATCGATATTTATCGATATTATCGATATTCGATATTGGAATTTCAATATCGCCCAGCCCTAATGTTATCACTAACCTCTGCTCATATTGCTTTGTTTAGGGAAAAAAAAAATCTTATATACTGTATTTTATTTTTATTTGTTTTAAACCAATTTTCAAAAGACAATTAAATTAACAAGTTGTCCATTTCTTTTTTGTAGCCCTGAAGAAGGTAGAAACCAAACTACCGAATCGTTGGCAACAAAATTAAATTACATCAGTAATAAAAAGCTAGTCCAAAAAGCTCAAGATTTTCTTTTTCCCTGAATAATATACCTGGACGTGACTTCTTTTCAAGAATAAAAAATTGATTTGTTTAAGATTAAGTTTATATATGCGCCCCAGCTAACAACAAAAAAACCGTTTGTTGCCATGATAACGCCAAGATCTCTTAAGCTCACGTCAAAGCAAAGCACACTTGATTTAATATATTACAAACATTTTGTCATAAAGCTTTCCTTTAAAAAGATCAAAATTGAGTTAAGTTTATGCCCTACAATGACCTGCTGTGTGTCACTTTGATTTTGTATGGGTTATAATATTTACGTATTTTCATTCCTTGAAATAAAATAATGTTTAAAAAAAATTATCACCTTGTCGGACTTCCATTGTCTTTATTATTTTGTTACTTAACACAACGTTTCGGTTAGTTAGTATCTGTAACCATTTTCAAGTTTTAACTAAATTATAATTCTAAGGCTACTGTCTTAATTACTATCCTGCAAATTGCAACTATATTTTTTCAGGTAATTTGGAAAACGAGATTGTTGACAAATTAGCCAAGAATGCAACAAAAATTACGAGAAACGTTAAAAAAATTTATTTACCTCATACGGATGTTTTTATATTATCAAAAAAACGAATTTATGACGATTGGCAGGTAGGGGAAAGCGGGGCAGAACGGGGTACTTAACGTTTGATCCTTGATTTTCACTACATACATTAACAAAAAATTTTTTTTTTGTGTCAGTTTATTATTTAATATGTGAATTAAGCCTTTTCGCCATTTTCAGTAGTTAAATAAATATTTTAAAGAAAATAATTATGAGAAACCAAAAAAGTGTATTTTGCCCCATTCCGCCCCATAAGCGGGACAGAACGGGGTTTTTATATGTTTTTACCAGAACTCGAATAACATTTGGTTAGACTTGCCGAAATATAATGTTAGTGGGGAAAATGATGTTAAAAAAAATAAGTACATAATTTTATTTAATTTTTTTTTTGTATTTAAATTTAGAATCGCAGACAAAAATCCACTTAGGATTGGCAGTGTTCACAAACAAGCACAAATTCATCGTCTTCACTATCAACGCCGGCACATGCGTTGTGTGCCCATTTGTGACACGCTGAACAGGCAATTCACCCTTCAACAGACTTGGACCAGTATTCATTGCAGTAAAGACAATCTACGTCACTATTTTCATCTGAAGATGAATCAGCATCTACCTTTTTTATCGGCAGTTCCTTGGTAGGGTTTCGCTTCTTCTTCGCAATGCTACTTGTTTGACTTTCACTGCCAATTTTTCTCTTAACACCTTCTTTCTTCATTTTCGGAACCTTTTTTGTAGCTGCTTCTTCTAGTTCTTCCTTATACGGAGTTGAGGTTAATATTGCTGTTTTACCTCTCTTGCGATTAACTCTCTTAACTGTTTGTTCGATTTTTGGAATGGGTAAAGCAACTTCTGGCGACAAACAGAGAAAAACAGTCTTCTTGTTGACATCGGAGGAAGCATATTTGTTTGGCGATTTCCATGAAGAGCAACCTGGTAAGGGATTTAAAATGTAATTTGCTGATACAGTTAAAGAAGATTCAGTTGATTTTCTTATATCCGATTTTTTTTCCAGCAGGAGCCGCAGGAGGTGAATTTGAGATTGAAGGATCCGTTGGCCTCTCGGGTCTCGGCTCTTCATTCAGTGCACTAGAAGTGTCATTGGCTAATAAAGGGTTGTTGTTTTTAATGTCCGTGGTAGCAGACGGTAAAAATTCAACTTCGGTAAAAACATTTTCATTGGGGGGAAAAATCCCAGTTTTGCGAAATCCGTTTATCGCCGTTTTCATAGTTGCTGCGTTTAAGAAGGCAGCACCAAAAAGCGTAGAAATTTGAAATATGGTTATCACTTTTCCTGGGTTGCAACGCAGCCATGTCCGAGCTTCATGTTCATAAAATGTACTTAGCGGTTTCATGAAGGAAACGTCTAGGGGTTGAAGTCTGTGACTGGTGTGTGGTGGAAAGCATAATAATATTACACCGTTTTCACGTGCATGCAAAATTAGGTTAAGATTTTTGGTATGGGTTGCATGCCCATCTAACAAAAGAAGCACCGGATTTTCTTTTGTTGCTTTAGAAAATGTAACAAATAGCTTGCTGTTATCCATCCAGAATCACTAACTTCTACTACTGAACCGGGTGGCAAGCCTAACTCGAATGTCTGTTGCTTTCGTTTTCTAGGGAAAATGAGCATAGGTGGCATGTATGCTCCAGCAGCAGAAAAACAGATTTCAGCAGTTATGGTTTCTCCTCGTTCAGCGGAAGTCAAGGTGCCTACCTGACGTTTTCCTTTTAGGGCTAAAATTTTGGTATGGCCCTTTGGATTTACAGTCAACCCCGTTTCGTCACAGTTATAGATGCGGTCACCACCTAGCTTATATTTGTCTATAGCCATTTCAGCTGCTGCATTAAATTTATGGTGGCACTGATTTCGTATAGCTAATTGATAAGCCAAACGTCGAAAGTCATGCATGGTCAAGCCAAAAAGTCTTGCTTCCATAGATTTTAAATAGTCGACCAGTTCTATCTCCTGTTCTTGTGAAAAAACGCAGTGAAATTTCCCGGCAGATTTATCAACAACAAAATTTTGCTGTTCGTTTCTTTTTTTCATAACATACCGTTCTAAAGTTTTTTGGGGAACACCGTGTTGCTCTGCGGCCCTCCCGTATCCCATTTGTCCACTAACAACTGCATCAACTGCTGTATTCATTGATTCGATACTCCATTCCTGACGCGTTGTCTTCCGAACATAATTTCTAACCATCTGAAATAATACTAAATTAGGTACGACATTTAACGGGGCAGAACGGGGTACCCCATTGTACCCCACCCCATTCCGCCCCATGTGCAATTTTTACTTTAAAGTAGAATTTTGGTAAAAAAAAACATTCCTAGCGCAAAGCTAAAGTGATAAAAATGTTGTTAAACAAACGTTCTTTGCAGTACATAATTGAAATAGATCAAAATTTAATAAACAAATTACTTACGGTGGTTAAAATGGATGCCAAAACTACAAATTTACACGAAAATTCACGAGACTGACGTGACTAACCTCCTGATCCACGTTTCTCGGGCAACTGTCGTACCTAACATGTAACCGATGCGTTTAGGTGACCTTCAGTGCAAGTTCGGATGTTTCCGTTTGCACGTTCGCATTTTGATGGGGGGACCCCGTTCTGCCCCACTACCCCGTTCTGCCCCACTACCCCGTTCTGCCCCGCTTTCCCCTACTTCTAAATCAATCTTCAATTTTGTAAGAACTATTTATCGCATCCGCAATGGACATGCTTTGTACCCAAAATATAAGAAAAAAATTAATTTACAGGCACATGAAAATTGTGAATGCGGAGAGGTAGGTGATTTAAGTTATATTTTATTGGAGTGTGGTTTAAATCAACCATTTTTGAATGTATTACATAATGATTTACAAAACATTGTAACACTCCCTTTTAACTTGGAAAGCTTGGTCATCACCAACAATATAACTATTTATAGAATTCTGTATAACTTCATTGTAAAACAAAATATAAATTTATAAAAAAACAAAAAATTGGAAAAATAGAAATTAAAAAAAAAAATCAAAAAGAAAACAAAAAAAAAGGAAACAAAAAAAAAAGAAACGTGAAAAAAAATATATATATAAAAAAAATATAAAAGTTAAAAAAAATATAGATAAACAAAATCAGCATTATTTTAGTTATTAATTAGTAAGTAGGTACGTTAATATATAGTATCAAAAGTAGTCAATAAGTATAATAGAAATCAGTAACATCAGTACATAAAGAGAGATGCTGGCCAGTTGGTTTCACCAGAGCCATAAAACAAATACACACACATACCCACCCATTTCTTGAAATAAAATACTGTTTAAAAAAATGTATTACCTTGTCGGACTTCCATTGTCTTTATTTTGTTACTTAACACAACGTTTCGGTTAGTTAGTATCTGTAACCATTTTCAAGTTTTAACTAAATTATAATTCTAAGGCTACTGTCTTAATTACTATCCTGCAAATTGCAACTATATTTTTTCAGGTAATCATTTATTTACTACATAAAACTTACGATTGCTAATCTTCTTCACATAACAGTAAATCGCCACTGTTATCACTCGTTCTTAAGACAATAATCTACTATTACTTGTTGTAGTCCCTGCAAATATGGCGTAAAAGCAACTATATTTTGTACAAAATTCTTTTTAAAAATGTTAATTATTAATTAAAAACAGAACCCAAAAAATTTCAATATAATTAGCAAATGATGTCTTACATTCACACATTACTACTTGCCAACGTAATACTCAATTTGCACGTAAGTAGCATGCAATAACTGCATAGGTACCAATTTAAATTTAATTTCCTTTTGTTTTTTGACATATTATTGCATAAAATAAGGTTAGCTTTACAGGTAGGACAATTAATAGTTCCAAGTAAACAAATAGTTATTTATCGACGGGAATTATAGAACCCGGTGCGACATCTTGCGTCCCAGTACGGTACCTTAGAAAAGGTCAGTTCTAAAGGGGTTATTCTGTAAAAACAGAAAATTTTTCAAGTGCGCTCTCACTTGTACCGGTTTTGAGAGCGCACTTGCAAAATTTTCTGTTTTTACAGAATAACCCCTTTACGACTGACCTTTTCTAAGGTACCGTACTGGGACGCAAGATGTCGCACCGGGTTCTATAATTCCCGTCGATAATCGATCCTGACAAGTGATTTGTCTTCGAGCCCTGTTTCCTTCTGCCAAACTGAGCCTCACTGATGAGCCGTAAACGGCGAAACGCGTCTGGGGATGAGTTTGGAGGAAGGAAACAGACAAAACTTTCTTGAATTAATATCTGTGATCCGGCACTTGTACCGGTTTTGAGAGCGCACTTGCAAAATTTTCTGTTTTTACAGAATAACCCCTTTACGACTGACCTTTTCTAAGGTACCGTACTGGGACGCAAGATGTCGCACCGGGTTCTATAATTCCCGTCGATAATCGATCCTGACAAGTGATTTGTCTTCGAGCCCTGTTTCCTTCTGCCAAACTGAGCCTCACTGATGAGCCGTAAACGGCGAAACGCGTCTGGGGATGAGTTTGGCGGAAGGAATCGGACAAAACTTTCTTGAATAAATAGTTATTTGTTTCACTAGGCAGAAAAGCACAAGATTTAATGCCGCGGCTGGTGTTTCATAGACGAGGCGCAGCCGAGCCACTTCTTCTGACTAGGCAGAAAAAATACACCTTTTGAGCCTGTCAGGTGTCATTAAAAGACCGCTTTTAATGTCATTTGGAGAAAAAATAATTTTTGTTTCACAAATTACAAAAATGGTTTCTCTTGATACTAATGTCTATAAATATTGGATCTATGACCTACTGTTTCTTTATTGTAGCCTTGAAAAAGGAAAAACAAAATTTCCGAAAGCTGGGCGTTTGTAAAAAAGGAGTTTTGCTTCAGCCCTAGACCGCTTCCCCCAAGACTTAGGAATCGTTTAAATAATGTACATATGTACATAAGTATTAGAATTTATTATGTATGTATGTATATATGTATGTACAGGGTTATTTTTTAAATATTTGCGTACCCACCTACAGGGCTTAATATAAGTGACAGAAAAAAACTTTTAATACAAAAGTTGCATAATGTTTCCCGTCATACCTTTTAGACTTATTAAAAAAAACATCTGCACATCGGAAAGTTAAAAAACAAATGAATGTCTTCTTTTTTTAAATAGAACACTCTATATATTTTTTACCAGGGCGAAAGATCTCTTTCTCCTGATTTCAAAAATATATAACATGTCATCATTTAATCCAGTCGTTTGTGAAATATTTAAGTCTTTGATTAATTGAATTGACTATAATCTAGTCAGCGTTCCGCATACTTCAACGTGACATATTTGTCACTTTAATTTAAATTGAAACATGCAACAAAGAAAATAACTTATGATTTATAATTTATGATATAAAGTAAAGTAAATTGCTGTTGAACTACAGCTATTCGGTTGTTATTAGAGTAAAAAAGACGCACTATTTGAAGTTTGTCTTCTTCCGAATATCCCATTGTCCTTACTGAATCTTTCAATTTAAAGTAAAGTGACAAATATGTCACGTTGAAGTATGCGGAACGCCGACTAGATTATAGTCAATTCAATTAATCAAAAACTCAAATATTTCACAAACGACTGGATTAAATGATGACATGTTATATATTTTTGAAATCACAAAAAAGAGATCTTTCGCCCTGGTAAAAAATATATAGGGTGTTCCAATTAAAAAAAGAAGACTCATTTGTTTTTTAACTTTCCGATGTGCGGATGTTTTTTTTAATCAGTCTAAAAGATATGACGGGAAACATTATGCAACTTTTGTATTAAAATGTTTTTTTCTGTTACTTATATTAAGCCCTGTAGGTGGGAACGCAAATATAAAAAATACCCCTGTACATCTATAAAAGTAGATACCTAAATATAGTTACTTTTCCTATAGTTAATGATTTTTCTCAATCTCCGCATTATCCCAAATCTCGATTATCCGAAATCGGTCTGGTCCACATTATTTCGGATAATCGGGAGTCTACTGTACAACATTTTTATACAATCTTGCGTAGAATCCATAAATGTAATAATGAGATGTTCTATTTGAAATAAACGAGTTGACACCTATTTTCGGTATAATCGAAAGTTCCTGAAAATATTTTGCCGGGTTGCCCCACCAACATTAGCACGCCGACAAAGTTTCAAAAATTCTTCTATGTATAGTTTTTCATATATAGATCGAAGAGGTTCTCGATGGGACACCCTGTATGTGAGGAAAATTATCGCTTTATTATATCTACCCAATTTTGCGAATTAAAAAAAGAGCTGGCGTAAGTTAACATTTTAATTTGTTCTAGAAATTGGAGGAGCAAGTCGATGCAGGTCTTACAAAAACAATCGGCGTGTCTAACTTTAATATTCAGCAAATCGATAGAATACTTAAAAATGCCAGAATCAAGCCTGCAGTTTTACAAATAGAAAACCATGTGTTTTTACCCCAGCATGACTTGGTTAAGTTTGCCAAAGATAATGGAATTGTTGTAGTAGCATACTCGCCTTTGGCAAATCCTAGTGTCAATACTTTTCTTGCCAAATTTGGTGCGCCGTAAGTATTTGTTTACTCATAAACGGGCTTTGTCCATAAAATATTTTTTGTACAACTGCCATTAAAAGTGACACTTTTAATGACATTCAACAGTGTTAAAAGTGATTGTTTACGTAGAAGCGTGTTAAAAATATTTTTAACACTACATTTTCTTATGATGAAATCAAATAAAATTATAATAATAATAGGGAACTTGACAAAAATTTTAAATGGGGAAAAAATTCTATAAATCATAAGTACATATTGTCATAAAACATATAACAGCAAAAAAAACAACATATTTTGTCCCAAAAGACCGCTAGAAAGATTTAAAAATGCCCCAAAATTCAAATTATTCCAAGCGGGTAAAAACGCGCTGCTAGTAGTCGTGACGTCAAGGGGTATCATTTGTCAGATTTGTGTGTGACATCCACGAAATAGGTTATAGGGTTTCAATAAATTTGATGATTTGTCAGATTTGACATCCACGCGCAGTGGCGGCTCGTTAATGAAGGGCTCTGGGGCGCCGCCCTCCCTGCAATTATTTCAAACAGAATCCAAGAATACTTTACTTAAAAAACCAAGAACGCAATGTATGTAAGCAATCAATTAAAATAATTCAAACCAAACGTAGCCCTATTCCAACGGGCAGGCTATACTCATAGACAAGCGAGTTGCGCGCTCTCAAGGTTGTACTAAGCGCGGGAAGCGGGCGACCGATTATTCGTCCCGATTCAACGCGAGTTGCCATGACTACAGGGGCGTGACGTCACCTACACATCGCACAACGAGCTGCCACGGATGGGCTCCAATTTTCCGCGCCCAACAGCTATTCGCGAATCGCGATGCCACGGTAGAATAATCGATATATTATGTACTCTGACGATGCGACTTGTCGATGCCGCTAATGATTTGTTTATTTATTTTGATTTGATTTATTAGTTACGTTATAAAGTTTTTCTAATATGAAGGTCAGTGATTTACAGAAGCTTGTGTTTAGTTCTCTGAGCTTAAGTGAAAAACTTAATTTAAAAAATGCAGAGCGGCCACTAGAAATTGAACATAGTACAAGTGCGATCAAAATGTAAAAGTAAGGCACAGTTTACGCGTAAGTTTGACAAAAAATATATAATAAAGAATTCTGGATATGCGGTTGTGAGGACAAAAATTATTTTCTTTTTGCTTCGTGTGATCGTGTGTTTTCTTTTTGAAAGGGGATGATAATTGGACTATAAATGGGGTGGAGGACTTCAAAAATCTTTCAGAGAAAATAAAAAAAACATGAAAATAGTGCAAAACATCGTCATAATATGGTAAGTTTTCAGATGTTAGGACAAACTTTAACTTCTTTAAGTAGTGCTGCTTATGCTGATGAAATTAAAATTCACAACGAGAAAGTTTAAAAAACAGACACGTACTTTCGAAAATAATACACTTTAAATTTTTTTAATTTTTTTTTTAATTTAAAGCCAGCGCCCCCCCCCCCCCCTGACTCGCTAGTCACGAGCCGCCACTGTCCACGCGTCAAGCGACACGACCTTAAAACAACAATACAATAACACACGGCAATCCAAATGCAAATTGGGTCGCTCGGCACCTGTCAGGAGTGTCAGGATGACGGATGACCAAAAGTCATACCCCCTGACGTCATCGGGCTTCGCGCGCTTTAGAGAACGTTTGAAATGCTTTCGACACGCGCGAAACTTTAAAGAATTTTTACCAAGTTATTTTTGATTTTTAAGGAGTAATAATTGGGAATACTTTTTTCAGGCCTAACTAAATCATATTATTGAAAAAAAAAAAAATTGGAAAGTTTCCTATTTTAGGGAGTGCCAATTTTTATTATCAATATTTAACAATCATTACTTATGACCATTAATATTAATCGCACAACTAGAACAATTGCTAACATTAATGCCTTACGACTTTAGGGAGCTTCGCAACACATTACTTGAATCCACAGTACCATTTGTAAAATAGTAATTTACGTTACAAGACCGGAAGCTTGTCTAGACCTGAAAAACACTAATTTTCGGTTGCGTGACGTACAATATATTTTTAAGACCGACACTTCGATATACTTACATTAAATTATTTTATATTATTTTTAAATGCGTCGTATGACTTCTCGTAACGGGCTTTTGATTTTACTGGCAATATATCGTAAGTCGCTTTCCTTGCTGCTGCCAAAATTTCTTCTGAAATCTCATTTTCCGTGTCGAATAATTTAAAATCTGAATTCATATTGTTAAGTTTGCGAACTCGCGAAACAAGTTTGACATAAACAACAAATTAAAAATCAACGAACTGTCACTCGACAATTCATTGAAATATTGTTGTCATAGTAACGAAATCAAGGTAGCTTGTATTATCAAAGAGCGATTGGAAAAACAAAAAACAGGGACCGGAATAGTATATTACGTTACAAGACCGGAAAGTACTATTTTACAGGACGAAGCAGGCAATTTCCAGGGCGAGCCGCCAGGCGAGTCCTGGGATCCTGCGAGTCCTGTTAACGTACTTTTCGGTTGAGTGACGTACAATATTTTTTTTACAATCGACACAAGACACCAGTGGCGTGCGAGAAAACGTTAATAATAGCTTACTATATGGGTATAGTTTTAGCAGAAAACTCTAATAGTTGGGAAAATTATGTTTAATAATAAATACAATTTGGTACAAATGTTCTTAATTCTATTTTATCTATTAATATCTATTTGTTAATTGTTATATTGAAAGTACAATTTTGTGGTGTATTAAATTGTAGACATGACGGGAAATTTTTTGATTCATCTTTATAGGATGTTTGTGAAGTTATATCCACTTTTGATCCTCCGGCTTCCTGAATTCTACTGGCTATATCAATCTTATTTTGTAGAGACTGTTCAATGTAGCCTTCGGCAACTTGGGATGATTTCCAGCCGCCATGTCGTTTTAAATTAAGGATATCGCCTCCACCTTCAACTAACAGTGTCGCCGAACTACGTCGAAAACAGTGCCCTGTAAATTGCTCTGGGTTTGGTAATCCCAAATAGGATGCTATTTTTGATGGCGCTTTTCCTACTGAATGCAAACCTACTGGTTGAATAGTGCATTTTCCTTTATTATAGAAAAGAAATAGCCTGCGATGTGGAACACTAGGCGGACGTAAAGAAATATATTTTCTATATATATTTAGGTTTCGTTCCCCAACAACTATAAATGACCTGGGTTGGTATGTTTTTGTATTTGGAATTTTTACCGCCAACATCGATTCGTTATCTTTAACATCGTCAATTGTCATATTGGTCAATTCTTCACGGCGACACGCTCCAGCCGAACCCATTATTAGTAAAAGCTAAAAAAAATAAGAAATAGTTTAAATATATTTTTTTTAAACACAATATAAGAAAAGAAGAACTTTAAGAAAACTCGTATTATGTATTTAAGTACTTACTTTGATTAAAAGATAATCATTATCAGGGGCTTCCAGCAAAAATTTGTCAATGTCTTCTCTGGTAAGTACGTTCGATTTTTGGGGAATGTATCCAACAGATTTTCTCTTTATGAATGCTATCAGTTTATAATATTTGCTTATATCAATGTTTTCTTTTAAATTTAACATAGATTTGATCATTGAGTACAAGCTCCACAGTGTAGATGATTTTAATTTTTCGGATTTTTCAGCAAAATAAGCTAACAAAACATCCTCAGAAACATTTCTGACATTTTTTTCTCTACACCAATTTTTAAAGACGCTAAACGTTTTTTCATACCGCACTCTGGACTTATGCGGCAACAAATCGTCTGTAGCTCTAGCAGCTGCCTCTGTTATTTCAACTGGAACGTCATTTTCTTCCCAATCCAAATTAAGTTCCATATCTAAAGTCTTCCACACAATTTTATAAAGCCACAAAAGTTTATTTATCAAAGTCAATATCGTACCTGACAGTTCGTTACTATGGAAGCAAGAAAACATAAACATGTCAAAGCCTACTTATAAATGAGTTTGGTTAATTTTTTTAAATTGGGAGCGGAACGCAACAAAAATTGACCGGTAAAGTACTTTACCGGTCAATTTTTCATTACTTTCCGGTCTAGACCAGCAAAGTGATATTTTCCGATCAAAAAATTGTCTAGAAAGTGCTTGCTTTCCGGTCGATTGAAAAAAAAATCTTTTTTCTATTTCACGTTCATAATAAGCTCAGTACGATACGCATTTGCGTATCGTAATGAAGCTATTTCGATACGCGTTTTTTCTTTATTTGATGTTGGTAACATTTAAATGTTTTATTTCATTGACTTGCGCGGCCTTTGTGATTTACGAGAAAACCCATTTTTCGTAGAGGAAAAATAGCTTGATAACTTACTTTTTTATTCTGTGTGGATAACAGTCATGTATGTTGGTTGCATAAATCTATAAATCAATCTTTTGTAGATGCTTCAAGCTATCATTTTCTGCCAAATCCTATCCAAAATTCAATCTACTAACCTTTCAATGTCGATTTTAACTTCAACTTTATTTGAATTTTCCAACTTCCCCATACTAAATTGCAATGCCGTGACGTAAATTCACGTCTTTTGAAATTCGAAAAAAAGTAGTAAAATCCCTTGAATTTCCGAACGCACTGTATATGTACCGAATGTACAAGGATCACACAACGTATTCCGTCCAATTTTAAATCTCACATCGCTAAAATAACTTTAGAATCCCGTGGTGAAAATGGGTCAATAAATCAAAAAATGACAGTATGCAAAATAATTTTTGTTGTCCAGAGGCTACTATGATAAAAAATAGTATTACCAACATAAAATTTAGACATAAAAATTTACAAAATTTGAAGGATTTTTTTTTATTATTTATTTATATATAATGCCTCGGCTGCTTGTGGCCATTGGCACGTCTACAAAACTGTATATATACATACTATAATTTATGGAATAAAAGGTGAACACCTAGTGAGAATATGGTACATTAGAAGTGAGAAAAAAAAGCTTATATAGAATTGTATATGTTAATGTCTTTTAAGAATTTTATCACATTTTGATATTGACTGGGTGAACCTAGAGTTTCTTGGAGATCTGCTTGCATATGGTTGGTTTGCCTGTTTCCAGCATATTTGGGGCACACTGTCAAAATGTGCTGTACTGTAAGGATTGTGTTGCAGTGGTCACATAAGGGTGGGTCTCCCGATTCCATTAAGTACCCATGAGTGGCGCGAGTGTGTCCGATTCTTAATCTGTGTATTATGATTGTGTGATGTTATGAGGATTTATTTTCTTTTTTAAATGTATTTTTCTTGATTATAAAAGGTGAAATAGAAAAAAATGTATAAAGCACATGTTTCATAAGGCGTTTTAGCGCACGTGTCAATAAAAAACTCGCCACTTTGTGGCTCGTTTTTTAAAATAGACGCGTGCGCTAAAACCGCTTCTTATGAAACGTGTACTTTAATATACTATTCCGGTCTCTAACGTCACTTTTCCGGTCTTGCGATAGGAAAAAGGCTATTTTCTAGACGAAAAATTGTCCAAAAAGTGTATATTTTCTGGTAGGTTTAAAAAAAGCATTTGTTAATAACCATAGCGTTGGCAACGTTTGTCATTCACAACAACCTTGTGACTATTTATTTGAATATTTGAATATTAAAATGCATTTTAAAGTTTAGTGTCATTCCTAATTCCCCTATTTTATTATCGAAATAGGGCAGTTATACAAAAAACATTGTATGATATTTGTGTTAAAAGTAATTTTATTTTGTTCGTTCGTGAAATTGTTCAATTCGCTCCGCTCATTTCACAAACTTTTTCACTCACAAAATATAACATCACTTTTAACACTCACATCATAAATAACTATTTCCAAAATTTTTATTGTGATGGCCCGGGTGACAATAATTGAGAAAATGGAAATTATTTCAATTTTGTCAAATTTGTAAAATTAAAAGATATACAGTGTGTCCACCGATGAACGTGTAAAATTTGTTATTTTCAGTTTTTCGAAAAAAAAAGTAATTTATTATAATTTCTTTGGCTTGTTATATTAATAAAATTGAGAATAAAAACTTTGATTTTGTAGTAAAAAGTGCGCAAAACTATAAAAATTTGGATTTGCACAATTAAAAATATTCAATCGAATAAATCGAAATGCCAAAGACAGTTTTTTCACAAATATTATGGTTTCCAAGATATTTCGCATTATAAATAAAAATTACATTTTTGTTTTTACGCATCTTAATATTATCGATTTTTTCAAGTTTGTTTACTTATGCTTAGTATATCAACATTACTTGTCAACACCAACATCTCTAGAAATATGCTTACCCTACAGCAGCGCATTTACTTGATCAAGTGTCATGGTATTCGGGGAATTCTACACTCCCGTGCAAAAAAAACGGGCATCATAAAATTTGGATTAAGCTTAGGGCTTTATAACTTTTTTATTTTTACTCCGATTTAAGTGATTTTTTAGAGCCCTATATACACGGTGTTCCTTAATGACGTGCTAATATTTTAGGGTGTGGTTCCTTAAGTCATTTTATGAAGAAAAGTTCATATAAACATAGGTCGTAAACGGCTTAAATTCTTCCATGTGGATATTATTTCTAATTAGCCTGGTCAATTCTACATAAAAATGGTCCCTTGAGTTTTTCTCCTCAGGCACACCGTTTTTAATTAAAATAATTAAATTAAATTAGCATTACTATTTATTATTATTAACATTAATAATGCAAAATTTTGTTTTATAAAAATTGTTGGAAATTACCACCTTCACTTAATAGGCATGCTGTAGCCCGTCTTTGCAGCGAATAGCGCAATCGTTCGAATATTCCAGGCGAATTCCGTATTGTTTCACAGAAGGCAATTATTCGCTCCCTTAAATTTTCTAAAGTATTAATGGGAGTTTTATAAACTACTAGAGTTTTAAGATGACCCACAAGAAAAAAATCCAAACTATTGAGATCAGGAGATCTTGCTGGCCATTGTTGAGCTCCTCCGCGATCTATCCAACGATTCGGATAAACTGCATTTAAATGGTCGCGAACGATTACACTGAACTGAGCAGGAGCTTCATCATGCATGTACCACGTTTGATTTCTTAGTCCATATGGTACATCTTCAAGGAACACAGGTAGTTCTTCCTGGAGGAAATGCAGATAAGACTGCCGTTAAGGCGTTAATTATCTTTTTAAGAACCGTTCCAGGATAGCTAGATTTATGTGATCAAAAATTATTCGTCAATACTGCAAAATGAAGCTAATTTAATTTAATTATTTTAATTAAGAACGGTGTACCTGAGGAGAAAAACGCAAGAGACCATATTTATGTAGAATTGGCCAGGCTAATCAGAAATAGTATCCACAAGGAAAAATGTCAGTGGCGTACCCCTCTTTTTCTAAAAAATATCAGAGGACATGTTTGCAGGGACGCCACTGGTGAGACAAAAAAATAACTTTTATAACTAAAACATGTGGCTTTATTAGCACATGCCAAAATTGAAACTATTATCTAAAGTACTTTCGGAGATATTATAAAAAACTCATTAAAAAAGAAAAAATTCAACACACTGTAGCAAAGAATTTAAGCCGTTTACGACATATTATGTTTCTATTAACTTTTCTTCATAAAATGACTTGAGGCATCACACCCATTAAGGAACACCCTGTATACATTTATTAGTTTTAATATGCTTATACAAATTTTAGGAGAAATTGATTTTTTGACATATACAGCGTGTCCAGAGAAGTTCTAGACATATGGGAATTTTCTTTATTGTTGATTTTACGAAAAAAAGTTATTCTTTATAAAAAGTTAAGCTTAATGAGCAAATATTATTGACATATCAAATCCTAATATATCATGTACAGGGCGGCAAAAAAATATAAAAACACAGAATTACGTTAAGAGGGAAGTACCCTCAATTTTTATTTTAGAGCAAATTGTTATACGAAAATTTTACTAAGGACTACAAAACGCGGTCAGATACAATTTTTCGTTGAAATATTTTAATTTACAGGATACCATAAAAAAGCCCTTGCAAAATATTTTTTCATTTTATTTCTTTAATTTTTGCCTGCAACAATTTCGCAACAACTATGTCCAATACTATAGTAACGAATATTGACATGTTAGTCAAAAATCATTTAATATTTTTCGACTTATTAACAAGTGGTTTTCAAGTTAACGCTGCAGAAAAAAATAGAAATTGTACTTATCGTCGGAGATCACTATAATCCTATTAGGGAAGCCGCCAACATATTTAATAATAGACACCCTGACAAAATGGTATGTAGCGCCACTATAGCAAACGTAATGAATAAATTTAAAGCTACAGGTTCCGTTGAAAATGTATTTAGGAAACAACACAACAAATGGTCCACAACAGAAGAAAATCAAGTCAATGTAATTCAAGCGGTTATCGAAAACCAGAAAATTTCTTTAAGAAAGTTGTCACAAACTATTCCAGTTGACGTCAAAAAGTCTACTGCTGGTAATATTTTAAAAATAAATAAATTTTATCCATATAAACCGAAGTACATTCACACGATTCTTCCCAGAGATTTTGAATCCCGTTTCCTATTTTGCGCGTGGTTCCAAGGCGAGTGTATGGAGGACTTGAGGTAGGAGGCCGATCGCAATGCATTGGATTCGGTCCCAAATTAGCATCAGTAATTCAGCTTTACAAGTCGCTGTAAGATGGCGCGCGTGTTCGAAGTGGGCTATCAAATAATGGTTTCTTATGGACGCAATAACTATTTTTATTTAAATTAGTTTTTTAAGGAACAAATAAGGACTTTTATATGAATTTACACTTACTTTGTTATACTTATTAGTAAACTCGGCCTGTATAAAGTTCCAACGATGCTTGGTTTTTAAAATACAGGGTATTAAACATTCTAGCTATACCTTTGGAGCTAGAAAGAGACTTATTTGGCTGCGTTTTCTCTCTGAAAAAGATCCTGTCTTACACCCCGACACAAAGCAAACTCTACTTTTATAAATTGTACCATTATTCATTATAAATATGGAAATTAATTACAATACAACTTTATTTGTCTTGTCTTGCCTTCAAACATTATTTGTTATTTCGAAAAATAAAATGTCAATTGTCAAAAGTAAAAGCACAGAAAACTAAAGGGTTTAAGTAAAAGTTAAAAACTATGGAGGATCTAGTTTTCCATATTAAAAACGAAGAAGAAGAAGACAACATCAGCCCACTTCGGACGCGAGAGCCGGGACAGAATTTGAAAATGCTGCCATTGTCGATCGGCCTCCTACCCTATAGTTCTCCATAGGAGAGTGTGAAGATGGTCCTTTTTTTGCAAGAAAAATATTATTTTTCGCATTTTATACAGTAATGCACTAGATTAATGACCTCAAAATCGTACAGTAATGGATCACTTTACAGCATAGCAACCATTACAGTATAGCAACCATTACTGCATAAAACGTCAATGTCATTCAAAACACAATTTTACAAGAAAGAAATTCGTTTATTTTAAATCTTATTACAATAAATATTAAAAGAACAATTATTTAAGTTAGAAAAGGATGCAACTGCTGACCTCGCCGTATTAAGTAGTTGCTGAACATTTTTTTTATTCACCACAATTCCTATGGGGACTTCTTGGGGTAGTTCCGGTTGGACATCCTTTGGGAATTTCTTATTTTATTTTCAATGCTTTCTTCCACGTATCCTTCAGCTACGCTTGTGGACCGCCATCCCCCATGCCGTTTGAGATCCTGAATATCAGCGCCATTGTCAGCAAGAAAAGTTGCAGATGTTCTTCTCAAACAATGACCGGTGTACCTTGAAGCATCAGGAAGTTTTAGATATTCCGCAATTTTTTGTGGGATTTTTGCAAAAGTGTTGATGCCAACTGGCTGTACTGTACATTTGCCATGACGATAAAACAGGAAAAATCGATTGTGCCTTACTGTTTTGGGTCTTAACAGTAAGTACTTGTGGTAAATTTTATACCCATTGCCGTCTGATCGTACGGTAAATACACGTTTTTTCTTTGTTTTGGTATCATGTAACGTTACTATTAGCATTGTTCCTGAATCCTCTATATCTTCAGATGTTAAACTGCATAGTTCTGCACGCCGACATGCGCCATTCAGCCCAAAAATTAATACCACTTTCATTAACAGAAACGTGTCGTCTGGAGCTTCCTTCAAAAACTTCGTGACGTTTTCCATGGTCAAAACTTTTGATTTTTTAGGTTCATACTTGTCGTTTTAGCGTTTCAAAAAAGCGATTAACTTTTTATATTGTGAAATATCCGTATTTTCACTGATAAGTATTGTGCTTTTGATCATAGAGTACGTAGCCCATAAACTGGAAGCTTTGAGGAGTTTTGCCTAAAACAGATAACAAAATTAGTACCTATATTCCACACTTTAACCATATAAAATAGCTTACCTTCTCGTAAAAGTATGCCAGCATCAAATTTTCGTCAATGCCTTTAGAATTCTTGGTGTTTCTCCATTCTTAGAACATATTATATGCTTTCTCGTATCTTTCCTTGGATTTAACTGGAAGCAAACTTGAAGAAGCTTCGCGGGCCGCATTCAGGATATCTCCCAAGTCGTTTTTATTAGCCATTTCCATAATTCTTGTGAAATTCACTCTTCAAATATGATTTTATTTGGATGCTGTCAATAGTCGTCAAACACAAAAAAACATCTTGTTTATATTGCTAAGTTACCGAGAAGTCAGACTACTAAGTTTTTGTAGATTTTCTTCAGTAACTATTCTTTTTAGATTTTAATATGAAATGCAAAATAATTAATTACTTACAAAATGCGAAAAAATAGTATACGCACCTCGTCAGAAAAGTGATTTTACTTGACTCGTATGGAAATTAAATCCTCGCTTCGCTCGGATTCAAACTAACCATACTCGTCGAGTAAAGTTCCACTTTTCTAAACTTGATACGAATGTACTATTACAGACGAAGCTATGTTTACTTCCAACGGCGTGGTAAGCTCCCAAAATTGTCAGTGGTGGAGTGACAACAATCCAAATTTTTTAATCGAATGCCGTAGTTAATATTCATTTAAAACCAATGTTTGGTGTGGCATTTTTTATGATCGGATCGTTGGACCATATTTTTTCCGACAAAATATATTGCTTTCATTCACCTGGACTTCCTAAGGAACCAGTTGTCTCAATTTCTTGACGAACTGTCACTAACTATATGCCGTATAATTTGGTATTAACATGATGGAGCCCCATGCCATAGTACCAACACAGTAACTGGGTATTTGAATGAAGTATTTCCGCAACGTTAGATAGGCAGACGTCCAAATATTCCTTGGCAAGCCAGGTCGCCTGACATCACACCCCTGGATTTTTTTTTTTATGGGGCCAATTGAAAGAAATGGTGTATGAGCATAGATCTTTTCAGGATATTGACCATCTTGAAGCAGTAATAACAAACTGTGTCGAAGAAATCACTCCCAATATGATACGGGCGACTGTAGGAGAAATTACAAGGCGTACTATAGTTTCCATGGAAAAAGGAGGGGGACATGTGGAGCCATAATTTATCACTTTAAACTACTTTTTTTTAGATCACTTTTATCATGTAATCGCTAAAATATTGTTTATTATTCATATTCACAATTTAATTTTGCTCTAAGGAAATTAAATGTTTTTAATATTCCTGATAGGTATATACGTTGATTTTAGAACATGAAATAATCTCGCATTATTTTTTTACGTAATTGGTTTCCAACAAGAGGTAATGAATACTCAACGTGTTTTTGATGGTACTCTGTGAATTAAAATATTTCAACGAAAAATTGTATCTGACCGCGTTTTGTAGTCCTTAGTAAAGTTTTCTTATAATAATTTGTTCTAAAATAAAAATCGAGTGTACTTCCCTCTTAACGTAATTCTGTGTTTCTATATTTTTTTGCCGCCCTATACATGATATCATAAGTTTTGATATGTCAATATTATTTGCGCATCAAGCAGAACTTTTTATAAAGAATAACTTTTTTTCGTAAAATGAACAATAAAAAAAATTCCCATATGTCTAGTACTGCTCTGGACACGCTGTATAAGGATAATCGAAAAGTTGTTTTTTGTTTAGTGTCAAAACACCCTGTGAAATGATTAAGAAACAAAATTACATCAAAATATCAGTTTTCATTGGGCCGCAAATATATTCTTTACATTTTGGTTTTTGGTTTGTCAATACATGCATTTGTTCTCACCCAAATGCAAAATGATCTTAATACTGTCAATAATTTAGGAAACGCAAAACTAAAGCTATTGATGACCGATTTCTTGAACTTAAAACTCTTATCATTTTTCTGATGATGACTGTCTTAACAGTCGAAACATGTAAAGAATTATTTATACCTCTTAATTGATTTTTTATTATACGAGTGGACGAAACTTTTTTTTTACCTTCCAATTTGCACTTTGCCTAAAGTATGGATTACTTCTTCAAATATGTTTATTTGTTCCAATTGAAGAATTTAACTAAAAATGTTTACCTATATTTTCCCTAGCGGTTGCATTGGAAACTTACCCTCTACCATTATTTCTATAAAAATTTTAACAGCTGTTTTTACCTCCCTAGGGGATGATTTTCGAAAATCCCATTCTTAGTGGATGCCTACGATATAAGAAAACCTCCTTGAAATTTCATGATTTATAGATTAGGAGTTTAGGCTGGGCGTTGATGAATCAGTCAGTCAGACAATCACTTTATAATTTTATATTATTATATAATAAGTATAGATTAGAAGAAATTAATGAAACTTTACCGATTTTAGAACCAAAGACGTTCCAGTTGTTTTTACAAATTCAACAATTAAAAGCATTGCTGATAAGCACAAGAAGAGCCCGGCACAAGTCGCTTTAAAATATCTTATACAAAGAAATATTGTCGTAATTCCAAAGAGTGTAACGATCAACCGGCTCAAGGAAAATATCGACATTTTTACTTTTTATTTGGACTTACAAGATATGGCTGCTCTGAAAAAATTGGAAGTTGGTGAAGCTGCTAGAGTATGCGACTTTAAGTTCCTTCCAGTGTAAGTTCCCGTTTTTCCTAATTTTAAGTTGATTATTGTTAAGATCTATAAATTGACTATAATAGGTTGCCTTACAGAGCAGTATTTGGGTAAGGGGTACGCGCGAGTAGGCAACAACTCCAATAAACAAGGACATAGCGCTTATTTGTGACGTCATCATCCGGAGTCATATAAATAAATGAATACGCTATACCTATTATATGTTTTTTTCTAATTTTGTATCATAACAAATCTATTACGATACGCATTTGCGTATCGTAATGAAGCTATTTCGATACGCGTTTTTTCTTTATTTGATGTTGGTAACTTTTAAATGTTTTATTTCATTGACTTGCGCGGCCTTTGTGATTTACAAGAAAAACCATTTTTCGCCGAGGAAAAATAGCTTAATAGCCTACTTTTTTATTCTGTGGGGATAACAGTCATGTATGTTGGTTGGCATAAATCTATAAATCAATCTTTTTTAGATGCTTCAAGCTATCATTTTCTGCCAAATCCTATCCAAAATTCAATCTACTAACCTTCCAATGTCAATTTTAACTTCAATTTTATTTGAATTTTCCATCTTCCCTATACTAAATTGCAATGCCGTGACGTAAAATCACGTCTTTTGAAATTCGAAAAAAGTAGCAAAATCCCCCGAATTTCCGAACGCTCTGTATATGTACCGAATGTACAAGGATCATACAACGTATTCCGTCCAATTTCAAATCTCAAGTCGCTAAAATAACTTTAGAATCTCGTGATGAATCAAAAAATGACAGTTCGCAAAATAATTTTTGTTGTCCAGAGGCTACTATGATAAAAAATAGTATTACCAACATTAAATTTAGACATAAAAATTTGAAGGATTTATTTTCTTTTTAAATATGTGTTTTTTTTTATTGAAAAAACTACAAATTAGAAAAAATAGTATAACATATGTGTTATATAAAGCAGTTTTAAGCACTTGTCCCGTTATAAAACTCGCATGGACGCGTGCTGTAAAATGATGCTTTATAAAACGTGTACAGGGTTTTTCCGTATATTTTGGAGCCCCCCTGGAGCTTTTATTTAAAGACCTAGAAAAAACTTTAAATTACCAAAGTTGCATGATTTCTCCTGAACTGCCAGAATATGTTATTGGACAAAACAAATGAACATCGTAAATTTGTTTAATAATGCCAATGTCGATTTTTTAAAATGGAACACCCTATATATTAATTTTTTTTTTAACTCCTCACTCTTTTCTGATTCCAAATATGTATATATGTTATATGTTTACTTTAGTCGTTTAGGCAAAATTTCATTTCAAAATATTGCGGATTAGAGAATCTATATTGGTGTGAGGAAAACATGCTAGAACATAATGCTTATTCAGTAATAATAATTAATATAAATAATGATAATAATACTAAAGTAAACATATAACATCTATACATATTTGGAATCAGAAAAGAGTGAGGAGTTAAAAAAAAAATTAATATACTTCCATTTAAAAAAATCGACATTGGCATTATTAAACAAATTTACGATGTTCATTTGTTTTGTCCGATAACAAATTCTGGCAGTTCAGGAGAAATCATGCAACTTTGGTAATTTAAAGTTTTTTCTGTGTCTTCAAATAAAAGCTCCAGGGGTGCTCCAAAATATACGGAAAAACCCTGTACGTTAATATACTATTCTAATTTTGTATCATAACAAATCTATTACGATACGCATTTGCGTATCGTAATGAAGCTATTTCGATATGCGTTTTTTTCTTTATTTGATGTTGGTAAAATTTAAATGTTTTATTTTATTGACTTGCGCGGCCTTTGTGATTTACGAAAAACCCATTTTTCGCAGAGGAAAAATAGCTTGATAACCTACTTTTTTATTCTGTGTGGATAACAGTCATGTATGTTGGTTGCATAAATATATAAATCAATCTTTTGTAAATGCTTCAAGCTATCATTTTCTGCCAAATCCTATCCAAAATTCAATCTACTAACCTTCCAATGTCGATTTTAACTTCAACTTTATTTGAATTTTCCATCTTCCCTATACTAAATTGCGATGCCGTAACGTAAAATCACGTCTTTTGAAATTCGAAAAAAAGTAGCAAAATCGCCCGAATTTCGGCTCTGTATATGTATTAATATACTATTTTCGGGGTTTATATAAGGATTTATATTTTTGTGTGACTTTTAAATTTACCTATACACTTGAAACTATCGGTAACTACATATTTAAACTGGCATTTAAGTAAATTATGCATCACCTAAAAAATAACATAAGTGAGAAAACCTATATCTAGATAGATAAAATTACCTAACTACCGTAGAATTGGGTAACTTGGGACGATTTTAAAATTCAATTAATCGTGGCTAAAAAACTATCAAGATTTTGTTAATTCTATTCACACTATGTCATGCCAAACATATGCGGCTATCGATTATAATGCAATTATATAGAACTCAACCCATTTCAAAAAAAAAATTTAAAAATAGCTGTCCCAAGTCACCCGTCGATTTGTTACACTTGGGACATGCTTTTAATTTACATGTTTTACGTCAAGAAAAGCTTCTTTAAGGTGAGTTGGGACAAGGAAGTGCTTTTAAAAACATTTAATTAAATACTAAACAGTTTGAAAAGGAAAATAAAATGGTTGGTATGTAGTAATTTATTAGCAACAAAGAGTTGTGGGTTTAGTAACTTATATCCTATTACAAAATGCAAATAAACTCAAATAAATAAATGAAATACAATATTATTGGTAATACATTTTTTCACCGCAAATTCGCTGAATAACATTCCTCTCCTCTTCAGCTTTAGTGCTGGTGGCAGTTTTCGTACAAACGTGTGCTGCTCGATGTCTCCTTCATCCACAACGGTGGGGAAAAAATTAATGCATTATTTTTTTTGGAATTTCGTTTCAGATACGAACAATGATATGGATCTTTTCCAATGATTTGTCCTATAAATCGTTGCCCTCGTCCTTTGACTGACTTGTTATAGATTGTTTCATCAGTTTTTTTGTTAAACTTTCCTTCCAGAGTTGATTTTGGAATACCATACTTATTCGCGGCTGTACGATAACCTAGGTTATTCATTCGAATATCTTCTAAAGCGATTTGGATAGTTTCCTCGGAGAAATCGCGATATTTGCGACTTTCTAAACGCCTCGTATATTTTGACGGCATGTCCCAAGTCGCCCCAAAAACAACAAACAAAATTAAAAAGGGTGATTTACAAAAAATTACAATTTTTTTAGGTTAGTTATAGTATGATCAAATTTTAGAACATGTTGAAGATCATAAATAAAAATATTAGAACTGCCAGTGTCAAATATGCTGTAGTGGGTCATAGGAAGTGTAAGAGTCATTAAAAACTTTGTTTTTACATACCTGCTTCCAAAGTAGATAACTAACGTTAGCTAAACAAATATAATTTTTAAATATGTTGTAAATACCTACCCCGACGTCTAACTAAGCCGCCTGCAACAAAAGTTTTAGTTCCGCTTTCGATAGATACATGATAGCACAGAGCTTTCAAGGTGGTGTTTTTAGTCCCAAGTCGCACCATAGTCCCAAGCCACCCAATTATACGGTACTTAATTTGTCTGAATGATGTTTTACTGTCTTTTTTTAGATAAATACATTCCCACCTATTATGTTAAGGTAAATATTTGTACGATTTACAAAAAATAATAGTCCATTAAAGTGTCTACCATCGTTTTTACTCGCGACATGCACCACCTATCGAAATTATTTCAAGATATATTTGCCTATTTAAAACTAATAAAGTAATTTCGGTACATTCTATACTATTAACGATCTCCAAGATAAAGATTTTAAAAATATTGGCAGGCGTTAGGCCGTCACCCAATATCATAAGTAAAATTTAATTAAGCAAGTATAAATTTGGTATCACTAATAGTTAAAGGTTCAAACGTTGTTTGTCTTGTAAAAGATTTTTAATTTAGGCCTTTCATTGGAAGAAAATAATATTTAAAGTTGGACTATTTATACTAACTCAAACTATAGTATATTTTGAAAGCGAAATGGCAATCGGAAAATCTCCTACATGAGAAACCGAGTTCAAGGATAGGTATTTCAATATTTTTTAAATTGAAGTAAATCGTATGAAAAACAGATAGGTACTTAGGTATGGTCAAATCAAATTATAATTAGTTTTTGAGGTAAAGACCTTTTGTTGAACGAACATCTTATTAGTATACAGTGTGTATCAGCCAAATGGAATAAATTCGATAATAAATACATGTGGGCGTGTTCAAGAAAATGCTCAGATGCGTCGATTGGTATTTCTAATTGCGCATTTTTTTCAATAAAAACTTTTTATACATGGTGTGTCATGTAACAGTGGCCAATACCAACTTTCTTATTTTAAATGTACCTACAGTGGCGGATTCAGAAAAAATTGACAGGGGGGCACTTACTTGTTATCTTGGGGTGCACGAAAAGCCCGCTGCGGACAAAACGCGCCGCAGGCGAAAATTTTTTAAGACCACGCCCAAATTTGGTCAATAATTTTTAGTAAATATTTTAAAAATGCATGATTACCTACTTATTTTATTGAAAATGAAATAAGATAAAAAAAATAAAAAAAGGACAATTTATTTTTCATTAGCGGGTACATTGTTTAAAAGTAAAGTTCAATCTTCTGGTTTTATTTCCAGCAAACTTATCAATAACAATAAAGTCCCTAGATCTACACTTTGTGATCTGTGTCAAATTAATTTCGGGTTTAGGTCTTCCCTCAATTTTAATTTCAATTTTTTGCTCAATACTTAATGAGCTAAAATTGTTTCTCAAATATTCCACATTCATAGCCGTTTTGGCATGTTTATTTTTATTAAAATAAGTCCTTACTACCCCAAAATAATACACTTTCTTTGTAAACAAAACCACAGATTACAGTTTTCTGTAACAAAACACAAATTCTAAAATCCTAAAATGTATGCTTTTTATCTAACGTGCTTTTACGCCATCTTTTCGCTAATTATCAAACCACGTTGAAAACCTGATTTTTAATATCCATTTCTAAATTCTGTAAAGTTTTGGCATCAAAAAAATATTTGGTTGTTACAGTACAATGCTTTGTCACTGTGTTTGAAATTTTGGGTGTTGCGCTTAGGTTGGTTCGTGCGAAATTATTATGACAGGGGGGGCACGTACCCCTGTGCCCCCCTCTAAATCCGCCACTGTGTACCTATATTGTTCAATTTTTGGATTCTTCAGAAAATTATAGACATACTTCATGTACAATATCATATACCTATCTCTAACTGTTTCAGAAACATTAAGTGTTTTCAGATTTATTGCAAAAATTAACAACACACTCAAAAACTACAATGTGGCGAAACTGCTTTTCTATTTTAGTAATTTTCCCTTGAGTTATAGGCGGCAAATTTGTAAATTTTTCATGAAATAAGCGAGCAACTTCCATTTGTGTGCGTGTTTTATCTCCAAAACCAATAATCTGTAGAATAATTGTTGTTTTGTGCATTTCTGTTAAATAAACCATTTTTCTAACGAATTTCAAACGACTATAACACTGACAACTACTGTCATGCAGACAGACAACAATTTTCTAAGGTCAGGAGTTCTAAACCAAAGTAAACAAAACTATTTACACCTTTTTTAAATTTTATATCAGTAACAAGAAACGCAGAAATGCAATAAATCTGAAAACACTTAATATTTCCTAAACAGTTAAAGATAGGTATAGGATATTGTACATGAAATATGTCTAAAATTTTCTGAAGAATACAAAAATTGAATAATATACAGGGTATTGGATTTAAAATAAGAAAGTTAGTATTGGCCACTGTTACATGACACCTTGAATAAAAAGTTTTATTGAAAAAAATGCGCAACTAGAATTTTTGACTAATTTTAGCAATATTTGGGAGTGTTCGAAAAAATATTTTGCCTGCGGCGCGCGTAAATGATTTTTGGTCCTGCAATACTAAAATGTCACGAGACCACTCATGTATTATATTTAAATTATTAAGTATTTACCTAACATGTTGTACCGTGCGAGCAAAAATTATTTGCATCAAAGAGGGCCTTGCATCTAAGGACGTAATGCTTAGCCGTGGAGCTTAATACCTGTTGGGTGTCAGTAACTACCTGAATTAACAATCAATCAGTTATTTCGTCATCTTTGACAGTCGTTACAAGTAATTTGATTCATCGCTAATTTTTCCAATTTCTTAAACAATTCACACAATGGGCTTTACGGAACAGCACAAAACATTCATGGTTGAAGCGTATTTTCGAAGCGGGGTTAGAGTAAATGGTGAGAGGCAATACAATCCGGGTTTGTACATAGACGATTTTCACGAACACTTTCCTAGCGTTGCTTTTATTGCTAAGGATTTTATCATTGCCTGAAAAAAAACGTGGCTGTGTTTAGGGAAACAGGTTCTATACAACACAAAAAAGGAGCAGGAAGATCATCTGTAAGAACAATAGAACGTGTTGCAAACGTTCGTGAAATAATGCAAAATACGCCAACAAATTGTATAAGACGACTGTCCCAATAAGTGGGAAGATCTTATGGAACATGCATGGTTAAGAAGCTAATAATAAATTAATTAAGTTAATTTTGTAAACAACAAAAATAAATTTGTATTGTCTACTCATTTTATTACTCATTAGTTCGGCATATCATGTCATAATATGAATCTGACATTTTAACCTAGATTTGGTTAGATAATATATTGTCCCCATATCATTGTGATCTAAACCAAGCCCTGCGTTTTTTAATCCAACCCCTTTGATGCAAATAATTTTTGCTCGCACGGTATACTGAATTAGTTTCGATGGGCAGTTGTAATGAAATTTGACATTGTTCATAATAATATTTACTTGCTACGGTTAATAAAACGTATACTCACCACTAAAAATCAGTACTGTTAGTTCTGAAAAATTTAACCAGCTTCTAGTGTGATATTGTTCTTGTCATTTAACATTGCATATGATTATCTATTATACAACATGGTTTAGGGAGATAGTAAAATTAATCCATCTTATAACATATATAAAACAAAGTCGCTGTCGCTGTCGCTGTCGCTGTCGCTGTCGCTGTCGCTGTCGCTGTCGCTGTCGCTGTCGCTGTCGCTGTCGCTGTCGCTGTCGCTGTCGCTGTCGCTGTCGCTGTCGCTGTCGCTGTCGCTGTCGCTGTCGCTGTCGCTGTCGCTGTCGCTGTCGCTGTCGCTGTCGCTGTCGCTGTCGCTGTCGCTGTCGCTGTCGCTGTCGCTGTCGCTGTCGCTGTCGCTGTCGCTGTCGCTGTCGCTGTCGCTGTCGCTGTCGCTGTCGCTGTCGCTGTCGCTGTCGCTGTCGCTGTCGCTGTCGCTGTCGCTGTCGCTGTCGCTGTCGCTGTCGCTGTCGCTGTCGCTGTCGCTGTCGCTGTCGCTGTCGCTGTCGCTGTCGCTGTCGCTGTCGCTGTCGCTGTCGCTGTCGCTGTCGCTGTCGCTGTCGCTGTCGCTGTCGCTGTCGCTGTCGCTGTCGCTGTCGCTGTCGCTGTCGCTGTCGCTGTCGCTGTCGCTGTCGCTGTCGCTGTCGCTGTCGCTGTCGCTGTCGCTGTCGCTGTCGCTGTCGCTGTCGCTGTCGATGTCGCTGTCGCTGTCTGTGTGCTTAAATCTTTAAAACTACGCAACGGATTTTGAAGCGGTTTTTTTTAAATAGATAGAGTGATTCAACAGGAAGGTTTTTATGTATAACTAGCGACCCGCCCCGGCTTCGCACGGGTGCAATTTCAGTAAGTGGCATGCCGGGTACTAATATATCGGGTTTGTTCGGGTTTGTATTTATACCAGCGGGTTGCAACGCATGCCGGGTACACGCTAGTAGATTATAAAGTCCAATGCTTATGATGGGTTGTACGAAATAAAAATCTTCTACCGTGCAATTCCGGTAACAACGATAGCCTTTTTTTGAGTGATACTAATTGGATTATTTTTAAAGTTTATCGCAAATCTTAAGATTTTGTGAGATTTTTAGTTCTCGCAGAAAAATCTCTCGTCTCGCGAAAACGAGACGAGACGGAAAAAAGCGTGAGTGAAACACTAAACTTAATACTGAAAATTGCGTTTTTTAAATGTAACTTCTGTACAAAAGGTTTTATCTGCGTTAGTGAGTGTATTAGCCAATGTATTGCCTTGACATTACTTTCTTTGACAATTATTTATTTATTAATTTCTGTTTGAATTATACGTCATACTTTACATGATTTTCAAATCTATTGTTAATTTAATTAGATAAGTGAATTTATTTTTGAATTTCAGGTTAACTGAACACCCCGAGTTTCCATTCCCGAAGAACTAACGTTATATAGAGGCCAATTTTTTGTGCACAAAATGTTAAGGTTTACAAATAAACCATTAAAATAGATTCTTGTTTTTTTTTTAATACTTTTTTACTGAAGAAACTGTCTACCTGTCCACCATATGAAATGCTCCTCTTGACGCATACCCAGTTAAAACTGGTGGTGACTACCCAAGTAGCATTTTTAGTGGAAGAAACGTAGCGGCCACGAAACTAGTAACTTTAATGTGTATTGCCAAAGTCACTACCACGTGGTAAAAATGGTTCTATTACGTGGATGTCACCAAAATGGGGAACACTTTTTTCGTGGCAGCCACGTCCCAACGACGTTTTCAGATTTTATACAATGACGTTTAAGCCACGTTGCGATTACGTGACGAAAACGGGGGGGTATAGTGGCCGACACTAAAAAGAAACTTGACTGCGCTTGTCTATTGGTTAAATATTTTTATGTATGTCGGTCTCTTTCTTACATATTATTTATCTAATTTTCCATACTTTTCCTATAACTACTTACTGAATAATTATTGTAATATTATTAAAAACATTTCATCATTTCAAACATGAACCTGTAGAAAGTAAGTTCCCAGAGCATAAAATTACAACGATTCAAAGTTTACTGTCAAATATGGGTGTTATAATTTGAAATATAAGCTTGCGCCGTTGGAAAATTATATATTTAAAAAAAAGTTATAAATCCATAAATTTCGAAAACCCGAATATTATGTATAAATAGGTTCGTCTATAGTTTTATATCAATCTTGGTTACCTCAAACTAATAATTATGTATTGACTCACGAAATTTAATGCAGCACAGATGAGAAATAATATTTTTTTTTATGGCATGTTTATTTTTCTCATAATGGCGGCCCAAATTTATTTGTAAACATGTCTGCTTTTAAAGGCGATAATTTTAAATTCACATAACCCTAAAATGTGTATTTAAAGTGGCAGAAACTAAAAATATTTCACTCTATAGTTACATTCATCAAACAAGTGGCCAATGGAACAAATCTGTCAACTGTCCGGCCACTACAAAGTAGCAGCAACACTGCGGCCACCTTGATTCGCCACGTTAAAGTTCCTAAAACGCCGTTGCCACGTTGCAAACACCTTGTTCCGCCAGTTCAAAGTTATAACCGGAAAGAGTTCTTGTCGGGATACAGTGTTGCCAGTTTATTACAATGAAGTCGATAAATTTCAAATTGCACTAATAAACCTTTAAATTTTTATGTACCTATTAATGTTTACTAAAAATATAGGGCAAATTATTTAATATATATCATACTTTTACGATAACTAAATTGTTACAATGTATTACAAATTTTTCAGTTCCTTTATTAGATTTTTTAAACTTGCTCTGACATCACTGTCGGGATCTAACAACATAACCTCCAAATTGAAATAAATAACAAATACTTATTTCATGTCAATGTGTGGCGCTTTTTTATTTTTATTTCTATTATTTAATAAATAAATAAATAATCTGAGATGCAATATGTTGTTCGTCAGTACAGAGGTCAGAAAAATCTTCATCAGGAACAGGAACAAACAAACCGTCAATAATATAGTATCATGAACACAATTTATTTTAGTTTCAATTTCGTCACAATGCGTATGATCAACATCTTCAAAATCGTGAAAGGCAATGGATTTACTATTCGCTTGTACTGAGGTTGAAAGCAGAGCTCGAAATTTTGTATGATTTTTCTGTACTGACGGTAGTTGCTGCTTATTTACAGGATAGTAATATTTAAGTGTGGCACTTTCCGCGCTTTCGTTTTGTTGTTTTAATTTCCTATAAAATGTTGTCGAATGTCGGAGAGTGTTCCGACGATTTTTATTGTTACCCGTTCTACACAAACACTAAATAAAGTTAGTAATAATAAGTACCTACGCTAATACGACAAGAGTCCAACCCCAACTATGGAGACGGAGGATTTTGATTTTCTTTTTAAGATGAAAGAGGGTCCATGTACGAATCAGATCACTATTGGGTAACGGTTACTTCATAGTGGATTTTGACGGTAATAAAGACTTTGCAGTGAGTTTGATTCCATGCAAAATGTGGAAATCACTTATGGGCGTAGCAATACCGTGGTGATAGTATCCACAATTATATAATCAAGTGCCGTCACATTAAAGGTTTGTAAAAGGTTTTCGAAACGTCGCTAAAACTATTAAACCCACTATATGGTTATTACCACTTGCAAGTAATATTTGGTGGTTGCCGTTACTTTTAATTTCCACTTTATAGTTTGGATAATTTTAAGGTCATTCCGCTTAGTGTTCATAACGTTTCAGCCACCATATCAGACCACCAAAAAGTTATGAAACTATTGAGTGGCTTACAGAGGTGAGAATTACGTAATTGCGACTACGCCAATATAAAATAAACATATTATCACTGTAAAATCTTAGATTTAGTGATCATTACGTAATAACCACTTGGTCAAAGTTGCCGTATAAGTTTTTGTCACTATTAATGCTACTTGGGTAGTTCTTAACAGTCACTTCAACGAATTAGAATCTATTATGGACCAATTGAATGCAGACTTTGCGGTGAAGAAGACGAAACTGTCTTTCATATCATATAGGGGACGGTTGCCTATATTAAACCGCCACCTAAATTGGACCACAGTACATTTCTCCGAAACTAAACAAGTGCCATATCATCTGGCAACACTGTAACATACTTCCACTCAGAACCTTTGATCGGCAACAAACTCAACTAGTTGGCCGTTAGTGCTTGGCGTGTACAGAGCAAAACGTAATTTACACAATTTTAATGCAATATTTTTAGGCTTTTCCTAAGAATTTACCTTAGCTCTAAGCAAAATATTTTTATGGAAGTTATCAAAAAAGTTTTTCTCTTTCTATTTTTCCTATTACCATGCCATATTTGTTTTTTCTTGTTTCTTTCCTGGGTGGTTTTGTAAAACACGTGGTAGTTGCTTAAATTGGACCATTGGGTGATTGCCAAAATTGAACCGGTCCAATTTACGCAATTTTTCCAAATTGTGCAGAAATAATTTTTCCCTTTAAATAAGTTAATGTCATGAACTAACACCATTTCAATATTGCTAAAATCTTTTTTCTTTGAGTTAAAAAATGAAACTATGACTGGTCCAATATAGGAAGCTAATAGGTACTTTTTTTTGCATTAGGATGTCTTCTACCGAAATTTTGATTGTAAATTTTGATGTTTTTTTGAAATATAAGTTTAAAACTTCCTATACCAACAATTTTATTTTTTATTTATTTATTTAACACCTAAGCTTCCGATTTAAATCATGTGGTCCAATTTTGGAACCCCCAGGTGCAATTTAGGCAACCGGTTTCCTATGTTGAACCACTTGCAGAGGTTTTTTTATAGCCTGGTATATCATAGAAACTTTGAAATAAAATTCTGCAAAAAATCCTGCAGTTGAACAACATACTAAAGTATACTAAGGTAAAGAGTCAAGATCGATTGTGCGTTATTATCAGGATCTATGATAAGAAATCTGGAAATTGGTCCAATATGGGCAACCTTCCCCTACAGCTGCGAAACACTAACCTGCAAAGAATTCAAAATCTGCGGAAATATCAACGCGGCGACAACCTTCCGCATAACAAACTTGGTAGGAACCTATTGGACCTCGCAGAAGAAACAAACCTTTTCTAACAAGACTGGGGCGCACAATAAGCCAAAAGGGTGCGGCAACGTATATTTACAGCAGGAAAAAGACAAACAAGCATGTTAATTGGTGAAGCAAAAATGACATTAGGAAATGTCATAACTGTCAGAAACAGCGCCGCTATCGTGCTAACCTTGAGCCGAGAGGCGGGACGTTTAAATTCCTATAGTTTTGTTGTTTTTTTTTTGGCGAAATATTTTAAAGTAATATTTAAACCAAAAAACTATTCAAAATTCCGTTAGTTTACTTTATATGCAGTAAAAATCAAATAGCAGGATTTAAAAATAACCTGTTTAAAATAAAATCCTTTAAAGTATTGTTAATCTAGCCTGGAAGAAAATGAAAAATAAAACTCGGAAATGCACATCACATAATTTTATTAAAATGTTAAAAAAAAATTACAATTACCATTTGAGTCTGTCTTATAATTCCTTGTAATCTGCTTTTCGAGTTCCTTGTGTACTGATTTTTAATCCACTTATTCTCTACTTGAAGTTGTCTCAGGAATGTGTGTATTTTCAATAAAAATACCTATTTCTATTGTACTTATTGTCAGCCCTGGAAAAGTGGAAAGGCCTGGGTAAAAACTTTTTATAGGCAACCTAAAGGTGATAAAGCTGTTAATAATTAATAATAAATTAATAAATAGCTGATCTAAAATAAAAATACCACAAAAAAACACTTCAGAGTTGGTTAAAATAAATTTATTTTTTACTCGAGTTCAGTAGGTAGGTAATCGAGAAAGGTTTAAAAAGATCAAGAAATAGGTCGTATAATATATATAGTAATAAATCGATAAGCAATAATAAGCAAGATTTATAGTAATTTAACAAACTAGTGGATTATTAATCGCTATTTAATATACGCGTTAGTTACAATATTTTTCCGTCGATTGTCTTGTTAATAGATTATATATTTTTTTATATACAACCAAACTACATATTATAACAAATTTTTGAATTTTAAACTTATTGACATCGACAGAAACTATGGCAACGCCATTGTGTACGCGGCAGTGCGTGCTTTGTAGTATGTTTGGTTGCCTAAAATCGTTTATTAATAAAAAAACTCATGCCTTCATAGGGGCCATTAATGTATGATTTTTTATACATTAATTAAGATTGTAAATACACGGTCGACGGAAAAATTATTATCGTGGGTTTAGTAATTAAAAGATGCATAATCAAACAAGTGTTAATAAAACTTTGTTTTACATAGTATTTAAGCAACCAAAAACCGTTTAAAAACAGGTTATTATTTTGGCAGTCAATTTGGATTTTAATAATAATAATATTAATAATAAAAATAATAATAATAATTTAATTGATTCAGCCGATACTAGGTGGAAATCCATAATTATAGTATTCTGGGATACAGTAAAACAAAGTTGAACTTGTAAATTTCCACTATATTAAACAGAAAAATGACATGTTTTGCTAACACTGTAGCTTCGTCAGATGACAATGATTTAATAGAGCTGAAAGTAAAAATTTTTATTTTATTTTCTAAAAAATCAGCAATCATCCTCTTTTCAAACAGTTTCTTTATTGGCATAGGTATGTTCATGACGTCTTAACATGTTTTCTTGGTACTGATAGACAGTTAAAAGTCTTTTTGGAATATTAACAGCCTACACAAAAATATCAAGTTTACAATAGAACACGAAAGTGACAATTCTATCAATTTTCTTGATTTAAATATTAAGAGAAAAAATGATAGACACGTTTTCTCCGTTTTCCATAAACCACCTCATACTGATACTATCACAAACTACGTTTTCAAAAATACCTATTTTATAAAGTTACCTTATACAGGGTCAAAAATAAATAAACTTTGCATCACATGCGACCAAATTTTAATAGCCCAATTTTGATTTTGTAGAAAAACACACATTTAATATGGCGCTACTTTAAAGAAAATGTATCTGATATAAAGCATTGTCAAAACTAAGAAGTTTTATGTAGGTTGCGTTGAGTCTTACTTTGCAAAAGTGGTGCAATTTACAAAATATGGGTAAAAAATTAAAATTATCTTATGCAGCTGAAATTTTGCATGTTGGCTAGAAACTGCATTTAAAAAAACTTTTTCCAATAACTTTTTTCGATATTTTCAGAAATAACTCCACTTTTAAATTATTATTTGGAAAAAATTAAAATTTGACAGATAATGCGAATCACTTGCCTACTATTTTTTTTTTTGCTTAATTTTCATCTCGATCGAAGCAGAACTTGATGCAAAAGTCAAATTTTGAATAAAGCTATTAATAAAAAAAACCCATATGATGCGGACTTTACTGGTGACACTGTATATTGAAAACAACAAAGGACCCAAGATGCTACCTTGGGGTACACCACGCTTAAATTAATTAATTTTATCATATCTTTTATTGGTTTAACATTTTTAGCATATTTTATAATCTGGCCCACTGCCCTTACCAAGTGAGAATTCATACAGGGCTAGGAAAAATTAACAGAACGGTCGATTATTTCAAAATATACAGGGGCTATCAAAAACGTCTTATATGAAAAATGTAGGGCTGTTAAAAATCTACATATCGGTGATAAATTGAAATATACAAGGTCGCCCACAAAGTTGTGGAGAATGATAGTTATATTTTTTTAAATAGAACACCCTGTATATTTTTACTTATTTTGATTGTCGACGCAATTTTAAACATTTTTAATTAATCATGTGTTATAGGTACAGGGTTATTTTTTATATTTGCGTACCCACCTACAGGGCTTAATATAAGTGACAGAAAAAAACTTTTAATACAAAAGTTGCATAATGTTTCCCGTCATATCTTTTAGACTTATTTAAAAAAACATCTGCACATCGGAAAGTTAAAAAACAAATGAAAGTCTTCTTTTTTTAAATGGAACACCCTATATATTTTTTACCAGGGCGAAAGATCTCTTTCTCCTGATTTCAAAAATATATAACATGTCATCATTTAATCCAGTCGTTTGTGAAATATTTGAGTTTTTCATTAATTGAATTGACTATAATCTAGTCGGCGTTCCGTATACTTCAACGTGACATATTTGTCACTTAAATTTAAATTGAAACATGCAGCAAAGAAAATAACTTATGATTTATAATTTATGATATAAAGTAAAGTAAATTGCTGTTGAACTACAGCTATTCGGTTGTTATTAGAGTAAAAAAGACGCACTATTTGAAGTTTGTCTTCTTCCGAATATCCCATTTTCCTTACTGAATCTTTCAATTTAAAGTAAAGTGACAAATATGTCACGTTGAAGTATGCGGAACGCCGACTAGATTACAGTCAATTCAATTAATCAAAAACTCAAATATTTCACAAACGACTGGATTGAATGATGACATGTTATATATTTTTGAAATCAGGAGAAAGATATCTTTCGCCCTGGTAAAAAATATATAGGGTGTTCCATTTAAAAAAAGAAGAATTTTATTTGTTTTTTAACTTTCCGATGTGCAGATGTTTTTTTTTAATAAGTCTAAAAGATATGACGGGAAACATTATGCAACTTTTGTATTAAAAGTTTTTTTATGTTACTTATATTAAGCCCTGTAGGTGGGTACGCAAATATAAAAAATAACCCTGTACCTAAATTCATTACTTTCCTAGAAATCGGCGTTTCAAATAATAACGTATTACGATGCGATTTTCGAACATAGTGAACAACAAATAAGGCACGACCATGTTTACTAATAAATAATTAATAGTTTGACATCTGAAACTCAAATTCTGACAGAAATAGAAAAAAAGAAAATAGCATGGCATTTTTACTTACTGAAACAGAGAGAATTGATATTTTAATTTTAAGGGGGTTTGGCGATAAACAGAGATCATATCAGGAGGTATGTAATATTTACAATAATTTGCATCCAGACAGGCACATTAAAAAAAATGCAGTTTTTCGAACTATTGAGCGTTACAGAATGACTGGTACTGGAAGACCTAGGACTGCTACCTCCGAGGAAAAAAAGCTGGACATTCTGCTTGCGATAGAAGAAAATCCCAAACAATGCACCTTGCAAGCTTGCTTTGGATCATGAAATTGATCAAAAATCTGTACGAACCGTTCTTCATACTGAGAAAATGCATCCATACAGAATTAATGTTGTACAAGAACTTTTTGACGTTGACTGTGATCGAAGGCTAGAATTTTGCGAAATAATGACTAGAAATATGGAAGAAAACCCGAGTTTTTCAAACAATATTGTGTTTTCGGATGAAGCAACTTTTACACTACACGGAATGGTGAATAAACAAAATTACCGTTACTGGGCGCGAAATAACCCTAACTGGTATGAAGAGCTGCATACACAGTTCCCAAGAAAAGTTAATGTCTGGGCTGGATTGTTTGCGGGACATGTAATTGAACCATTTTTTATTTAGGGAAATTCGAACGGTGATCGATATCTCCGACTTCGTCGGCAAGAAATAGTTCCAGCTATAAACAATTTAAATGCTGATATTAACTTAACCTGGTATCAGCAAGATGGAGCTCCTCCGCATTTTACTCGCGAAGTTAGAGAATTTTTGGATGTCACGTTCCCAAATCGATGGATAGGAAGAAGAGGGCCTATCGAATGGCCTTCACGGTCCCCCGATCTTTCGCCAATAGATTTTTTTTATTGGGGTCACCTGAAAAACATAGTTTATCAAAATAAATCCAATAATTTAGAAGAATTAAGAATGAAAATTGTCAATGAAAGTGCGAGAATAACAAGGGAAATGGTTTTAAACACCCAAAGACATTTTTGCGATAATTTGTATCATTGTCAGTTAGTAAATGGGGGTCATTTTCAACACTTATTAAAAAATAGAGCCGTTTTGCCATGATTTGTTATACGTTTAAAGTTAACTTAATAAATTGTTTCTTAAAATTTATTTTGTGTTTTGTAGCTGATCAATTTATGTAGGAAACTCCTAATGAATTTAGTCGACAATCAAAATAAGTAAAAATATACAGGTTATTCCATTTAAAAAAATATAACTATCATTCTCCACAACTTTGTGGGCGACCCTGTATATTTCAATTTATCACCGATATGTAGATTTTTAACAGCCCTATATTTTTTATATAAGCCGTTTTTTGATAACCCCTGTATATTTTGAAATAATCGACCGTTCTGGTAATTTTTCCTAACCCGTACAATTACCAATGAAAACTGAAAAAACCTTTTTTTTCCACCCACACTGTATTACCTATTAACTATGAATTACTGCCAAAAAGGCTAATAAATTAATCTATTATTAATGAACTTGCTATTATAAAAAAAAAACTCAAATTGAATGGGAATACAGTCCATGTCTTTCAGACTATTAAATTTTGGTCTTGTCTATTTTTCCAGCACCTTTCTATGGATTGTTTTGGGTAATTTTTTAAAATTTATTATTATTTTAGTATCCTTACTGATAGATAGATAACACTAAGTATTTTGCATATTACTTATTTATTTTCGTAAGGCTATTATAGGGTAACTTGGGATACATTTATATTTTATAAATATGTTCAAAAAAATAAACTGTCTGGGAGCATGTTTATTAAAGTGATTTTTGTTTCAATACGTTTCATACAACTTTCAACACTACTGCACCAAGTTGCTTGGTTTTGGGATATAAATAAATCGCCTGAAATATCACGGCTTTATAAAATATACAGTCTGTAAACATATCGTCGGGTTACAAGCAAAACACATTAAGTCAATTTTTTTCAATTTTGACTTAGTTATGCCATCTGGTCACCTTTTCCATATTTTCGTTATAGCACAACCCACTAAGTCACTTGAAAATTTCTTGGGGTTTCATATTGCAAGAATAATATTTAAATTAAGTCAAAAATACGATATTCTGTACTGGCAAAATACACTAACTGACTTAGTGGATATTGCTTGTACGCATTTTAGGCACACGCGAAGCGAAATGGCGACTTAATGTATTTTGCTTTATTTGACTTGTATGATCAGTGGCGTATTTAGGGGGGGGGGGGGAGGTCCGAGGGGTCTGGACCCCCCCCCCCCCGTGGGCTCAACATTAAAAAAAACTCAGAACAGATCAGATGCCTTGTTGCATTTAATTTCTAATTTAAGTGAGTAAAATAATATATACATGGTGATTGATAATTCGATTAATTCCTCGCAGGAGGTAATTTGTGATTTTTTCTTAAATATGACCTATTCCGAAAATGCTTGGTTTTCGAGTTATTTCAATTTTTTTCTTGTTTTTTACCTGCGTGTCTAATTTATTTAATTTAAAAAAATTGAAATGATGTTCACTTAGTTTTGTAATTTTTTTGCAAACTAAAACTATTGGCAATACTTTGTTTTTACAAATAATTAAGTAACTGTGTCACAGATAACAAAACAACATGGCCAAACTTGGCAAAAATAACTTGAAAAACAATCATTTTCGGAATCGGTCATATTATGTAGAAATATATATTTTTAAACATAAATATTTAAAAAAATATATATTCCCATTATTGCGTTTATATTTAAAAATTTCTTAATTTCTTCCTTTTTTGGGTTCAGCTATCAAAACATAGAAATTATAAATTTTGATAGTTCAAAATAGGGCGTGGCACCGAAAAAATTTTCGCCTGTGGCGCTTTTTTAAAGAAAGAATGGAAGAAAGCAAGATAAAGCAAAAGGTATAGACCCCCCTCGTGGCAATATTCTAAATACGCCACTGTGTATGATCATGCAGAAAAGTCGTTATTTCTATTTGGAATTCTTACGGAGCGGATCAGTCTATCTTGTGCAGTGTTTGAGTGTTATTCATAATGAGGCGTGTTGACAAAATATTTCAACAATTGAGGGCCCAGCAAAATTGCACAAGTAAGTTCGTAGGCAATAAGTACAAAGTCAGATACATTTTGTTTTATTTAGTTAGGGTTTTAAGTTAGTGTTTTGGTTTTTTGTGGTATAATTTTGAGTTTTTTCTGATATACACATACATATACCAAGCTTACACGAACTTGGAGCGTATTTACCCAAAGTGAGCAATTAAACCATTTTAACGTGATAATACACATGTGTAAACACCTTGTAAACTTGGTAATACATAAATATCGCGGAGCGACAAGGAAGAGGTCAGAAGTGCTTTAACAGAAAAAAAATACTGGAGTTTTGAAACTTGGTGCATAAGTACATGTATGTGACCTACACATAATGTTATTTGCGACCTTGGCAAGCCGCCACTAGCGCCTCCATTTTAAAAAAATGGCGTCCAAAATCATTTTTTTTTTACCGTACCCTAAGGTAAAAAATAGTTATTACAAAAATTATAGATGGGAAAATTCTCTACAACTTTCATTTTTATAAATTTTTTTGTGCGATTAATAGTTTAAGAGTCACATTGATATAAGCTAGGGAAAATTATTTCAAATCGACGCGGCGTGTAAAAAGTAAATGACTTTTCGCACTAGTGCGTTAAGGTTAAACTTTTCATATTAAAATGGGTGTGAAAAGGATATATTTCCACACGCTCGCAGAAAGCATTTTACCGGTGCAGGAATTCGTTTTTTTTTTGTTAAACGACTCTACTTATTTTTTATTTACAGACTCTAACCCGCAAGAGCATCTTTCTCAAAGTTATTTTTTATGTATTAAGGATTTTTGCTTTTAGTTTGTTAACAATTATTTTTATTGCAATAGGTACCAATGGTTTTTTTTTATGTATTTCATGTTGTCACATTTGAAAAATTATAGCGAACAAAACAGAATAAGTCTATTATTTCAAAAAAATTTCATGTAATATCCACTAAGTCAAGCCTAACATGTAAAATACATTAAGTCAGTGCATCGTTTAACAAAAACCCAAAAAATAAATATTTTGAAAATTTAAATTAAATTGCTTATCTAGTTATTATTCCAGAGACATGTAAAAAATATTATGAAACAGTGCCTAAAATGCCAAACCCATTTTAAGTCATGTTTATACAAAAAAGAAATTTTAAAGAATCTTTCCAGCCAAATTACTCAAAAGCGTATATTTTGACTTAGTGCCTTTTGCTTGTAACCCGACGATATGGCTTAAAATATTTAAAGTGCATAATATATTTATTTTACGACTTTATATTAAAATACTCAATACAAGGTATGTAAATTTAAAAAAATAATTATATTAATCGGCTGTCAAAAAGTTAAACGATGAATGAAGGAAACTTGTGAATTAGATGTAAAGTTTATTTATAAATAGCAGAGCGCTTTCGGCTGTGAGAGATGTATCTGCAGATCTTTTTTCTTGCAATGGAAAACACTTCATGGTGTATGTCGATAGACTTTCCGGATGGCCCGTCGTTTGTCAATTTGGAAGCAGGGATCCAGGTAGCAGTCATATTATAAATAGTTTAAGGAAAATATTTTCTGATACCAGGAGTTCCCATAAGATTTAGGTCAGATAATGGGCCCCAATTTAGCTCCTTTGAGTTAAAATTTTTTTTCAAGACATGGAACGTTACATTTTCTCCGTCCACTCCATATTACCAACAAAGCAACGGTCATGCGGAAGCTGCTGTAAAAGCTATGAAAAATTTGATCACTAAATGTACGTACATATAACGGACAGTTAGATGAAAATAAATACCATGCTGGTTTATTAGAGTGGAGAAACACACCTAAAATAGATGGTAGTTCACCTGCTCAAATTTTATATGGACATTCTTTAAGGTCGTTAGTACCGGCGCATTTAAAATTATTTACCAAAGAGTGGAAAGAAGTAGCGAATATTCGAGATCGAAAAGTTGTAGAGCAAATGAAGATGAAGTATTTTTACAATCGGACTTCTAAGGACCTAACCCCAATTCCATTAGGAAGCAAGGTATGGATACAAGACAAAGTAAAAAAACGATGGGATAAAATTGGCGAAGTTATAGAAGTTGGAAACAATCGAAAATATACTGTTAAAGCACCAAGTGGAAGAGTATATATAAGAAATAGGCGATTTCTTCGAAAAGCAGTTCCAAAAGGGGAAGAAGAAAGGAATTATGAGGGGGAGATGTGAGAGATCTGGACTACCGGTTTACCTGAAGGTGTTGTCATTGTCAGTTTGATGTAAAGTAGAAATAATAAAGTTATATTGATAAAGGTCTTCTATTTTAATTAGAGAATATAACATCGGCCATTCTCAGTGCCTACTGTAAAGCAATAATTGAAGTTATACCGGGTGTTTCTCAAAAGACGTTCACCCCTATAACTTTTTTGTAATTATAGATATTAAAATGAAATTTTGAGATTATGCATAAGAAATAAGTCTGCATTTATTGCCATAATTTTCTATTTCTTAACGCTTCCGGTTTGACCGGAAGTAACCTTGACTTTGGTATTTTAAATGGGACATCTTGTACATTTTTACTTATTGGGATTCAGCATAACATTTTGAGTAAAATGACACCTCACTGTAATTTTTTGACGTGTTATAACATTTTTATGTTTATTTTTTATTTTCATCTAAAGTGCTACAAATTATATAAATCTGTTAATTTGTAGTCAAGTACTTTATGAAAATTAAAATTATGTCATAATAATGGAAGTTCCAGAAGCGTTTATAAAAAATTAAATTTTGTGTTCTTGACCGCAATATATGGTTTTAAATTAAAATTGTTATGTCATTCGTTTATTAAACTTAAATTGTAAATCAGATAAAATTGTTAGTTTTACTAGAAATGAACAAATTGATTGATTGATTTTTGGAGTGACCAGAAAAATTCTTCGGAAGCCGCAAGATTGTATGTTTTATAAACTAATGACATTACAACTTCAAATTAAAGCCATATTGCTTTTCAAAACCATTTCATTGTTTTTCAGAGCTGCCGTTATTATTCTTTAGAAAATATTAATAATGCATAACACTTTTAAATTTGCTATTGGGATTTAAGGCAAATTTTTCAGTGTCAATTTGAAAATAGCATAGGTGTATGATATCAAATTGTTGGAAAAAAAATGCTAGTTTTAAATATCCTAGTGAACCACCAGCGTTCCATTTAGAAAAATGGAGCAAATGTCAAGAAAACATAATTTAATTTTTTAAACGCTTGTGAAACTTAGAAAGTCAATTAATATGACATAATTTTAATTTTAATACTATACTTTGACTATAAATTAACAGATTTAATTATTTTGTAGCACTCTAGATTGAAAATAAAAAAATAAACACACAAATGATATAACACGTCAAAAAATAACAAATGAGGTGTCATTTCACTCATAATGTTATGCTGAACCCAAATAAGGAAAAATATACAAGATGTCCCATTTAAAATATCAAAGTCAAGGTCACTTCCGGTCCGGAAGTGCTAACAAATTGAAAATTATGACAATAAATGCTAACTCATATCTTATTATGCATAATCTCAAAATTTCATTTTAATATCTATAAATATAAAAAAGTTATAGGGGTGAACGTCTTTTGAGAAACACCCGATATGTGTACCGGGTGGTCAAATAAGCGAGGAAGTCGGCTTTATCTCGGAAACCATTAATCGTACAACTTTCGGAAAGATTTTTTTATGAGTAAAGTGGTCAAGAGAAATTGCTGGAAATTACTTTTAAGTTCCTTATTTCGCCGCAAGGGGGCACAATTAAAAATTGTTTTTTTAAATTCTAAATTTCTCCGAAAATTCCCATATTATGGTATAACTTTGATTACATCATTGGAAAGCTTAGACAATTCTGCATCATTTTGGTTTAAGGCTCATTGGCGTACCGACCTTGATAAGAGTGGGAGAAGCTATTGAAAGTGTAAACATTAAAATCACTGTAACTTCTAAAAGAGTTATCCGATTTTACTAAATTTAAGCTTGTTTGGAAGGGGAAAATAAGTATCTACAATTGCCGTATCCAACAGCACAAGATAGTGTTTAATAAAATTGCTAGAGGGCGCAATTTGTAATAATAACAGTTTTTTCGATTTTATCCCGAAAATTCAAATCATACGGTATAACTATGACATCATAATTGAAAAGTAGATGAAATTTGCAAGAAAAGATGTGAAGACTGCAGTTCGATATCTTTGTTCGTTTCAGAGTTATTGCCAAAACAATAATGTTTAATACAAATTGCGCCCTCTAGCGATTTTATTAGAAACTATGGTGTACCATTAGATACGACAATTGAAGTTACTTCCAAACAAGCTTAAATTTAGTAAAATCGGATAAGTCGTTTAGAAGTTACAGCGATTTTAATGTTTACACTTTCAATAGCTTCTCCCACTCTTATCAAGGTCGGTACGCCAATGAGCCTTAAACCAAAATGATGCAGAATTGTCCAAGCTTTTCAATGATGTAATCAAAGTTATACCTTAATATGGGAATTTTCGGAGAAATTTAGAATTTAAAAAAACAATTTTTAATTGTGAAATGTGATGAATGAAAAATTGTGTGTGTGAAATGAGGAACTTAAAAGTAATTTCCAGCAATTCCTCTTGACCACTTTACTCATAAAAAAATCAAAAGTGCAGACATTATTCCGAGATTAATTTCTAGTGAAAATTTTCAACAATTTTTATGTTCATGGGCTAAAGATTTTTCTGTAAATCATACTCAGTTAAATCACTTTACGGGTTTAAATAATCATTTACATTTAAAATTACCTTCTGATGCGCGGACAATATTATCGACAGTATGCCGAACTTGCATTAAACAAATATGACAACCAGTTCTGGGAAAACTGGCGAATTTTGTTATATATAGGTTTATTATTATATATACATATTGGCCCAACATATAAAAGGCGGGATTTTTTTTATATTGGTACAATATATGTTTTTCATATTTATACTATATTGAAAATAAATATTGTTCCGATGTGAATATTTAATGTTTATCCAGTATTTAATATAAATATAAGACCAATATTTATTTTCAATATAGTATAAATATTAAAAAACATATATTGTACCAATAAAAAAAATCTCGCCTTTTCTTTGTTGGGCCAATATGTATATATAATATTTTACCAATATTGGTGTGCTACTGGGGTTGTTGGTTGGCTAGAAACTATTATATTCATCATCTAACATATTTTATGTAGAGGGTTAAGTAATTATATTACCTAAAAGAGAAATCAAAGCTAATCAAATAACTAGATCAGTGGTCAACACCAAAGTGAGGATTTTTTTTTTAATTAAAAATCGGGCAATAACGCATATCGATCTTTGCTTAGTATTACTTTAGAATAACTCAGATGTGACTAGCCATTTTCAAAAATTTAAATATTTTTTAGTGGATTTTCATTTTAACTAAGTCATACATCAAAATTTTCCCCAATCTGTAGAAAGAGTCTCTAATATTTTTTTTATTCGACATTTATGAGGCATTTTCACACTCTGGCTACACAACTGACTATGACGTTTGTGCTTTCCCTTAACGTCAGCAAGGTTTATAATTAAATTCAAGACAGAACATTTGCTTGAATGAAAAGTTATCTAATATTTGACAGAAAAGACCACTTAGCCTTTATTGATAAAAATATACGAAGGAGATTATGTTATCACGACACCTTTATATTTCTTTATTTTTAGTCTGTTGTTTTTATATCAGCCTGTCCTGTACAGCGGCGATCGGCAGTTAAATACAACACCTGCTTTAAAAGACAAATAAGGTCCGAAAACATTTGCATCACTACAGGTTGGGTGGGTGTCACTATTATCATTAGGACATTATGTCATTGTATAAAATAAGATTACAATTTTTTTTGTCTAAAATTTAACACTTTCTGTATCAGATATAATTATACAAGGTTAGTTGAAATAACCGGAATGGCTAATTTTCTTCAAAGCTCCTAATGCTAAATCAATGAATTTTGGTACCGGTGGATAATTTAAAAAATTGAATTGAAAATTGACAATTGCGACGTTGCCAGATTTTTAGTTTTTTCTGTAACTTAAGCAATGTTTTTTTTTTAAATGTAACCCTACTCTTTTTTTATTGAATTCCATTCCTCCTATCAACATTACCATTTCCTGATAGTATCAAATTTTTATCTCAAATGATAGTTCTATAGGAAAAAAAAAGTTAATTATAGCCTATTTCAGAAAGGTGTAGAGTAATAAAATGGGAAATTCCGTCCAGTTCGGCCCAATTTCGGTGTCGGCCATAGGCGCAGGTAAACTTTGTGCATTAAATTATTTATGATAACTAACCAAAAATTTCAGAGAAAAAATAGTATTGTTTGTAAAATTAAAATTTCAAGTAATTGCGTAAGAGGATTAGAAAAGGTATATTTTCTGGCTTGAAGTGTCAAAAACGAAATATTGTGTAGGGATTAGTTAATTAGTAGATTATAAAGTTACGTTTTGCGTTTAACAGGTACCATTTAACAGGTACGGAGTTTTTATTTATATATTTTTTATTTTAAAAAAGAAATACCCACCCTAGATAAGATTCTAATGGAGCTTGGCCAGGATGACAGTAATCCGTTGATAACAAGAAAACTTTTATGGACCACTTTAAAAAATATGGATTTTATCTGGGAAAAGCATAACCGTAAATCACTTTTACTGGAAAGCGATGAAATTGTTTGCTGGCGACGAAAATACTTAAGAAGTATAAAGCAGTACAGAAGAGAGCAGAAGAAAATCTTTTATCTTGATGAGACATGGATTAATGAATGATATACAGTTCCAAAATTGTGGCAAGACAAAAATATAACCAGTGCTCGCCAAGCTTTCATGGAAGGCCTATCAACGGGTATTAAGGTGCCTTCAGGTAATTGGGAAGAGACTAATAATCGTTCATATTGGAAGTGAAGAGGGATTTTTAAAAGAAGGTTTGCTAACCTTTCAGTCGATCAATATGGGAGATTATCACGAGGACATAAATTCGAATGTTTTTGAGGACTATTTTGGTGAAATGATAACATATCTTCCAGCTGATTCAGTAGTAGTTAAGGATAATGCAACCTATCATTCACGACGCACAGAGAAGACTCCAACTTCATCTTGGAGAAAACAAGAAATTATCGACTGGTTAACCATCAAAAGTATTAAGTTTGAAGATAATTTGATAAAGAAGGAACTATTTCTTATAGCAAATTTACACAAACATCGTTTTATGAAATATGCCGTGGAAGATATAGCAGAAAAACATGGTGTAACTGTGCTGCGCATACCGCCATATCATTGCGAACTAAATCCTATAGAACCTTTATGGGCGCAAGTAAAAACGATTTGTAGCAAGACACAACACGACCTTCAAAATGAAAGACGTTAAGCTACTATTTGAGCAAGCCATTAAGGAAGTGACACCAGAGAACTGGCGAAAAGCAGTCCATCATGTCATTAAAGAAGAGGAGAAAATGTGGGATCTTGACCACCTGATCAATCGGACCGTCGACCCGTTAATTATAACGTCAAGAGGAGATGACAGTTCCTCAGATGACGAAGAATATTATGATTTTTTATAATTTAATTTCTGTATAATTTATTTTTTGTATTTTGTATTTTGTATTTTTTTTATAATGTTTAATAAAAAAATAACTGTAGCTAATACTATGTACCGGGTGGTCAAATAAGCGAGGACGTCGGCTTTATCTCGGAAACCATTAATCGTAGGTACAACTTTCGGAAAGATTTTTTTATGAGTAAAGTGGTCAAGAGAAATTGCTGGAAATTACTTTTAAGTTCCTCATTTCGCCGCAAGGGGGCACAATTAAAAATTGTTTTTTTTTAATTCTGAATGTCTCCAAAAATTCCCATATTAAGGTATAACTCTGATTACATCATTGGAAAGCTTAGACAATTCTGCATCATTTTGGTTTAAGGCTTATTGGCGTACCGACCTTGATAAGAGTGGGAGAAGCTATTGAAAGTGTAAACATTAAAATCGCTGAAACTTCTAAACGACTTATCCGATTTTACTAAGTTTAAGCTTGTTTGGAAGGGGAATATAAGCATCTTCAATTGCCGTATCCAACAGTACACGATAGTGGTTAATAAAATTGCTAGAGGGCGCAATTTGTAATAATAACAGTTTTTTCGATTTTATCCCGAAAATTCAAACCATACGGTATAACTATGACATCATAATTGAAAAGTAGATGAAATTTGCAAGAAAAGATGTGAAGACCGCAGTTCGATATCTTTGTTCGTTTCAGAGTTATTGCTAAAACAATAATTTTTAATACAAATTGCGCCCTCTAGCAATTTTATTAGAAACTATCTTGTACCATTGGATACGACAATTGAAGGTACTTACCTTTTTCTTCCAAACAAGCTTAAGTTTAGTAAAATCGGTTAAGTCGTTTATAAGTTACAGCGATTTTAATGTTTACACTTTCATAAGAGTGGGAGAAGCTATTGAAAGTGTAAACATTTAAATCGCTGTAACTTCTAAACGACTTATCCGATTTTACTAAATTTAAGCTTGTTTGGAAGTACCTTTAATTGTCGTATCTAATGGTACACGATAGTTTCTAATAAAATTGCTAGAGGGCACAATTTGTACTAAAAATTATTGTTTTGGCAATAACTCTGAAACGAACAAAGATATCGAACTGAGATCTTCACATCTTTTCTTGCAAATTTCATCTACTTTTTGATTATGATGTCATAATTATACCGTATGTAAATTTGTAATTTAAAAAACAATTTTTAATTGTGCCCCCTTGCGGCGAAATGAGGAACTTAAAAGTAATTTCCAGCAATTTCTCTTGACCACTTTACTCATAAAAAAATCTTTCCGAAAGTTGTACGATTAATGGTTTCCGAGATAAAGCCGACGTCCTCGCTTATTTGACCACCCGGTACATAATGCCTCATTTTTATTCTGTTAAAATAAAATTATTTCCTTTTTACGAATATCCTACCCGCACGCCTTTATCACACCATTTTCAGTGTTTGTGAATGGACAACAATAGGCAAAACCCATAAATTGACCCAAACCCGGGTGGTACTACCTGCACTTGATGAAAAGAAAGAATTTTGCAATGAAATCAATGCCAAATTATGAAAGTGGCTTAAATATTCGTTGGGTCACTCTGTAGTCCATTTGCATACCTAATGAGCTTTTATTACTCTACACCTTTCTGAAATAGACTATAGTTACAACTCTAACTCTAAAAAATCCAATCTATTTCCATTTAAAAACGTTTCAAATAATATGAAAAGGAAGGTTGGTAGACATAATGTACCTAATAGTATCGATAATGATAATAACAACAAACAACTACGAACAATAACATAGCAAGTAAAAATTACTTACATATTATCGGTTTCAGAATCAAATCAATGTAGTGTATATAACAGAAAATTAGCCGTTCCGGTTATTTCAACTAACCCTGTATATTATATAAACATAACGTATAGGACCTAACAAGACAAATATTCTTTTTAATTTGGTTCGAAAAAAAAATAATACTTGATTAAATAAACTAGCAATGCAAGTTGGACATCAAAATTTAAGACTTCCTCCATATCATTGCCACTTTAATCCTATTAAAATTGTTTGGTGGGAATGTAAGCGCTATTATGATGTAAAAATAAGTTCTATGCATCCTGTAACAAATGATGTAATTTTGGGTTTGTGCAATAAAACCATAGACAATGTAATAGTAAAAAAATGGAAAAATTATGTTACACCAGACATAAGAAAAATTATGCTACACACTCTAATACAATTATAAATGATCTGTGGAAACTGGAAATATTTATCGATGCTTCAGATACTTTTCCCCTTATTATTAACTTGGACTGATGGTGATGATCCTTGCGAAGATGATTTATTTTAATTGTATTTTGTTGTGTTCTTATGTTGCATCCGTCTCTATGTAGATGAAGCCTAAGAAAAATCATAACCTTTATTACCGGTAAGTCAAATTAGCTAAATTAATTTACAACGTAGCGCAAATATGGAGAAAAGGACGTAAGGGTCAGCCGTCATTGAACAGATTTTAATTTTTCAACTTTGATTTAAGAAATGCCTAATACAACTATTTTTATTTACTATTTCTTCAACTAGGTTAGGTTAGGTTGGCAGACCTCTGGCATAGTCCAAACAGTCACACGTAGTCCTATAAGGCCCGTTGTGGTACCATACATGTTCCGCGGAACCTATCCGCATCAGCATCCTGATGTAACGCGGCGACGTAGACCGTAGAAGAATTTTCACAGCTCATTGAAACCAGCCACTGCTGTTAATAAACCTAGTGAGTCGACCCAGTTGCAGGCTGTTCACTTCCACTTAACGTAGTAATTTTTCGCAACAAGCCTAATTATACCTACCCTTAAATTATACATTTCTATAATGACCTTTTTTTCTCTCCCCCCTGCTGACTCACTATTGTGGGCTTCCAATTTTATCCGACTTTGTCTTTTGGGTTATTATAATTGACCTTTTCTTTTTATTCAAGTTCATTTCGGATCATTCACTACAACTAGTTTCTTTCATTTTTTTCTAATAATAATATGTTTTTACATTGATACATAGCCTTCTTCAATGTTAATTATCTTTCTGTTGGACTGCTTATGCTTTACGAATGACCTCCCTTATTTAGTTTTTCATTAGCTTTTTTTCACAGTTACGTTTGATGGTCTTCAAATACCGTAGATCGTAACCAAGATCTTTGTGAATGATGAAAGAACTTTCATTGTCTTTATTTGTTTTAAATCACAACGTTTCAACTAGTAAGTATCTTCAATCGTCTTTAGGTGAATACTAAATAAGTAAAGTAACTACAGGACTATTTATACTAGCTAGGTTCACTGTAACTCGGAAGAAGCACTTAAAAAAGAAACTCACCACATCAAGACCGACCTCAACAAAAATGGCTACCCACAAGATTAGTTGCCACAATATTGGAAAATCGTAAGAATCGACCCAACGCGCAAGAAGCAAACAGAGAGGCACAAACAGCACTCAATATTCCGTATGTCAAAGGAGTATCTGAGAAAATAAGAAGACTAGGACAACGATATAACATCAACACCGTATTCAACTCGAGGGACACCCTAAGAAGCCACCTGACAAAGATAAAGCCTACAAGTCAAAAAGATAGAAAAAACTGCATCTACCAGATCCCCTGCGAGTGCGGCCAATCTTATATAGGTGAGACATTAAGACCACTCGAAACTAGGATTAAAGAACACAAAAACAAGAAGTTAAAAGGAGAGACCGAAAAGTCATGTGCAGCTGACCATGCCGGGAAACTTGGTCACCATATCAAGTGATCAGAAGCTGAAATCCTACATAAGGAACCACACTGGAGGAAAGAAAAGTTTAAGGAAGCTGCTGCTATTCACCATAACCCAGGCAGCTTTAGTAAACCATCATTAGACATAAGAAATATCTGGAAACCTTTGTTAGATAGATGTAATCTTAGGATAAGATCGCGTACCAATTGAACGCATGACTGCACCCACCTCAGTTATGCTTCAGTGCACCTAGCTAGTATAAATAGTCCTGTAGTTACTTTACTTATTTAGTATTCACCTGAAGACGACTGGAGATACTTACCAGTTGAAACGTTGTGTTGATGAACAAATACAGACAATGGAAGTCCAAAACTCTTTCATTATTCAAGAAACATCATTGTCTCCAACCTTCAAACAGTCACGAGATATTTGTATTATCTTGGAGCTCCTTTAGGACTGTTTGCACCGTATTTCCTTTTTCTCTATTCTCCTGAAGATAAATGTTTATGCATTCCAAACATATAGAGAATTTACCCTTCGTTAAAACTTTTTACCTTAATTTACCAGTGGAGGAAGACTTTAAGTGTCTTACTTCTTTCCTTCCAAATTTACACTCCACTTTTATTTATTTAAGTTCAGTAATTGTAGTTAGGAAATTATAAATCAAAAACGTAAACTTCTATTATAAGCTACGCGATACAACGCCAACGGTAGCATTGCATGTCGCACGGATTACAAATTCCGAAATTTGCGAGCTTCCTTCTGGTGCAAGTGTACCAGCGCAATAAAAGACACAAGGCACAGACTGGTCTATTACACACAGTGTTTATTGTAATGCAGGCATGTAAATAATACCGAATAAGAGCTTAAATTACGCTAGCTCGCTCCGGCGTTTAGAGCTTGAAATTTTCATAACAAAGCAACGAGGAATATCTCAGACAAGGCCTACTACGTTTCTCGATTAATTCTGCAAAAGGAATAAAACGTTTCGCCTTTCGAGGCATATATTTCACTCGGCTCGAATGCGATTATTATCATATTATTTTTATGATTGCGACCCGAACGAGTATGCAAATGTGACTTCCAATATGTTTCGTTCTTAATTCTGACAATATACTAGCCGTAAAAGGTTTTACGTTTGATGCCGATCAGAATCCATTGACGATATTACCTTTAGCCTTTTTGTAGAATTAAATTGAAATTATTTTTTCGTTTTTGAATGGAATCCTGTTGCGAAATGATAATAATTACTTTAAAACCCCATTTTTTATTGGAACCCTATTTTGCTTATTTAAAGTAGGTACGCCTTAGCGTGTTTAAACTAACCTTTTAAAAACGCGCGTGTTTAAAAGTTATCATGGGAACATCAATAACCCGAGAAACGTGTGAAGTCTAAATGTTAACTTTTTAATTATTGATTTGACAGAAATATCTTTTAACGTCAAATAAAATACCGTGAGAGCAATGGTTTAAATCACAATGATATGGGGACGATATACCGTGCGAGCAAAAATTATTTGCATCAAAGAGGGCTTGGATTAAAAAACGTAGGGCTTGGTTTAGATCACAATGATATGGGGACGATATACCGTGCGAGCAAAAATTATTTCCATCAAGGAGGGCTTGGATTAAAAAACGTAGGGCTTGGTTTAGATCACAATGATATGGGGACGATATACCGTGCGAGCAAAAATTATTTGCATCAAAGAGGGCTTGGATTAAAAAACGTAGGGCTTGGTTTAGATCACAATGATATGGGGACGATATACCGTGCGAGCAAAAATTATTTGCATCAAAGAGGGCTTGGATTAAAAAACGTAGGGCTTGGTTTAGATCACAATGATATGGGGACGATATACCGTGCGAGCAAAAATTATTTCCATCAAGGAGGGCTTGGATTAAAAAACGTAGGGCTTGGTTTAGATCACAATGATATGGGGACGATATACCGTGCGAGCAAACATTATTTGCATCAAAGAGGGCTTGGATTAAAATACGTAGGGCTTGGTTTAGATCACAATGATATGTGGACGATATACCGTGCGAGCAAAGATTATTTGCATCAAAGAGGGCCTTGCATCTAAGGACGTAATGCTTAGCCGTAGAGCTTAATACCTGTTTGGTGTCAGTAACTACCTGAATTAACAATCAATCAGTTATTCCGTCATCTTTGACAGTCGTTACAAGTAATTTGTTTCATCGCTAATTTTTCAAATTTCTTGAACAATTCACACAATGGGCTTTACGGAACAGCACAAAACATTCATGGTTGAAGCATATTTTCGATTCTTGCCTTCTCCCGCCACCAATATTTACTTTACTCTACCGCTACTCGACTAATGAAAATAGGTTTGTTCGGGTTTGTCATAAGTCATGTGAATATACAGCATCTTTTCTAGGTTAGATTGTTTGTTGTGGTTCGCGTTTAATACGTTTAAAATGTTTTATAATTATTTCCTGTAGCTAGAAACATCAGGGTGTCTTCCAGTTTTATTCGCGGCGTTATTGCATCTCTCATTTGCGTGGTCACATTTATTTTTAAAGTGATCATGTTCAGCAGTGTCTCAAAGTTTTGTGGAGTCATCCTCAAATACAACTTACTTACTTTCCGTGTCCGGTCAAACTAAAAATTTTCAGTAATTTGCGGCCAATATGGCCTTGTCGTTTGCTAGGTTAATATCGTTCATTGTGCAAGTTTGGTCCAGATGAGGGCATATCAGAAGATGGTTTGGGTCCTGGATGGCACCACAATCACACAGGATACTCGCACCCCCGGTAGTAGTCCCATTTCTGCATGTTGGTCTTGCATCGTGGTATTCCCACTCTCATACGATTTAGGGTTCTCTATACCGCATAGGATTGGTCTCTGCCTGCAGTTAGTTCCCCTTTGGCTAGGGAGTCTTGGTTGTTTGATTGACTCCTCCATTTAGTGATTCGCTTTGATCCTGGCGTCCCCTCCAAGGCCCGTGTTCTTTTCATAAAGCTTTGTCTACATTTAACCCGTCGCACCACTGGTTGTTTTCCGTACAGCGGGTGGCGTGGGTCTGTCTCCTGCTCTTTTTTCTCTTGGTCTGCCGCAACTTCCCTACGGATATGTGGTGGAGCTATGCCGATTAGTGGATATAGTTTCTCTGTTTTAGTCGGTTTCAGGCACCCAGAAACGATTCTCGCTGTTTCGTTTATTGCCACCTCCACCTGCTTTGCATGCGCGGATGCGTTCCATACTGATGCAGCGTACTCCGCTGCAGAGAAGCGTAGCGCCAAGGCAGAAGTTCTCATAGTTTGAGGATTTGCACCCCAGGATTTGTTTGTCAATTTCCTGATTATATTATTTTGGGCGCTGACTTTCCCCTTTGTGTTAACACAGTGTTGTTTAAAGGTTGGGCTGCGATCCAACGTTACCCCCAAGTATTTTGGTGCATGACATTCTTGGAGACGCTCGTTTCTCCATGTTATGTCCAGCTCCCTTCTAGCTCCCTTCTCGCTTCCTTATTGTTAAGGTGAAAAGCACAAACTTGTGTTTTGCTCGGGTTTGGTTTTAAGTGGTTTGCATCATAGTAGGTAGAGAGTTCGTCCAGAGCCAGTGTCAGCTTCTGCTCCACCTCCTCGAACCCTGAACTCTGGGCGGCCATCGCCATGTCATCAGCATAGATGAAATTTTGAGTGTAGTCCGCCATTGGCTGGTCGTTCGTGTAGATGTTGTAGAGGATCGGCGATAGGACACTCCCTTGTGGTAATCCATTTTTCTGATTCCTCCACCTGCTGTTTTTTCCTTGGAGACATACGTAGAACCTTCTGTTGTGTAGGAAATTGCCTACCAGTAATGTGAGTTGGTAATCCCCCGTGATCTCGTATACTTTCCTCAGCAGTTTTCTGTGGTTCACCGTGTCGTATGCAGCTGTAAGGTCAATAAAGGCGACGCCTGTGATTTTCTTGCGCTCGAAGCCATTCTCAATATGCTGGGTAAGGTTCAAGATTTGGCCGCAGCATGATTTCTCGGGTCTAAAGCCTGCTTGCTGATGAATGAATTTCTCCTCCAGTACAATTCCGATACGGTTTAATATTAATCGTTCCAGGATCTTAAATGTATGGCATAGTAGGGAGACTGGCCGAAAATTTTTGGGACAGTTAGGTTCCTTCCCTGGTTTCAGTAGTGCGATTACTCGAACTTTTCTCCAACTTTTCGGGATCTGCATATTCATCACACATGTGTTCATAAGATTTAAAAGCCACTCGGTTGTTTTCGGGCCGAAGTTCTTTATTTGCTTAACTCTTTATTCATCGATGCCAGCTGCTTTATTTGATCGCATGGCAGATATTGCTATTTATTTTCAGCTCAGCCATTTCGAAAGGTTCCTCAAGGAGCCGGCTTTCGCTTTCCGATTGGCGTACCACTGAGTCTCGTGTTTTTCGGCCGAGGGTTTTACCGTTTTTTAGAAGTTTGCTTGCTACCTGGTCAGCTGTCACTTCGATGAAATTATGTGGCGGTTTGGCTGTATCTCCGCTGAGATTCTTCCGTAGTTTTCACGCCCTTCTACTGCTTCCCTTCATATCCAAACTCTCCATTAGGTCTTCCCATTTGGCTTTGCGATTTTCAGCCATGGTTATCATTAACTCCTCCCCTGCCTGGATGGTCTGGCTCTGGCAACGGTCCAACAAAGGCTTAGCTTCCTTAGACATTCCTGCGATGAAATGCGTTCTGCACCCTCTGGGTATTGTTTTTCTTGAGATCCGTTGGACGAGGTCGATGAAAATGTCGTACGTACCAGACTGTGGGGGGATTTGTCCTATCTCTGTGTCGAGTTCTTTACTGAACTGCCCCCAGTCTGCCCTTCTGAAATTGAACCTCCTCTTGAAAGGAATTTGCTCTGGCTTCACTACGGCATCAACAACACAGATGATGGGCCTGTGCTGGCTTCGGGGTATTGGCTCGCCTACCAGCTTCTTGCACTGTTTTGCAATCTTGGCCGATACGAAAATATTATCTGGGTTGTATCCTTTTTTCCACCTACCACTATTGAAAAACAAAACTTATACTCATCTATGTCACCTGCAGCAAGTTCCTTTAAAAGAAAAGCAGATGCTCCATGGATGTTCCTTTTTTTGATCCAATCTCTCGTCCAATTTTTTTTGTTCGATTCTCTTCCTGTTCAACAGCTAAGGTCACTTCATTCAGCATAATGTTAGCAATATTTAGCAAAGACTTCTTCACAATACTACGTCGATGGCTGATGTTCATTGTTGGTTTTATTACGCACTGCATGAATTTAAGAATACACTGCCTACTAACACTACCGTAAATCAAATTTGCGTGCGAACGAACACTCTACCAAATCCGGTAGAGTAGCGTAATTTGGCTAAATAGTAGGCAAGTATTCTCGACCGTTTACTCTACCAATGAAAACTGGCCAATATTGAGTGGGCTACGACATACTAACCGACTGAGCCAACGGCTCTTTGACGACTTTTTCGGTGAGGAGATGAAAAAGCTCTACTTGTTGAGGATTTGTAGTCCATTTCAAGACCACCTACCAACTGGTATATCAACAAATGCAAGTAAAGAACTAATTGATTTATCAGAAGATTCGTCACTAAAAAATAGTTTCAATCGTAAGCAATTAACGAAATTCTGGCTCTCGGTTGCTAGTAACTATCCATGCCTTTTTGATGGCTATGAGAGTGCTCCTCTATTTTACTATCTCATACCTATGTGAGGCCGGATTTTCTAATATGGTGAACATTAAAACTAAATATCGAAATAAATTGGACTTATCAAACTCACTGCGATTAAAAGTAACTCAAGTTGAAGTTAATGTTAAAACTGTAATCGCGAAACATAGGACACAATTTCATCCTTCCCATTGAAATAACTTTTTTGATGTAATTTTTTTTTAAGTAATAAAATTTTTTTTTAAAACTTTGTTACCTATTTGAAAAGTCCTTTATTCATATTGGTAATGGTTAAATTTCCTAGAGGTGGGTCCTGAGTTTGTAAACTTGTATTAGATGGGTCCTAGCCCAGAGAACTTTGGGAACCATTTATAAAGTACCTTAATATATACTTTAATATAAATGCGATTTTAATTATTGTTCTTCCCCTCTAAACTTCATCTAATAAGAACCTATTAATCTATATTAATTATATCCATTTTTGTACTAGAGTTCATCTTTCCTTGTAAAACCCGAACAAACCTATTTTTTGCTCTTCGCTATACCCCAATTGTTCCACGTATTTTTTAACTTACCTTAGTTCAAAACTGGATAATTTCGGAGATACAGAGCAAAAGATTAATTTGGTTTTAGTTTTTCATAGATAATTTTTTTAATAATTGGTATATTGTCACATTTGGCTTGGGGGGTTTTGTGTTATGAAAAATATTAAAATCTGCTTTAATTTTTATTGTTAAATTTAGAGGGCGCCACTTGCGGTAACTTGCACTCATTTAAAATGATATAACTTTTTTGAACCACTCTGTACTGAACTTTTAAATAGACAACCCTAAGAGTAAGCGTTGATTTGAGCAGCCGTTTTTAAGATCTATCGATTTAAAAATTTCACTTCGTGTTTCTCCAGGTCAAAATTATTGTAATAATTGAGCATAAGTTATTATTTTTAAAATACTGTCACTAAAAACTAAAAAAAAACAATTACATAAATGTGTTATTAATTTTATTCTCCAGTCAATAAGACATTCATCAAAATGCTTTTAACAAATGTACAATACAACCTCAATTTTCATGAGCACAAGGATTAATATGTGTTAAAAAAATTAATTGATCTCTTTGGAGCATTGAACAAAGTAAGGACAATGTTTCAAATATTAAATAAGTTTATCTCTAATCATATCAAACATGCATGTTATCTAATATTTACGAGTTTGCATCAGATACAAGTTTTAAACTTTATGATATTTACAACTTTTTTATTGCCTACTTTTGTTTACTTGAGAAGGCGGCCGACCGCAGCTGAGTTACTGTAAGTCAGCTTCTACTATGAGCTACTGTTTTTAAGAATTGTTTGAGGACTATATTCAGGCAAGAACGGCTTACTGGATTAGCTATGCTCGCAATCGAGTCACAGTTAGCCCGCTCATTAAATTATACTGAGATTATAAAAGAGTTCGCCTCTAAGAAAGCTAGAAAAAAAGTAAAACTTTGTAAAGTATTGAGATTAACTTATTTGAAAGCATTAAAAAAATGTCTTAAGGAAATAAAGCGTTCCTTATTTTTCACATTAACAAGCAAAGTCTAAGGGGGGGGGGGGGGGGGGGATTAAGAACGCTTACCCGGAACTCGAAAATACTAGCGCCGGCCCTGAGTATAAATAAAGTAATTTTTTAGTATTGAAAATACTACTGGGTGCGTATATACAGGTCTATTTCATGAAAAATTAACGCGACATGCGACATGCACATAAATAACACGGCGGTGAAGTCTAAATAAACATCCGAGCAGCACAGGATCGATGACATCATCTGCTGAGTATTAATATTGTTTTGTTTTGGGTTTCGGCATTTATTATTATATTTGTTGATATTAAGATAATATGGCCGGGAGAGAGAACAGTTAGTAGATAGTTATTGATGATACTAGTTCGATGAACACTATAATAAAATGGGTGCAACGTTAACGTTTAATTGCACAAGTATTATTAAAAAAGTTCATATCGAACGTGTATCATTCAAAATTTAATCTACGACAGTGCAAATAGATTTTATTCATCTAAATTTCATATAACGTTTTCGTAATTTTTAAAATTTTTAGGTGTCCATATTAGTCGATATCATGGTAACCATGATTGTTTCAATTTCGATAAAATTGGAAAAAAATAAACAGTGAATGTCGCTGAAACAAAGCGAAATAGCGCGGCGGTCTTGGCGTATTACACAGAAAGTCGGGGGAGAATGGATATACCAATCCAAAACATTTCATAGCCGACTTAAGATTTGGACATTTCATGAACAAAGAGTACAAGGACCAGCAACTAAATGGCTGTGTATAGCTAAAGAAATAATTTTGTCGCTATTTTGGAAAAGGTGGTTTTGAGCTCTCTTCAATAGGTACTAATATACAGATTATCCTATATTTTTTATTTCAAGAAAACAGTCAAATTTACACAATTCTAAGTATAATTTACACATTTCTAAGTATAATAATTTAATTATTATTTCAAACTAAATCGGAGCATCCATGCTGTCATAATAACGCGTGATGGCGGCACGTTACATACTCACAGATAGGAGTATTATGTGCTGTGACATAATGGTTTCCTTCTCGCCACTGTATGTGGTAGGTATTTTCAATACGCCTATGATACTTGCGTAAGATGCAAGATCTGTGAATTTTTAATTGTCCAAACTCTTGTTCCACAACTTTTACCTTATCAAACCTCAGGGGCTCCGAGCTTGGAGCTCTCGGCAGCTGCTTTCTTTGCCTACGCGGAAATTCGCCACCGCGTAGCATTCGGTGTATACTATTATACTTAATTAAGACTTTGTTACTTGGAATAAATTTAGTACAGTTTTTTTTATGGTAGCGAAACAGAATTTATTTTTTCAATTGGATGGTGCTCCTTGCCAATTCTAGAGACAAATGGATTGGGCGTGTCCATAAGGCAACCAAAGTTTTGCTCATTGGCCACCAAAGTCCCCGACCTCATCCGACCATCAATATTCTGTGGGAAGAGTAAAAGAGGTCTTTTGTCAACGCAGGCCTGCAAATCTAATTGGCCTAAAAAACAGATTAAAACAGGCTTGTAATCAGATGATTAAGTGGAAAATTCTGTAATACGTATTAGAAGTCAATTAATTAAATGCATAGAAAATGATGGTGGTTCTGCAGATGCCTAATAATTTTTTTGATACTTTTTATTGTCTTTGTAATAAAAATTTTTGATCGTATAATTAAAAATAATTTCCTTGGGCGTCCATGTTTTAAATTTTATCACACATTGTATATTACAGCTTAAATTTTTTAGTAATAAATTTTTTTTTTCTTAACAAATGATTATTTTAGAATATCCTCTTTCCAGGCTTGATTTTTAGGTATTTTAGGTTTTTGTCGAACCCCGTATAATATAACCTAAATTTATTACCGGCAATATAATTTTATAGGCAAGCAAAAGTTGCTCCAAAGAATACTATTTTTCGAAAAAATTTATATTAAAAAGTTTCCCCTATTAACCAAATCTGTGCAGACACTGTATTCCGAGTGGCCAAATAAGAATAAACGCCGGCCATATCTCGGAAACCGCTTGTGATGGAGTTCTAAAATAAAAAATTTTATGACAAAATCGACTAAGAGAAATTTTTAGAAATTATTTTTAAGTTTCCAAATTTAAAGATGTATTTCAACCTATGACTAAGAGGATTATCGGGTTTTAATCGTTAATATGTCAAATAAAGTTATATCTAAAATAAATTGTCTTATTCTTTGAAATATAAGGTACAATTTTAATTTAATACATTTTGCTTTAACTTGCGAAATAAACTGAGGGGCGGAGAGGAACCTAAAAGAAATACTTATCAACTTAGTTTTTTTCAAAAATGTCAAATGTCACACAAATATTTATTTAGATACAAAATAGATTAAAAACGATGGAAACTAGTGAAACCGCCTATCGGTAATTTAAACCAGAGATACGGAAAATAATAAATAATTTTTTCTTTAAATGGCTTAAATGCTTGACCCTTTTTTTTTTTCTTTTTCGAGGAGAGTCTTCTAAAGACTCACCCTGTGAGGCAGAGAAGTGTCGGATTCAACCCTGATGGGGCTGCCTACCGGCTAAACTCCCCGTGTTCCTACGGTTTCCGCGCCATAGGCATATAAACCTTCAGACCACTCGCTTAGTATTTCCGCTCTGCGTACGCCACGTTCGTATTTCACCTAGGCCTAGGTACCATTGTACCTAGGTTTCGGTTTTATCGTAGTACTTGCTTATTTCTTTGCACCTTACTGTAAAGGTGTTTGTGTAGGTGTAAGTCTTTTGGTGCAGTCTACGTGTTTGTGCTTCAGAAGAGATAACACGTGCTCATGCTTCACGGCTATTTCAGGGAGAGTACTTGTACTGCTGATCTGAAGCAGTAGTAAGCTGCTAGAAGTGCTAGTTGTGTTTGTTATTAGCGACTTATTGTGATAGTGTTTGTGTAGGTGTCTGATTTGGTGTAGTGTAGTTGTTTGTGTTTCAGAAGAGGTACACGTGCGCATGCTTCACACCTATGAGGACTTCACTATTTTAGGGAGAGAACTCGCAGTGCTGATCCGAAGGTGTAGTAAGTAGCTGCTAAGAACTTACTGGTGTTAGTGTAGGTGTGTGTATTGGTGCAGTGTTGTGTGTAGTAAGTGCTTGTGTGGTAGGTAAATTTTTTTGTAGGGTTTTGTAGGCTTTTTTTTTACGCGTGGCCCAAAGCTTCCCCTCAACTACTAGAAAAAATTACTATTAGATTTTTGCGCATAAAAAAAGCTTACAAACTGGTTAAATGTGTCAAGAAAAAGTTTTACACAACTCCTTTATTTACCAAAGGGTTTAATTATTTCTTTCAGTGATAGCTTTTTATGTTTTTGTTTCAAAGCCTTCTTCGTAAAAAGTAATATTTTTTTGTTTAATTATTACTAGTCGACATCCACACTATTGATCAGGAGTTAAATGAGTCAGAATTAGGGTGTGTAGTATTATTTACTTTAATTTAACCTTTTCGAATCATTTATGTTGCTAAACCTGCGATGCGTACTTTGTAAAAACATATTTTTTCCTGTAGTAATAGTAGTTGAAGGGTTGCTTACCGCCAAGCAAGTGAGAAATTTAAAAAAAAACGTTAAATTTTTTTCTGTATCTCTGGCTCAAATTACGATATCGAGGGGCGTTTTCGTTTTCCACCAGTTCTCTTCGTTTTTAAACTATTTTGTCAAAATTTAGACAAATACTTATATATGGTTCCATTTGAAATTGTTGAAAAAACTGGAGAATCTTATGATTATGCACGTCGCGCCTTCTAGCAGCAAAGAATATTACAAAAAGTGTCAATACAAAATTTTAAATGTTACTATAGGACAAGCTCTTTTAAACGAGACCAAGTTTGTCCAATTTGGTTAAGGTAAACCGAAGCTATGAGTATTTCTTTCAAAAGAGGATCCCTCTTTACCTGTCAGTCCATTTTGCAAGTTGGAGCAAAATATATTTTATTAAAATTGTACCTAGTATTGCAAAGAATAAGGCACTTAATTTTTGATACAACTTTCTTTGGCATAAGATATTATCGATGAAAACCCAACAATCTTCTTAATCATAGGTTGAACGCCCTCTAGCAGTACACTTGGAAACTTGGAAATAATAATTTCCAGCCATTTCACTTGGTCGACTTTGTAATAAAATTTGTTATTTGAAAACTTTGCGACAAACGGTTCCCGAGATATGTCCGGCGTCCATTATTTTGCCACCCGCTACTTGCTTGCAGGAATGATCCATTTTATAAAATGTAATTTCCCTTTTATTTGGCCGTAAAACAAGACAATAATCATTTGCACATTTTTATTTTAATTTTATGAACAACATCAAATTCCCTTCAGCTTCACTTCTCCAAGCAGTCCTGACTATCTTGGCCACCTGTTGACTCGGTAGTAAAATTCTAAATGGCCCTATAAAATCAGAACAGCTTTATTATTAAGCAAAAGTATCCGTAAACGTGAGTAAAATGGCACATATCCGCCAATATACATGGATGTAACGATCTATAAAAATTATACAGTCATAAGGGTTGATATATGGTAATTGGCTATAAAGTCAATTGACTATCAGAAACGGGAGATAACTGTCATTACACATCGGATTGTATTGATAGTCGTATAAAAATCTGGTTGGGTAATTTTAAATATTTAATAATTGTAAATGTTTGGTTTAATGATAAATATTATACAGAGTGGGGATTTTAAATCGAACGCTGCTTATAGCGGCTATAAGAATAAGATTTCTCTAAAATCCAAAAATACATCCTCAAAGATTTTTTATGGGCCACGCTTTTGTAATGTAAAAAAAAATGGGGACCCCAAATTAGACGATACCACTTGTGGCATCTTTTTGGGAAGCTTGTTGAAAGAGGAGTTTGTCCATATTCTTTTTTTTACATCTGTCAAACCATGTGTCAGAAACTTAATAAAAACTAATTTTTAACGAATAATTACATAAAATAACTTGAAAACTGTAATGCCACTTTTTTAGCGCAACAATTGTTGAAAATGTGCCCCATTTGAGACAGGCCCATCCGTACGCCAATTATCTTGATTCCATGGTAGTATAGCCAGTCTTGTTAGTCTTGTTACATTTGACAAGTTCTTTAATTTTTATCGATTTAATTTGGAAATTTTAAAAATGTATTTAACTGAAACACTAAAAATTGAAATATTCATGATGGTCGGGTTTGGAGAAAGAAAACGGAGTCAAGAAGAAGTTGCTGCGTTGTTTCATGAAAGCCATCCCGATTTGCCACCTCTGTCGCGAAGTAGTCAGTAAAATTGAAAAGTAATTTCGAGAATTGGGTCATGTAAGACAAGTTCTTTGAAGAAAACTCAATTAAACCAGCAAGGCAATTATCTCGTGATCACAATATCGATCATAAAACGGTGTTAAAGATCACAAAGTCTGCTGGGATAAAACCATTTAAAATGCAGCCAGTAGGTACAAGAGTTATTGGAGGATGACTTAGAGAGAAGGGTAGAATTTTGCGAAGTTATGATGGCCGCATTGGACAACCGACAAATTGATTTAGCTTTGATACTTTTTTCTGATGAAGCAACATTTACTTTAAATGGTCAAGTAAGTTCGACAGTTAAGCAAAAAATTATGTTTTAAATGCAATTAACGGTTATACAGTCGCTGGGCAAAATCTAAACATATTATTAATTAATTTCCATTTTAGGTTAATCGACAAAATTGCCGATATTATTCCGACGAAAATCCTCATTGGATTGTTGAATGTCATTTTCAACGCCAAGGGAAAGTGAATGTTTGGGCTGGAATAATAGGCGACATAATAATGGGTTCATTTTTTTTAAGGCAATTTAAATGGAGAACTGTATTTAAATTTTCTTCAAACATTTTTAATACCAGAACTAGAAAGAATATTCCCTAGTTATGGAAATCTAGATCAAAGGATTTTTTTCCAGCAGGATGAAGCCACTTTGCAAGAAATGTAAGAGGATTCTTAAATATGACATTTCCAAATAGATGGATAGAACGGCGAGGATTTATAGAATGGCCACCCAGACCCCCGGATATTACACCCTTAGATTTTTATTTATAGGACGATGTAAAAAGCAGGGTCAATGTCACCAGACCTAGAAATCTGGAAGAGTTGAAAGTAAGGATTCGAGCCAAGATAAGTTCAATAACTCCAGAAGTTTTGGAAAGAGTAAGGGAAGAGTTCTACCATCGGTTGGGTCTGTGCCAACAGGTTAATGGGGCACATTTTCAACATATATTACGGTAAAAAAATGGCATTACGGTTTTCAAGTTATTTTAAGTATGTAATTATTCGTTAAGAATTAATTTTTATTAAATTTCTGACACATGGTTTGACAGATGTAAAAAAAAATATGAACAAATCCGTTTTTCAATAAGCTTCCCAAAAAGGTGCCACAAGTGGTCTAATTTGGAAAAAAATTTTGGTTAAGGCTGCGCCCCCCCTTTGGGGTCCCCATTTTTTTTATATGACAAAAGCGTGACCCATAAAAAATCTCTGAGGATGTATTTTTGGATTTTAGAGAAATCTTATTGTCAGAACCGTTATAAGCAGCGTTCCATTTAAAATCCCCACCCTGTATATAAAGACATTACTAGACAATTTTCAGTGACGGCTTGTGGGCAATTGTACAAGGGGTCATATTATTATCCAAATTTATTTATCATACCGGTAATATTAACGAAAAAAGTGTTTAAATACCATATTACATTGTCGGATATGGATTGGTATCCTTAAGGATGGATTACTCATCTCGTACTTCGCTGTGGTGCTAAGACTCTTAGTGGGTGTTGAGCTTGATAAAAAGAGGTGTAGTGGAAAGATAGTGTATAGGACAAGGACAAGGACAAGGGCATTTTTAGTTTCGTAGTAGGAGTCAGTAGTCGAATTTTGATAAGAAATAATTGTTTGTAATTGGTTGGGATAAAGGGTCCCACTTCTAATAGTACATCCAGGGAAATCCCCTCTTTTATTAACATGCAAAATTATTGCCGACATAACAAAGCGGAACCCCTTCTGCCAGTTGATAAGGGTTGCAAAACTGTATAAAAACTCGAAAGATCACTTACTCAGAGAGTTGTACCAATTATTTAAGTGTAATGGTAACCTCTGTCCATTTGTCTAGTCAGCTTGAAGTCAAGATTAAATTTAATAATTATTGTTGAAGTCATGAAGAGTTCCGCACCAGAACCAGTTTATTTTGCTCGCATTGCGTAAGTGTTCTTTTAGTAATTTATCTAATTGTTTATTGTATAAATTTTGTATAGTTCTCATTTTGGTCAGAGTTATCTAATAAGTGAAAATTGTTTCTTTAAACTTACTGAAATAACAGCTTCCTAAAGTGAGATAAAGGGGCAATCTCTCTTCTTATAAGAAAACTATTTAATTTGTATTTTATTCGCAACACTTATTGTAATTTTTCAGTTGCTTTGCTGTTCATCAAATAAAACTCTTAAAAAATCCTTAGCGTTTTAGTGATTAAATAGCGCACCTTTAGGGCACAGTAAATATAAGTGTAAATCAAAACCATCTAAGCTACACCACCCAGTCGCCCATTTTGATTCGCGACAATATTATACAGAAAAAATTACCTTGTCGGACTTCCATTGTCTTTATTTTGTTACTTAATTCAACGTTTCGGTTAATTAGTATATCTAACTGTTATCAAGTGTAAACTAAAGTATGCTTGATGGCTCCGCCTACGTGCTTATTGGAGTGTGAAGTTTGAGCTGTTGGTTTTGGACAAGAAGGGGCTTCCAGATAGTGGGGATATCTATACCTGATTTACTAAATATATGGGTATTTTATTTCATAAAAGCGGCTTTTGAGATGGTATTAGTTACAAAGGTTTTAGTGTAACCATTCTGTTTTAAATCTTTTTTGATATTTGAAATTTCAATATTAAGGTCTTCCGGATTGTTGCAAACGTTAGCTGCTCTGTGATAAAGATTTTGAATTATGCCCTGTTTTATGGAGTTTGAATGATTCGATCCGTGATAAGGTATTGCTCCGTGTGAGTGGGTTTCCTATACACTGAGGTTTTTATGTTTTCAGCACTTCGTTTGACGAGAACATCGAGAAACGGTAGACTGGAACGTTTCCATGGTAAATTTAATGGATTGTCTTATACTATTAATATGGTCCAAAAACCGTATCAGCTCTTCGTTGCTGTAAAGGTATCATCAACATATCTAAGCCAAAGTTTAGGTTTAATCTTGGCAGTATTAATAGCGTTTGACTCAAACCATTCCATGTTTTTTACAGGTTATGTTCGGTTAGGTTACATGTTTATATATTATACTAATAATTTTAAAGACTGTGGCTTTAAATAAAAACCAAAATTTCCGTTATAACGGTTCGACTGTAGCCAAGTTTATTTTATTTTGCTTTCACAAAATTCCTAACCGAATAGAAATAGAACATAATATGCATTCCTTTTAGCTAAAATGTTCAACTCGGCCGGATTTTCTATTCATTTGTAAAACATTTCCTGTCTCCTGAATTTTTCTATTTCCATTGTGTTATTCCTGTCATCCATCTTACGTAATCCCCCAACTTTAACCCTAGTCGCTGCTTGTCATTTCGACCCCCCATTATTTGATTCAGTGGTGGCTGGCTGGCTGGCTATGTGCTTAGTAAAATTAAAAACTCAAAAGATACTTACTGTGTGTTCTAAAGAAAAACAAAATAAATTTTTGGTATTTACCATATTATCAGGCAGTTATTATTAAGGACAATATATTTTCTCCACTCTGCTGCATAGATAATGGAATATTATATCATATCCTGAGCATATAATCTACATGATATTGTACACAAAGCTAAGTTAAATGAAGACATAAGACACTTTTAGTCTTCCCCCACTAATAAATTAAAGTAAAGTAGTTAGAGAATGTATGTCTCACTATGTTTCGGACGTAGTAACGTCCATCCTCAGGAGATATGGTCAATAAGTTATTAGAAAATAATAATATGGAATTCGGTCATTATCTTAACAGAGTAATGCCAAGGAGTCCTGGTAATTGGATTAATGAAGGAACATTCTACCAGATTTATATCGTATCTTATAGAATAAATGAACATAAGATTATTTTATTTTAATACTCAGAGTTAAGTGAACTCACATAGGATCATTGGTAAAGTCAAATTAATCAAAGAACTCGCCGCATCACTTCTCATTTACGGCACCCTGTTGAAGTCTGGTAGTTCTTTTACCTTTGCATTCGCCATCTTTTAAATTTTGTAAGGGAGTCTTAATATTTTGTAAAATATAGTTTGGGTACTTATTTTATTATTTATAAAATAAAATATTGACAGACCCGTACCTACCAAAATAAGTATGTGAAAACATTATAAAATTAAAGGAATAGAAGAAATAAAAATGTATTTTTTTTAGTATTTATTAACAAAAAGCAAAATAGGTATTTATGTAGTTTTGTGGTGCACGTCAAATTAAAACACCATATTGGGAACCCTTTTGGTATTGTTACTTTTATGGGAATGTTATATATACAGTATACAGTGTCACCAGTAAAGTCCGCATAATATGGGATTTTTTTTTATTAATAGCTTTATTCGAAATTTGACTTTGGCATCAAGTTCTGCTTCGATCGAGATGAAAATTAAGCAAAAAAATAGTAGTCACTTGATTCGCATTATCTGTCAAATTTTAATTTTTTCCAAAAAATAATTCAAAAGTGGGGTTATTTCTGAAAATATTGAAAAAAGTTATAAAAAAAAGTTTTTTTAAATGCAATTTCTAGCCCACATGCAAAATTTCAGCTGAATAAGATAATTTTGATTTTTGACCAATATTTTGTAAATTGCACCACTTTTGCAAAATAAGACTCAACGCAACCTACATAAAACTTCTTAGTTTTGACAATGCTTCATTTCAGATACATTTTCTTTAAAGTAGCGCCATATTAAATGTGTGTTTTTCTACAAAATCAAAATTGGGCCATTAAAATTTGGTCGCATGTGATGCAAAGTTCATTTGTTTTTGACCCTGTATAAGGTAACTTAATAAAATAAGTATTTTTGAAAACGTAGTTTGTGTCTGAAAGTAAAAAAATTAAAAATAAAATAAAGGGGTTTTAAATTAAATCGTTGAAAATAGATAAACTTTACGTTAAGTTAAACTAAAATTTATTTTCCACTTAATGAACACTTTACTAATGACACTGTGTTCTTTTTTGTCTTAATATTAAGGTGTATCACTCTCAGACACAAACTGCGTTTTCAAAAATACTTATTTTATGAAGTTACCTTAGACAGGGTCAAAAACAAATAAACTTTGCATCACATGCGACCAAATTTTAATAGCCCAATTTTGATTTTGTAGAAAAACACACATTTAATATGGCGCTACTTTAAAGAAAATGTATCTGAAATAAAACATTGCAAAACTAAAAAGTTTTATGTAGGTTGCGTCGAGTCTTATTTTTCAAAAGTGGTGCAATTTACAAAATATAGGTAAAAAATCAAAATTATCTTATCCAGCTGAAATTTTGCAGGTGGGCTAGAAACTGCATTTAAAAAAAACATTTTCTAATAACTTTTTTTGATATTTTCAGAAATAACCCCACTTTTGAATTATTTTTTGGAAAAAATTAAAATTTGACAGATAATGCGAATCACGTGACTACTATTTTTTTGCTTAATTTTCATCTCGATAGAAGCAGAACTTGATGCCAAAGTCAAATTTCGAATAAAGCAATTAATAAAAAATAATCCCATATGATGCGGACTTTACTGGTGACACTGTATATATAGGGAGTTCCGTACCTAAGGGGCTATACAGCAACAGGAGATAGTTGAACTTGAAAATATGTCATTTTATTTCATTTCTTATACGATTAAGGAAATACAGGTTGATCCAAGGAAATATCTATTAAACTAGCGATGATTTTTTGATGTTAAGCAGATACGAATCAATTTTGGTGTTGTTACATTTTTGAGGGCAAGGAGGACTTCATAATTAGTTTTAAGATACCTCCTAGAGAACGTTAGTTACTTAAAAATGCATTTTAAATATTTTGTGGTGACGGCGCAAGACTGCCGGACTCCCTTTCGGTTTTCATTTTAATATTTCTTTTAAAGATGCAAGAATCACAGTTTCAGTAACTAAAGTAGATAGATAAACTAATAATAAGGTCTATTTTTAATAGCAAATGATATGAATGAAATGTGTATTCTATAAAAAAATACCGGTGATGATCATTGACCCCGATTTTAGACACAAGGCACTTTTTAGTAATAATAACAGTAATACATTAAAATAATTGGTATAAATTATTACCCTATATCCTTCGACAATATCAACTGGACTATTGAGGGCACAATAATCATGATCCATAATCATTTAAACTGAAAAATATTATTTATAATAGATGAGTTTACCAAAATAGTGTTTGTACTTACCATTAAACTTAAATAAAAAACACCTGTCTCTGAAAGATATAAAATCCAAAAGTAAAATGTTTAAAACACACATTACAGAAAAAAGAGCCCCAGAATCTGGGAACTTTAACGACGAAACTAGATTAACTGTAAACTTAACGTCAAATGTCGTTGTCTTTGGTCGAAACGCTTTATTTTAAGAACAAGTTAACTCTAGTTTGTATTATAAAGTAGAAGTAGTAGTGAAGAAAAGATCAATATAATTATTTCTTTTTATTAAGTCAATAAATTAAAATAAAGTGAGATCATACTCAAAAACCTCAGTGAAGTGGTAAACAAGGCGATTCTTTGGCATGAAAATGGCAGTAATAAGGGAACACATAGGAGTAGAAATTTTTTTTTTAATTTGAGACGTTCAATAGAAAAGCTTTTTCTATATGGACATAAGTCAATCACTTACATATTTGCATAGTTTGAATGATAGATTGATAGACAATTATAAACTATGCAAATAACTAATTGACATGACGTAAAAATCCTTATAAATGATCTTCTATTAAGCCTCAGTTATAATATTTTCTTTCTCAGCACTAACGCGAGTGTACCCCTTTTTACTGCATTATTCTACATACCGGGTGACCTCTAACTTTTTTGTTTTTCAAGATAATAAAATAAAATTAGGAGGATTTGTATACGACATAAAACTGCATTTTTAACAGGTGACTTAACATTATGGAACCTCCGGTTTAACCGGAAGTGACATAAACTTTCGATTTTTGAATGAGACACATGGTATATTTTTCCTTTTTTTGACTCCATATGACATTCTAAATAGAACGATGTGTCACTTGTCAGTTTTAGTCACCAAGAAAATATTTTTTTCCAAATTTATTGTTTTATCTAGAGGGCTATGAATACCTTAAAATCACTTATTTCAGTTTTAACTTAGAACTTTCTTAAAATGAAGCATCTTTTCAGAATAAATTTAGATTTAAATGCATCAAGTAGCCTGTGACCAGCAAAACTGATAAAACAAAATCAGACCTTGAAGAAAATTGAAATGCCAACAGCTTCTGCCAAAGTAAATTAGTTTGTTGTTTAAAAAACATGGAAAATACTAGTTTTACAAGGAGTAAAAAAGTTGATATGTTATTATTGTCAAGCTCATTTCGCATTTTCGGAACCAGTTTTGGGTAAATAGTGCCGGGTTGGATGACGCCGATTAAAATATCTTTGTGCGTAAAGTCGTGCAGCATCGGTTGAATTATTTCCACATTCTCCAAACACTAATAACATATCAAGTTTTTCACTCCCTGTAAAACTATTATTTTCCATGCTTTTTAAACAACAAACTAATTTGCTTTGGCAGAAGCTGTTGGCATTTCAATTTTCTTCAAGGCATGATTTTGTTTTGTCAGTTTTGCTGGTCACAGGCTACTTGATGCATTTAAATTTAAATTTATTCTCAAAAGATGCTTCATTTTAAGAAAGTGCTAAGTTAACTTTTTAAAATTTTTTAATGGCAGCTTTTCTAAAACCTAATAGTGTGTGGTATCAAAATAATCGTAATAAAATCCTCTTTTTTCTTAACCCGACGAGACACCATGTTGCCATTTAAAAAAAATTAGTTATACAACTTTAAAGAATAAATTTTACATAGCACATAGCATTGGACCAAAAATAGTAAAATTGTATTTTTCCCAAGAAAAGAACTGAAATAAGTTATTTTAAGGTAGATAAAACAAAAAATTTGGAAAAAAAAATATTTTCTTGGTGACAAAAAGTGACAAGTGACACATCGTTGTATTTAGAATGTCATATGGAGTCAAAAAAAGTAAAAATATACCAGGTGTCCCTTTTAAAAATCGAAAGTTTATGTCACTTCCGGTTAAACCGGAAGTTCGATAATGCTGAGTCACCTGTCGAAAAATGCAGATAAAATCCCCCGAATGTTTTCATTATCTTGAAAAACAAATAAGTTAGAGGGGCGAGCCACCTTCCGTGGACACCCGGTATATAAAAAACTCCTTTTTTTTCTTCACAGGTTTTTACTTTGATATCCCAATCTCCGATTCTACTGACCTTATAAAAAAATATATAAATTTCATCTTTACTTATACTTCACAATTTATACCTGCTAATTTGTTCCTTCATTAATTCAATTAACAAGTTTTCTCGGCATGACTAAAGTGAAGATATTGACCACCAATTTTCTTTATTATTTTCCAATAACTTCTGTAATATATCTGAGGATGGACATTAGTACGTCCGAAACATGTTAAGATTTTAATATTCCATAACTCCTTTACTTAAATATATTAGTGGACAGTGGCGGCTCGTAATAAAGGGCTCTGGGGCGCCGCCCTCCATGCAATTATTTCAAACAAAATCCTTATATTTATACCAAAATATACCTCGCAAAAGACTTTACTTAAAAAACCAATAACGCAATGTATGTAAGCAATCAATTAAAATAATTCAAATCTATCAAGCGCATGCGGCCGATTATCCGTCCCGATTCAACGCGACCACTCGGTCGGTTGCCATGACTACGGAGGCGTGACGTCACCTACATATCGCACAACGAGCTGCACGGATGGGGCTCCAAATTTTCCGCCCAACAACAGCTGCTCGTGTTTCGACGCCACGCTAACTGTCGATGCCGCTGATGTTTTGTTTTGACTAATTTATTAGTTATGTTATAAAGTTGGAAAACTACGTCTAATATGAAGGTCAGTGATTTACAGAAGCTTGTGTTTAGTTCTCTGAGCTTAAGTGAAAAATTTGATTTAAAAAATACACCACTACCAATATATTGATCATAGTAGGAACAAGTGCAATCAAAATGTAAAAGTAAGGCACAGGTTCGGGACATAGATAATTTTAATAAAGTCTATTCAGCCAGTAAACCTGCAACATGGCCGACATGTCATATGACAAAAGTAATTGAAAATGCAAAAGTTCGTTTTATTTAGCTGGAATATGACTTTTGTCATATGACATGTCGGCCATCTTGCAGGTTTACTGGGTGAATCGACTTTAACAAAGTTTATTTCCGCAAAAAAAACCGAAGATTTGACTTTCACTTCAAAAAATAATATTTGTTAGTGTTATCATTTGGTATGTTTAACAAAAATAAACGATTTGATTATAGTTATCCGCATTATTTTAAGCCAGCGCCCCCCTGACTTGCTAATCACGAGCCGCTGACTGTAAGTGTCTGATTTATTTCATTTAAAACTTAAAATTTTAATTTACAACAGAAATATTTTATATCCCTAAAATAAAAATCGTCATAACCTCAAACATCTGACAATAACTACGGTTATATGCTTAGACGAGGTAAAGGAGGGGACGCGGCATCATAAACTTGCGATTGTGACCAGAATTTACTGTTTGACACCAAGAAAATGACAGTTTGCAAAAATATATTATTACCTGTGAAGCTTATTCCTGGCTCCTTTCGATAGCTACGATTTTTGCACCCGTAAGATGAACAAACTACCATTTTATTTAACGATAAATACTACTATGTTTCATTCACTTTGCAATCAAAAACACAAAAACCCGCTTGGTGACAAGCATGCCGCGTCCCCTCCTTTACCTCGTCTAAGGTTATATGCTTATAAATTCTTCTTTTTGCAAATACAGTGATGCCAAATTTTCTCCATCGATTATCTAAATCGACGTCGGCGTCGGTGATTTTAAAATCATCCCAAGCAAATTACTCCAAATTTACTAAACTACATTAAATTTAAAAAGGGCGAATTCGGGCATAATAACATTTAGTTCATCTAATTACTTATGCTTCAATTTTCTAGTAGACTAAACAATAATATTTCTTTGTCTCTCTGAAATACAAGTAAAAATATAAACAAATAATTCAAATTCGTGATACCTACTACAGGTCTTACTGCAATACGTTTACTATAAAGTACGTAAACACCAGCAATTAAATAGCATCCGTATTCAATCTAAACCTAATTACACAATCTCCAGGGCTATAAAGATTACGATTCCCTCATTTCTCACAATTCCCGGCCGCCATCAAATCAGGGCTAGATTATTTCGGGAGATTTGATTGAATGCAGCCCCCAGGCATCCATCATGTTTAGCGAGGCCCCAGAACAAGTCCAAATGATCTGACTTCTGTTCGTCTAAATCCCTCGGCTCCCATGGGATATCGCCAGCAAATTCCTTTATCTTATAGAAAATATCCTTGTTTCCTTCTCGGTCTTCGACTAAATTTATAATATTCCTATATAACGGTATTTTTTTCTGAGGGCTCTGTAATAGTTATTTTATAATTATCTAAAAGCGATTATTACCTTTTTCTAGTCGACGGATTTCTAATTTTATATTGTTAGATATTAAAACCTGCATAGCTCGGTTAAAGATTTTTCTTATGACCACCTATGAAAATAAGAAATAAAGCACGCCTAACTTGGCTAGAATAGTATATTAAAGTATACGTTTCATAAAAAGCGGTTTTAGCGCACGCGTCTATTTTAAAAAACGAGCCACAAAGTGGCTAGTTTTTTTATTGACACGTGCGCTAAAACGCCTTATGAACCACGTGCTTTATACTATTTTTTCTATTTGTAGTTTTTTCAATAAAAAATACATATTTAAAAAGAAAATAAATCCGCAAATTTTTATGTCTAAATTTTATGTTGGTAATACTATTTTTTATCATAGTAACCTCTGGACAAGAAAAATTATTTTGGGAACTGTCATTTTTTGATTTATTGACCCATTTTCACCACGAGATTCTAAAGTTATTTTAGCGATATGAGATTTAAAATTGAACGGAATACGTTGTGTGATCCTTGTACATTCGGTACATATACAGAGCGTTCGGAAATTCGGGCGATTTTGCTACTTTTTTTCGAATTTCAAAAGACGTGATTTTACATCACGGCATTGCAATTTAGTATAGGGAAGATGGAAAATTCAAATAAAGTTGAAGTTAAAATCGACATTGGAAGGTTAGTAGATTGAATTTTGAATAGGATTTGGCAGAAAATGATAGCTTGAAGCATCTACAAAAGATTGATTTATAGATTTATGCAACCAACATACATGACTGTTATCCACACAGAATAAAAAAGTAAGTTATCAAGCTATTTTTCCTCTGCGAAAAATGGGTTTTCTCGCAAATCACAAAGGCCGCGCAAGCCAATGAAATAAAACATTTAAATGTTACCAACATCAAATAAAGAAAAAACGCGTATCGAAATAGCTTCATTACGATACTTACGTAAATGCGTATCGTACTGAGCTTATTATGAACGTGAAATAGAAAAAGTCCTTTATATCACACGCGTGTTGAAATTTTTTCTTTCAATATGTGTGTTGAAATATAAAACAGCTGATGGCCGACGAATTGGACAGCAAAACTATTTAAAAAAATAACAAACTTATGGACCCGTGGAGCGTTTTATGGTGCTGCGTGGGGTAAAGTACAGGGTGGCCCATTAATAAGGGACGCCGGCTGTATCTCGGAAACCATTAATCTTACAGGTTTCGGAAAAAAAAATTTATGAGTAAAGCGGCCATGAGAAAATTCTGGAAATTACTTTCAAGTTCCTCATTTCGCCGCAAGGGGGCACAATTGAAAATTAGTTTTTTAAATTTTAAATTTCTCCGAAAATTCCCTTATTAAGGTATAAATCTGATTATATCATTGGAAGGCTTAGACAATTCTGCATTATTTTGGTTTAAGGCTTGTTGGCGTACCGACCTTGATAAGAGTGGGGGAAGCTATTGAATGTGTAAACATTAAAATCGCTGTAACTTCTAAACGACTTATCCGATTTTACTAAACTTTAGCTTGTTTGGAAGGGAAATGTACCTTCTATAGTCGTATCCAATGGTACACGATAGTTTCTAATAAAATTGCTAGAGGGCGCAATTTGTAATAATAACTGTTTTTTTGATTTTATCCCGAAAATTCAAATCATACGGTATACCTATGACATCATAATCGGAAAGTAGATGGAATTTATAAGAAAAGATGTGAAAACCGCAGTTCGATTTTTTTGTTCGTTTCAGAGTTATTGGCAGAACAATAATTTTTAATACAAATTGCGCCCTCTAGCAATTTTATTAGAAACTATTGTGTACCATTGGATACGACAATTGAACGTTCTTCCAAATAAGCTTAAATTTAGTAAAATCGGATAAGTCGTTTAGAAGTTACAGCGATTTTAATTTTTACTTTCAATAGCTTCTCCCACTCTTATTAAGTGAAAGTGTAAACATTAAAATCGCTGTAACTTCTAAACGACTTATCCGATTTTACTAAATTTAAGCTTTTTTGGAAGGAAAAGGTAAGTACCTTTAATTGTCATATCCAATGGTACACAATAGTTTTTAATAAAATTGCTAGAGGGCGCAATTTGAATTAAAAGTTAATGTTTTGGCAATAATTCTGAAACGAACAACAATATCGGACTGCGGTCTCTATATTTTTTCTTGCAAATTTAATCTGCTTTCCGAATATGATGTCATAGTTATACCGTATGATTTGAATTTTCTGGATAAAATTAAAAAAAACTGTTATTATTACAAATTGCGCCCTCTAGCAATTTTATTAAACACTATCGTGTACTGCTGGATACGACGATTGAAGGTACTTACCTTTCCCTTCCAAACAAGCTTAAATTTAGTAAAATCGGATAAGTCGTTTAAAAGTTACAGCGATTTTAATGTTTACAGATTCAATAGCTTCCCCCACTCTTATCAAGGTCGGTACGACAATAAGCCTTAAACCAAAATGATGCAGAATTGTCTAAGCTTTCCAATGATATAATCAGAGTTATACCTTAATATAGGAATTTTCGGAGAAATTTAAAATTTAAAAAACTAATTTTTAATTGTGCCCCCTTGCGGCGAAATGAGCAACTTGAAAGTAATTTCCAAAATTTTCTCATGACCGCTTTACTCATAAAAATTTTTTTCCGAAAGCTATACGATTAATGGTTTCCGAGATAAAACCGGCCTCCCTTATTAATGGGCCACCCTGTACACTAGGGCATTACTGCAATTATTATAAAAAATCATTTTTTTTTTCGTTATTTTTGGGAACCTAAGGGTATTTATGATAAATAGTTATTTACCTAACAAGTGCGGAAAGTGGTACTTTTCCGCACGCGACGGCAGTTGCACGAACGACGCGAAGCGGAGTTCGGGCAAGCCGTCAAGTGCGAAAAAGATACTTTCCGCATGTGTTAGGTACAAAAGTTTTCCTACGATCGATATAGTTCTCAGATAAACGTCAATTAGGTTCGTAATAATATACTGTAATTACAAAAATTATTGAGCTTCTGGCAAAAAAATATATTTATTTTGCAAGTATTTCACTTTATTGAGTGTTTTAGATAAGGTATTCATTAATTTAACAAATCGTGCGGAAAAGTCACTAGTGCTAGTAGTCCTGAAAAGTTACTTTTCCGCACGATTTACATATAAACACATATTTACATATTATAAATATTACAAAAATCTTTATTTTAGACTAGGAGAATAGAGAACTGAGAACAAATTAAGCATATTATTAAAGTTAAACGTGCATTTTATATATACTTTGTAGGATAACAAAAAACAAATTAACGATAAATATTAAAGTTAATCGTGCAATTGGTATTTGTAGCATATTGTAGATTTATTGCAGATGTCATATCTTGAAGATCTTCGTTGGTTTTTACTTGAAATTGATGTGCGCTTGCTACTGTCTGACCTCCTTCGGAAACACATTCTACCGAACGTTGTATTTAGAGTTTACTTTGAGTAGAGTAACTATAGGTATTACATTTTTCATTCTACTTTCTGACAAAACTGGATCCATGGGTATTCTCGAAGACGTTTTTAAAATATTCTCGGCAATTTTGCTTTTATTCGCTAGCGAATCTTCAAAATAGGATTCGGCTACACTGGTTGACTTCCATCCTCCATGCCTTTTAATATTAGTGATATTGGTTCCAGAATTCGCCAACAAGGTTGCCCAGGACCTTCGGAAACAGTGGCCCGTGTACATTTCTGGATTTTTCAAGCCCAGGTATCTAGCAATGTTAGACGGTATTTTACCAAATGTATTGACACCAACGCTTTGATTGGTGCATTTTCCATTTCAATAAAATAAAAAAAAAACGGTTGTTTGTGGTTTTCACAGGTCGCGCAGCCACGTACTTTCTGTACAGCATTATGTAGCTAGGTTTGTCCTTATCTGGGTCACAAACTACAAATTTTCTCGGCTTATTGGTTTTGGTAGATGGTATGGTGATTACTAGAATGATAAATGAAATAATAATAAATAAAGAAAATATGTTAGCAATACCTCTTCCTTTATTGTGGATAATTTTTTTTTATTGCACCAGGACTCGAACAAACTAAACTCATTTCTGTAACGTTCTTTAAATTTTTCTGAAATCAGAGTACTATTTGCTGCGTTGATAGCCTCTATGATGTCTTCTGAAAAACCTTCTCCTTCGAACTGTTCTTTGCTATCCATTTTACCACAAAAACTTGCAAAAATGATGAAACTGGAAAAAGGCTATAGTTGTTGATTGTCATGTTCGATTGTTTGACAGTGCTAATATGCATAAAACAATATTTCCACCTGCTCCAGAACGAGGTGATGTGTATATGACATTTTAATCACAACCTGCACCTCATTATTGTAATACATAACAGGGGTGTTAAATTAGAACATTTTATATAAATTTTGTCACAATTTCAAAATAAGTGTGGTAAAGTAAAAATTGTGCGGGAAAGTAAAATCGTGCGGAAAAGTGGTACTTTCCGCACGATAAATCGTGCCGAAAAGTAACTTCTCCCCACGATCGTAGGAAAAATAATAATATATTAAAAAGGAGAAATATGTCAGGCAACCCATCAAACCTGTCAACATTGTCAACTGAGTTGAACCACAGAAAAAAAAAAGTGAAGCTATAGAGCAGAAATAGAATAGGTACCCTAGGAAATACCGATTTATAATTTTACAATTATCTCGGATAAAAATATCCATACAATGTTTAAGGATATGGGACAAGTGAATATGCTTTAAGAAAGTCAATTCATTTTAGCAATATTCAAAACAAATGGAATATAGATAGAACTTTTATAATTAACAAGCTATCGATATTTAACTCCATCTCTATCTTTCTATAATTTTGAGGGTTGAGGTTATGTTTTAGTTTTTTGTTTTGTTGTTTTTGTATGTATATTTAGGTATATTATTGTTTTATTGAAAGAATGCAAGTAGCTAAAAAATCAGAAACGGAATTTATTCACTGTATGTACATAGATGGTAGATATGATGTGCGTAAGCAAATAGGAGAAAAAGTTATCCTTTTTATTTAAATCTAGGTAAGTTAAAATGTGTAAGTGGACATGGTTTTTATTTTTTCAACTCTAGTGTTGAAAAAATTTGTGTAACACAATGGTGATACCTACAAACTATTAAAAACAAATCAAACTCTTTTTGATTATTTTGTATGGTGAAAGTGATTTTCGCACTCGACTAACTCCTCGTGCTAAATATCTCCTTGTTTGGTACCACTTTCGACACTTGTTATGTAATATACTATTTTTGCTGTATCATCACTATTGAGGCGTACCGGCTACAGAACTATAAAAAAAAGTAGAACACTTAAGAGGCAGTATAAATAGCTCACTATAATATCTCTCAACTAATAGGGTTTTGGTTTTTATAGGTTACCATCCACTAATTTGAGTTGGCAGCATCATTCTAAACTTTGTAGCGATCGACGCGCGCCAGCTTTGAAAATACATATAGGGTTATGTTGTTTGGGTTTATTGAAAGGTAAAAAAATAACTAATATTATAATTTTTAAAATTTCTTTAATAAATAAATTTATAATAATCTTCTTATCTTAACATATATAAAACAAAGTCGCTGTCGCGTCTGTCTCCAACTTTATGTGCTTAAATTTTTAAAACCACTAAACGGATTTTAAAGCGTTTTTTTTAATAGATAGAGTGATTCAAGAGGAAGGTTTTTATGTATAACTAGCGACCCGCCCCGGCTTCGCACGGGTGCAATTTCAGAAAGTGGCATGCCGGGTACTAATATATCGGGTTTGTATTTATACCAGCGGGTTGCAACGCATGCCGGGTACACGCTAGTATCTTAATAAAACAATGCATGTCTTACTGAGATTCGTTACGTGTTAAAAGATATATCTTCTGCCGCACTTTTCTCACTATTAAAACAATTATGCACTTAACACAGTGGCATTGTTAATACCTATTTTTTTGAAAGTTTATAAGGGTGTTTCATTAAGGGTGGCCACCGGCCATATCTCGGAAACTACTAAACATTGAAAGTTGGGGGAAAACATTTTATGATTAAAGTGGTCATGGGAAAATTCTGGAAATAATTTATAAGTTCCTCATTTCGCCACAAGGGGCACAATTGAACATTAATTTTTAAAATTCTAAATTTCTCCGAAAATTCCTTTATTAAGGTATACCTCTGGTTGCATCATTAGAAAGACTAGACAATTCTGCATAATTTTGGTTTAAGGCTCATTGGCGTACCGACCTTGATAAGAGTAGGGGGAGCTATTGAAAGTGTAATCATTAAAATCGCTGTAACTTCTAAATGACTTATTCGATTTTACTAAATTTAAGCTTGTTTGGAAGAGAAAGGTGAGTACTTTGAATCTTTTAATCCAACGATACACGTTACTTTCTAATAAAATTGCTAGAGGGCGCAATTTGTACAAATAACAGTTTTTTTGATTTTATCTCGAAAATTCAAATCATGTACGTGTAACGTGTAGATAGATAGATAGATAGATATGTAATCGGGTGGCGTTCTTCACCTCATCCACTGCGACCTTTTCAGATCTATTGTGGTTCCCTTTTTACGCTTAGAGGACTTGCTCTAGCTTTATCCTCTTGATTGTTCCTAGGATCCTTGTTAGCGGGTGCTTTACGTAGCTTTCCGCCTCGGGATATTCTAGTCCTGTTTGTGTGAATCTTGTCCTTACTAGTCCTTCACATTCACACAGGATATGCATGGGGGTTTCCTCTTTCTCCTGGCAGAACCGGCAAAGAGCGTCTTCTGCCAGACCCATGTTTGTCATATGTTTTCTAAGCTTACAGTGTCCGGTTAGCATGCCCACCAATGTTCTTACGGACTTCCTGTCCCTGCTTAGTAGGTCTTCTGTAAGCTTTGGCGATGGTTCTTTTATGAACTGTTTCGCCTGTCTCTGTCCTGGTGATTCTTTCCATGCCCTTATGAATTCCTCTGTAATCCATTGTTTATTGGCTTGCTTAACTGTTGCTTTAGCTATGCCACAGGACGGTTCTGGGCCAATGAATGCCATAGTCGATCCTCGTCTAGCAAGTTCGTCGGCTTTTTCGTTACCCGGGTGTCCGCTATGTCCTGGAACCCAGATCAGGGTTACCTTTCTTTGCTTGCTCAGATCATTCAGAGCCTGTGCGCAGTCCCATACTAGCCTGGAGTTTACCTGCATGGAATCTAGCGCTTTTAGCGTCGCTTGGCTATCGGAGAAAATGGCAATGGAGCGCGCTGCCTCGTTTTGCCTGTGAATTTCTCCGGCACAGTGGTGTATCGCTGTGACTTCCGCTTGGAAAACGGTGGTTTCTTTTGTGAGGCTAATTGGGATCATCGTTTTGGATTTTAGTCCGTAGATTCCGGCTCCCACGCCCTCTTCGGTCTTTGAGCCGTCTGTATACCAAACTGATTCTGCACCTATTGGTGGACCGTTCTTCCAGTCTTCTCTGTCCGGTATCACCACTTTATAACTTTTCTCAAAGTTGTATTTAGTGGGCATGGCATCGCTTGGCATCCCCATTATCGGGTTCGCCTTTAGCTCTCTTAGTATCCTTTGATATTCCGCTCCATGCGATCGGCCTATGGGCGACAGTTCTTGCCTTAGTCTATGGTTAACCGACCTGGCTTCTCCTTGAACGAATATGTGTAGCGGTGGTAGATTAAGTAGGACCTCCATCGCTGCGGTCGGAGTGGTTCTCATGGCCCCTGTGACACTGAGGCATGCTTGTCTTTGTATGCCACTTAACAGCCTAATAGCTCCGACTTGTTGGGTCTTCGGCCACCACGCCACTGCCCCATAGGTTACCATGGGTCTGATCACCCTTGTATACAGCCATAGGGTCATTTTGGGGTTCAGTCCCCAGTTTTTTCCACACATTCTTCTGCATCTGCCTAGGGCTATCGATGCCTTTTTGGCCGTGTTCAGGATATGTGTTTTCCATGTGAGTTTTTGGTCGAAAGTTATACCTAAGTACTTTACTTCCTTTGCAAATGTGATTTCTGTTCCCCCGAGCACTGGAGGTTTTAAGCCTTGTAGTGCCCTCTTTCTTGTAAAGGGGATAATTCGTGTCTTCTGGGCGTTGATTGACATTTTTTCTCTTTTGCACCAGTTATTCACTATGTTTAGGGCCATCTGCATCCTTTCTGAAATTATTCCAGCGAATCGGCCTTTGATGATTATTACTAGATCGTCGGCGTATCCTAGGCACAAGAAGCCTTCTCTAGATAGCCGTTGCAGTAGATCGTCTACTAGGGTGGCCCACAGGAGTGGTGAGAGAACCCCACCCTGTGGACACCCTCCGCCTGCTCTAACCTCAATCGTGGCTCCTCCTAGAGTGGATATGATGGTCCTTTTCTCTAGGTTGGCCTTGATCCAGTGGCATATACTTGGCGGTACTCCTCGTCTTCTTTGTGCTTCCACCAATGAGTTTGTAGTGGCATTGTTGAAGGCCCCTTCGATGTCCAGGAAGGTCCCCATGGCTATTTCTTTGTCTTCTATTGACTTTGTAATAAGCCTATTTAGATCATCCAGCGCTGCGTCTGTTGATTTCCCCGGCTGGTAGGCATATTGGTATTCGCTGAGTGGTGATAACGTTAGTATTTTATCCCTTATGTATCTATCCACCAGTCTTTCCAGTGATTTCAGAAGAAAAGATGTTAGGCTGATAGGTCTGTATGCCTTCGGCGTTAGGTCTGCCATTTTGCCTACCTTAGGTAGGTAAATGACTCTTACTTTTTGCCATATCTTTGGTACATATCCCCATGCCAGACAAGCTTTGAAGATTTTGCATAGATGGGGCAGCAGCTCTTCCAGACCCATCTGCAGTAGAGCGGGATAAATTCCGTCCTCCCCTGGAGATTTATAGGGTTGAAACTTCATTATGGCCCATCTGACCTTATTCGGTCTAGTGATTTCTGTGGCCAATTTCCATACATCTGCGTTTGGCCTTTTGTAGCCTTCGCTTGGGATAGTAGGATTTCCATCGATCGTTGATGTCGGAAAGTGAACTTTTAGTAGTTCTCTGAGACTTTCCTCTTTTGTATCTGTCCATGTTCCATCGGGTTTCTTAAGAAATCCGACCTCTCTCGCAGTTCCGCCTTCCTTTGCCAGGACTTTGTGTATCCTTGAGCATGCCGGTGTGTCGTTGATCTCTTCGCAGAACTTCCGCCAGGATGCTCTTTTGGCTTTTCGGATTTCTTTATTGTACTGCGTGAGTTTAGTCCGGTAATCGTCCCAGCTTTGGTTATCTTTGGCTTTGTTAAATGCCTTTCGAACCTCTGCTCTCAGCTTTTCGAGGGTTTTGTTCCACCAGATTGTTTTGTTACTTCTGTGTTGAACCGATTTCTGTGGGCAGTTGTCCAGATATGCCTTTGTAATGACTTCAGTTATCTGTTCCACTGCTATTTCTAGTCCTTGTGTTTCTCTTACTGGTGCTGTACCCTTGTTAAGAGACTCTCTGAGGGATTCTTTGTATCCTTGCCAGTTGGTCTCTCTTGGGTTCCTGTAGACCATGACGGTAAGAGATATGTTAAGATCAAAACGAATATGCCTGTGGTCTGAGCATGAGGGCTCTTGTGACACATGCCAGTTTTGTATAATATCACTAACCTTGCTTGTACATAGCGTGAGGTCTAAGACTTCTTTGCGTGTAAGTTACCCCGCAAGCGGTTAATTGAGCTTTAATCCTCAGTACCCCACAAATCACTTTTTGGAATGTAATTTTATTGTGCTATCTTCATAATTATGACTAATTGTATCCTTATGTCATACAGATATATACAAAAGTTTTATAAAAAATTATCTTCGACACCTTCTTTTTAGAAAGGTTTTTTCTTCTTCCCCAGTTTATTTGGTTGGTTTAGACACCCTTTAATAACTTTTTCATATACTCAATATGGTTTAACATTTATCAATTTCCTTCATATTATGTCTCTTTTACACATCAATTTTTTAATTCCATAAAAGCTCTATTAAGGTTCTACAGCATTTTCTCTTTTGCTAAAACCATCAGCACTAAATAAATTTTCTGTCTCCTGATGATGAGCGTTTCTACGTTCGAAATATGTAGAGACCCCTAGAGAATTTTTATTCTATTAAATTTTGTGGAGGAAGACTTTTAGTTTTTTTTTTTCTTTCCCACACTTTGAACTCCACTTTAAGCATGGACTATTTCTTCAAATTTTTAAAAAATATACTATTTCACCTTAAAATTAAAAATACCTACCATTGTAGGTTAATTTTCCATAGTATTTAATTATGGCATAATCTAAATGTGATAAAAAGTGATTTTAATATTTTTTTACTGAAATTACATTAATTTGCAACCGAAATATTTTAAACTTTTGTAATTATTATTAAAATACCCAGTTAGATTATTTGTTTTAAAAAACAAGGCGATCTTTGGATAATGCAAAGAGGATATTTTGACATTGGGGAATGTTTGAAATACCAACATGCCGACCGGGCCATTATCAGCTCTACGAGATCTGGAAGCTGAGAATTCGCTTGTGTTATGTGTCCCGAGACGTTTACGATTCATTAGACTTGATTACAGATGCGATATTTTGTCTACCTACATAATCCAACATGTGAGACGCTTTTCGTTATTCACAAGTTCTCCTACTAACTGCTATTATTGTTCAGGGGCTTATATATTATAAATAAGTTCTAAGATCTATTAATTTTTTAAGATTCTAATAATTAATAATTAGTTTTGTAATAAGCTCAGACGTATTAGCATTAATATACAAGTCAGCTACATTTTTACATGATTTGTGGCACTCGGTATAAGGTTAAAGGTACTTTATTTAAAATAATTTGCTATAAATTAATTATATATTTATAGATCCAGCTTATAAAAAAAATTGATGTGAATACATGCTTAGTTTGTATGTGTATATTTGTAATTTTTGTGTTAAAAACAGGTGCTTGTCAAAAAAATTAAAATATTCAAGTCCTAGGACTAGAAATAAAAAACTGCCAAAACAATCTTGAGAGATTGACTTAATCATACGAACAAAAAACTCGGTACATATCTTAGGGTCATTTATTATTTTTAGTTTTTAAGAAATAAACCAAATAAGTGCATTAAATATAAAAAAAACTGGGTAAACAGTCATCAGCGGTTATGTCCAAAACATCTGTGTAAAAAAAATAGGATTACTCTTGACCTAGGGTATAATATAATAAAAAAATACCGAAATTGTCCCGAGATATTATGTGACAAAATGTGACTTACTTGAAATTCTTAATTTTTTGCACGGCTTTCTTTTCCACCCTGTAGAATATTAAAGTGAATTGATTAGGTTATTAGCGTACTTTCAATCTCTGCAAACTGCATTAAAATCCGTGATGTCGTTTCCGAACTACAAACCCAGGGTCGAATTAACCACTAGGCCAAATAGGCCATAGACTAAGGCGCCACGAACAAAATAGGCGCGCTGCGGCTTTTTAACGAATTTCAGTGTACCTATAATAATTATTGTTTTATACACTTAAATTACTATTTAAACTATGGCATAGTTGCTAATTATCATACCTCTAAAGTATAAAGAACATTCCACATGCCAATCTAAACAAAAATATTCTAAATTAAAGTGTTAGGTAAGACTATTTAGTTATCTCGTGAAATCAACTTCCTTCGACGACATTATTCAAAATTTCTCGAGTTAAAAATGTCGCAAAAAACATTTCTACTATCTTAATACTCTTTAAAATATGTCGTTATTTTTAAAATTACCTTTAACAAAAGTTTTTGAGCGTTGGGCCACGAAAACTGTTCCTTTATTACCTTTATATTTTTTGCTCAAGACAGTTACATATTATATTATTTTATTTGTTGATGTCATTGATCTTGTTGATAACGAGTCGTTATTGATATGATATTTTAGAAGTAATCCCTATACTTTAGTTTATATCATTTATTGTATTTATAAGGAACCAATCTACCAATATCATTTGACTCTTCTTAGCGCTAAACTTGTGTTTTTATGTGTTTTATTTTTTTTTTGTATCTTAATTAGCTGGATTAGTCGATTCGTTTTTTTGAACTTTGGAAATTACCAAACTCTTATTAAGTTATGATATTTTAAGTTAATTGTTTTATTCATTTCACCTTTCGTAAATATTAATCAATATTGGTAAGTTGTTTGTTGCTTTTTGTTTTATAATTTTCTCTGAGTACATACATGTATTATACGTTTATTACAATTAAACTAATCTATGAGTTTTTTTTCAACAAAACATGCAAATTTCCGCTTGCAAAACATATGTTTACGACATTACGTAAGCACAAATTTTGATCATTCGTATCATGACTCGCTCAATTTTTTAAAATCCACTTCAAATTGAAAAAAATAGGAGCCAAAATTTGTCTGACCTAAGGCGTCAAACGACCTTAATTCGGCCCTGTACAAATCTGAAATAATATTAAAACAACACAATTTGTCAAACTTTGTGATGAGCAGTTGACTGCAACGTTATTAAGCCTCAAAATACTCAACTTAACCGACTCTCTACTCAGTTTCGCCGCATTTGTAAATTTGTTATTGTTTCCGATAGTGGCGTAGTGATGCCGTTACGGGCCTGTGTTCCATGGGATCCCCGGGCCCCCTACCCATTAAAAAACGAAGTATCTATTTACTTTTATTAAAAAAATATGTAACGAACATAACAAAATCACAAAAAATTAAAAGCAGTAACAAACAACATAACATAAAATATAAAAAGAAATGAAATAACTGATCTAAATAAATTTTTTTTTCTCGTCTTATTATTTGCAAAAACCGATACAATGGAGGACACATCTATTTTCCGCGTAATTTGGTTTTTAATTGACAGAATTGACAACCCCGACAGTCTTTCCTGTCCCATGGTGTTTCTAAGAAATTTTTTTATCAATTTTTCCTTGGAAAATGATCGTTCGGCTGTTGCTACAGATACAGGAATACTTAGGAAAATGTATCAAGCCGTCAAAATTTCGCTAAACCTACTACAGGAACTAAAATTTTCAATTAAAATAAACTCAATTAAGTCTTTAATGGATTTGATTCCACCTAAACCCAGGTACCAAATTCACGTCATTTACACGCAGAAAAGACGTACCCATTCTCGTCGAAGTCACCAAAAAAGTGACGGGCAATCAACGTTTATATGACGGCAATATGTCAGAGCGAATTGACGTCATTCCGGACACGTTAATAAGACGTATATTGATCTGTTAAAATGACGTATATTGTTCACCTCAAAAAGACCTATTCCAGAGTAGGGATAGCATGGTTAATTATATTGGTTTTAAATGTGTCAAAGTAATAAATGCTGACATTTTCTCTCCGACTGCATCAGTGTCTTCAGCGTTCTTTACTTCATTGAATTCAAAAATAAAGATACCTGAATCGAGAGCAAGCTATTCAAATTTTGACATGGTTGAAACTCTCATTCTAGGTTGTTTGATAATTAATGATTTTCGCCTCCTAAACTCAGATCTACTTTCAACATTTCTCTATCAGGCAACGTTTTTGAGTAATTCGATTTTTTTGTTTGTTCATTATTTATCAAAACACGGCAATTGAATGAAGGATATTTGAAGACAGGACCAACTATACGTGGGTAATTGATGCCAGGTATTATATATTACGTTAATTTAGTTAAAAAAAAATTTTAAAAAAATATTTGGGTCCCCTACACCTTCCTTCCTTAGATCCCCCGGCATGAGAATAATACACATTGTACGTATGTTTTTAACTGCTGTATATTTTACATGAAAAGTTAAAAGTTTTTACAAAATATATTTTTTTTAAAACTAGAATATATACAAATATCGAAAAACATAATATCACAAAAATTAATTTTTTTCTTTTGTATTTCTTGTCGCAATCTCTTTTAAGATTCCAGCAGTAGTCTGCAAGCATTGACGGTTGCCATTTTCCCTCATACCTCTTTTCCATTGCCGCTATCTCTTGATGGAAGCGCTCTCCGTGCTCATCTGATACTTCGCTGCAATCATTTGGAAAGTAGTCTAAATGGGAATGCATAAAATTAACCTTCAAAGACATATTACATCCCATATCTTTATATGCATTTAACATTTCCTTAACTACATCTTTATAGTCTTCAGAACGATGTCTTCCCAAAAACTGCTTACATACGTTCTTGAACGCGATCCATGAACGCTTTTCTTTTGTAGACAAAAGTGTGTCGAAAGTATCGTCTTTCATCAGATATCTTATTTGTGGTCCCACAAATATACCCTCCTTAATTTTTGCATCAGACAGGCGGGGGAACTTGGTAGTGAGGTAAGCAAATCCTTGGCCATTTCTATCCATTGCTTTCACAAATTGCTTCATTAAACCCAATTTAATGTGCAGCGGTGGTAAAATTACGTCTTGAGGGGCAACAAGAGATTCATTCGTCACATTTTTCTCTCCAACGGTTAATTTTCTGGTTGGCCATACTGTTCTTACAAAATGTTCTTTTCGAGCACGACTATCCCACTCACATAAAAAACAACAGTACTTCGTATATCCTCCTTGCATGCCAAGTATCATTGCGAGTATTTTGAAGTCTCCGCAGATTTTCCATTTGTGATCTTGGTATTTAATTTTTGTTAATACATGTTGAAGCACACCATATGATTCTTTCGTCAAACTTGCATAACCAACGGGAACCGAAGACAGGAAGTTACCGTTATGAAGTAATACAGCTTTTAAGCTTGTTTTAGATGCATCTATGAATAGGCGCCAATCAGAAGATTTATATGGTCTATCTAGGGCTGTCATTAGGCTTTTAATGTCCTTACAAGACGTCATGATGTCATCTTTCTCAAAAAAATTGAGAAAATCCAGCTCTCTGTCTCTATAAACTGTTACATGTGTGCTTGGCTGTAAAAGATTCCACTCTTGCAAACGTGAACCCAGAAGCTCTGCCTTACTTTTACTTAGACCTAAATCTCTGACTAAATCATTCAATTCACCCTGAGACAAGAGATGCGGTACTACGTGTTCAGGAGGCTCATATGATGGGTCTGATGCAGACAAGGACTCTTCATCATTTGAGTGACTTTCCGTCCCAGAAGGTGTTTCTGCTTTTGTTTCTGGCATATTCTCAAGTACGCCACTGATTTTATCTTCATCTCGAGGAACTGGTGGTACAGGAATTTCTGCGCTATGAGGTACTGGTCGTATAGCAGAAGCTACGTTTATGGGGTATCCTATGTGTTGTTTAGACTTCCTGCTAGTAAAGCCCCGTACATCCGTTAGACAAAAGTAGCAATCTCTAACATGATCCTTGGGCTCGCGCCATACCATTGGAACACCAAAGGCCATCGAAACAGGTTTTCCATTCCACCACTGTAGCAACTTTACATAACAGTTCGCACAACAAAAATGTGGCGCCCATTTTTTATCTTGATCACCAATCGGACAACCAAAATACAGTTTGTAGGCTTTAAATATACAACTGGAGACATTTGTTTTCTGTGTCTTTCAAAAGTATATTCACCACAAATATAGCAGAAACTGTTTGGGTTATTACGGCACTTATAACGTGATGACATTTTCTCGAACACTTATTTGCCACACTTCACAACTTCCTATAAGAACGAATTAGATGCAATTAACCCCATCGATATTGTTATATTAAGTTTTGTAAACTGCCATGCCGCACTGGTAGATCCCTCCCCTTTGTCACTCCTATTGTGTTTTGAGGATTATAATAATCCCGAAAATATAGTTTCAGGTATATTTTTGCCCTCGGTTACTAATTTGGTGAAAATTACCAAGTAGATATTATCCTAGATAATTGCATTTTACTTAGGGCAATTTTTACCTGAATTTTGCCATAAAATATTGAATATCTCAAAATCTGTGCCTGATCGAGCAATTTAAATTACAGATTCTGTTTTAGAATGACAATGCCCTTTAGGATCAAACATCAGTACCCCAGAAAAAAATATCGTGTAGAACAGTGTAATCAAGTACCAGATAGTCAGAAAAAAAGAAAAATTTTTTTTTGTAGAACAGTGTAATTAAACACATAAATAATCTGTAAAAGCGACAGTTTTTTTTATTTTGTTTCCAAATTTTTATTAAAATAATGACCTAAAAATCAGATTACATAACTATGCCATCATTACGGGTATGATACAATAAAGGAATTGAAACAAATTTTGTTTTATAAGGCATTAAAAATGATTTTCCTTGAATTTCTGTAAGTGACCAAGTTTTAAGTTCTTCAGATAAATCTGAGACTAAATAAATATTCAACAATTTGGATTCAAAGGGACTTTCATAAAAATAACACCAGTTCTTAAAATATTTGACAATAACACCACAGAGACACTTATAAAACCGAAAACACCAATTATTAAAACACAAAAGAAACGAATAAACAAAATGCCGCGCATGCCACCAAACTAAAGCGCTAAATGAGACAAACGTCCACGTGCAGGGTGGCAAGCGTGGGCGAGGGCAATGTCAATTGTCAATTTTTAGCGGGAAATTCAAACATTTGGAAATTAGTTATTTGTCATGGTACCTACTGTTATTTGTATACCTACATCGCTAATAGTTTCTGAACATTTGTGTTTGTGCATATATCTGATACGTACATCTTTTGTGCGATTGTCCTTTTTAGGACGCCAAGTAAGTTAACTAAATTTTATAGCATTCGACTAATTACAAAAATATGTCTTAAAGTTATCTTATAAAATATTCTAAAATGATTATGTATATTTTTGTTTGACATCTCCATATTATTTATCGTTCAATATATAGGTACCTATTTACAATATTTACGATGATCAATCTGATATTTTTTTTATATATTATACTACTTATTTCAGTTAAATTTACGTATATTATTAAGTAATTAAATTAAGCTTTTATAGAAATAAATTAGGGACGTTATAATGACGTGATATGTACGAACTATTTTAACATCTCTAAAATAGGTTATCAAATTCGACGTGTAAATGACGTCACTTAAAACCCGTGATAATTTTCGACCTAATATCACCACATATCGACGTCAAAATCAGGTGAATTTACGTGACTCTGCTACCTGGGAATCGCGCTTAAAACAACTTCTAAAAGAAATAAGTTGTGAAGAAATTGTATCGAAAATATCATCGGAATATTTGACGTACAATTCCTGGCCCATCGCATACAACTCATCATCAGAAATTGAATCATTATCTAAACCTTCCGCAGATATTCCACGAAAAGTTTTATAAATTTCGTTTATCCCGGACGTTCTATCTCCTAATTGAGCTGTTATAATATCTAACGTTGTATTAAAAACGTTTATTTTAAACCAGTCTTCGTTAGATTCGATTTGAAAATGATTTTTCTTTTCATTAAAAAACCGTTTGGGCCTGGTTATTATTTTTTTTTAAAACTCCGCTTTGATCCCCCATTCTGCAGCCAAACTATTTGATTCACTAATCAATAAATCATAATTATTTCTTAGCGTTTTGATATTTTCAAGCGCACTAAGAAACATTTTTGATGCATGTCAAATTCTTTAAAAGATGCACGACACGCGAAAAGTAAAAATCGAGAAGTTTTTATCGCAATATCAAATATATAGGGAAAAAGGAAATCATTTAAAATCCATTTGGAAACGAAGTAAGAATTTAAAAGAATAGTTTATTTTACTTACGTAGATGATTTTCTTACATTAAAGTTAAATATATTGTTTACTTAATAAAAATTATTTATATGTAGAACCGGTCCCCTTGACGTACCGTGCCCGTGTTCCGCGGAACACGCGGAACACTGGTGACTACGCCCCTAGTTTCCGAAACCCTCATGTGCGCACGAAAGTTTATAGCACACTGTATAATGCTGATTTGAAAATTTCATTAATATATTTAATCTACGACAGTGCCATTATGACGTATTTAGCATTATCATTTAGATGTCATTTATGACCTTCGTAATAGCACTCAGTGCCATTATGAATTCATAATAACTTCCAAATGTTAAGATACAAAAACAAAAAGAAAGTAGGTGGAAACAATTTATTTGTTATTATTACTGAGAAAAACGGATTGCATGTATTTATTGTAAACATTCGAAGGGACACTTTCGGATTCAGAATGTCCCATATTTAAATTATTTTTGGCCAACACTTTGCATACAATAGAAAATTCGACGGCAATAATGACGTTATCAAAATCGAAATTGAAACAATCAAAAATGCGGTTACCATGATATCGACTAATATGGACACCTGATGAAAATTTTAAAAATTACCAAAACGTTATCTGATATCAATGAAATTTAGACGAATAAAATCTATTTGCACTGTCGTAGATTAAATTTTGAATGATACACGTTCGATATAAACTTTGTTAATGGAACTTGTACAATTAAACCACTCGGCTAACGCCTCGTGGTTTAACGTTGCACACGTTTCATTATAGTGTTCATATCGAACTAGTATCATTAATAACTATAATGGAATCATTAAAATTAAACAAATTGCATAACAATCATAATGAATTTTGTGTCATCAGGTAGGTAGAATTTGAAGCCCAAACGATTTTTTTAAATCCCGTTAAATAATTTGTAATAGGATTATTTAAATATAATCCTGCTGAATTTATTACAGTCGATAAATGGCAAAGGGTCATCCCCAAATATCTGTTAATTTCCTCAAATCTTTTCTGCCCCAATACAGTTATTCCGCTAATAGCCAGAAATTTCCATATTTAAATGGGGTAATTTTAAAACCGTAATCTGGGCCGTGGCAGCAAAATCGCAGGAGCATCGTGCCGTCCAGATAACGGCCTGCAGGAGAGCATTAATATGAAAGGAGTGTTATCGCCCTTAAAGGACCCTGGGAGGCGGCCTTTCTAATTATACTTCGAAAAAGTATGATAAATGATGGCAATTTTAAAAGGTGTAGCTCTTTAGTCGTGTCTTATTTGAACTGCTTAATAATGATTTTTACAAAAAACATTCCAAGCAGCATTTTTCCGACAACTATTGTACTACTGGCAACGTTACATTAGGTATAAATAATAGTCAGCATGCGCTATGACTAAATGAATTCGGCACAACGGCGGCATTGGTCATATTTTACAACGTTGTAGTTACCAAATCCAACATTGTAACGATAGTACTGCCCAACTACTGAATTTAAGTTATATTATTAAAAAAATTTCAACAACAACTAAGTTAAGTTAATTTTAGTTGTAAAGGTTTGGAATTTTTGTGGGTTGGTAGCTAGTGGTTGGACTAGTTTATAAACTTTTTTGACCTTACTTTTTAAATATTTATCACACAAGACCATGGTTTAGTGCCAGTGTTGTACCTAGGTCAGGAAAATACTGCTATTTATTTCTGATTGCAAACCAAAAACATTAAATCGTCAGAAGTCGTCATTAGTTCAAATTTTAGTTGTACTGTCGACGACTACGCCATTTTGTTCATTTTCGTCTTGCATCTATGGCAGCCAGGGACGGAGTTATGGGGGGGGGGGGCTGGGGGGGCGACGCCCCCCCCAAAGTTATCTTAAACATCAAAAGTTGGGAAAACTTGGGTAGACAAAAATGTGTGCAGCTTATTTAACTTCCATTAGTTGCCCCGGTAAGACTGACTGTAATATATAGATAGACACTTTTGGCATTTTCAGTCATTTAAAGAGTGTCGTGTATCGTACACAACCTAAGTCTTTGGAGGACCTTAAAAACAGTATTTTAGATGCTGTGCATTCTATTTCTCGTTAACATTTGCAAAACGTGCTTTCCCAATTTTCCGAGAGGATTGGACACTGTCAGGTGTTTGAAGGACGACATTTTTAACATTTAATTAAATACATTTTTTTTTATATTATTGTTTATTTAAAAATGATTACCAATTTTGTTTAAATAATCAAATGTACTACATTCATTTGCCCGTAATTCCAAAACAGTTGAATTTAGTCATATGGTATGCTATACAAAAAATATTTTAAAGTTATTGAAAATTTAGAATATCTGATAATATACAGGGTGTTCCATTTTAGTCCTATACCGGGTGTCTACGGAAGATGGTTCGCCCCTCTAACTTTTTTGTTTTTCAAGATAATGAAATAAAATTTGGGGGATTGTATATGACATAAAACTGAATTTTTTAAAGTTGACTCAACATTATGAAACTTCCAGTCTAACCGGAAGTGATATAATTTTTCGTTTTTTAAATGGGACACCTGATATATTTTTCCTTTTTCTGACTCATATGACATTCTTAATATAACCATGACACATTTGTAACTTTTTGTTACCAAGAAAATATTTTTTTCCAAATTTATTGTTTTATCTAGAGGGCTATGAATACCTTAAAATCCTTATTGCACTTCTTTAATCTTGGGAAAAATACAATTTTACTATTTTTGGTCCAATGCTATGTGCTGTGCAAAATTTAATTTTTAAAGTTGTATTACCTACTCATTTTTTTTTAAACGGCAACATGGTGGCTCGTCGGGTTAAGAAAAAAGAGGATTTTATTACGATTATTTTGATACCATACACTATTAGGTTTTAGAAAAGCTGCCATAAAAAAAAACTTTAAAAAGTTAACTGAACCAGTTTTGGGCAATAGCACGCCGATTAGGATATCTTTGCGTCGTGCAGCATCGATCGGTTGAATTATTTCTACATTCTCCAAACACTTATAACATATCAACTTTTTCACTCCTTGTAAAACTATTACTTTCCATATTTTTTAAACAACAAACTAATTTACTTTGGCAGAAGCTGTCGGCATGTCAATTTTCTTCAAGGCATGATTTTGTTTTATCAGTTTTGCTGGTCACAGACTAGTTGATGCATTTAAATCTAAATTTATTCTCAAAAGATGGTTCATTTTAGGAAAGTTTCAAGTTAACTTTTGAAAGTTTTTTCATGGCAGCTTTTCTAAAACCTAATAGTGTGTGGTATCAAAATAATTGTATTAAAATCCTCTGTTTTCTTAACCCGGCGAGCCACCATGTTGCCGTTTAAAAAAAATGAGTTATACAACTTTAAAGATTAAATTGTACACAGCACATAGCATTGGACCAAAAATAGTAAAATTGTATTTTTCCTAAGATTAAAGAACTGAAATAAGTGATTTTAAGGTATTCCATAGCCCAGATAAAACAATAAATTTGGAAAAAAATATTTTCTTGGTAACAAAAAGTGTGACACATCGTTATTATAAGAATGTCATATGGAGTCAGATAAACGAAAAATATACCAGGTGTCCCATTTAAAAATCAAAAGTTTATGTCACTTCCAGTTAAACCGGAAGTTTCATAATGTTGAGTTAACTATCAAAAAATGCAGTTTTATGTCATATACAAATCCCCCAAATTTTATTCCATGATATCACTTTTAGTTCGCCTGTAATTAAGCCGTTCCGGAACATTTGCCCAACCCTGTATATGTTTTTTTTAAAGTTTATTTGATAATTATGGGAAAATAAATACTTTTTGAATTGTGTTATTTTTTTTAATATTTTATAAAGTTGGGAAATTTAGGAATTTCACCCCTCCCAAACCAGAGGCCTTCGCTACGTCCCTGATGGCAGCCATTGTTGATAAATGTTTATATTTCCTGTTTAGTTTCAATATTACTGCCAAATATTTTCCAGCTTGTTAAAACTTTATTATATGGCAGGGGGATTATTCTTTTACAGCCTGAAACCAAATTATTAATGTTCTCTAAAAATAGATTTTCCACAAAAAAATTTTTTTTAGAAAAAATGCGAATTTTCCAGGCGCGGCGGCTGTTTCTCTCGTATATTTTACCTGTAGGTATTTATTCGAAAAGTAACATGGGTTTATATTTATACCATAACCATGGATCAAATAAAGATATTTAATTATATAAATATAGATCCTTAGAACGAAAATATACGGACATAATTTATTGTATAAGTTGATATTATCCTTAATAATAATATAATTTATGCAGACTTTCTCTGTCATTTTTATTCGAGAATAACGGTGGGCGGTGGCGCTTCAAACGCGACGCCAGGTTGGTTGCCGACGTTGTAACGACTAAAAATAATTAACAATATTAGTGCAACTAGGACTCGTTACGAGGTTGTAACTACGTTGGATGCCGATGTCGGGACACACAGACCAACGTCGGCGCGTCGTATTATTGCTGCTTAGTATGGGCACCGAACATTAACATTAATGTTCGTTGGTATGGGTGAGATTATAGACGCTCTACACCTGATGTCTGCAGCTGCAAGTAGCAGTTTGCAGATGCAAATGGCAAAATTGGAATTCCAGAAAACGTTTATCATACTTTGCGTCTGCAAATTTAGAAAAGGTTGAAAGATCCTGCAAATTTGTTTGTTAATAACTACCTATATTTTGGGGATTTGACAGACTATGGTATTGGTGGTGATTTACGATTTATATCCGAAATTTATATAAAAAAAACAAGGGAACGAGTTAAGTTCTTTAATTTATTATTGCCATGGATTTGGTCATATTTCACGTATTTGGCAGAAGTGGTAAAACGGTTTAACTGCAGTATGGCGCATCTGCAAATAGTTTTTGTAATGTAGAATTTCTAAATTAACTTTGCGTCTGTAAGTCCGCCATATTTGCAGATCAAAGTTGCAGGTATGCATTTTCTGTGATCTCATCTTATCTTTTTAAGCAATTTTTAATATGCTAGTTTCTATCCTAAATTATATTCAAGAAGATAAACAATCAACCTCGTTCCAATGGGGTTTTTCAATAAATGTTAAGTTTTACCCTACCTAACAAGGAGGTCTCATAGAGCAGCATTCGGTTGAAGAGTGAGGTGGGAGACATGACGTCGATTGGCGTCCGTGCCGGTTTTCTAGTGTTTCTTCACCAGTATTATATCGTTGTTTTCATTGTAATATTGTGTGTTGTATAGTCGACCTTATGCGTGGTCCACATAAAAAATTTCGCTTTTTCCCGTCATGGAGTGTCTGATATTTCAAGTCAATAAAAATAGGAAATATATTTTTTACAATCTAGGACCACGCTAAGGCATATACAGTGTGTGTGTGTGGTGGTATGGTCAACAATTTGGGATTGAGTGGATTTGTTACAGATAAAGTTAGAACTTCATACAAAATTATGTCCTATGTCTACTTACTACAAAGCTACAGCCCCCCAAAGGGAGTACTCTGGAGACGGTTCTTTTTAAATATTTTCGAAAGCTTTGTAGATACCTACAAATTTAAAATTTATATATTTTGGTAAGCTTCGTACGCTAAATATGTGGTCTTAAAAATGTCGATATTTAAGAAATGTGACCGATGGGATAGTGGGGTAAAAATAGACATAACTTTTTTTACGCTAACGTTTATACGTTTTTATGTCAAATTAGAATAACCTAACATATTTTACGAAGTAAGGGTACTATTGGTAAGGGTACTATTGGTAAGACATGACAATGACTAAATCAAAATTAGTAAGGCGCTATCGCAACAATCTCTGCACAATTGGTGCTCAGCATCGAGTCATCTTGTGTTGGGTTCCTAACCACAGTAAATATATATGGCAACAAGACTGCTGATGCGCTTGCCAGGCAGGGCGCGAGCTTGTCTGCCGAACTAGCAGAGAATACTGTGGCTAGACCACTAGGATCAGTCAAAGAGGAGATACATCGGATAGCTAAACACCTTGCGCAAAGCAGATGGACAAAGTTGACAACTAGTAGCATCTCCAGGCAATTGTCGCCCCTACTTGACGGCAGAAAAACTGCAGCGTTATTATAGTACAGTCGGAAAGACCTAAGAAATATTAATGCCGTAGTCACCGCCCACCGGACATTGCCTTTTTGGTAGACACGCCAAACGTATGCAAATACCAGCTAACGACTTATGCAGAAGTTGCAGAGAAGAGGAAAGTATTCAGCATTTCTTGTGTGAATGCCCCGGCCTCGCGAGAAGAAGGTTCAATTTCCTGGGCGAACCATTATTTAATGATCTGGAGGAAGTGAGCAGCCTGCAACTGGGTTCACTCACTAAGCTTATCAATAGCAGTGGCTGGTTTGAATGAGCTGTCAAAATTCTTATACGGTCTACGTCGCGTTAAACATCAGGAAGCTGATGAGGATAGATCCCGCGGAACATGTGTGGTACCAGAACGGTCCTTATAGGACTACGTGTGACTGTTTGGACAATGCCAGAGGTCTGTCACTCTAACCTAACCTAACAGAGGATATGATAGGATTGCGCCGTTTTCTAGATTAATTTGTTTAAAAACTACCTTGCATTTGAAAAATCGTTAATTTATGTTATTTACCAGTATTAACAAATCCTAATATTTTATTCAATTTAATTCATTTATTCACTGAAACAAGCATTTTAAATATCTTAAAATGATTCAACGTTAAATAAAATGCTATATAAGATCAATAACCCATTACGGTGTATGCTATTGTATATTTCGGATATAAAGTTGTAGATTTATATATTAACATATAGTTTGGCAAATTATTTTCTATACGCCGCCTACGTAGGCGCCGTCCATTATTAATTTAATCTCAAGTAATTCTCAAAAATAGATTTATTACCTTCCGAGAAACTTTAATTTAAAAAAAATATAATATACAGTGTGTCCACGGATGGACCTAACTATACTTGTAAAAAACATTATTTTCAATTTTTCGAAAAAAAGCCATTCTTCATCATTTCTTCTGCTTGCTATAAAAATACAATTCGCATTGAGAAAATTCGATTTTATTGTACAGGGTGTGTAAAAAATGTTAAAATGTAGATTTGCAAAATTAAAAATTTTTGATCCAACTTTTTTGAATGATCGGAATAAAAGAGATTGGAAACAGAATTCGAGAAGCCGAATAAAGTTTTTAGATATGACCTGTGGTAACTACGATATACAGTGTACAAAGTTAAACAAATTATTGATATTTTCCTACAGATTAAAGTTTTAATATAAAATATCGTAGTTACCACAGGTCATATCTAAAAACTTTATTCGGCTTCTCGAATTCTGTTTCCAATCTCTTTTATTCTGATCATTCAAAAAAGTTGGATCAAAAATTTTTAATTTTTTTACACACCCTGTACAATAAAATCGAATTTTCTCAACGCGAATTGTATTTTTATAACAAGCAGAAGAAATGATGAAGAATGGATTTTTTTCGAAAAATTGAAAATAATGTTTTTTACAAGTATAGTCCATCCGTGGACACACTGTATATTTATCAAATTCCATAATTCTTGCTGACATTCATTCAAAATACAATAATGTCCGCCTGTAACGAACCCGCTTATTGCGAACTTCGTTTATAACGAACCAAATCTATAAGTACGAAATTTTTTCTCAAATACCGAACCCTTTTATAACGACTTTCGGTTAAAACGAACCTTAAATTTTGATATGATAGTACGATTTTTTTTTTATAACGAACCTAAAAGCATGGATGGCCTCAGAGATTTTTGCGAATGAATTGCGGGAATGCACGGGATGCCGAGTTACGACTTAAAAACGAATAATCATATTGTTAGTGGACAACTGCCCAGTTCATCCACATGTTAAAAATTTGGACTGCATCAAGTTAGTGTTCATGTCACCAAATACCACCATACATACAGCCTATGGATCAGGGTGTCATCCATAGCTTAACAAGCCATTATCGCAGGCTTCTTCTTTCGAAAATGGTAAATTTTATTGATGGTGGTGGGGAAAATTTTTCTATCAACCTTTTGGATGAAATAAACTTCATTCATATGGGTATCAAAACAAACAATTTTTAATTGTTTTCAACACAGTGATTTTCTGAAGGTATACAAGGTGTTAATTAAGTACGTAGACAAACTTTAAGGGATAATTTCTTGTATAATTTTAAGATAAAAAGTTTATATAAACGTATATCCTAAAATGCTTGGTTTTCGATATACAGGGTGCTAAAGTTTTTATTTTTTTTTGGTTTTCTTAATATTCCTTTGGAATCTTTAGGAACAATTAATTCAAATCTTGCACAAATAATTGATTTCCCAGTATCTACGAACTAACATTATTATTATTTAAATTAATCTACAGGGTTCTCGTTTTTTTGTGGTCATGACCCCTTTACGCCCGTCCAATTTACTTAATACGACGTCACTGACTAATTTTAAGAACAAAATCTAATTTGTCATTTTATTCTCTAACATTTACCTATCTTGAAGTTTTTTACTATTTTCTACGGCTTAGAAGATATCTTGAGAAAAATAAAATAATGCATTGTTAATATTGGATAATTTGCAAATGGTAAGTTGGCAGCGTCCTTAAGCCAAAAATAACAAAGTCGGCTTTGACAAATTATAAAAATAATAAAATCAACAATTATGACAGTCTAGTTATCAAAACTTGCTACAAATATTTATTTTTGCACTTTGTCCACTTAAGTAAGAGATTTTTCAGTTTTGTTTTTGTTAAAATAGTTGAATTTAAAATGTATCAAATAACGTTGTCTCATGGACGAAACAATACTTATTAAATTATCCAATATTAACAATGCATTATTTTATTTTTCTCAGGATATCTTCTAAGCGGTAAGAGATAGTAAAAAACTTCAAGTTAGGTAAATGTTAGAGAATAAAATGACAAATTAGATTTTGTTCTTAAAATTAGTCAGTGACGTCGTATTAAGTAAATTGGACGGGCGTAAAGGGGTCATGACCACAAAGAAACGAGGACCCTGTAGATTAATTTAAATATTAATAATGTTAGTTCGTAGATACTGGTAAATCTAATATTTGTGCAAAATTTGAATTAGTTATTCCTAAAGATTCCAAAGAAATATTAAGAAAACCAAAAAAAAATTAAAACTTTAGGACCCTGTATATCGAAAACCAAGCATTTTAGGATATACGTTTATATGAACTTTTTATCTTAAAATTATACAAGGAATTTTCCCTTAAAGTTTGTCTACGTACTTAATTAACACCCTGTATAGAAAATGATTTTGATTCAGACGATAACCTGCCATTAGCCGAATGGCTGAAAAAAGTTGGACAGGAAGATAATACCAATATTCTAGACAATCTTCCTTGTTTGAAAATGAGCTAAATGAATTTGTCCATATTGATGATAATCTTGTAAGTGTCGAATACTTGGATGATGATGTCATTGCCGCTTCTATGTCTTCTTCAGTTTGTATTGATGACGATAAGAGGCGGAAGATGAAGAATCTGTGAGTACAGAATTAAGACAAGTTCCAACCACATCAGAGACGCTTCAGCAGTTTTTCTTCGAGCCATTACATAAAATTCTCACGATTCATTTAGCCGTGGTAGTCACCAGTACTCTGTCCCGCCTTAAAAATTAGGCTAGCATTTGGTACAAAACCAGTTCGAGAGGATTTTTCTTTTATTTTTGCATTTTCGGAAATAAAAGCCATTGGCCTTTAATAGACGCCGTAACGTTTCTTTACTGAAGGGGAAGTCCATGGTTTTCTGTAATTTTTACAGTATCCTCGTAGTAGGAACATCTTTTAATTCTAAATAAAACTTTTCTATTGTTCGTGTGATTATTGTAAAGTCGGCGTCGTCAATCTTGTCTTTCATATTAGGTCGTGGTCTTTTTTTCCTGGGGATGACAAAAGTTGATCCAGGTAGGCTCTTCTCCTTTCCTCATCTTTCTTGCTAATTATTTTAACCGAATTTACGCTAACTCCTGTATAAAGAACAGGACGTTCAATCGCCCGTTTAAGTGGCAATTTAAATTGATATTGGTATTGGCTTCTTCCCCACATACCCTATAAACATTGGCAACCACTTCCCTAGCTTTGCTAGCTAGCCTTTGTTGAGGGATATCTATATACATTTCTATGACTTTAAGCTATAAAGTAGTACTAAGCGTATTCTGTTAAAATAAGAAAGTACTCGTCTCGATGTTTTCGGAAATTTTCCCCCTAAGGGTTAGAAGTGGAGAAATAGATAGCATCAAAGAAATTTATTTTTAAACATAATAATATGTACCTATTAAAGGTTTTATTAGGTTGTATGTATGGTACCCGTTGCTTTGATTTGACAGCAAATTTATAACAATGGAATTGCGATCTTGGTAGTTATAAATAGATTGGCCATAAAAAGCCCGAAACAAAAAAGGTGACAAATTTCAGTTGAAATTATTTCTTCACTGTAAATATTTATAGATACCAAAAAAATTACTTATTATTGGCATCAAGAATTACTTAGTTTTCACTTACATAATTTTTAAACCATAATTTACTTCTAAAATGACTTTTTGATAAGTGGTTGGTGTAAAATGCTGCACGCTTTATTGCGTTACTCATTGCTTCGTTAGTTTGAAAATTACCTACTGAGCCAGCCAACAACATACATAACGGCAGAAGTTATAGTTCATAAATTAACGATCACCTTGATAAAATTATAATATCCGATAAGAGTCGTGTTGGTAAAATAAGTAAGATTAAAATATGAAAATTACGAACCCACGGTGTTCCTTATTCGTAATAATTTATACAAGTCTGTAATTTTTTAAATTTTTGATTACTGGTAGATGGAACGATTTTACTTGATGCATTTATTGGGAAATATTGGCAATCAGCAATGAACCAGTCTCGCCAGTGACGTAGCTAGAAAGAGGGATAGCAATTTGCCCTTCCTTGATGACGCCCCTTCGCCTTTTAAAATAGACAACTTAGTATGCATCCCCAATAAAATCGCCTCTAAAAATAATATCCATTCTAACGTAGGGCATCTCAACACACACTTTAAAAAAATGATTAAATTTTCAATCAAAATGAACTCAGTGCAGATAAATCCATTTATTTTTTCATACAGGGCTCTTTATTTATTTCATACAGGGTAAATAATATATTTCTTGAGCAAAAATAATATGATTTTATAATGCTATTTTTCATTTTGACCCTAATGTACGATAGACTAAGTTTCAAATCAAAAACTGATTTTTTTTAAATAATACGGTAAGTTAACTATCTTGGTACTTTTAGATTATTCTAAGGCATTTGATACGCTAAATCATAGTTCACTTAAGTTGATTTTGAAATATATTGGTTTGTCTGCGCCATCGGTTGCATTTTTTGATAGTTACCTTGCAGAAAGACAGCAACGAGTGATCTTAGGTGGACGGGTTTCTGATTCCAGGAGTATCTCTAATAGTGTTCCGCAGGATTTCATATTAAGACCTATAATATATATAATATATACGGCATTTCTTATAAATGTTATTGTCAGTTGTTTAAGACAAATATACGCTGATGATATCAGATGTTTTATTCTTTTGACATGGCTGATGTAAACCAAGCATGTGACTTAATTAATAAGGATCTAAATGCCATTTATACTACTTCTAAAGACCACTCATTATCTCTTAATCCAACTAAAACTATTGCCCTTCTATTTGGCAAAAACAAAGATCGAACATCGGTCCAAAATAATATACAGATAAGATTAACGAGGTGCCAATTTCCTTCTCTGAGGTGACAAAAAGTCTTGGACTTTGGCTGGACACAGATTTGAGATTTCATAAGCATATTTCTGAGTGTATCAGAAAATGTATATTATATTTAAGCTTAAGCTGCTATACAATTCTCGCACTGTATTAGATTCAAACGTTAAGCTTATGTTATGCGAATCGCTGGTCTTGTCCACATTTGATCACTGTAATATTTATGGCCCATGCTTGACTGCTGTGACCTCTCAAATAATTCAAAAGATACAAAATTATTGTTTAAGATTTGCTTACGGTGTCAGGAAGCGTCATTCTGTCAGGCATAGGTAAGTTAAGAGATGCTGGGTGGTTAAGTATGAAACAGCGAATATATTTTCATTCGGCTGCGCTTTTTCACAAAATAATACTGCTTACAAATCCGTCATATTTGCAAAAAAAAAAATTTCGTACAGATGTACACAACCTTAAGAGGAAGTAACCCCTTTTTCACAATGAAAATTCCCGAACGTTTTGCTGGTCAAACAAAAAGAAAAAATAAAAATTGGTATTTAGAAAATAAATTGTACTTTAAATACCCCATCCACAAAAGTAAATGACGATCGAAAATTTTGGGAATATTTTCGATCGTCATTTACTTTTCTGGATGGGGTATTTAAAGTAGAATTTATTTTCTAAATACCAATTTTTATTTTTTCTTTTCGTTTGACCAGCAAAACGTTCGGCAATTTTTATTGTGGTAAAAGGGGTTACTGCTCTTAACGTTAGATTTAAGGGCACCATTACACCACCTATCCATAAAACTGCTCTGTTTGAACGTAGTTTTTCTTATAACGTATCCGCTGTCTATAATTCTATTGGTTTAGTGTCTAGACCTTAACACTAAATCTATTTTAACTTTTAAAAATATATATAAAAGTATATTACTGGGTGTTTAAAGTTTTCTGCTTTCGGGTCGTGCTTTTTCTTTCTTTCCTTCATCCGTCTCCTGCACTGTCTTTAGTTATTATTATTTTTGCATTAGTACAGAATTTATATAGTGTTATTAACATGATCTTTATTTTGTTATTTAATTTGGGATGACTTTTTAAATGTGTACCTATATACATTTTAATTTTTGTTGTTTTTTTTTCTGAATAGGTTAGACATTTAATTACTAAACTGAGGTTAAGTGGAAGACCAACCCTTGTTACTAGCAAGGGATGAACTTCGCCCTTTCAGAACACAAACAATTGTTAAATATTCAAAATAGGGGGGGGGGGGTGGTCCAGAACACGCTGACCCCACTATTTTTTAGTACGTGCGCCAGTGACTTTCAATCTATATACACAGTAAAAAATTGAGTGTATAATTTCACACTCAATATACACTCAGAGTGGTGTATATAGGTCCTGCACTTTGAGTGTAGATTTCACCAATATCAGTGAGAGTAGATTTTTGTCATTTTAATGTGCACTAGAGGGTTAAACTAACTCAGTAGGGTGTAGAACTAATACTCTAATGAGTGTAAAAGTAACCAAATGCCGTGTATTTTAATACACTCACGAGTGCAAAAATAATTTTATAGGATAAATCTAATACACCCAAGAGTGTATATCTAATACACCCAAGAGTGTAAAAATAAACTAGAAGGGTGTAAAAAATGTAAAATATTTAAAAAATGTTTAAGTATATATTTTGAAAAATTAACATTTGTAGCAAAATAAGAAACAAAACATATTATACATATTAAAAAGGTAATAAAATTTACTTGGTAAAGTTTTCATTTAAAAGTCAAATGCATTTACCACACAAGACGAGCCAGTCTCCAAAAAGTTGGCGACCTAGTAGTCATGTACTGCAGCCTTCTTAGATCCTATTGCAATAAGGTAGGGCTGATGTCCTTGTCTTTTTGTTATAATTTCCTCCAAAGGTTCACCAGTCTGTAAATTTTATTCCTGTATAATATGTTTAATATTAACTTAATAAATCCTATTACCTTGCAAAATTGAAGAAGCCTCTCAAAAAGTTGCTCCACATGTGCCTTACTGAAGTGGAAGATTTACCTTTAGCTTTAGCGAACAAAGCCCTTGTATCAATGTCCCAATCTGAAATATATATAGAAGCAAATAGTTTAACACTAATCGTAACAGGTACATATATTCATAGTTCGATATTCTTCAGTTAATTGATTTAATTATGTGTCATTTTACCTGTTTCGGAATCTGATTTGCTTATAATACAGGTAACGTTTAGCAGCTGACAGATTTATAAATACTAATAGAGATATTTTCAGCCTGTTCTTTAAAATGGGTGACAAAATCTTGAGACTGGGAATCTCAGGTTAAAATCTTGTTCGATCTAAAATGGTAAAAAGTTATTAGCATATGGCAAGTAAGACTTATTTTATATTATCTTACTAAGCCGAGAGTGTCCAAAAACCTTGGATATTCATTAAGGGAAAATGGGCATACATGAATGGATCACATAAAAATCTATAATATTTATCTTACCTAGTTCGACAATAGTTGCATATAATGCGCCGTCTTCCACTTTGCAATATTTGCTTTTGTTTTCAAATTTTAATTTGAAAATAAACATTGTATACTTATAATAATCACAGCACTAAAATGGTGGCACGTGAAGCGGCCGTTGTCTCATAGGGAAATGAATTCGCGCCATTCGCGAAAGTTCTTCATGCATCTAGGATCGCTATTCACACTAGAGCTGTATAATTTACCCGCGCTGGTGTAAAATATACTCTCAAAAAAGGTAAATTTAATTCCTCAAATACCATTTACACGCAGAAAGTTTCTTTTATGGTCGTACAAATATATTTCACACCCAAGGAATTATTTAAGCACCCAATTAATGATAATTACCAGCATAAAATAAAACCGTATCAACAGTTTATTTGGGTGTAAAATAATGGTAAATATTATTTGCAATAGAGTAAAAATATACACTCACACTTTTTACCATTCTGATATACTTTTAACCCGCTTCATTTTTTTTACTGTGTAGTTTCTGCTAATCATTTATTTTTGATTGTTTCTTTACTCCTGTAAAATTTCGATAAAATTATGCGTTGTGGAGATAATTTGAAAAGTATGGGTCCTTAACTGATGCCACCGCGGTTTACGGTAATCTCATAATTTTGAAATGCTAAACAAAGTCAGTCGTTGTGGCGTTACCATGGCTACAAGATATAATTAAGTATAACTTGCAATTGGCGACAATACCGAAAGCAAATGAATAGCGAAAAATAATGTAAAGACAATGGTGTACAGATAAAAATATGTTGTACTAAACCAGATAAATGAAATTATTTATATATATTTATTTTTTTATACAGGGTGATTCATTAAGGGTGGCGACCGGCCATATCTCGGAAACTACTAGGCATAGAAACTTGGAGAAAAAAAAATTATGATCAAAGCGGTCATGAGAAAATTCTGGAAATTACTTTTATGTTCCTCATTTCGCCGCAAGGGGGCACAATTAAAAAATTTTTTTTTAAATTTCTTTGAAATTTTCTATATTAAGGTATAACTCTGATTACATCATCGAAAAGCTTAGGCTATTTTGCATCATTTTGGTTCAAGGCTCATTGGCGTACCGGCCTTGATAAGAGTGGGGGAAGCTATTGAATGTGCAAACATTAAAATCGCTGTAACTTGTAAACGACTTATCCGATTTTACTAAATTTAAGCTTGTTTGGAAGGGAAAGGTATGTATCTTCAATCGCCGTATCCAATAGTACACGATAGTGTTTAATAAAATTGCTAGAGGGCGCAATTTATAATAATAACAGGTTTTTCGATTTTATCCCGGAAATTCAAATCATACGGTATATTTATGATATCATAATCGAAAAGTAGATCAAATTTGCAAGAAAAGATGTGAAGACCGCAGTTCGTTATCTTTGTTCGTTTCAGAGTTATTGCCAAAACAATAATTTTTAATACAAATTGCGCCCTCTAGCAATTTTATAAGAAACTATCTTGTACCATTAGATACGACAATTGAAGGTTCTTCCAAACAAGCTTAAATTTAGTAAAATCGGATAAGTCGTTTAGAAGTTACAGCGATTTTAATGTTTACACTTTCAATAGCTTCTCCCATTCTTATCAAGTGAAACTGTAAACATTAAAATCGCTGTAACTTCTAAACGACTTAACCGATTTTACTAAATTTAAGCTTGTTTGGAAGAGAAAGGTAAGTACCTTCTATTGTCGTATCCACTGGTACAAGATAATTTCTAATAAAATTGCTAGAGGGCGCAATTTGTATTAAAAATTATTGTTTTGGCAATAACTCTGAAACGAACAAAGATATCGAACTGCGGTCTTCACATGTTTTCTTGCAAATTTCATCTACTTTTCGATTATGATGTCATAGATATACCGTATGATTTGAATTTCCGGGATAAAATCGAAAAAACTGTTATTATTACAAATTGCGCCCTCTAGCAATTTTATTAAACACTATCGTGTACTATTGGATACGGCGATTGAAGATACATACCTTTCCCTTCCAAACAAGCTTAAATTTAGTAAAATCGGATAAGTCGTTTACAAGTTACAGCGATTTTAATGTTTGCACATTCAATAGCTTCCCCCAATCTTATCAAGGCCGGTACGCCAATGAGCCTTAAACCAAAATGATGCAGAATTGTCTAAGCTTTTCGATGATGTAATCAGAGTTATACCTTGATATGGAAAATTTCAAAGAAATTTAGAATTAAAAAAAAAATTTAATTGTGCCCCCTTGCGGCGAAATGAGGAACTTAAAAGTAATTTCTAGAATTTTCTCATGACCGCTTTAATTATAATTTTTTTTTCTCCAAGTTTCTATGCCTAGTAGTTTTCGAGATATGGCCGGTCGCCACCCTTAATGAATCACCCTGTATATAGACTATTTTTTTTAATTTGTTTGTTTTTTGTTACCAACGTATTTATAATTTTATGAAAATAAATTGATTTGAATATTTATTATCTTGATATGATGTTTCAAATTTATTTAATAGCTAGCAGTGACATTTAACTGTTATGTGAAGAAGATTAACAGGAGTTAGTTGTTAGTAGGGCAATTATATATTTTTTCTACAACCGTCAAAAAATGACAATGTTTGCGTATTAATGTCAGTGTCTAAAATAAGACTTTTTTTCATTGTCATTATCTTTTTTACGTTACCTTGACCCCGCGTGTACAAAATATTTTGCGCATTAGGGTGCAAAATATTTTGCAAATCATATACTACTATGAATATAATTATGGCCTGTTTTGAAAATCTTATTGACATTTGCCGACGGAATAACCAAATTCATTTTCTATTAAGGTAGTACACAAGAATTAAACAAAAATCCAGTTAAAAATATTTATTATTTTATCAAATAAATAAACTAAAAGTAGAATTTCCGAAATATTTGTACTAAAACCAGTATGGTTTCATTTAACAGTGGTTTTAATTATTATTTACAATAATAACGTTAATTGTGCAACCACTACAAGATGTAATATTTATTCCTGCGAAATCTGCTGCTCGAAAGGTTGAAATTACATTATTATTCGCTTTCGAACTAAATGGAACTGGATCTACATTTAAAGTTTCGCAATCAAGAATTTTATTTGAAATATTAATTTTATTATTTATTGAGTCCTCCACATATCCTTCGGCCACGGTTGAAGATTTCCATTCTCCATGGCGCTTTAAAGTAGTCATGTCACCTCCTGCGTTAGCAAGAAGTGTTACAGACGTTCTCCGAAAGCAGTGACCGCTATATGATTCAGGATTCGCTATTCTGAGATATTTTGCTACTAGGGATGGCATTTTTCCAATTAAATTAATTGCAACAATCTGGTTAAAGCATCTATTGTTTCGATATTTCAGAAAAAATCGCCGTGACGATGCATAGTCTGCACGGAGAGCTGCATATTTTCTATAAAGTTCGATATATTCCAGTTTTGAAACTGTAAACAGGCGCTGCACGTTTGTTTTTGTATCGGGGACTTTTACTATTAAAATTAAGTCTTTGTCCTGGATATCATCAAGACTAAGACTCATTTTTGTTAACTCCTCCCGGCGACAAGCACCCGAGATACCCATAATCAAAACAATCTAAAACAATAAATTAATCTTTATATTCTCAATAGTAAATTTAAAAATAAGGTAATTACCTTCACTAATAAATAAATGTTATCATCTGCCTCAGTTAAAAAATGATTAATTTGCTCCCGCGTTAAAACCATTGACTTCTTGACTTGATGTCCAACTGAAAGTTTTTTTAGAAACGGGACCAATTTTGGAAACTTTCTTATATCCACGTTTTCCTTGACATTAAGTGTTGACTTTAACATGGAATATATTGACCATAATGTGGACGATTTGACTTATTTCGATCTTTCCGCAAGATATACCAGTAAAATATTTTCCGGAGACTTTTTTTACGTTTTTTGTCAAACACCATGTTTTAAATTGTTCATACTGCTTTTCATACTGTCGTCTGGATTTTTCCGGAAGAAGATTCATTGTAACAAGTTTGGCTGCATCTGATATTTCTGGTGGGGTACAGGATAAGTCATCTTCACTTTCGAGACTCTCCATTAGTGTATTAGGTACTTTACTTTAAAAAAATAGCAATATTTAGCACTCAAAATTTCGATAATGAAAGTGAAAAGCGTTTGTTGTCAAACATATTGGTTTCCGTAATGATATCTGGGACAGATTATCTCGAACAATTTTTTGACTAAAAATCATTGTTCTTGATCACCAAAGTAGTATTTCGCACCCTAGATACAAAAATAACTATTTTTTTTATTTGATTTAGTACAACAGGTTTTTATCTCCTACGCAGTGGCGCACACAAGGGGGGGCACTGGGGCACGTGCCCCCCCCCCCCAACAAGTAGCTCAAAACCGGAGTACTCGATTGTTGAAAAATGTAACCGACGTCACTCGGTCTAACACTGAGCGCAAGTTCTACTATTTGCTTACTAAGAAAGTAGCGACTACTCGATCGATTATCGAAATCATCAGTTTTTCCCAGAAAATTTTCATAACTTGGTGTCCTTTTATCGCCAAGACAAGAGTTAGGTAAGAATGTCTTAGAAGCAGAGCTACGTCTATGGTACCAAAAATTTATTAAATCCAGTGAGGCATCAATTGACCGGATTGACTCCCCTTCTATTCCAAAGAGCGCACTTGATGCCATAAATATGATGAATGTGGATGTGTATCCAAATATTTTTATACTACTTACTTAAGATATTTTCAACATTACCGGTGTCGACAGCTACAGCAGAATGAACATTTCAACTAATATTGTTTTATAAAAATAAAATTAAAAAAAATGCTCTGGGTAACAACGAACAAAAATAAAATTAAAAAAAATGCTCTGGGTAACAACGAACAAACCGGTTGCCAATATACCTTTTAGACGGAATTTGAAATCATCCAATCAGAATAGAGACGGGTGCCGAATCCTATAGCGGAATGTCTAGATGCGACCCGGTACAATAATGGCTAAAAATAAAATGGCTTAGCTTTAGTTATAAAAATTAGGAAGGAGGCATTTTTTACAAGAAGAGTTTCAGCTGCACCGAGGAATTTAAAATTTTTAATATAAAGAGACGTTCCGCAAAAGAAAATACTTGTATTCTGCAACCCTTAAACCAAACCCTCCTTTCAATTTCCGAGGAGAAATTAAAGGATTTGAAGTCACTGTTACCACTTATAAGCAAATTAAGCCAAATGTATTATGAACAATTCCTAAATGTTTTAAATTCTGCTCCAAATATTGATGACACGCTGTCCGTGGAAGAAGGAGACGAAGAAAATTAATAGTTAAAACAAAATGTGTTTTCATGTTAAAAATTAAAAAAAAATTAAACAGTTACATTCATGTCATTTTGTTTCATTTAAAGGGCCAAAATCAAAACTTAGTCAATTTTGAGAGGGCCAATGTCGTATTTTTTTTTGTAAATTTTGGTGTAAAATTTTTTTTTTCCTTAATAACATAAACGATATTAAGTATCACGTTTAAAGAAGAACTTGTAAAATGCGGTAAAACAAATTGTTTTTGAGATTAACTCCATACAAAAAATTTAAAAACTCTTTATTTTAAAACGATCAATTTTGACATTGGCCCTTCTTGCACCAAGCCACAGAAATCATCACAATCTTAAAAAGCGCAATAATTATAATATTAACCCCCATCAAGAGGTCGTCAAATAATCGGCTATCTAAAAGGACACAAGGTATATACACATTCCGATGTTGCCTATTCATGGGCCGTTAATTAAGCGATGATATAAAAGACAAATATACGTTAAAATATACGGCGCTTGCAGCGACCTCTTCTCGCGGGAAATGACGCGTAACTAAAACTATACGAAACTTTCATACGACCGACTAAATGACGGCCGACCAAAAATTTGGCATTCGTCAAATGACGTCATCAGCATCAATTTTACATGGTTTGCTATTTGACGGCCATATATGGCCGTCGAGTGCACCTGGCCGTCAAATTGAATGTAAAATGATAATGTATGGTCGTCGAATTGATAGCGGGATATATACAGTATGTCTCCGTAAGTTTGCATCATATGGAAAACTTTTTTATTATTCATTTTACGAAAAAAAGTTATTCTTCATAAAAAGCTCTGCATGGTCTAAAACCTAAAATGCAACCATCAAATATCGAAAATTTCCACTCATATACGAGGTTTGTCAAAAAATGTGAATTTTTCCTAAGAATGTAAATTTTTCCCAAGAGTAAAGTACCTTTATTTTTGACATTATCAAAAATTGTTATTAAAAAAAGTTGATCAGAACTAAAAACCACGTCTAAATATGCAATTATACGCATAGAGCATTTTTTTTAAATTTTATTTTTGTTCGTGGTTACCCAGAGCATTTTTTTTTATTCAATTTTTTCAACTAATATTGTTTTATAAAAATAAAATTAAAAAAAATGCTCTGGGTAACAACGAACAAACCGGTTGCCAATATACCTATTAGACGGAATTTGAAATTTTAGATTTAAGTCTCATTTCCAGACAGACATATTTCGCTTTCTGAGTTACGTCTTTTTTCAACAATAACGCGTATTTTCTTCAAAGATACTTCCAAAGTGTTCATAATCATGACATTGATAGCTGATAAATTGGTGAAAATGTTATTGTGCCGAGCCCTTCCGGCACGGCACTGTTCGAGTTCGTTCATTTAATTTCATACTTTTGACAAAACCATTCGTTAGCAACCTCTAATTGTAAAGCATTTCAATTCGGGATAAAAAAAAATTTAGTTTCTTTACAACCCAAGTTCGTTTTTTTCGTACCGAGGATTGTCGCTGTAAGAATCCGAAATTTAAAAAACTTTCAGTACCTAAATAACGAAATATTAAAAAAATAAAAAGGCGCGCCTGGAATTGAACCTGGGATCATCGTGACCACGAGTCGTAACCTACTATATACCACTAGGCCACCGACCATGACAAACTTCAACCTTTCTTTCATTGTTATTTCCTTGCGAATTTACTTACTTTTTGAGTCTTTCGTCTTAACCTTTCAATTGATTGCTTGTAGTAAAACTGACAACACTGTCGGCCGTCTTGTTAGCGTTGCTGTGTAATATACGGCCGTACAAATAATACGAGAGTAAAAAACACATATATTTCGACCGTCAAATTCACTGATTGTAAAAGGTCTTTCTATTGATAGTAATGTAAAAAATCAACAAAAAAAAAAGTTGTAATTTGAAGTCAGTTTGCTGTTAACAACTGCTAAATTGGTTAGTATACGCAGTCAAAACCTATATATATCCATTGGTTCTAGTGGATGCCAAATTACGCTTCTGTAAAAGGTTGTCCAATTGATAGCGTGATGTAAATATATAATTATAATACTAATATTATTATATATCTTTATTCTCAACCAACTTAAAAAGTTTAATACAGAGAATATAACACCAAATATATAATAATATAAAATCACAAATAATCATGTTTAGTACCTAACTGTTAATAACTCCATCGAAATTATTTAAAAAACATATATATAATAACCATTTACGAAATAATAATACGTTAAAGTTAGTTTAGTTTTAAAAATTTTTGGTATTTTTAGTTTTTGTTTAAAAATCCATAATTTCGATTTCTTAAATTTTTTTCGGTAAACTGTTGCAAATTGTTATTCCTTTATATAATACTGATCATTGGCTAAAAGTACTATACCATAGGTGTATGAATATCATTGTTTTTGTCTCGTGATGTAAATAATGTTGGTCGAAGGAAATATTATATTCGATTGTTTTTCTTTAATAATAATAGAGTGTATTAAAATACATAGTTTTAACTTATAAAGCTTTCTAAAATTAAATATCCGTTTAGTTCATACAAATTTATAGGTTTTTCGGAGAAAGCGAAAAACACAGTAAGTATGTACCTACATGAAGTTTTCTGTTTTTAGACAATGGAGTCTGCAGTAAAAAGAATGAGAGTAAATTCCAGGCATTGGGATTTACTCCTAGATATCTTAGAGGTGCATCCTGAAATGATTACAGGCAAATTTGTGTGCCAAAATGCTAAACAAAAATCTCTGGAGTTGTGGAAGGATGCAGCCACAAAATAGAATGCGTTGGGCCTAGGGGAAAAAACCATGATAAATGAAAGCTTGCTGTGCAAAACTGAAAATATAAAACAAAAATGAAGGTTTAGATAATATACAAGAAAAATTATTAAAAACGTAAAATTTAGAGACTACAATAAACAGTAAACAAACACAAATACCAAAACAATTTAAAAATATAACCTATATTCTTCTTCTTTTTATTGTTAATTACTGGCTTTTAATCATAAACGGGGAATTATAGGAAATATTTTTAAAATGGATAATAAGTCTTTATCTACAAAACGGAAACGCCCGAACAGAAGACGATTTCGATAAGTAGATTAACCGTGGTACGAAATCTCGATCGCTTCGACAAGAAGGCGATCGACTTCTCCTTGTCGATCGATATAAAAGCGATTGTTCGTGGTTCGCCTTCAGGTGGTGATAAGAGCAGTGCCAGACTGGCTGAAACTGGCTAAAAGTCGCTACACTTACAATAGCGCTACAAAATGACATGTAATGTAACCTTACGGCCCCCGGCTCATATGACCGGAGTAAAAAGCTGAAAGAAATATTAATTAGTGGGTTCTGAAAATAGGTTAATTAAATTAATAATAACCTGAAAAGCTGAAAAATAAAAATTACTTTTTTATTATTATTATTACAACAAAAAATTGTGCCCTTGGAGGTCAGATTTAACACAAAAGTGTTATTTGCACGACTCATGGTATTGAGTCTATTCACCTATTCCAGAATTCCACATGTGACATTCAAATACATAAAATAATGCATTAGAATGTCTCACATACAATAGAGAAATAGGCTCGGACGTGACCGTCTAGATTCGGGCAAGAATCTATGGCCGACCCTACGTTGTGTTCGTCAGGTTCGCTGAAAAATACTAATTGAAGTATTATACTGAGTGGACAAAATTAACCAAAATCTATTATGGCCGTTAGTTGAATAAACACTATTTAAAAGAAAACTTTGAAACACGACAGGAAGGCAGAATTCTTCGCTATTAAAAAAAAAATATAAAATTCAAAACAAAAGTTGTCAGTTGTGCAAAAGAAAGCTCCTGTAACGCACTCTCGACCACGTTTCCAAAGGTTTCCCTACCCCGTGCACAGGACGAGACTATGGGGCTGTCGCCCAGGGCAGTAGCCCTTCTCTATAGGTTCCCCTCATACAGTTGCTGGTCCCGGCTGTCGGCGGGCTGTCCCACGTTGAAGGAAACATTGTGAACCGACAAGTCTGTATCAAAAGAACGAGTCATTCACTGTTCCCTGTACAACCTCCAACAGAATTTAAGGTTAAGCTTTAGTTTTTAAAGTTACTCATAAAAGAAGCAAAAACTGCCACCTTTTGTTTAAACATCAGAACGCTGGTATCGTTGCTTCAGACTAGCACATAACATAAGAAAATGAGAGGGCTTTTTCCTGCCTGATAAAAATCCCCACATCCCCACGAGATTAATCTCGTTGCTACGTCCAGCGTGAGGCTGTCGGCTCCGTAACAGCGCGAAGGGAGAGCATGGTAATAGGATAACCCTGAACTTAAATCATTTGGGAAAACTCACATAAACTCAGTTATGAAAAAAAACAATTAAGGTTCTTTTGGTTTGTTAATCGTGAGGTTTGTTGAGTTTTATTTTATTTTGGTCTTAACAACAGATACCAAAAAAAAATAACAAACAAAACTTTGTTACTGTTTTAAAGCCATAATTAGTTTTGGGTAGACATAAATGATAGTAACTATAATCTTAATTTTCATTTAAAATTGCTAACCTGGAAGGTCAGTAAGACTGTTTCGCTCCCTTTCACCTTCTGATGTCATTTTAATAACTTAATTTTTTGTTACTCTCTAAAAATTAAAATATAAATTTTAAAATGGTTGTGAAATAGATAATTAGTATCAAACTTTCATTTTGGTATTATATTTAATCTTTTCCTCACCCTTTATTTACTTTAATTTAGGTTGATATAGTAAACAACGTAAAATTGATTAAGAATTTTGTTGCTATAGGTTGATTAATTTTCTCCTTTAAGAGTGAGAGAAAATATTAGATTTCTTTATTGTTTATTTAAAGACATAAGCGGTGATATCCAAGACAAACGGGATTACCGAGCAGATGTCATGTAGGAAAATATGAGATTTATTTATATTTTGTTTATTTAAAGACATAAGCGGTGAAATCCAAGACAAACGGGATTACCGAGCAGATGTCATGTAGGAAAATATGAGATTTATTTATATTTTGTTTATTTAAAGACATAAGCGGTGAAATCCAAGACAAACGGGATTACCGAGCAGATGTCATGTAGGAAAATATGAGATTTATTTATATTTTGTTTATTTAAAGACATAAGCGGTGAAATCCAAGACAAACGGGATTACCGAGCAGATGTCATGTAGGAAAATATGAGATTTATTTATATTTTGTTTATTTAAAGACATAAGCGGTGAAATCCAAGACAAACGGGATTACCGAGCAGATGTCATGTAGGAAAATATGAGATTTATTTATATTTTGTTTATTGAAAGACATAAGCGGTGAAATCCAAGACAAACGGGATTACCGAGCAGATGTCATGTAGGAAAATATGAGATTTATTTATATTTTGTTTATTTAAAGACATAAGCGGTGAAATCCAAGACAAACGGGATTACCGAGCAGATGTCATGTAGGAAAATATGAGATTTATTTATATTTTGTTTATTTAAAGACATAAGCGGTGAAATCCAAGACAAACGGGATTACCGAGCAGATGTCATGTAGGAAAATATGAGATTTATTTATATTTTGTTTATTTAAAGACATAAGCGGTGAAATCCAAGACAAACGGGATTACCGAGCAGATGTCATGTAGGAAAATTTGAGATTTATTTATATTTTGTTTATTTAAAGACATAAGCGGTGAAATCCAAGACAAACGGGATTACCGAGCAGATGTCATGTAGGAAAATATGAGATTTATTTATATTTTGTTTATTTAAAGACATAAGCGGTGAAATCCAAGACAAACGGGATTACCGAGCAGATGTCTGGTAAGAAAATATGAGATTTATTTATATTTTGTTTATTTAAAGACATAAGCGGTGAAATCCAAGACAAACGGGATTACCGAGCAGATGTCTGGTAAGAAAATATGATAAAGAAAAATTAGTAATTTAAAATTATATTCCTATATCATTAAAATAAACTTTGTTGTTTACCATAACTACCGTCTGAAAAATATATTTTGCCCTGTATAAAAAAAAAACCAACCAGTATTCCCAAATTAGAGTAACCCAACAAAATAAAAAAACTAAAGAAAATAAACTTGGTCTTTGAGAACTTAACACCCTTTTTAAAAAAAAACATCCCCAGAATTTTAAATTGTTACACAAATTAAATCCACACAAATAAAATTAAACTTAGTTAACCCAATACCATTTGTTTTGCTATTTGAATTTTTGTATTTAGAAAAATTAATTTTAAAGAAAATCTGCAGAAAATAAACTTATGATGACTCTTGAATTTAGGTGCTTACCGTACCTATCTAAGTTAATAAGTGTCTCTTTAGAAATTCTCTGTCTAGCAGCTAACCACTCTTCTCCCCCACCAAAGTCTTCGTTTGTGCGTTTTAACATCCTGCGTCGTTTGTAATACGAAGTACGACGTTGGCTGCTATATAAAAAAAATCAATAATTGCGGCAAAGATGTGAACGGTCCAAAGTTCACGCGTCCTCCTAAATATCATCGGAAATATACTGAGGATTTTCAAGATTGGCTACCTAAATAGATTTATCAGGGCCTATATTTGGAAATGAAAAGTTAATACACTTTTAAAAAAAATTTGACCAGTATTGCAGGGTAAATTAAAATCATAATATAATTTAAATTAAATATAAATAATAGAGTAAAATAATTAAACCTCAGGGCGTAACATGGGGGAAAAATAAGTTTACCAAATAAATAAATTAACAAAAATAATGAAAAAAAAATTCAAATAAGGGCACCTAGGTCTGCTCTGTCACAGTCACCCCCTATTATTTTGAGCGAAAAACAGGGTTATGAGCGAAAAATAATACCAAAAAAAAAACAGTACAATTAAAAAAAAATTTCAATCCTAAAAAAAGATAAATCAACCACATCAGTACAATTTGAAAAAAACTTCAATCCTGGTCACGGCACCACTGTAACCTTACGGCCCCCGGCTCATATGACCGGAGTAAAAAGCTGAAAGAAATATTAATTAGTGGGTTCTGAAAATAGGTTAATTAAATTAATAATAACCTGAAAAGCTGAAAAATAAAAATTACTTTTTTATTATTATTATTACAACAAAAAATTGTGCCCTTGGAGGTCAGATTTAACACAAAAGTGTTATTTGCACGACTCATGGTATTGAGTCTATTCACCTATTCCAGAATTCCACATGTGACATTCAAATACATAAAATAATGCATTAGAATGTCTCACATACAATAGAGAAATAGGCTCGGACGTGACCGTCTAGATTCGGGCAAGAATCTATGGCCGACCCTACGTTGTGTTCGTCAGGTTCGCTGAAAAATACTAATTGAAGTATTATACTGAGTGGACAAAATTAACCAAAATCTATTATGGCCGTTAGTTGAATAAACACTATTTAAAAGAAAACTTTGAAACACGACAGGAAGGCAGAATTCTTCGCTATTAAAAAAAAAATATAAAATTCAAAACAAAAGTTGTCAGTTGTGCAAAAGAAAGCTCCTGTAACGCACTCTCGACCACGTTTCCAAAGGTTTCCCTACCCCGTGCACAGGACGAGACTATGGGGCTGTCGCCCAGGGCAGTAGCCCTTCTCTATAGGTTCCCCTCATACAGTTGCTGGTCCCGGCTGTCGGCGGGCTGTCCCACGTTGAAGGAAACATTGTGAACCGACAAGTCTGTATCAAAAGAACGAGTCATTCACTGTTCCCTGTACAACCTCCAACAGAATTTAAGGTTAAGCTTTAGTTTTTAAAGTTACTCATAAAAGAAGCAAAAACTGCCACCTTTTGTTTAAACATCAGAACGCTGGTATCGTTGCTTCAGACTAGCACATAACATAAGAAAATGAGAGGGCTTTTTCCTGCCTGATAAAAATCCCCACATCCCCACGAGATTAATCTCGTTGCTACGTCCAGCGTGAGGCTGTCGGCTCCGTAACAGCGCGAAGGGAGAGCATGGTAATAGGATAACCCTGAACTTAAATCATTTGGGAAAACTCACATAAACTCAGTTATGAAAAAAAACAATTAAGGTTCTTTTGGTTTGTTAATCGTGAGGTTTGTTGAGTTTTATTTTATTTTGGTCTTAACAACAGATACCAAAAAAAAATAACAAACAAAACTTTGTTACTGTTTTAAAGCCATAATTAGTTTTGGGTAGACATAAATGATAGTAACTATAATCTTAATTTTCATTTAAAATTGCTAACCTGGAAGGTCAGTAAGACTGTTTCGCTCCCTTTCACCTTCTGATGTCATTTTAATAACTTAATTTTTTGTTACTCTCTAAAAATTAAAATATAAATTTTAAAATGGTTGTGAAATAGATAATTAGTATCAAACTTTCATTTTGGTATTATATTTAATCTTTTCCTCACCCTTTATTTACTTTAATTTAGGTTGATATAGTAAACAACGTAAAATTGATTAAGAATTTTGTTGCTATAGGTTGATTAATTTTCTCCTTTAAGAGTGAGAGAAAATATTAGATTTCTTTATTGTTTATTTAAAGACATAAGCGGTGATATCCAAGACAAACGGGATTACCGAGCAGATGTCATGTAGGAAAATATGAGATTTATTTATATTTTGTTTATTTAAAGACATAAGCGGTGAAATCCAAGACAAACGGGATTACCGAGCAGATGTCATGTAGGAAAATATGAGATTTATTTATATTTTGTTTATTTAAAGACATAAGCGGTGAAATCCAAGACAAACGGGATTACCGAGCAGATGTCATGTAGGAAAATATGAGATTTATTTATATTTTGTTTATTTAAAGACATAAGCGGTGAAATCCAAGACAAACGGGATTACCGAGCAGATGTCATGTAGGAAAATATGAGATTTATTTATATTTTGTTTATTTAAAGACATAAGCGGTGAAATCCAAGACAAACGGGATTACCGAGCAGATGTCATGTAGGAAAATATGAGATTTATTTATATTTTGTTTATTGAAAGACATAAGCGGTGAAATCCAAGACAAACGGGATTACCGAGCAGATGTCATGTAGGAAAATATGAGATTTATTTATATTTTGTTTATTTAAAGACATAAGCGGTGAAATCCAAGACAAACGGGATTACCGAGCAGATGTCATGTAGGAAAATATGAGATTTATTTATATTTTGTTTATTTAAAGACATAAGCGGTGAAATCCAAGACAAACGGGATTACCGAGCAGATGTCATGTAGGAAAATATGAGATTTATTTATATTTTGTTTATTTAAAGACATAAGCGGTGAAATCCAAGACAAACGGGATTACCGAGCAGATGTCATGTAGGAAAATTTGAGATTTATTTATATTTTGTTTATTTAAAGACATAAGCGGTGAAATCCAAGACAAACGGGATTACCGAGCAGATGTCATGTAGGAAAATATGAGATTTATTTATATTTTGTTTATTTAAAGACATAAGCGGTGAAATCCAAGACAAACGGGATTACCGAGCAGATGTCTGGTAAGAAAATATGAGATTTATTTATATTTTGTTTATTTAAAGACATAAGCGGTGAAATCCAAGACAAACGGGATTACCGAGCAGATGTCTGGTAAGAAAATATGATAAAGAAAAATTAGTAATTTAAAATTATATTCCTATATCATTAAAATAAACTTTGTTGTTTACCATAACTACCGTCTGAAAAATATATTTTGCCCTGTATAAAAAAAAAACCAACCAGTATTCCCAAATTAGAGTAACCCAACAAAATAAAAAAACTAAAGAAAATAAACTTGGTCTTTGAGAACTTAACACCCTTTTTAAAAAAAAACATCCCCAGAATTTTAAATTGTTACACAAATTAAATCCACACAAATAAAATTAAACTTAGTTAACCCAATACCATTTGTTTTGCTATTTGAATTTTTGTATTTAGAAAAATTAATTTTAAAGAAAATCTGCAGAAAATAAACTTATGATGACTCTTGAATTTAGGTGCTTACCGTACCTATCTAAGTTAATAAGTGTCTCTTTAGAAATTCTCTGTCTAGCAGCTAACCACTCTTCTCCCCCACCAAAGTCTTCGTTTGTGCGTTTTAACATCCTGCGTCGTTTGTAATACGAAGTACGACGTTGGCTGCTATATAAAAAAAATCAATAATTGCGGCAAAGATGTGAACGGTCCAAAGTTCACGCGTCCTCCTAAATATCATCGGAAATATACTGAGGATTTTCAAGATTGGCTACCTAAATAGATTTATCAGGGCCTATATTTGGAAATGAAAAGTTAATACACTTTTAAAAAAAATTTGACCAGTATTGCAGGGTAAATTAAAATCATAATATAATTTAAATTAAATATAAATAATAGAGTAAAATAATTAAACCTCAGGGCGTAACATGGGGGAAAAATAAGTTTACCAAATAAATAAATTAACAAAAATAATGAAAAAAAAATTCAAATAAGGGCACCTAGGTCTGCTCTGTCACAGTAACAAGTACCTACTTAATAAAGATTTCTTTTAATTCTATAGGTTTATCATTTATTTTGTAATATAAATATAGACATTGATGAAATACAGAAATAATACGTTTTTTAGCAATATTTATTATGACATTGTGATAAACGGTTATAAAAGATTTGCCACTAACGAAAAAAATACTTTATTTTGGCAGAAATTAAAACGTTTAAAAAACGTTTTTATTTACAATTATATCACGTTTGGTATATGCAAAAAATAAACGTTTCTAATAAAGGTACAATAGAAGTCTACAATATACGTATATGATTTATTTTATGGAACATATATATATACGTTTACGAAATACGAAAATCATACGTTTCTTATTAACATTTATTATAGGAATATAATTGGCGTTTATAATATATTTATCTGTAACGGAAAACAAACATTTATTCGGCGGACATTCGAACGTTTATTAAACGTTATGATTAACTAAAATTAAACGTTTGGTTCAGACAAAATAAAAACGTATAATAAACCATTCAGTGTTGCTTGGGTTACCTTTGGTTTCAGTTAATCTGTGAGCCTGGAATAATTACCTACATTTATGATTTGGTTTGTAATTCTAATTCTATTAAAATGTTTTATAGATTTTATGTGGATATTCATATTCCTAAACGGAAATGAATGAAACAACGTCATTATAGCCTTATCTTTCCGCTGCGTTGCCATACTGCATTTTTTTGTATAAGGTTTTAGACAAAGATTTCAATTTCCCATATCATAATAGAGAGTTTTCGTTGTATTGGCAAATTCAAACGGTTAACCATAACGAATACGAATACGAAGCAGCTATTTGACAGATCGTAAAAATAGTTTTCGTTCAATTCGCTTAACGTTAAGTCGAATTCGACAGTAAACATAACAAATATAACATAACCTATCTTTAATGGTTTGTGTTCATATTTTCATATACGTTTTGTGCTGTCTTTTTTGCTTGGTTTTAATTTCCTAGTACCCAAAATTCTAAAACATCATGATATATATCATATTGGACTCATCCAGTGATTCGGATTTGGATGATGCCCTTCTCTTGGAGGTGCTTGATCGCCAGGACATTCAGTATCGAGCACAGTTGTTGGAAATTTCAATTTAGAAAACTATAATAATGCTGAAAGCAAACTTTATTTCCGATTTAATTGGTCATTGAAAATGGTCATTACGCATCCGTTCCGTTTTGGCTATGGCTTTGCCTTCCATCCGTTAGCTCCCGCCACTTATCCGTAACAATAACGATAAATGACAGCTCAAATGTCAAAGTTGTCAAATAGCGGCTATCGGAATCGCTTTTAAAAGACAACGAAAACTGTCTATTAATACCTACTTTTAACAGCGTAAGTTTGGCAATCAATGTGAAGGGGCGCAATTCGGATCTTGATTTACCTTAGAATGGAATACGATTTTGGCAATAGGTTCATTTGTTATTGGTTCATCTATAGCTGCCAGATCATTGGTGGCGGAGTCCAAAGTGTTTTAATTGTTTTTATTTTATCTACCACTGAACTGATTGAACTATGTAAAAAATGCAGAATCTCTTCTGGATTAATTTGATTTGTAGTTTTAAAGTGTAGACGTAGTAGAACTTAGCTGTAAAGAGAAATTACTTCTAACTGCAGTAACTGGTGATGTAGATGTCCCCTCATCCACAGCATCGTTAATCTTTTTTTTTTCAAAAACTGGATAAATTACTTTGTTTTATTATTAAAAATTAGGAAATACGTACGGCTACTTATAATAATCAAATTAATTATATACAGAGTAATTTTTTACCTTCCAAAACTACTGATACATTACACTTTTTCCTAAATTGTAAGAGCACTTACTTAAGTCAATTTTTATGCTCCTAAAGAAAAAATCGGCCTTTTATCTCCAACTGCATCAAATTTAAAACTAATAAAATCAATATTATGTACCTTGTTGAGACCTGACATTCAAAATGTTTCAAAAATATGTTAGTGTAGGATTACAATTGTTTCTGCTGATAGTAAAGATAACACAAAACGTCGTATCTTAAAAAAATTATTTTCTTGAGTAGTATAAAAATTGTCTTAAGGTACTGTCGGGTAATAAGGCCGGGTTAACGTTATTTATTTTTTAGTTAAAAACACATAAACAATTTTTACTTTGTGCATATAAAAAACGTAACTAAACTCTTTATTTTCCCAAAATATTGAGGAGCAGGAACTTAAAAAAAATATATTAACGCCTAAAAACTAAAACAAGAAAAAAATGAGTTTTGGCCTTATTACCAACCTAGGCAGGTTATAAGGCTAAACTAAACATTTGATATTTAACGTATAAAAAAGGTAAAAAAAAAATGTGTAAGTATTCCTAAAAATGTTAAAAATGATAAACTTAAAAATATTATACGAACGTTTAGATGATAAAATTTAAAAAAATCAATTTTGGCCTTATTACCAACCTAGGTAGGATATCAGGCCAAACATGGATAAACAACAGGCCAAGACCAAGGCCTTATTACCTGTTTGGTACGTATATACTTTTTGAGGTTATATAAATTCACAAAATAGACAAATAATTTAAATAAACAGTCTGCAAGTGTTGTTGACATCATCACAAACATATGCTCCAAAATATAGACACAACTATATTGAACTAATGAAAATATCACATATCTTTTATCCAGAAATTTTACACCACAGCACTTAAAATTCAACGAATTTTGTTGGCAGCGCACTGTTGCCAAGCGGAGTGACTGTCGCTTTCCAGCCACGTGTTATTTGGCTCAGTTGAAGCCATCCCAAGTATAAATGGCGCTAAGCGTATAAAATAATTCATTTTTGTGTGATTTTTGATGACATGGCCTTATAACCTGCCCGGCCTTACGACCCGACAGTACCTTAATAAAATGCTCTTACAATTTAATGACAAGTGTAATGACTTATTAGTTTTTGGATCAACATAAACAATTTAAATCTCAATTCAGATCTCAACAAGGTCAATTCTCCATATTGGTTTTATTAGTTTTAAATTGGAAGAAATTGAACACAAAAAGCCGATTTTTTCTTGAGTTGCACAAAAATTGCTTAAGAACGTGCCCCTACAATTTAGTAACAAGTGTGATGCATCAGCAGTTTTGGGAGATGGAATGCTACTCAAAAATTTTTAAAAAATTCGGGTTCGTATTTAAAAAAAATGAAGTTGACTTGGGTATCTAAAAAACGAAACGTCGTATCTGAAAAATTATTTCTTTGATGAGCATAAAAGTGTCTTAAAAAAATTTTTTGGTTTTTCAAAATAATCAGTACTTTGTCTTTAAATTTAAAAAAAAAATTGATTTTTCCGATTTTTTTCGGATATCCTCCGGAAGCCATAGAAATCTTGTTACTTTTTTTTTAACAAATTATTCAGCATTAAAATATACAACTTTGCCTAACTCTCTATATCTTATATATGGAGATAACAATGCTAATGTAAGACCCTATACATAAAATTTATGTAAATGAAAATAATTTGTAATTCTCCAAAACAACTTTCCATTTTTTCTTAAATTCAGGCTTTTCTGTTCATTTACAAATGACGATAGTATGTAAATGCCCTTCTTAGAATTAACATAAAATTTTATTATTAGGTAAGTATAATTTCCCTTTCAAACCAGTACTAATTAATAATGTCTTTATGGCTTATTTTTGTAAATAGCCAAGTTAATTTAACTTAGCGGCCCCAGACGCGGTTTTAATTTATTGCTAGTGCGTGTAGGGGAGACCGGGGTTGGTTGTTACACGGGGCAGGTTGTTATTTTTAATTTGAGACCGTTAACTAGATGGCAGCGCATTAATGTTGATAGCAGTGACGTAAAACCAACATCTCAATGCACCGACGGAGTTTGGTCAGTGTTGTGAAATCCGTTCTCGTGTAAGGTGATATTTCATGTTTCTAAGAAAAAAAGTAATTGTGGAACTGGCTGTTTATTTATTTCTAGCTAGGTTCGTATAAAATATATATACATACTAAATTTACTGCATGATATATAGATATATAGCATTTTATATTTGTACAATTTGCTTGATAATATTTACAGGGCGATGATTAGAAGGGGATGTTTGTTCAAAATGGCTTCCCGGGGCAGGTTGTTACAGTTGAAAAGGGGCAGGTTGTTACTGTAACAACCTGCCCCTTTTATACTTTATTATTGAGTTTAAGTAGGTATTTATTGTTCTTGCAGATATATAATAAAAGATGCGACATTATAAGAAAAAAACAAATCGCGGAGAAACGCCAAAGGCAGTGATTTTAGCTGCTGTAACGGAGGTTATAGAAAACAAAAGACATCTTAGACCCGTGGCTGATGAGTATGGAATGAATTTTATGACACTTCAAAGATATGTCGAAAAGTATCGAAGAGTGGGTCTTCAAGGTATAATGTTTTTGAATTTTATTTATTAATTTGTATTTAATATCTTACTTTTATTTTGTAGCAGCAGACACCGTTCCTAGTGGTTATTTAAAGAATCGACAAATATTTAACGACCACCTTGAAAACGAATTGGCTGCTTACGTAAGCGAGTGCTCAAAAATTTATCATGGTCTGTCTCCAAAGGATCTCAAACAGCTAGCCTATGAATTTGCCAAAAAAAATAACGTAAATGTGCCTGATAACTGGACCAAAACTGAATCCGCATCAGCTGACTGGCTAACTGGCTTTCTAAAGCGAAATAAGGAGCTGTCAATTCGTACTCCACAAGCGACTAGTTTGGGACGCGCTACGAGTTTCAACAGACATAATGTCAATTTGTTTTTTGAAAAACTTTCGGATCTTTTTAATAGATATAATTTTGGTGCCAATGACATTTATAATGTAGACGAGACGGGTGTAACAACAGTGCAAAAGCCTGCAAAAATAATAGCAAAAAAAGGCGTTAAACAAGTGGGAGCAGTAACATCGGGGGAACGAGGCACCTTAGTCACAATGTGTCTGGCGATAAATGCAAGTGGTAATTCTGTTCCACCAATGTTTATCTTCCCGAGGAAAAATTACCGGGAATACTTTGTTTCTGATGGGCCGCCCGGTTGTATAGGAACAAGCAATCCGTCCGGCTGGATGACAAAAGTTGAATTTGGTGTTTTTGTTAAGCATTTTACTAAATATGTTAGATGTTCTAAAGAGAGCCCAGTTCTACTCATACTAGATAACCATGACTCACACTTGTCAGTCAGCGTTATCGACTTCTGTAAAGAGAATAACATTGTGCTTCTGACTTTGCCACCACACTGTTCCCACCGCTTACAACCACTGGATAGGTCGATATTTGGGCCATTTAAGAAGTTTGTTAACAGTCAGATGGATGGATGGATGGATGGATGGATGAAGTCGCATCTTGGAGTTACCATGAGTATTTACAATATACCATCAGTCGTCAAGGAAGCATTACCTTTGGCTGTAACGCCAAAAAATATCGTGTCTGGCTTCCGTGTGACTGGAATATTCCCATTTAACAGGAATATTTTCACAGATGAAGATTTTTTACCGTCATCTATTACGGATAGGCCAAATCCGATAGAAACTATAGAGATACAAAATCCAGGAGAAGAAACCCTTAACCGTCCTGAGCTACAGACACCGCCACACTCTCCAACAAATATTGCACCCTCACCAAAAAATATTTATACCGCAGTCACACACATAAATAATAACATAAACAAAATCAATGATGAACAGCAACCGTCAACATCAAGACACTTTTGTCAGCCATCTCCCTCCAAGCAAGTTTTTATCAGCCCAATAGAAATACGACCTTTACCAAAAGCAGAGGCCAGAAAAACTACTCAACAAAATAGAAGAAAAAGGCATAGTGCGATCTTAACTGATACACCGGAGAAAAATTCTTTATTAGAGCAGGAAGAAATGCGAAATAAGAAAGTGGACAATAAAGGAAAAAAGAAAGTGACAAAAAATATATGTGGAGAAAATGAGAAAGTTGATAAGAAAGGGAAAAAGAAATTGAAAAAAATCATATGCGAAGAAGAAAGTGACGATGAAAATGAAGAATGTTTTTGCCTTATTTGTTGCGAGCCTTTCAGCAATTCAAAGTCGAAGGAGAAGTGGGTTCGATGTATTCAGTGTAAAGGTTGGGCTCATGAGTTATGCAGCGATGGATCACTCTTATTCACATGTATTCACTGCGACTCCGATTAAGTTTTACTATTTATTTTTTGGTTACATTTTTTCATTCGTTTTTTTCTTTATTTCTGATTTCACGAATGTGAAATCTTAGAAGCTGGAAGTTTATTTTCAATAAAAATCTTTGAAACAAAATTTTTGTTGAGTTATTTTAGTTAAATTTAGGGTTGTAACAACTTGCCCCATTAAAGTAACAACCTACCCCATTATGGGGCAAGTTGTTACAATTTTCACTAAGTGATATTCATCAAAATTTTTTAAAGAAAAAATGTACTTTCTTGAAATGTAACTAAACTAGATGATAGCCCAAACATATATGTCTTATACCTATATAAACGAAGGTCTTATCATTTGAACAAACCCTACTAAAAAATTAAAGTATAAAATCTGTAACAACCAACCCCGGTCTCCCCTACGCATCATAAACTGTGATATGGCAAAACCGAGCGCTGGGATATCCAATGCATCTTCATTAACACACTGTGCGTTTTATTGATGACCATGTGTCACGGAATATTTAATTTAAATTTTCTAAAATAACACCGATTAACTTATTTTGAATTTTCATAATTTTCAAAAAAATAGTTTCGATTCGTTGTCGAATTTAAGATATGAGATATTAATAAACATCTTACATTATATAGACCAGGGTCGATAATTTTTGAAACCGAAAAAAATAATAGTAGGATGAAACCCATTGGAAAAGAAAGAGAATATAACAAAAATGAAGGGAAAAATAATTTACGGGCGATCCGAGGTCATGAAGTGGAAAAGGGTGATTTTTTAAGGGTAGAAAACGATTTATCCCGATTTCCGGCAAAACTACAAGTCCTACGGAAAAACATTAAATAGCAAAGTTGTAGGTAATAAAAAGGTCTACAACTTTTGTATTTACACTTTTTACAAATAACCTCAAAATTTATGTGAAAAATTCAAATAACCAAGTTTTTTATTTTTATCTTTTACAAAACTTTTTTTTTCACGACAGTTGGTGAAAACCTACCTTTTTATGTCCCAAATACACTGTAATTTTTTTGATTTAAAATAAGTATTTTTTCACCTTATTTTGACTTAATATCGAAAAAGCACCCTAATTTTCAATCGAAAATTCTCATGTCAAAATATCTGGTTTTTTAAAGTAGGTGGGCTTTTTGTTCGTTGAAATATCTACTTTCTGATGATGTAAAAAAATATATACATTACTATGGTAAATGTTCTCAAAAAATGCAAAGAAACGAAAAAAACTCGAATCCGAATTTTTTTTTTAGTCATTATGTACAATTTTGAGCTATTTATTAAAATTTATACTTTAATTACTCGAAAAACGTAAGATTCCACGTTACATTGATAAACAAAAAAATTACAAATCCATAAAACATAAAGATCGCAAAAAACATGTGAAAATAGTTGTTCTAAATATAATTAAAGGTAGGATTTAAAGGGGATTTCATCACATTTAACATAGAAATGTATATTTTTTTTACACCATCAGAAAGTAGAGATTTCAACGAACAAAAAGCCCACCGACTTTTTAAAAAAGCAAATATTTTGACGTGAGAAGCTTTTTCGATATTAAGTCAAAATAAGGTGAAAAAATAAATACTTTAAATCAAAGAAATTACAGTGTGTTTGGGACATAAAAAGATAAGTTTTCACAAAATTTCGTGAAAAAATTTTTTTTTTGTAAAAGTTAAAAATAAAAAACCAAAAACTTGGTTATTTGAATTTTTCACATAAATTTTGAGGTTATGTGAAAAAAGTGTAAATACAAAAGTTGTAGATCTTTTTATTACCTACAACTTTGTCATTTAACATTTTTCCATGGGACTTGTAGTTTTGCCGGCAAATCGAGATAAATCATTTTCTACCCTTAAAAACTCACCCCTTTCCACTTCCCGACCTCGGATCGCCCGTAAATTATTTTTCCACACTAGTGCGGAAAAAATTTTCGGCACGATTATGTCAAAATCAATAAAATATCAATTATAACTTGTAGTTATTACTTTTTTCTTAGAATTAGTTACTGTTACATATGTATGTGATTGTTATAGTTAATTAAAAATTATTAAATTTCTTTGAAATATGTGTTACTTATTTCCACACGTCTGTAGAAAAACTATTGTACCTGACACGTGCGAAAAATGTTTTCCCTGCACTCGGCTGCTTCACTCCGCTACGCGTCATTCGGTGAACGGCAGACTCGTGCGGAAAATCATTTTCCGCACGTGTTAGGTATTAGCTATTTCCTTTCATTTTTGTTATATTCTCTTCCTTTTCCAATGGGTTTCATCCTACTATTATTTTTTTTCACTTTTTACCATTTTCAATGGCTTCAGCCCTGGTCTAATAAACCCAGCGATAATAATAAATGCGGCGAAAGCGAATTTTTTTCAAAATTTAATGAGTAAGAATTTAAAAAAATATATACCTAACTGTAGGAATAGCAACGCAAAAAAAAAACAATTTATTTTTGCAAGATTAAAAAGTAACATTCCTAAATTAGTTGTTGCCGCAGACAAAGTATTTTATCAAAATTTTAAAAATGAAGCGAGGAGGGACTAAAAATACTCGGTTAAGAGTGGGAAATTAATTTTTTTTTTCATTTCCTCCAAAAAGCGGCCAAATAGCCATCTATCTTTGGGTAACATATACCTACAGTTTTAGGTAAAAAAAATTGATTGAAAAATTAATATTCCCAATATATTTTTGTTTCTGCTTTTATTAATTAATAAATCCAACAAATCTGTAGGTAATTATACTCCAAAGATGGGCCAATTTTTTAATAATATTAGTGTTTCACTTCCGTCTGGCCTTTTCTTGTCTCGTCTCGTCTCATTCTCGCGAGACGAGAACGAGACGAAAGTGGTCCGATCTCGCAAAATCTTAAGATTTTGATTAGGATTTGCGAATTTGCGATAAACTTTGAAAAGAATCCCATTAGTATCACTCGAAAAAAACTATTTTTATTACCGACACGTTGCCAAAAAACAATAAAAAAAGGAACAAAAGAAAAAATTAACCTTTTTTTATAACGGTTATACACTGCGCGACATATTTAACGCATAACGAAAAAATTGCCTAAATTTTGATGTTATATATTTTCCAAATTTGTGGTTCGTTTTTAATGATTTTTTTTTCAAATTGTAGGTTTTTTCCTTAAGCATATCACTGCCTTTGTTGTTTTACTTGAAAAAGTAACTTTGGTATTATACCGGGTGTTATAAAACTGTTATGTTTTTTTTACGGAAATTCAAAACACCCTGTGGGATTTACTAGCCATTGCAAGTTATCGCAATTCCAGCCAAATTAAAGTCCCATGTTTTCTTTACATTTTCTTTTTTGATTCATTGATTTATCTCTGTTTTTTTATGAAATATTCAATTTTTAGTTCAACGTGATTTTCATAAAAAAATGTTTACTTAAAAAATACAAAATAAACGAAATGCTTTGATTAATGCAACAGCAAGGAAAAACAAATTATAAAGTAAATAAAGAATCAATATCTGGTATTAATTTACTGAATCCACAAAACAGGGCAAAAAAATACAGGAAAGAAAATTGCAATTTCTAAAGGTATTCAAAAAAATTATAATGAATCATTAGTTGCGAGTATTGCCGACGAATCTTAGAGCCTTGCTTCCTCCTCCTAGAAACTTAAATGATCTGTCATTGAGGCTTATGGAAATATGGAATCAGATTAATCAAGATGAAATCAGAAATCTGATTTTAAGTATGCCAAGAAGATGCGAAGCATTCATTAGAGCAAGGAGACGCAATACTCGCTACTAATTATTCATATTTAATTTTTTTAAATACATTTAGAAATTACAATTTTTTTCCCTGTATTTTTTTGCCCTGTTTTGTGGATTCAGTAAATTAATACCAGATATTGATTCTTTATTTACTTTACAATTTGTTTTTTCTTGCTGTTGCATTAATCAAATCATTTCGTTTATTTTGTATTTTTTAACTAAACATTTTTTTATGAAAATCACGTTGAACTAAAAATTGAATATTTCATAAAAAAACAGAGATAAACCAATGAATCAAAAAGAAAATGTAAAGGAAACATGGGACTTTAATTTGGCTGAAATTGCGATAACTTGCCATGGCTAGTAAATCCCACAAGGTGTTTTGAATTTCCATAAAAAAACATAACAGTTTTATAACACCCGGTATAATACCAAAGTTACTTTTTCAAGTAAAACAACAAGGGCAGTGATATGCTTAAGGAAAAAACCTACAATTTGAAAAAAAAATCATTAAAAACGAACCACAAATTTGGAAAATATATAAATAACATCAAAATTGAGGCAATTTTTTCGTTATGCGTTTAATATGTCGCGCAGGGTAGTTATTGATACAGACAACCAGTAGATAGATGATAATCATCGCCGCGAATTAAGTATAATATTATGTCAGTTTCAGCAAAATGTATACTAGTAAACTACAAACTATTTTGATACAACGATACATCGTATTAAAAATATCGATGTTTTCGATGCATCGATGTAGGGGAAGGTTGCCCATATTGGACCAATTTCCAGGGTTCTTATTATAGATCCTGATAATAACGCAAAATCGATCTTGAAGCTATACCTTAGTATACTTTAGTATGTTGTTAGACTGCAGGATTTTTTGCAGAATTTTATTTCAAAGTATCTATGATATACCAGGCTATAAAAAAACCTCTGCAACTGGTTCAATATAGGAAACCGGTTGCCTAAATTGCACCTTGGGGTTCCAAAATTGGACCACATGATTTAAATTGGAAGCTTGGATGTTAAATAAATAAATAAAAAATAAAATTGTTGGTATAGGAAGTTTTATACTTATATTTCAATAAAACATCAAATTTACAATCAAAATTTCGGTAGAAGACATACTAATGAAAAAAAAGTACCTATTAGTTTCCTATATTGGACCAGTCATAGTTTCATTTTTTAACTCAAAGAAAAAAGATTTGAGCAATATTGGAATGGTGTTAATTCATGACATTAACTTATTTAAAGAGAAATATTATTTTTGCACAATTTGGAAAATTTGTCTAAATTGGACCGGTTCAATTTTGGCAATCACCCAGTGGTCCAATTTAAGCAACTACCACGTGTTTTACAAAACCACCCAGGAAGGAAACAAGAAAAAACAAATATGGCATGGTAATAGGAGAAATAGAAAGAGAAAAACTTACTTGAAAACTTCCATAAAAAAGATTTTGATTAGAGTTTTATGGTTCTAAGGTAAATTCTTAGGAAAATCCTAAAAATATTACATTAAAATTGTGTAAATTACGTTTTGCTCTGTACACGCCAAGCACTAACGGCCAACTAGTTGAGTTTGTTGCCGATCAAAGGTTCTAGGTGGAAGTATGTTACAGTGTTGCCAGATGATATGGCACTTGTTTAGTTTCGGAGAAATGTACTGTGGTCCAATTTAGGTAGCGGTTCAATATAGGCAACCTTCCCCTATATCGAATATGGGTTTCATATTTAGTAGCAAGGTTACATTCAAAGGTAACTCCGGCATAATCCCCACTACCTGCCCCATTAAGCTTTTTGCCTCCTCTCTCCTACAAACGATGTTGTCAACATATTTTAATAACGATCCACCATAAAAATTTCCCCTGTTGGATAAATGTAAAGACAAGAAGATCAAACTGAGAAATAAAACATTATAACGGCTTACTGAAATTAATTGCCTTTGTTATTCGGCAAAAGAAAATGGTGGCCTTTTGTAAATATTACTTGTTTTTGCTACAACTGGTGGAACAGGAGGACAAACATTAGGTACATTGCAGCCCCGATTTATCCGCTGAGCCTCAGAGGGTCCTAGACCTCATAGTAATTGAAAGGATAAAAATTAAGCTCAATTAATTTAGCTATTTTCCGAAAATAATCTCATACGCTATACATGTCGTCTAGCGTCAGGCGATTGTTTGGAATTTACTGTTTTTTTCTGTATATGACAATAAATAGTAATGAATGGGGCTCCTAAATCACCCAGCGCCCAAGGCCAGATAGGTAGATATAGGGCATGATTTATGAAAAATGTCTAAAATTGATTGTAGGATGTAAAAATGTAAAATATACGACTTATATGATTAAAAAAATTAAAGTTGATACAGGTAGCATTAATTTATTATCCACCCTGTATAATATCTTTTTTCAAAAAAAATGCATTTCAAAAAAATAAATCTGACTGATTTGTGCTGACCCATTTCTTTATTATAACACTGTAGAATGCCTGCGGGTCCTGTAGGCAATGTAAGCAACATGATTTGTATCTTCTACTTTACCTAGGAATTGCATAGTATAGAATAACAGGAAATTCTATGCATTGGCGAATGCTTTCCAGGCGATTTACAAAACTAGATTTTAACTGATTTTTGATTTACACAAATACATAAAGAGAATATTCGGGATATTTAATTATTTTCAGCTATAATAACCCTAGGACATTGATAATGGACGAGATAATTTTAGTCGAAAGCACGTTGCCTGGTAACAACCCGACGCTGAAGGCGGAGGGTTGTTACCTTGGTTACGTGCTTGAGATAAAATTATGAGGCATTGGTCAATGTCCGAGGGATATTCGGTCAGAAAATTTTTTGATAAATTTTTGATAAAAAAATTAAATTTCTCGCAACCAAACAATTATTTATTTATTAAAAGTACAATTTGTAAAGGTGCAGTTATTAAAATTTAACGTAACATTTGATTCGCTATTTTTTTCTACTATAGAAGATCCATTACCACGCATAGTATTAATAATCTTATTGTGGTGTTGTTGGTCGATGTTTAAGTATGGTTTTATAGAATTTGGATTGTTATGACCAGTGATTTTCAGCAATTGTTGTTCTTGCACACCTTTTTTGCCGATTCGCTAACAGCAGTTGACCTGTTTGAATGGTTTGTTATTTTTTTGTCCTTTACATTCAGGCCGATAGCTTCAGCAGACGATTTTGTCCATCCATTAATAGTATTTTTTCCAACAGGAACATTATCGTACCCACTATCGGTTTCCTTTTTCCAGTGTCGAATTGCTTTTAAGAACAGCCGTGGTGAGGTTATATGTACGCCTCGTTTTGATATCAATTTATGAAACAGGCGTACAGGGCATCTTTGACTTTCACTATTGACAATCAACCATTTACTACTTGTACAGCTTTTTGAACCGCCTTGGCAAGTTTTACTGAACACTGGATTATATTCAATACGATTTGTTGGAGAACCATCGTTATTTTTTTCGATTTGAAAAAAATCCAGGAGATATGCAACTGCTTCGCCTCCTCTCCACGCAGATTCTACTGCAGCAATATGGTAGAATTTACGCATAAGACCTTCAGGGGTATTTTCATTCCAGAACAATATTATTTGGTTTACTTCAGATAGACTTAACGAAACTGAACTGGTCTTACGTTTACATGGATCTGCTTGTAATTTCTTTCTGGTTGCATCGCGGGCATCTCGGGCTGGTTTAAATACTATGCTGTTAAACGGGTCAATCATAATCTTATATTCATTATAGTACTTTTCTTGTAAAATTTTGCACGAAACGTTCCACATAGTCTTTACCGTTGCTTCTTTGAATTCAGTCCCATCTTTTTTTCTCATATTAACCGCCCAATCTTTCAGTATCATTGCCTGCTCTTCTACGCTTCTATATGTTTATTTAACTCGTATTTGCGTTCACAGCAAAACTCTATAAATATTCCCCACGTGTATTTGTGACTGTTTCTGGTATTTTTTGGGATTGTTTCATTAACTAGCGCGTTAATGCAATGAAAATTTGCATTGTTAAAACGTGACATTTTGAAATTTATATAGTTGGAATATGAACTGTCAAAGTATTGGTGTCATAATAAATGATGCCTGGGTGTCATAGTGATTGAAAACTACCCGGAGTGTTGTTTTCACTTAAATGTTGATATGATTGGGTGATTTATGTGAGATGATAAAGAATAACAAAATTTAATTGGCTGTTTGAAATGTCAAAAAATTTTCCTCGTAATTTCCCCTTGCATGTAAAAAAAGTAAATAAAAAACTATATAATAAGATATTATTGGATGTTAGGTCTTATAAAACGACAAGAACAATATGACACTATAAGCAATTTAAATTTTTGAGAACTACAGTACTGATTTTTAGTGGTAAATATATGCTTTATTACCCGTAGCAAGCAAATATTGTTATGATTAATGTTAACTTCCAGTCGGAACTAATACAGTATATTATTATAAAACCAGAATACACCCCAATAGAACTTAATAAATACTGTGAGTAGTATTCAGAGCAATAATGGCTATAAACCATTCCATGGTAGCATTAATTCCTATTTCCTATTGGATAAATTACCATGACATTATCACTACACAACGGTTTAGCAATTTTCGTTGTCTTATAGTAAGGAAACCGCGTTGCTGTCATGCATAGTATTAAACAGTTGTATGTGAGTATGGAATGTGTGAATTTTTATACGGAATAGAAGGATTCAGTGTACGGTGTAAGTACTTAACTACCTAGTTGAATTTGTTAAAAACAATCAAATTACAAAATTAATAAAAATAAGGAAGGTTACCCCTTGATAAACAATATTTAAGCTGGGGATTAGCTCTTATTTTAAACCCGCATAAGGGTTTTACCTCTGTAAGTAAAGTTACACTGTATGTAAATCTTTTTCCGACCCTTCTGAACAAACAAATCTTGATTGTCAATAAATCACCCGGGGCTGGCTTACGGGCGACACCGTGGGCACTGTGGGCGATGTTTTGCCCTTATGTTTACTTACTAGGAAAGCGCGTTAAAGGGTCTAATGTACTTTAATATTTTAACCCAGTTTCCACATTTTTATATTATATAGCAGATAAACCGCGTAAGTAAATCTCAAATATGATGTTTTGTTACACAAAAACATATACATAGTTTTAACATTGATCAAGGTAAGATTTTAATAGGTGAAGAGTTTATAATTTGGTCTGGGGAAAAGGTGTCGCAAGCAAATTCTAAATACGGCATCCTAGTCGTTCTGGTATACCCGAGGAGAAATATAAATGTTATTATTAGGTACTACAGGAAGATTCTCGTAGCACAAGCACACCACTTGGGCCTAATACTATACCAAACCACCGTATCTAAATATTTAAAAAACGTGAAATCAGTCATCCCTAAGAACCAGTAATTTATACAAGAGTTATTGAACGATAATCCTGATAGGTAAGAGCAATTTTGTGAAATAATGATTGAGCTAACAGATAATCACGCATGAATTCCCAAAGATTTGTTTTTCAGATGAAGCTACGTTTTCTTTAAACGGTCACGTTAATAGACAAAACCACATCTAAATATCCTTTGAAATTACCTAGTTTCAGTTCTTCTCACTCTTTGTTAAGATGAAAATGATCATGATGCATCAAGTTTAACCTTATGGTTTAACCAGGATGGTACTCTCCGTCTTATGCTGCTCATACAAGGGAGTGTACTTAAACACAATTTTTCCGGGGCAGTGGATAGGTAGACGGGAATCAATAGAGTGGCCTCCCAGATCGCCCGATCTTAATCCACTGGACTTTTTTTTGTGGGGCAACGTCAAAAATTTTGTTTATAAATCTAAACCCAACTCGATAGATACGCTCAAAGAGTCCATTCGACAAGTAATACTAGAAATTTCTCCACAAGTATTACAAAATGTACAGCAGGAATTTTTAGATCGATTGATCTGCTGTAAAACAGTTTTGGTGAAGGACATTTTGAACATCTTATAAAATATTTACTTTACATACTGTCGTTTGTCTTAAAGTTAATACACGTAGCATTTTTATGATCCACCCTGTATAATGTATTTTTTCTAAAAGAAAATGCATTTAAAAAAATTAATTTGATGTGTCCGAGCGATTCTTTATTCAGTGGGCAGTGTTCTATATAAAAGGCTGATCAGTTTCTTTATTATAACCTTATAGACGTGTTCCATCCAGTTAAAAAAACTTTAGGTAACTACATTGAATTAATGACAGCATGATTAAAATTAGCAGTGCCATTACAGTGAATTCGATCAATTAAAGGAAGGCAAGAATGTGCCAAATCGTTATCTGACTCACATTAGTTTTGTTCAGTGCCAGATTGACCGGCTCCTGCACAAAGTGGAGGTCTTAATTTTAGATAAGGCGTAACAGATGAGTTGGTACATTGCATGTCGGTCTAATTAGACAAAGGAAATAGCTTTATTAATTGCTACTACGTTTTTACAATCCCGTATCCCACACATTCTTAATTCCTGTACTCAATGTGGACTTTTTTTAATGATTACTTTAATTGAAATTTAGAAGTAAGGTAGGAAGAAGGTAAAGGGCAGTAAGTGCAAAACAATGATTTTGAGTTATTGTCAATTTAGTTTATTTTCTTCTACACAATTTATTTTTTATTGGATTTTCAGTAAAAAAGTATTTAAGAACTATAACAAATATGTCTTATTTTTTCACAAAACGGAAAATTCCGTAACTTTGATTTTTGATGAAAACTCATCAGCTACCTACTGCTGTTTGGCTTAACACTAGTATAATATCAAGTTGCTATTTTTTGAAGTAATATTCCAGCAAAAGGCAGTAACTAAGTAAACAGGTAAATACTGCTGTTTACGTTCACATTTAAATTTATATATGAATTAATTGTGCAGGCAAACAGCAATAAGTTGTTAAGTTACTGCCGGTTACCATAACATGAAGAGTCATATTGTTAGTTACTGCCTGTTGCCATAGGTGATTCTGGCATAAGTTGATTCTTAATCGGCTTCAAACCCTGTGTGGACCTAGGGCAGTTACTGCTTATTCATTTTCTGTCAAAAAAAAATTAGATTTAAGAATTGGTATTGGGAAATGATTTAATACTAAACTGATAACAAAATATTTTTTCTATACTTTAGAAAAAAATTTTGAAAGTCTTGGAGTTGACTGTTTCTTGCAACGAACCTCCAATAAATACACAAAGAAAGCAAAATTATTTCGTTCGACATTTATTTATTGTGAAACACCATTATTTTTTTAAATGAAAGCAACTCTAGAAACAATAAGACCATAGAAAAGAAAACAAATAATGTGGTAAATATATAAAAAAAAACTCCTTTTAGCAAAGAAAACTGATCAACATAAATAAAACTAGAAATCTTCAGTTTCAACTTTGTCATTGTCACTGTCAGGTTGTTCTTGTTGTTGTTCTTCATTAGTATTTGCGACTCGGATTTGCTCGTAGTAACACTTATGTATTGGTGGTACATACTGATCTGCCAAAGACATGACATTTGCTATTTTTTGGGGGTTTATTTTAAGTGGAAATGTGTTGTACAGTTTGGTATTTGGAAATACTAAAGCTGTGTTAGGTTTCTTAATGGCAAATGATGAATATATTGTAAGACCTGCTGTGGTACTACACTGTATTATGTTTTTTCTTTTATATTCAATAAGGCGGTACTTGGAGACAGTAAATCTTTCTTTTTGTTGGTTACTGATGATTTGTTTTTAAATAGGTTTAAAGGTATTGGAAAAATCGAGAATCATATCATGGGTAACGTCTATTACGCGAAATTGTTTTGACGTTTTCTTGACTAAAATCCTCCATTCAGAAGGTAAGTATACGATTTTGCCAATGTTGTTGGTGGCAAGAAACAGTCATCTCCTGGTGTTGACCGATTCTTGCACCTAAGTATTGGTGCAGTCAACTCCTTCGCCTATATATCTACAATAAGATTTGTCGGAGATGGCTGATTCTTCCACCAAAAGATTCGCAAACATTTCTTCTATAGGATGCATATAATAACTCAATTTGGGTAAAAAGTGGAGTTGACCGGTTTTTGCACCGAGCCCTTCAATTGGTCGTTTAATAATGCACCGGATTCACCGGAATTTTTTAATCGATCGTAAACTTTCCAAAAGATTAAGTTTTTTACCCTTGTTTTCAATATGTAAAATTTTAAATTTGTTATCAAAATTGTGTTGTTCTTGTAAAAGATGATTAGAATAAGTTGAATCGGTTTTTTGACCAAGAATACTTCTTCTATGTTCCGAAATTCTCATTTTAAACGATCGACCTGTTTGGCCTATATAAGTTTTGGGACAAGAGCCACAATTTAATTGGTAAACCCCCGATTTATTATCCTTGTTGCCTTTTGATTTATAGTTTTTTTTTTAATTTTCCCAAATAATTGTTAGTTTTATAAGTGACGTTGATATTCCTTTGATTAAGGTGTTTTTTTAAATTTTATCCAATGGGTTTCCAAAATAAGTGATAGTTTTAAAGGGGCCTGGTTTTTCCTTTATAAGAGGGTAGGTTTGAGAAATAGCCTTCTTTTTTAGTTTTTTCGATATTATGGTATCAATTATAGATGATGAATAGCCGTTATTAATTGCCGTTTATTTAATTAAATTTATTTCGTGGTTAAAGTTGTTAGCAGATAAAGGAACACTAGTCAATCTATGAAATATGCTGTGATATGCAGCTAGCTTTTGCTGTATTGGGTGAGAGGAGCTTTTGTGAATTGTTGCATCAGTATGTGATGGTTTGTGGTAACTGGAAAAAGTATGTTTATTTGAAACTTTGGTAATTATTAAATCTAAAAAGTTCAGATAGCTATTTTCTTCCATTTCCACTGTAAATTTAATATTCTTATGAATAGAGTTTAAATATTCCAAAAAACTATCATGTTGTCTACCTGTACCTACAAAACAAGCAAAAATATCAATAACATATCGATACCAGTAAATAAATTTGTTTGCCATTTTACTATTGTGTGTTATTTGTTCCATGTTGTCCATGAAAATTTCTGCCAAAAGATGGAATGGAAATGGAAGAAAATAGCTCTCTGAACTTTTTAGATTTAACAATTACCAAAGTCGCAAATAAACATAATTTTTCCATTTACCACAAACCTTTATCTGCACAACAACTTTAACCACGAATTAAATTTAATTCAACAAACGGCAATTAATAACGGCTATTCATCATCTATGATTGATACCATAATATCGAAAAAACTATAAAAGAAGGCTATTTGTGAAACTTACCCTCTTATAAAGGAAAAACCAGGCCCCTTTAAAACTATTACTTATTTTGGAAACCCATCGGATAAAATTAAAAAAAACACCTTAATCAAAGGAATATCAACGTCGCTTATAAAACTAACAATTCTTTGGGAAAATTAAAAAAAAAACTATAAATTAAAAAGCAACAAGGATAATAAATCGGGGGTTTACCTATTAAACACCGTCCCAAAACTTATATAGGCCAAACAGGTCAATCGTTTAAAATGAGAATTTCGGAACATAGAGTATTCTTAGTCAAAAAACCGACTCAACTTATTATAATCATCTTTTACAAGAACAACACAATTTTGATAACAAATATAAAACTTTACATATTGAAAACAAGAGTCAAAAACTTAATATTTTGGAAAGTTTAGAAATAAATCGATTAAAAAATTCCGGTGAATCGGGTGCATTATTAAACGACCAATTAAAACTAAATAGTTCCCCTGTGCTACATCTGTGTCAATAATCTAAATAGGGTTCTTTGGATTTCCCATAAGATTAAGATATATTATACCGACTATTTAACTAGAGTGTTTTACACTGGCAAAATGTCATAGCAACGGCCGGTCTTCTACTGGCAAAATTACTACCTGCACCTACCTGGACAAAATTCACATGTGATTTTTGCCGCGGCAAAATTTTAATAAAATTAATTGCAAACTTAAGAGAAAAAGCACCAGATCAAGTAATATCATCAAATCAAAATCAATCAAATAATGCACAAACGTTTAATTATCACAACTGTAACTTTTACATCAATAAATAAGTAATTTTTTTGTTTTATTCTTAAATAAAAGTTTTCTAATTTTATTGTTCTTTGTCTTTTTTCTAGTTAAATAGTCATGTCGAATACCACTCGAGAAAAAATTGTGTAAGCAAAATTGTTCTCAAGGATTTATTTAAGTTTGTTGCTTTTAAGCAATTTCGCTCATGACATTTTCGAAATGTCATTCGCGAAATTGCCAAGCAACAAACTTTCATACCTTTCGAAAATTTTGCCGACAAAATTTTATCTCTTGTGATATTATATATGACAAAAATATTTAAGTTTACAATACCTAAACAGTGTTAAGAACATATAATTAAATAATTAGGCTTGTAATATGTATATAATACCTGTATTGAGTAATTAAGTATCTAGACCATTTTGTTATTCTACTGAAATAAAATTAGTTAGCACCATACCTACACCCGAAGAAGCTACAATGTAGCGAAACGCGTCGTGTAAAGAAAAAGTTTTTCAATAAAAGTAGAAATTTGACAAAATAAATTGTCTTTCATTGAGTTATAATGAATTTCCATCAAGTAAAGGCCTCAACGATTCAAAGTCTATCAGTAATTATTATTCCAGTAATATACTAAATTAATTATCTGTTTAAAAGTTATAGACAATAAAAGAGTTATGGACTTGCATTGTCTTTATTTATTATAAATCACAACGTGGTATGTATCTCCAGTGGTCTTCAGGTGAATATTAAATAAGCAAAGTAATTATAGCTCTTTTTATACTAACGCAACCTTCCGTATGTCAACGGAAAATAACGACAACGATATAACATCAATACATTTTTCAGCTCGATAGACACCCGAAGAAGCCACCTGGAGAAGATAAAACCAACAACCCAAAAAGGTCACACGAAATAAGTATTAAAGAGCACAGAAAGAGACACCGAAAATTCAGGTTCATCAGCTGACCAAGCCTGGATGCATAATAACCATCATATCATATGGTCAGAAGGTGAAATTCTGCATAAAGAACCGCACTGGAGGAAGTTAAAGGAAGCTGCTACTATACACTAGAACCTAGGTTGTATTAGCAAGTCATCATTAGATATAAGAAATATCTGAAAACCTTAGTTAAGTAAATGTAATCTTAGAATAATACCCCTCATGATTTCACTTATGCAGTATGCTGTACACTGAGGAAAATGATCTAATACAATAGGTGTGCTAATACATAGGTTGTATTGATAGCTTATTTTTTATTAACCCATATGAAATAAATTGCTACTGTATCAAACCCGTTTTAGTGTTATAATAATTCCAGATTTGCTGGAAGAGTGTTTTTGTTGGTAGTAATCAGTTCCATAATAGTATAATGAACTACTTTTAATACAACAATTTTGTTAAGAAATAAATTGTATCTTCTGAAGCGACGCATTTTGTTTCCAGTAAAGGACTTTCTGTACAATTAAGAAAGAAGAACAGCGTCCCCAAAAACGAATTGTATCCGTTTGAGCCTATAATCCACAAGACATCGATGGGGGTTCGTAGCGATCGGCAATCGCCGCGTGCCGCAGTAATAGTTTTACCGTTGCGCAGGTCATACCGTTGTTCGGAGTCTTCTTCCTGTCTGAAATTGAATTTTATTGAACATACACCTCTACATATACCTCTTTCAATTAATTTATTTTTACTTTGTTTTTAAATTTTTCAAACTTTGTATGTTAGATAAAGCAAGAGAATATTCTTATTTCGCACAACCCATCATTCGTATTGGACTTTATAATTTATGGACGAATTTTACCATCTCAGTAAACCATGTTGCATAATAGATAATCAGAATATGCAATGTTAAAGGCTATTTAATTTTTTTAGAACTACAGTACTGATTTTTAGTGGTAAGTATATGCTTTATTAACTGTAGCAAGCAATGCATGCATGCAAGCAAGGACGATTAATGTCAAATTTCATTACAACTGCAAGTCGAAACTAATACAGTATATAAATCCAGGTTACATCCCCAATAGAACTTGATAATTACTGTGAGTATTTAGAGCAATAATGACTATAAACCATCTTATGGTAGCATTAACTCCAACGGTCTAGCAATTTTCATTGTCTTACAGTAGGAAAGGGCGTTGCTGTCATATACATATAGTATTAAACAGTTGTATAAAGAGTATTTAGTGCTTATAAGGAATAGAAGGTTTTTTCTCAATGTGCCTACTTGCTTTCACTTAAAGACGACTGGATATACAAACCAGTTGAAACGTTGTTATTTAAAACAAATAAATACATTGTATTGTATTGTATGTCTTTTGGCTCTGCTACGAGGCAATTTGCCAGCTCATTCCGTGGTACCCCCAAATAAATACATTGTAAGTCCAAAACTCTTCTATCGTTCGTTAAATTAATTGTTGTTAAATGTCCTTCTAGAAAGTTACTACTGGGTACAGAATAGATTGAAGGTAATCATCTAAACTCAAAAAAATTATTAATAATACCAAATACGGTTTATTGTACGCACCGTTAAACTTAAATAAAAAAGCATCAAGGAAAAATGTATAAAGTCCAGAAGTGAAATATTTAAATTGCACATAGAAACACTTAAAAAATACCAAAACCAAAAAATAATAGGACGCAAGTTAACGTGTTAGCTTGCCAAGGCCACTTTTTTTTTAGGAGAATCTTCTATAAACACTGCAGAGTAGTGTCTGATTCAACCCTGATGGGGCTGCCTACCGACTAAACTCCACGTGTTCCTGCGGTTTTCGCGCCATATGCGTATAAACCTTCAGACCACTCGATTAGTATTTCCGCTTTGCACGCCCAGTGCGTGCTTTGCTTCGTACTTCACCTAGGCCTAGGTACCGGAGTACCTAGGTTTCGGGTTTGTCTTATTACTTTGTTTGTTTACAGCTTACTGTGGTGAAGGTGTTTGTGTAGGTGTAAGGTCTTTGGTGCAGTGTACGTGTTTGTGCTTCAGAAGAGATAACACGGGCCGGGCCCATGCTTCACGGCTATGAGGACCCCACTATTTCAGGGAGAATAATTGCAGTGCTGATCTGTAGCAAGAGTAAGCGGTTGCGGAAATGTAAGTTGTGTTTGTTACTTACTATGATCGTATTCCTGTAGGTATCTGATTTGGTGCTGTGTAGGTACGACCACCACTAAACTGGGAACTTTTTGAGCAAACCAGGAGCCACCAGCTGTTGACGTCATCCGTAGTGGTAAATTGTCGAGAGTTTTATCACAAATAGGACATAAACTTGGCTGAAGGTTTATTATACCTGTAAAAACAAAAAAAAAACTTTATTTTACAGTGTCGTGTTGCTTTTTGATAAATATATATTGTTACCGTAATTAAAATATCTTATCCTAGCTGTCGCAAATAACTCAGTCAGCTAAACGGACAATTAGGTAAATTACAGACTTTAAAAAAATTTATATACTTATTTGAATAATTTGCCAGCTAAAACGCGATTAGAGTTTCTTTTCACAACCCTTTTTCATTAAAAATTATTTATGGTTGCGTAACACGAATTTTATATTTTAAAGTTCCTGCTCCCCTATAAATACTGCCAAAAGGATTCATAAATCAAAGTGATTTTCAAATTAGCACTTGATATGGGGGTAAAACAATTTCGTGATTCTAAATATAAATATTACGAAGTTCCTTAAAATGAGTGTTAATTTTCTCAGTTTGTTATATTTATAAATAAGCAATTTGATTATGTGAAATTTGAACCCAACTCGTTTTTACTACATTTTTAATATAATTTATGTTACAAATTTACTCATGGGCGTTAGAGAAATTAGGGTACCAGTATCTTTGTGGACTATGTCTATACCGGGTGTCCACGGAAGGTGGCTCGCCCCTCTAACTTTTTTGTTTTTCAAGATAATGAAATAAAATTTGGGGGATTTGTATACGACATAAAACTGCATTTTTTGACAGGTGACTCAACATTATGGAACTTTCGGTTTAACCGGAAGTGACATAAACTTTCGATTTTTAAATGGGACACATGGTATATTTTTACTTTTTTTGACTCTATATGACATTCTAAATACAACGATGTGTCACTTGTCACTTTTTGTCACCAAGAAAATTTTTTTTCCGAAATTTATTGTTTTATCTAGAGGGCTATGAATACCATAAAATCACTTATTTCAGTTCTTTAATCTTGAGAAAAATACAATTTTACTATTTTTGATCCAATGTTATGTGCTATGTAAAATTTAATTTTTAAAGTTGGATAACTCATTTTTTTTAAATGGCAACATGGTGGCTCGTCGGATTAAGAAAAAAGAGGATTTTATTACGATTATTTTGATACCATACACTGTTAGGTTTTGGAAAAGATGCTATTAAAAAACTTTAAAAAATTAACTTAGAACTTTCCTAAAATAAAGCATCTTTTTAGAATACATTTAGATTTAAATGCGTCGAGTAGCCTGTGACCAGCAAAACTGATAAAACAAAATCATGCCTTGAAGAAAATTGAAATGCCAACAGCTTCTGCCAAAGTAAATTAGTTTATTGTTTAAAAAGCATGGAAAATACTAGTTTTACAAGGAGTGAAAAAGTTGATATTTTACTATTGTCAGGCTCATTTCGCCTTTTCGGAACCAGTTTTGGGTACCTAATAGTGCCGGGTTGGATGACGCCGATTAAAATATCTTTGTGCGCAAAGTCGTGCAGCATCGGTTGAATTCTTTCTACATTTTCCAAACACTGATAACATATCAACTTTGTCACTTCTTGTAAAACTATTATTTTCCATGCTTTTTAAACAACAAACTAATTTGCTTTGGCAGAAGCTGTTGGCATTTCAATTTTCTTCAAGGCATGATTTTTTTATCAGTTTTGCTGGTCACAGGCTACTTGATGCATTTAAATCTAAATTGATTCTCAAAAGATGTTTCATTTTAGGAAAGTTCTAAGTTAACTTCTTAAAGTTTTTTAATGGCAGCTTTTCTAAAACCTAATAGTGCATGGTATCAAAATAATCGTAATAAAATCCTCTTTTTTTTTAACCCGACGAGCCACCATGTTGCCATTTAAAAAAAGTGAGTTATACAACTTTAAAGATTAAATTTTACATAGCACATAGCATTGGACCAAAAATAGTAAAATTGTAGTTTTCCCAAGATTAAAGAACTGATATACCTAAGTGATTTTAAGGTATTTATAGCCCTCTAGATAAAACAATAAATTTGGAAAAAAATATTTTCTTGGTGACAAAAAGTGACAAGTGATACATCGTTGTATTTAGAATGTCATATGGAGTCAAAAAAAGGAAAAATATACCAGGTCTCCCATTTAAAAATCGAAAGTTTATGTCACTTCCGGTTAAACCGGAAGTTCCATAATGTTGAGTCACATGTCAGAAAATGCGGTTTTATGTGGTATTCAAAACCCCCGAATTTTATTTCATTATCTTGAAAACCAAAAAAGTTAGAGGGGCGAGCCACCTTCCGTGGACACCCGGTATATGTAAAGGGCGGATTATATGCACTTAAATTAAGCCAAAATATGCGCATATCTATATATGCCTTGTTTGCCTTTAGAATATGCAGTTATTTGAATTTTTTACCAAATATACATACTGGTATGCAATATTTCTTAATTTATTTTAGTAAAATGAGGTACAGAAACACATTGAGATCTAAAAAATATGTTTTTTTAAAAAACAAAGAAAAATAAAAGTAATCAATTTTTTAACCTAAAATTGTATAAACAGCATTTATTACCAAATAATTTTCAAAATTTTTTAACCCCCAGTACTCCAAAAATCATTCATCAACTTTTTTGACATTATGACTTCTACAAATGACAATTCTTATCTTTATACTGACTTACAGATATAACAAAATTTTTTTATATAAAATAGTTATTTGTTTCACTAGGCAGAAAAGAACAAGATTTAATGCCGCGGCTGGTGTTTCATAGACGAGGCGCAGCCGAGGCTAGGAAACCAGCCAAAGCATTAAATCTGCTTTTCTGCCTGGTAAAACATATAATTTTTTCTCCAAATTTGTTCCAATTTCACGCAAAATCGTATTTTTTATATTTATGTATGTTATTTATGACATTTATTGAATTGTTGTGTTTACTTGTCATTTTAAATTTTAATTTTTAATGACACCTGACAGGCTCAAAAGGTGTATTTTTTCTGCCTAGGCATAAAAAGTCAACTTTTTCTGACTAGGCAGAAAAAATACACCTTTTGAGCCTGTCAGGTGTCATTAAAAGACCGCTTTTAATGTCATTTGGAGAAAAACAATTTTAAAAAATCCTGGACACCTTTTCTTTAGAAGGCCTTTTTCTTCTTCCTCATTTTATTTGGTTGTTTAGAATTCCTTTACTAACTTTCTTCACATGCTCAGCATGTTTTAACTCTCCTCAACCCTTTTTTTTTATACAGGGTGTCCATTTAGTGTGTAACTCTTCGATATCTCAAATACTATTCTATATAGAGAAAAACTTTAAATGTAAAAAATAGAGGGCTGTTGAAGTTGTATATTATAAAAATATTTTTAAATATACAGTGTGTTTCACAAAAGCCGGACCACTAAAACTTAAATATTTTTAAGTGGAACACCCTATATTTTTTTCTTGCAATTAGTGCCCCTCCATATTGTTTATGTCTAAATTTTTTTTTTCAATCTGTTGCATTGTTGCCAAAATATTCATTATTTTCCTAGTTTTTTTGCTTTTGTACGGTCGCATAAAATATGCTACAGCTTCTTTATTGATTTTAATTTAATTATTATTTTTTACAGACGGTTGCATCTGGGTCCTATGAGTAGTATTTATAAGATTATATACGATTTTTTTATACAGGGTGCTTCTATTTTACTTCCAAATTTCGGGAAGTTAAGTTTACTCAATATTCTTAAATGAAACACCCTGTATATTTTGTCAAAAATCGAAACTTCTACTAAGTTCCCTTTTAACTGTAAATTTTTTTTTTAATTCTGCGACGTTGCCAAATTGTAACGACTTTCTCAAAATTTTCGTTATTTGTTTTTTGATTTGTTTCTATTTTAATTTAAGCTGGTCTGGATTAGTGTAATACCCTGTATTTTTTGAACATATATTTTACGCTTTATAATAGAATATCTAATCATATACCAATTCAATAATTCTTCTCGGCATTCATTAAGTTTATGTGATTTTAAACTTCTAAAAATTATTTGAAAGTTCTACCACAGCCTCTTTAACATATAAAGTAGACTTTGGTTCTAGGTACGTTTAAGTTAGCCATAGAAAATAAATAACAATAGCCGTTTACTTAATTTTTGACAGTTTGTTGTTAATCCATTTTGTATTTAATCGCCCTTAAATAAAATGAATTATTCGCAAGAAGAATTAATAAATATGGTTTACACTTTGTCTTATGGCCACAAGAATATATGCCAAAAATTTCCCAGAAGCAAGACATCCTTAGGAAATAGGATTTAAGAGGTTAAAAGAAAGGTTTAAGCGAACAGGCAGTGTTAAGTATGAGAAATACAAGGGCGTCCGAAGGGGGAGGCAAGGGGGTGCGCTTGCCCCCCCTCCTGGCCCAAGTAGATTTGAGATATTTTATTTAACTGGGATATACATATTTATTGAGATACAATTCAATTGACAAAATTGGTAAAACGAACTCTTGTTGCATAAAATGAAATGTGGAATTCAAAAATCTTCACTAAATAGCGAAGGAAAAATATTAGAATAGAATAAATAAAGCTTTATTTTAATTTACACAGCTAGTCATAATAGCAATATACAAATAGATATACTATTGGTCAGGCAATTGCGATAGCAATTTGTTTACCTCCAACTACATGTACAGTCGAAAGATCATTCAGTACTCTCAGAAGAGTAAAAACCTGGATTCGCTCGACTATGACTGAGCACAGATTGGACGGTATAATATGTATGATGAGTGTTCATCGCAAATTTGTAAAAGAAAAAAAAAGACATTTAATTGAAAAAATTATTGATAAATTTGCAAAAGATTCAAGAAAATTAACATTTCTTTTCTCCAATAAATCTGAATAACTTAGGTTTTTTGTTATATTTGAACATTTTTAAATATTTTGTTTAGCTATTTTTTGTTATTTAATATAAGTATTAGGTGTTTTGCTCTGTTCTTTTATTGAAGGTTTGTTGAAGTGCTAGAAACAAAAATAATTCCAATTATGATTTGCCCCCCCTTGGAAAAGTTCCTTCGGACGCCCTTGTGAGAAAACGGAAAGAGCTAAGACTGTTTTAACCGAAGATAATGAATTTGCCATTGCTTTGTCAGTAACGGAGGATCCGTCGTTGGGTGTTCGAGAAATAGATAACCATCTTAACATAAAAAAATCTTCAGTGGCAATGTACCTTAGAATAACAAGTTTCATCCCTACCACATTCAACTTTACCAAGAACTTATGGAAAACGATTTTGAAAGACGACTAGCATTTTGTCAGTGGGTACAACACAGAGTAAGGGAACGCCCTTTATTCATTAGAAATGCTTTTTTCACTGATGAATCCACATTTCACAGAAATGGCTTTGTTAATCGCCATAATTTTTACTTTTACGCAATGGAAAACCCAAATGCCATTCATGTTTCTCATTTTCAGCATCAGCGGTCACTCAATGTTTGGGGGGCTATAATTAATAATTATGTTATTGGACCTTTTTTTTTGGATCAGCACTTAAATGAGTACAATTTTTTAATTTTCTACAAGAAGATTTGCCAGTGTTACTTCAGCATGTTCCAGCTCAAATTATAAATAATATGTGGTTTCAGTTGGATGGCGCTCCTGCGCACTTTCATAGAGAAGTACGAGCGCATCTTAAACAAGAATTTCCTCAAAAATGGATAGGTCGAGGAGGACCAATTAACTGGCTTCCCAGATCACATGATCTGACAAGCATGGACTATTTCTTATGGGGTTACGTAAAATCAAAAGTATATCGCTTACCAGGCACCACTCGTGATGATATGAAAGAACGAATTAGAAAGGCATTTCATAGCATAATACCTCATACCTTATCTAACGAAAGAGACAATTTTATAATTATAATTCAAACTTGCATTAATCGAAACGGACGACACTTTGAACAACTTCTTTAACTAACTAAATATTTTTGGTACAATATTAATTTAATTATTATAATTAGAACACCGCAGAAATATTATGATACTAAAAGAAATTAAAAGTGTTATTTTTTATTTAATTAATTTTTTATTTATCTGGACGTTATAAAATTTGGTATTATGTTTAAGGGTAAGAACATTATATAATACAATAAAATATAGGATACAATTAAAATAAAAACAAATCAAAAAGCAAATAACGAAAATTTTGAGAAAGTCGTTACAATTTGGAAACGTCGCAGAATAAAAAAAAATTTTCATTTAAAAGGGAACTTAGTAGAAGTTTCAATTCTTGACAAAATATACAGGGTGTTTCATTTAAGAATATTGAGTAAATTTAATCTTAAATTCCCAAAATTTGGAAGTAAAATTGAAGCACCCTGTATAAAAAAATCGGATATAATCTTATAAATACTACTCATAGGACCCAGATCCAACCGTCTGTAAAAAATAATAATTAAATTAAAATCAATAAAGAAGCTGTAGCATATTTTATGCGACCGTACAAAAGCAAAAAATCTAGGAAAATAATGAATATCTTGGCAACCATGCAACAGATTGAAAAAAAAAAGTGAGATTACATAAACAATATTATGAAGGGGCACTAATTGCAAGAAAAAAATATAGGGTGTTCCATTTAAAAATATTTAAGTTTTAGTGGTCCGGCTTTTGTGAAACACACTGTATATTTAAAAATATTTTTATAATATACATCTTTAACAGTCCTCTATTTTTTACATTTAAAGTTTTTCTCTATAAAGGGTGATTCACAGTGGATGGAACGTTAGACGTTTCTGACGAACCAGTAAAGGAATCGTTCTGAAAATTTGGTCGCGTACATAAACGGACATGCTCTACCAACCTAAAATATTTTTAACAATACAGTGTTGCCGCTTCCACACAAAAATAATAGTAAGTTCGATTTTTTAAATGCAATACCATATATTTTATTTTATTTTCGAAACCCCCATTATCTTTCTTACAATTTTTATTAACTCTACTCTATACTTATCTCTTACCGTTTCTAAGATATAAATTAATTTCCGTTTTTTTTGTCCGAAAACGTCACTTTTAAAAATGCTGATAATTTTGAACTCTAAAAATAACCAAATAAAATAAATAAATTCATAAGAACTGCATTCGTATAGTTTTCTTCCATGACTTTAAAGTGTATTTCTATCTTGTATCTAAACATAATGAAATGTCAAAACGATAACCATAGTAACATACGTAAACATCAGTATTTGTCATGGCTAACTTACTAATAACCGAATAAAAATTGAATTGTATAGAAAATTTTACAAATCATGCCTAATACGTCAAAAAAATGGTTAAACTAGTTAGTTAGGTACAGGTATGATATACAAAAATTAAGTGAAATTTTAGCAGCTTTTCAAATCCGTAATAATATACAGGGTGTTATATTTGAAAAGAAGGACTTATATGGTCACTTTTTCAAGTTACCAGAATAAGTGCATTTTTTAACCACCCTGTATATTGCAACTAAGATTTGGGACTAGGGCAAAGAGTTCTAAGGTATTAGTTAACAACTTTCAGGGTTTCAGTGTTTTAGAGTTCAAAATTATCAGCATTTTTAAAAGTGACGTTTTCGGACAAAAAAAAACGGAAATTAATTTATATCTTAGAAACGATGAGATATAAGTATAGATTAGAGTTAATAAGAATTGTAAGGAAAGTAATAGGGGTTTCGAAAATAAAATAAAATATATGGTGTTGGATTTAAAAAATCGAAGTTACTATTATTTTTGTGTGGAAGCGGCAACACTGTATTGTTAAAAATATTTTAGGTTGGTAGAACATGTCCGTTTATGTACGCGACCAAATTTTCAGAACGATTCCTTTACTGGTTCGTCAGAAACGTCTAACGTTCCATCCACCGTGAATCACCCTGTATAGTATAGTATTTGAGATATCGAAGAATTACACACTAAAGGGACACCCTGTATATGTCACTTCTACATTTCAATTATTCAATGCCATAAAGCTCCATTAAGGTTTTATACCATTTTCTCTTCTGCTAATACCATCAGCACTATATAAATTTTCTGTCTCCTGATGATGAACGTTTCTACGTTCGAAACATGTAGAGACACCTAAAGAATTTCTATATTCTATTAAATTTTGTGGAGAAAGACTTTTAGTTTTTTCGTTTTTTCCTTTATTTATGTTTATTTTAAAAGTGACACTAATTTAAAATATTATTGCTTTATGAGTGACTAATTAGTCCAAAACGATATTTTAGAGAGTTTCCTTTAAAGAAGAGTTGTCGCCTTAAGACCTACTTCAGGATTGATGGTTTACTCCAAGTAAGTCAGAAGAAACATTTATTCCTTTATAGTTAACTCAAGCCAAAACAGAATTAAACAATTTACTCCTAAACACTATTTAAAACAATTATAGCGCGCAGCGCTAAAAATTAAGAAATAGAAAAAAAATTTTAAAACATAAAAATTTAAAAAGAAAATTTTAAAGCCTCTAATAATTTTTATTCATTTTATGTAAATTCAATATTATTGAAATTTAAAATAAAGTTAGATTTTCTAAAATAAAAAGACGAAGATTCAAGAAAATAGTTTTAAATTATTTTGAAAATATAAAAAAAAACGCGTTAGGTTAGGTTAGGTTAGAGTGGCAGACCTCTGGCATTGTCCAAACAGTCACACGTAGTCCTATAAGGACCGTTGTGGTACCACACATGTTCCGCGGAACCTATTTGCATCAGCTACATGATGGTTAACGTGATCGTAAATAATCTTGACAGCTCAATCAAACCAGCCACTGCTGTTAATAAACTTAGTAAGTCGACCCAGTTGCAGGCTGCTCACTTCCTCCAGACCATTAAAAAATGATTCGCCCAGTGCATTGAACCTTCTTCTCGCGAGGCCGGGGCATTCACACAAGAAATGCTGAATACTTTCCTTCTCTTCTTCATCTCTGCAACTTCTGCAGAAGTCGTTAGTTGGTATTTGCATACGTTCAGCGTGTCTATCGAACAGGCAATGTCCGATGATTACGGCAGTGATGTTTCTTAGGTCCTTCCGACTGTGCTGTAATAATATGTATAATAGCTTTTTTGCAGGCATAGAATGCAACTGACGCCTTTTTGACTCGTTCTTGTATGTTCATGCCCCAGTTAAGCTTGTAGTCGAGTATCAATCCTAGATACTTTGCTTTTTCTTTCAGCACTAAAGTTCTGTTGTCCAGGACTGGAAGCCTGAAGTTCTCAATCACCCTTCTGCGTGTGAATAGAACCAGCTCCGTTTTTTCTTGGTTAACTCTCAGCCCACATTCATTCAAGAAAATAGTTTAAAATTATTTTGAAAATTTAAAAAAATCGCGTTAATTCTTAATCACTTTCAAAGCAGCAGAAAACTCAAATTGAAATAAGTTTATACCTTTCAATAAAATTTCTGTCCTACCTTATTTCGGAATCAAAATCAAAATTTTTCAAAAACATTTTCAAAACACCACAAGTGCTCACCTACACCGAAAGCTTAAAACTAAACTTTAAAAAATTATCCTTCTCTTGTCACCCAAAATATTTCCATTTATAATTGTCTTCGTATTTGGTATAGAGGAGTTCTATAATATTCTATAACATCGCTGGAGAGAGCACAATTCTCACGTAGGCTGTGTGAACCTTAATTACGTATTTCTATTTTTGTTATTAGGAAAGACACTTTCAAGGCAAGAAATCTTTCAGTACCTTATTAACCTATTTTTATTCTTTATTGTTTGCATATGGAAAACGCAGGAAGATTTTAGCAAACAACGTCATTTGACCATATTCTTCATCTAAGCGACCATATAAATACCTGGACAGCGTGAATTTTAGAGGCTAGTCTCAATGATACCATCGGGTTGTTTAGTCTCAATGATACCGTCAGGCTGTTAAGTCTCAATGATACCGTCGGGTTGTTAAGTCTCAATGATACCGTCGGGTTGTTTAGTCTCAATTATATCGTCAGGTTGTTTAGTCTCAATGATGCTGTCGAGTTTTTATAGTCTTACTTAGACTATTGAGTTTCTCCGGTCTCTCTTAGACAGTTAGTTTATCCAGATCTTAAATTTTTTCGAAATTATTAAAAAGTACTGATTCGTCGAGTTTTACGAGTTTAACAAATATCGACGCGACGGTACCGCGTTGCTAAAAAGTGAGTGTTTCGATTAAACATTAAACATATTACAATTTGCACTTGAAATAAAGATTAAAGTACTTGGGTGGCTTGCTATGAGATTAAAATTTATTGTACTGATCTAAACATTCGGTAAATATACCATTAAAAGGATTAGGGTGTGTTTTACTGGACGTACCTAAACTCGTCCCCAAATTAAGATCTAATTTTTTGGCTAATTTCGTACCTGGGAAAGTATGAGTAAATTCGTCCCCGAGCAGTGCAGGTCGACAAAAAAAAGGAACAAAACTCGTCACCATATTTAAATTAAATCTGTCAGTACGCGAGCCCCATAAAATTTTCTTTTGGATTTTTTTCATTGTCATATATTATTATAAAATAAAAATAATCTGAAATAAAAAAAATCGACAAAAGTAATTTATTAGGATTTAAGTAGATGCACAAAATACAAAGTTAATTTATTAACAATAATCACAAACAAAACAGAAGTTATTTTAACGCTTCTAAAAGAAAGAAATACATTTAACAATGTCAAATCTTGTCTTAAGTCCATTTTTATACTCTTCTATTTTGCTTCCGATGCACAGCTTACGTCGCCGTACTGCTGGATTACGTATTCTTGAAGTTAGAAACTTAATTTTAAATTTTGGGGAGGCAATAACAATAACAAATAACAAATAATAACAATTTGCGACCCCCTAATAAATTAATTTATTATAATTCCTTGCTCGGGGACGAATTTAGTGGTGCAATTAGTGTAGGGTATTTATCATGGGTACCAATTTAAGGGTAGGATTATCGGTTGCTACCTACTCGGGGACGAATTTAGGGCCGCCCGTTTTACTAGGATAAATTGCCCTAACAAACTTTGGGGCTAAGTTTGATATTATTGGAGAATAGGGCAAGACACTACATAATCCATAAAGAACACTTACGCAATGGGAGTAGAGTAGATTGATTCTGGGGCCGTGCCTTCGATACTTTTACTAAAAATAGTGAGCTAATACCTTGAATAGTTAAACGGGCATAGGTTTTCCTTATACTTCAATACTATTGACAACTCTCCCTCGTAATTCGTTAGTTGCTGCTTTAGGAATTATTTTCCAAACCTGGCAAAGAGGGCATTTTCCTGGATGTACTACCTTGTACTATTCAAAATGGAACCCTTTATTCCAACCAATTACAAACAATTATTTTTATAAACATCCTTATACCGACTTCTCCTACTAAACTCAAATATCTTTGTCTTTGTTCTATACACTACTTTCTAATTACACCTTATTTTGATTAGCTCCACCACCTTAAGAGCGTTTACATTTCAATGAATATTTTATTGAGTCATCTAGCCTTAAGGATGCCAATCCATATCCAAAAATATTAAAGAGAAACCATCGCTTTCGTAGTTGAGCATTAGTATACCGCCCTCTAGCGAACACCTGAAAAACTAAAAAAGTTGTTTCTATTGTCCACTTTCCTTTCAATCTTTTTTTTTTTCGAAAGCTGTTCGCCGGTTTCCGAGATAAAGCCGACGTCCTCGTCTATTTGACCACCCGGTATAAACATTATTTATATGAATATCATTTTTCCACCCTTGTTATGTAATAAACCTACTATTACAATACAAAACTCAGTTGACCTATTCTGTCATTTATCAAAACTCACAAAACTGTTAGATTAGAACTGGTTTAAATTAGAAACTCTTTGATGAATACAGCTGTAAAATTTTTGACTTCACGATTTTTCACGAATGAAATTATTATTAACAGAAAAATTTTAAAATTGAAAAAAGTTTTACGCTTTTAAAATTTTTCAGTTCATTTGGTACAGACTAAAAAAATCTTCATTTGTAAATTATTTTTGTTTTTGAAGAAGTAGTCCATACTCAAAGTGGAGTTGAATAATATAGGGAAAAGAAAACCATAAAGTCTTTCTCCACAATTTTAATTCAATAGCTACGCTATAATCTACATGTTTCGAGTGTAGAAACACTCATCATCAGCATGTTGAAGTAAAAATTATGAACAGCTGATGTTGTTAGCAAAAGAGAAAATATAATAAAGTTAAGGGTGGAACTAATCCATAATGGAGCTTTCAATAGCACGTATAGGGAGTGAAAAAATTTTGCAGTCAAGAGGCGGAAAATCTATCAGCACGCTGAAAGGTCAGGGACCAGTAAGAAGCCACTATGGGCGGGAAATGAAGAGAAAAAAGGACATATCAATACGATTCCATGTCAAATGAAGTGTTTTGTGGAAATCAGTTCAAAGTGTGTGTGATGAAAACATTATAGTTTGATTTGATTTGAAAAATTCACCTATGTCGAGAAGGTGTGAAAGAATAAGTCAGATATGAGGGAGGGAGAAAGAAAAAAATGTGTTTTTTATATTTGAGTATGGGTGCTTTCATTTAGCTTGAAGAAAAATGCTGTTGGGGCACCAAGCTTGTTAGCAAGCTGGGGTAACTGGGCCGTAACAAGCTTGGTGCCCCAACAGCATTTTTCTTCAAGCTAAATGAAAGCACCCATACTCAAATATAAAAAACACATTTTTTTCTTTCTCCCCCCCTCATATCTGACTTATTCTTTCACACCTTCTCGACATAGGTGAATTTTTCAAATCAAATCAAACTATAATGTTTTCATCACACACACTTTGAACTGATTTCCACAAAACACTTCATTTGACATGGAATCGTATTGATATGTCCTTTTTTCTCTTCATTTCCCGCCCATAGTGGCTTCTTACTGGTCCCTGACCTTTCAGCGTGCTGATAGATTTTCCGCCTCTCGACTGCAAATTTTTTTCACTCCCTATACGTGCTATTGAAAGCTCCATTATGGATTAGTTCCACCCTTAACTTTATTATATTTTCTCTTTTGCTAATAACATCAGCTGTTCATAATTTTTACTTCAACATCCTGATGATGAGTGTTTCTACACTCGAAACATGTAGATTATAGCGTAGCTATTGAATTAAAATTGTGGAGAAAGACTTTATGGTTTTCTTTTCCCTAAATTATTTTTGGTTAGATACCTATCACTATTCATAGGTTCCGTATCGATTCCTGCAGATGTTGCTATACAGGGTGTTTGGGAAGGAAAGGGCAATATTTTGGGAATGTGTTCAGAGGGTGAAAATAAGAGAAATAAACCCATATGTTTTAGTTCGATTCTCAACCATTTCTGAAATAATCGGTTCTGAATTTTTTTTATATTGAAATAATGAAGGAGGCTTTAGTTTTAAACATCTGATACATTTTGATTGATAGTTTTGACATGCATAGTAGTTTGTTATCAGTTAGCTTCATATTGAGCGTATCGACTTGAACCAAGATTTTTATACTTACAATGCCCCACACATTCAGTCACAGGGAGTATGCCGACATGATATTCGGGTATGGTTACTGTAACGGTAGTGCGATGCGTGCAGTTAATGAATATCGACGTCGTTTTCCAAATCGAAGAGTTCCTAATAGAAGAGTTTCTTAAAAAGTATTTGCAAGTGCTCAGGAAACTGGAATGTATCCAAGCGTGAGAATTGTTTCTGAAAGAGTGCAGGGTCTAGATGTGGAAAATGAAGAGAATGTTCTGGATATTGTCGCAAAGAACTCAGGTATAAGTACGAGACGGGTTACAAATGAACTTCATATACCATCACACCTAGCCTTATGGAAGTCATTTAGAAAAAATGGTTTAAAACCTTTTCACGTTCAACCCGTTCAACATCTTCTAGATGGTGATCCTGCTTCGAGGGTACAATTTTGTGAATGGATCCATCAAAATCAAAGTCTGCACAAATAAAGCTCGTTCACCCGTGATTTGCTTAATAATTGCTACAATGATCATCGGTGGTCAGATGAAATCCATCATGCTACATTTGAACGAAACTTTCAACATCGATTCAGTATATTAATGTCTGGTGTGGAATGCTCAACGACCACTTATTTGGTCCATTTGAAATGTATGGGCGTCTTACTGGAGAAGGATATTGACGTTTTTTGGAGGACCATTTGATACACATTTTGGATGATGTTACGTTAAATGTTCGAAACGAATGTACTTTCAACATGATTCAGCCCCACCTCATTTTAGTCTCCGTGTGCGAAATTTTTTGAATTATCGTTTTCCTAATCGCTGGATTGGCAGAGGTGATCCGCAAGTTTCGCCACCGAGGTCACCAGACTTAAACCAGCTTGATTCTTGCCTTTGGGGATGGATGAAATTGCTAGTATATGAAACACGAGTGAAAACAAGAGAAGCACTCCGCGATCGAGTTTTCAATGCTGCAGCTTTTATAAAAACCAATCCCCACTCAATCCAACGTGCTACCTGAGCGATTAACAAACGTACCCGTAAAAAGGTATTAAAGTTGATGGAGGGGTTTTTGAAAATATTCTTTAAGTTAGCTTGTACTGTGTAGTACCTACAATTATTCGCTTTTAAAATAAAAATTAACTTACAAAAACTTTAAAACCTATTATTTCAGAAATGGTTAAGAATCGAACTAAAACATATAGGTTTATTTCTCTTATTTTCACTCTGTGAACACATTCCCAAAATATTTCCCATTCCTCCCCAAGAATCAGAATCTTCTCCGTGGCGTAATTTGTAGAGCGCTCGACTGGTGATGGAGAGGTTCTGGGTTCAAATCCCAGCAGAGGCGTGCAACTTTTTTTAAAAATTGGTCTGTACGCCGATAAACATTTTTTAATTATATAGTTAATACAAACACTAAAAAATCCTCATTTGAAAATAATAATTCCGCGCCACTGATAAATGAAAAGAAAAACTTCGTTTTAAGTCTTTTCCAGCAGCAGCGCACATCAGTCACAGGTGTTTTGTGCTCGTGGTATTAATTTCAGCGAACTTATGTTTGCCTAAGAATTAATAAAAGTTTTCAGTTTATTTTCCTGCTGGGAATTGTTTGCGAAGGGGAGTTAAAGAGCTCTTTAAACAAATCCTGCATATTGAAAAACTTATTTGTAACTTTTTGTTCTGTTCATATTTATTTTAGGTAGGGTAGAGGACCATAGTCCGAGCGTGAATAGGCTACATAATATTATCACAAAAAGGCGGGATAAAATTATATGCAAAATGTTTATGCATTTTTTCATATTTTGTCAATTTTATAAGAAAATGCATATTTTTCATAAATTATTATTTTAAGGGCATATTTTTATGTTTTCGGCTTTACCAAAAAATTTAAAACGTCAAAGATGTAATGTCCAGTTCGGTACTTATTTCAGGGATTTTCCAATCTGAAGATTATAATAATCATATTTACATTTTGGTTATACACAAGTTATTTATTGGGGGTTTCCGGGGTTTGCAGGTATATTGTTAGGGGTTGTATTCGTTTATTGTCACTCAATAATGCGTTATTATTACCTGCTTAACAAATTACATTTATATCGATTTGGAATACATACTTCTGTTGCAAAAAGAACCAAGAAAAATAAAAGTAATTTTTTAATCTAAAATTGTATAAAAAACATTTATTACTAAATATTTTTAAAAATTTTCAAATAAAAAGAATTGTCTTCTATTAATAAAAATATGTTTATACAAAGAGAAGCTTCTTTCAACATCAACTGATGTAATCGGACAGTACTGAAACTTAAGTAGCAAAATATAAGGCCAAGATACACCTTCGTTGGATGGTTTACCCTCATAAATGCTTTTTACTGCAGTTAAGTATTTAAATACTTCATTATTTTTTACAGTTACACCCTCAGATCATCTTGGTCTGAGGGTACATCTAATTTGTTCCTTACTTGACCTCCTACTTTACCGGGAATGTTGTTACATTTAGCGGAAAAAAATTCAACAATACTGTCTCTTAAACTTAAATTTCTACTCTCCAACGAGGATATTATGTCCGGTATAAAACTGAAATTAACTTTAATGAAAACAAGATCTTTAGCCACACTTGCACTTTCTAACAACTCTTTACTTTACTTTGCACAACACAATGCGAATCGTTATCTAAATCCAAAATTAGTTCTTTAATGGCTTCGAAATGCTCTGCGTAGAATATTGCGGCATTAATTCATGTTCCCCACTGGGTAATATCAGGTTCTGGAGTTAAACTAACTCCTGGTCGTCTCTCCTTATACAACTGCACTCTTAGAGGTGCTTTTAGAAACACTTTATTTACATTTGAAATTAATTTATTTACCAAAGGATATTTAGTTCTGACGGTGTCTACGACTGGGTTTATTCCATGTAAAAGACAAGTCACATGTACCATATTGGGGTAAAATATTCTTAAGTTTTGGCCTACTTTTACCATATACGGTGCTGCATAAGAAAAAAGCACTAAAAACTTCCCATCTGGGACTGGATTTGTTAAAAAAAAAAAGCTCGATAGGGACTGGTGAATAAATCGGGTTACGGTCACATTATTAGTTTTTTCTAGCTGCTTAGAAGCTATTAAATATGGGTTTGTTGCTCTATCTTCTTAAAGTGAAGTGAAATGTTTATCACACAGTAAAGGTCTAATTTTTTCTAAAACGGTTTCGTATATTGAATGGACATTCTTCTTTCTAAGCGTGAACTTGCCAGGAGTGGTTTGTTTACAAAATGTTTGCAAAAATCCTCTAAATTGCGGATTTTGTAATTTTTTTAAAGGTGTGTTTGCTGCCTTGCATAAGTCTTCTTGAAAAATCTCCTTTTCAGATTTCGATTTTTCTCCAACATCAGATTTCATTTCTTGTAACTTTGACTTCTGCAGCGGTGTTTTCAAATGTTAGTCGATTTGGAACTTTTTCCACAAACAATAATTTTTGTACAAGCTTTACAGACGATTTTTTTCTTTACTAAACTCTAACTCTGGGAAATTTTTATTCCACGAAGACGTTTTCACCACCTTAGACATTCTTAACACAAATTTGAAATTATTATAGTTTCACACTAAAAATACTGAAATCCAAGACACCTTAACTTTTTGCCTCATACAGATACTTAATACAATACAATACAATACAATACAATACAATACAATACAATACAATACAATACAATACAATACAATACAATACAATACAATACAATACAATACAATACAATACAATACAATACAATACAATACAATACAATACAATACAATACAATACAATACAATACAATACAATACAATACAATACAATACAATACAATACAATACAATACAATACAATACAATACAATACAATACAATACAATACAATACAATACAATACAAAAATGTCTTTATTTAATACCAAAGAAATTTATAAAAGAAAAATTTAATGAAAAGTGATGGCGACGTTCAAATTATTGCTCTTCCACGCAACCATCAGGTATAAAATAAAATATTAATTTAATAATAATTACTAACCTAAGATATATACTAAGTAATAAAGTAAACAATTAGAAAATCAGAAATAAATAAATCGCCATAGCAAGTTACACAATGACATAGTCACACGCGCTCTCCCAGCACAAACTTACCCACCTTACCTTTAAAAACTTGAAAACTTGGGGAACTCTTAATGACTTCCGGGATATTGTTATAAATATTTTCCGCATTATAAGAAAATGATCGTCGAAACAAGAAGGTGTAATGCCTGGGAATACTGTAAAGGGATGATGATCTTGTTAGACGGTTATGTATGTCAGTTCCTCTGAAGAGTTTTTGATATAGGTAAGGAGGAGTTTTAGTCTTATTAATTTTATAAACCAAACAGGCCATATGTACTTTAAACCGTTCATCCAGGTTTAGCCAGTGGGAATTCCTAAAACAGTCCGAAATGTGATCAAATTTATGTAAATTGTAAGAGAATCTAACACAGGAATTTTGTAATTTTTGTAAGGAATGCCGATCTTGTTGACGTAACGCAGGCCAGAAAACAACATCACAGTAAGAGACAAATGAAAGAATTAAAGAGTCACATACTTTTACCTTGATATCAGTAGTAAAAATATTCTTATGCATGTATAACAGTTTAAGTTTAAAATAAGACTTTTGAAGTAAATTATTTACATGGCCTGAGAATCTTAGGTTTGAATCAAACTGCACTCCTAGATTACGACAACTATCACTAAAAGTTAAAAGAGAACCATTTAAGTTAAGTACAAAATCATCATTTTGTTGTTGCAGATTACTGTTTTTACCAAATAACAACACTTAATAACACACAGTGTTTTGTTTTCATTTAATTTAAGTGCCTGTGAGACTCTAACAATAATGTCAAGATCTTTATTTAATTTTAATGCTGCTGTGAGGAAATCTGTAAGGAAAAATGACAAGTAGATCTGAGAATCATCAATGAAAAAAAATGGAGAATGCAGTGCTTTAGAAAAGTATAAAAATCAGTAGTATAGATCAAATACAAGATAGGGCCAATAATACTACCCTGTGGAACCCCCTGAGTAATAAGTAAAAATTCTAAGTTTATTCCATTGCATACAACTCTCTACTGTCTTCCAGCCAAATAATTCCTCAAAGATGACACTGCCGTCGGTGAAAACCCAAAGTAATACAATTATTTATCACAAAGTAAGTTATGGTTCAAGGTATCAAAGGCTTTACTGAAATCAAGCATTACCAGACAAGTATTCAACCCCCTATCAAAAGCCGTAAAAATGTCATCTGATACGTTAAGTAGAGCAGTGCAGGTACTGTGTAGAGGTCTGAGTTCTGACTGAACCATTGGTAAGATTTGTTGTCTATTTAAATAAACATTTAGTTATAGGAAGGGAAATAAGACACTTTAAGTCTTCCTCCACTGATATATTAAACATAAGTTTCAAGGATTAAAATTGGGGCGATTCTCTACATGTTTCCAACGCATAAGCATTCATCGTCAGGAGAATAAAATAAGGAAATCAAAATAAGATAGGTGCTAGTAACAGTCCTAACGGAGCTACAAGATGAAGGTAAAAAGGAAAAAGCTGAGAAAATCTTCCAACGTCATGGTAAACTTACCGAGAAGCCATTTTAGTAAAATTGGCAGAGAATAAGTTGTGAAGGTAACATATGGCAGTAACTAAAGTGTCATTTATGAGGTAACCCCATAATTGAGAGGGAGAAGAATAATTTATATTGAAATGGTAGAAGACGTAAAAACCTAATTAGTTATATCCGCTAAGGAAAATTGAAAAGTCACATGTTAGTGAGTTATCTCACTATGATGTCATTGTTACAATACTAAGATAAATAACCAACACGTCAGAACATGAAATATTCAAAAGAGAGAGAAAGTAAAGAAATATAAATCAATCACAAGGTGTGTTTACATTGTTTATACTAACATAGGATCCTTACATCATAATACTAAAATCACCAAAATAAAATATGATAATAGTAAGTAAAAAAAAATTGTACTTCACAAGAAAGTTACAGTAAATAAAATAAATTAAATTAAATTAAATGCTCACCCGGGGAAAAGAACAAAATAGAATGATGAGGGCAGACTAAGTTGTGCGACAAGTAATATTAAATTACAGATTACATAAATTACAGAGTATCATTGTAATATTCAGTTATATCGTAGTATGCAGCAATATCTCCCTGATCTTTCTTTTAAAAACTTTAAGTGTGGGTAGTCGTTTTCAGACATTTGGCAGATGATTATAAATCTTAACGCTTTCATATATTATTGATTTCTTTGTTAGTGTTAGAGTTGGAATAGGCAAGGGCAAATCAGAATTTTGCCGGGTATTGTAATATGTGTTATGTGGAATGAAATTGTCACGGTTTTTGTACACAAGGCATACAGTCTCAAGGATACATAGACTATAAATTGTCAAGATTTTTTCTCTTATGAACAATGGTCTGCATGAATCCCTAGGTTTTGCTCGACTCAAATATCTTACAGCTCGCTTTTGCAAGATAAACAGCGAGTTAATCAGATAACAACATTATATACCCCAGAACGAGATGCCATATCTCAAGCGTGATTCAACCAGGGAATAGTAAACTGTCCTACCCATTGCAGTACCCAACTCATTGACAATTACCCTAATTGCGTAACAGCCAGAAGCTATCCTTTTAGAAAGTTCAGTAATGTGAGAATCGAATCTAAGTTATCTATAATCAAACCCAGAAACTTTGTTTCACTACGACTCTCTACAAGATTATCTCCAATCACCAAACCCTCCATATATGACATCTAAATCCCAGAATATTTGTTTTATTAAAATTTAGTACGAGTAGATTTGAATCACACCAATCCTTTATTTTTTGGAGATCCTGAGAGATAACGATTTCCAGTGCATCGGCATTTAAGCAGTGCCACAAGATCGTTGCGTTATTGATACCTTTTATTGATAGCTTGCCTTGAGTCTTCTTTTCTCCCTTATTTATCAAATGATTCCCCTTAATAAATATTTTGTTTATTCCTACAATCCAAATACATTTCATAGGTACAGCTTGTGAAAAATATAAATCCAGCCTTAATAGAGATAAGCAATTAGTCAAAGTGCATTAGGAAAACAACGGGCGGCTCATGTGTGAGGGCAGCATTCGTCTATTACTTGTACGACGACGAGGCTGCCGCCAGATGGGACTAATTACTGACTTAAACCGTCCTGAGAGCGCTTCTCATTAGCCTTTATAAGGGTGTGGGGTGGGTGGTACACTGAAAAAGAGTTTTGTTAAATAATAACAGCATGCAGGGCCCTGCAATAATTCGTCATAGCTCCTATACGAATTAAGTTAGGAATTTTAATTATATGCTGACTTGTACTGTAACACGGGATGTATTTTAGGAAAATATTTTTGCATATATAGGGTGGCCCAAAAAAGTATGATAACATAAAATTGTATTTTTTTGTGTGATTGGTTTCCTTTATAACTTTTATAATTTTATTGAATTTTCTTAAGTAGTTTAAAAGTAGTAGTAGTAGTAGTAGTAGTAGTAGTAGTAGTAGTAGTAGTAGTAGTAGTAGTAGTAGTTTTTTTTTTTTTTTTTTTTTTTTTTTTTCGAGGGTAGGGGGAAATCTTCTAAAGACACTGTTGATCCGTATCAAACAGTAGTGCAAGATTCTTACTTGCTAAAACCCACCTCCCTTTTACTTCATTCTTCTACCTGGAACTACCGTGATTTGGTTTTCTTCAGATAGAAGTTTTGTCTTTTGTTATCGTCTATTTTCTATTTGCCTCCTGTTTCTCTCATTTTCTTTGCTTCTCATTATTTTCTTGATTAGATTTTGAATGTCTCTCCAGTTTTTTTCACTATAAATCATTTTTTCTACGAAGTTTTCAGCGTTTATCTGATCTCCCAGGGTGAGGTACGTTTCCTGTCGGTATCTTTCCCATTTTATGCACGAAAACAGTGTATGCTCCACTGTGTCCAACTCGCCGCAGTATATACACCCATCTTCTTCTATTGCCCCGATTCTCTTTAAGTACGTGTTAAAAGAGCCATGTCCTGTTAATACCTGCGTTGTATAGTAATCAATGTTCCTATGGCTACATTCCACCCAACGACCTATATTTGGAATTATCCTTTTGGTCCATTGTCCTTTTGCTATGTTCCGCTCCCACATAAGTTGCCATTTTTCAAGCGATCTTTGTTTTGCCTCTCTTCTGGCTACGTTCCTGTCACCATCGGCTTCGTATACATAATTTCTTTCTTCTACTTGTAATTCGATTGGTGTAATACCTGCGATAACCTGCAATGCCATCGTCGAGGCCGTCCGGTATGCACTTACTACCCTTAACAACATTTTTCTTTGCGCTCTTTCCATTTTGATTTTATATTTATTTACTTTTATTATTTTATGCCAGACAGGAGCTCCATACAATAATACTGAGTGCATTACTCCACTCAGTACACCTCTTTTTTGGCTTTTTGGACCATCTAGATTAGGCATCAGACGTGATAATGACGCTATTTTCTCTTCCGCTTTTTTTGTTACCATATTAATATGATCTCCGAAACTTTTATGGCATCCCAGTATTATTCCTAAATATCTTACCGCTTTGCTAGGTGTAATTTGTATCCCCATCAGTTCGAAATGTACATTTTCCATGTTTCGACTCCCCTTTAAAATTACTGCTTCCGTTTTTTCTGGAGCCAACTCCAAATCATTATATCTAAGCCATCCAACCACCCTTCTAAGGGCCTCATTTGTCTTTCGTTTCATAATGTGGGAATCTTCTGCTTTTACAAGGATAGCGAGGTCGTCGGCATAGCAGATAGCTATGACGCCTTCTCCAAGGTTAAGCCTTAAAATACCGTCGTATAAAATGTTCCACAAAATTGGTCCAAGTACAGAACCTTGTGGAACCCCAACTGTCATGTCCTTTACGGCTCCTGCTATTTTTAGTTTTCGATTCTTGAGATAGTCTTCGATTATATTTATTAAATATTTTGATATGTCCCTTTTCTTGAGTTCGCTAACAATGTAACTCCATGTTGCAGTGTTAAATGCGTTTTTTACGTCCAAAGTAATGAGAACACACCATTTTTCCCTAGCCTGCTCTACGGATTCTACCACGGACTTTACTGCTTGAATTGTTGACCTACCCTTTAAAAAACCAAACTGTTGATCTGATAGTCCCTCTTTGTCATTTAACTCTTTCATTAATCTCTCTCTTATCATTATTTCATAGAGTTTACCCATTGTATCCAGGAGACAGATGGGTCTAAAGCTTGAAACTTCGTCTAGAGGCTTTTTATTTTTCCATAGTAAACAAACTCTTGCTATTTTCCATATATCCGGGAACTCCTGATTTTTTAACAGCCTATTTAAAACTTTGAGCGTAAAGTCCGTTTCTCCCCTAACCATTTCTTTAACCAGCTCCGGTGGAATTCCATCCGGACCAGGTGCCTTTCCGCTTTTCATTTTTTCGCTCGCTGTAAGAAGTTCCTCCTTAGTGAAAGATTCGGCATTGTTAACAATCATCCCCCTCTCCCAGACATCTTCTTTATAAGGAAAAAGTTTTTCAACTATTTCTATTTTTCTCTCCTTGGGTAGGTTGTAAGGCATAATTGGATTTTTCAAGTGCTTCAGAGCAATTTTATACCCATTACCCCATAAGTTGTCGTTTAATTCATTACATAGGCTTTTCCAGTTTTCTCTTTTGGCCTTGTTTATTAATTTTTTAAGTTCATTTCTGGCTCGTTTATAATTTGATTTTTGTTCCTCTAATTCTTGCTCGTCAATATTTGTTCTTCTTTTAGATCTCGTGAGTCTTCGTCTGGCTATTGTACAATCATTTCTTTTTGCTTCGATTTGTAAGTTCCACCAGAAAGGTACTTTTAAGTTTGCTTCTCTGGTTCTTTCTACACAACTTTTCTTATACGCTTGACTTAGCGTTTTAATGCAGTTTTCGGCTGATATGTCTTCGTTAATTTCCGTCTCTCTTATTTTAGCATGCAGTTGTATTTGAAATATTTCTTTATCGAATAGTATTTTTTGACGGTCGTCTTGTAGTCTACTTTTTGGAATTTCTTTTTTGATTTCAAAATAAATAAATGCATGGTCGCTTATTGGCTCTTCATCTAGCACCTTCCAATTATCGATATTTCTTGCAATGCCTTGAGTAGAGCAAGTGACGTCGATATACGACTCACTTAGCCCTCTCATAAAAGTTGGTTTATTTCCTCTGTTATGAATTACTAAATCCAAAGTAGACATCCACTCTACAAAATATTCTCCTCTGCTATCTGTTATCGGCGAGCCCCACGTAGTCGATTTGATGTTCATGTCTCCAAGTATTATATACTCTTTAGTATTTTGTCTGGCCCTGTTCATTAGCCTGTCTACGTATATCTTAAAATCAGTCAAAGAAATGTTAGGAGAGCAGTAGCAGCAATAAATGCTTAACTTCTCGGTTTGGATTATTATAAAACCTTCTTCTCTATACACCCTGGCTATTTTTAAATTTTTATTTCGAAAAATACTGCTACATCCGTGTTTTTATCTGTAATCCACCTAGGATTTTTAATTACCCTTCTGTTTGGTTCGCTTACAATCACGACGTCCACCCCCTCTCTGTCTGCAGTAAGAAAAGCCACGTCGTGAGCTGCTCTCGATCTATTAAGATTAACTTGTAATATTCCTAAGTTCTTATTACCCCTTAACGTCATATCTACATTTCCAATCATGGTTGTGTTTGCCTCATTTGCCATTTAATCTGTTTTTTTTTTTGTTTTTTTTTTTTTCTACTTGGGTTTCTTTAACAGTTTCCTGTAGTCCGGGCATTTAAGTGATCCCGTCCTATGTCCTTTCTTATTACATATATAACAGAACTCTTCATTTTGACAATTTTCTATCTTGTGGTCTTCCCCTCCGCATTTGTGGCAAGTGTTTTCCCTATTTGGTCCTATGCAATTTCGTGCTGTGTGTCCAAAATTTTGGCATCTGAAACATCTTTGTATGGCTACTCTCTCTTGGATCCTGCAGTTTAGCCATCCTATTTTGACTTTTCCGGTTTCTAAAATTTTGTTGGCCGTCTCCAAGTTAACGACAATGGTCGCCTTTTGCTTTCCTATTATGGTAGGTCTAATGTTTTGGACAGTCACTGTTCCTTTTGATAATTGAAACTGTTTCTCAATTTCTATTTGGATTTCCTCCATGGTGGTAATTGCATCCAAGTCCATTACGGTAAGTGTCTTTTCTCTTTTTCGAGTATCATTTGTTATTATTCCATCGATCTTATCCTCTATTTCTTTTTTTAAGCCTATTTATTTCTTCTCCCTTATCACATGTTAGTAGCATGTCCCCGTTTTTGGTTTTTCGAAGGTCTCTAATTACAACTCCAATTTCTTGTGGGTCTACTTTCATCTTTACTTGCTGGAGTAGTTCGGCATATGTACGTCCACCGGCCTTGATAACTATTGCTTCCTAGTAGTAGTAGTAGTAGCAGTAGTAGTAGTAGTAGTAGTAGTAGTAGTAGTAGTAGTAGTAGTATGATCGTTATTAGTTCTCCAAAAGGCCATCGACCAACCACAGTGCATTACATACAGGGTGTTTCATTAAGGGCGGCCATCGGCCATATCGCGGAAACTACTAAGCATTGAAACTTGGGGAAAAAATTTTTATAATTAAAGTAGTCATGAGAAAATTTTGGAAATTATTTTTAAGTTCCGCATTTCGACACAAGGGGGCACAATTAAAAATTAATTTTTAAAATTCTAAATTTCTCCGAAAATTCCTATATTATGCAAGCCTATAGCTTTGATTAGGTAAGTAGTAATTCAAAAAGAATCAAGGAGAAACTTTTGTCTACACCTATTAAAATTATGTCTGCCGATTTTGTTTCTCGGCTATCTAGTTTTATTTTTTAAAACATCATAATATTATGCCTTAATTAGAAGTTTTCCATGATTATGTCATTAAATCTAAAGTCGTTTTTGGGCCATTATAATAATGAGTAACAAACCTACACATAAAAAAATCATAAAGTATAAAAATATTTTTTTTGTCGTGGCCGCGAAGCTATACAGTGAGGACCTAAAATCCGTCCCCCCCCTCTAACTTCTAAACCGTTCGGTATATTTTAATGAAATTTTGAACAATAATATTTGAGCAAGTCTTGCACTTTTTGACATACCAATGACAGCTTTAAATGTCAAGATGACAGCTGGGTCCGCTTTTGGAATATTTTTTTAAATGGAGAGGGGGTTCCAATGATACCTCATTTTGAAGGTATTTTAATGCTTAAAACATTCTCCAATTTAAAAAACATTTGGTTCAGTATTTTCTAAACAGGAATCAATAATATCGGTTTCTACATTATGACTACCACTGTTTATAACACACTTTTTTTACCTATAGTTGTCTATTGATTGTTGCTGTCATACTGTTTTTAAATGTCTGATTGACAGAAAATATTTTTACCTCGAAATTGTCTTAAATGGCTCGTTCTTTAGAAGATAAATTTGAAGCGATTATTATTTTTGGCGAAGCTAACCGAAATTACCATAACCCCTATTCACATTCAACCTGAATGATATTTTTTATTTGCTTATGCTATTCTTCGATTAATTCCTAATAAATTAGGGGGATGCTGCTGTTCGTATGTTCAATGAACGATATCCGGAACGCCAAATATGCAGACAATTTTTGCGAAAACTAATCTTAAAATTTCAAGAAACTGGTTCGGTTAAAGACGCACCAAGGTCAGGAAGGCCAAAAATCGTGGAAGATGTGAAAGTCCAAGTTTTAGCTGAAATGGTTGTTACTCCCCAACAGCCAACGAAACACGTGGCTGAGGCATGTAATGTTTCTCGTAGTTCTGTCAAAGAATTTTGAAAAGCCATAAATTTCACCCATATAAAATGAAAATTATACACGAATTAACAGAAGATGATCCAGATAGACGACTAGAATTTTGCGAAATTATGTCAGAAAGAATCGTAAGGAATAATAACTATTTGCGGAATATCTGTTTTAGCGACGAAAGTACTTTTTTCTTACATGGACGAGTTAATACCCAAAACTGTAGGTACTGGAGTGATGAAAACCCTTATGTTTTTCGGAAGGGACACACACAGTTTCCCCAGAAAATAAATGTTTGGGCAGGCATTTTGGGTAATCACATTATAGGTCCCATTTTTCTGGAATATAATCCTAATGGCCCCAGGTACCTGGATATGTTGCAACATACAATTACTCCACTTATTAATGATGTTGTTGCCCAAAACCCACATGAGTTTCAAGAGGTTGTATTTCAACAAGATGGTGCCCCGCCATACTATTTTAGGCAAATCAGAAATTACCTAGACGAATCTTATGAAAATAGGTGCATTGGTCGTCGAGGTCCGACAGAATGATAGATCGCCAGACCTAACGCCTCTAGATTTTTTTCTTTGGGGATACGTTAAAACTGAGGTTTATAAAACGGCTCCAGGCTCATTAGAAGAACTTAGGCAACGAATTACAGATGTTTGTTCAAGGATAACGCCACAGGTGCTTCACAATGTCCGAGAGGAATTTACTAATAGAATATTTATTTGCCAAGAGGTCCATGGCGGTCATTTTCAACAATTGTTGAAGTAACCACTGTTTTGTAGATGTGTCCCTTTATCTTTTGTTTAAAATGCTTATAATTAATAAATTTCATTTCATACTGAACCAAATGTTTTTTAAATTGGAGAATGTTTTAAGCATTAAAAGACCTTCAAAATGAGGTACCATTGGAACCCCCTTTCCATTTAAAAAAATATTCCAAAAGCGGACCCAGCTGTCATCTTGACATTTAAAGCTGTCATTGGTATGTCAAAAAGTGCAAGACTTGCTCAAATATTATCGTTCAAAATTTCATTAAAATATACCAAACGGTTTAGAAGTTAGAGGGGGGGGGGGGGGGACGGACTTTAGGTCCTCACTGTATAAACAATAATTTCTTCGATAAAAGTGTTAAAAATTATTGTTTTGGCAATAACTCTGAAACCACAAAGATATCGAACTGCAGTCTTCACATTTTTTCTTGTAAATTTAATCTACTCTCCGAGTATGATGTCATAGTTATACCATATGATTTGAATTTTCGGGATAAAATCGAAAAACTGTTATTATTACAAATTGCGCCCTCTAGCAATTTTATTAGAAACTATCGTTTATCGTTGGATATACGGGCAGTTAAAAGTACTTAAAGTCTATACGATCTTAGTTGAGACAGACAAAAAACAAAAAAAAATTTGATCACAGACTTGTCAAGTTCACATGGACTATCTTCGAACATCTGTATAGGGAGCGATCAATACAAATTTTGTTATATTTTTATTGTAATTAAGTGTGTTATGCAGTAAATTGATCGTACCCGCAATATTTACGTTGTCTCAACTAACTTCGTATGAAGTATACCTTTCTCTTCCAAACAAGCTTAAATTTAGTAAAATCGGATAAGTCATTTAGAAGTTATAGCGATTTTAATGATTACTTTTTCAATAGCTTCCCCCACTCTTATCAAGGTCGGTACGCCAACGAGTGTTAAACCAAAATGATGCAGAATTATCTATTATTTTTAATGATGTAACCAGAAGTATACCATAATATAGGAATTTTTGGAGAAATTTAGAATTTAAAAAATTATTTTTTAATTGTGCCCCCTTGTGGCGAAATGCGGAACTTAAAAATAGTTTCCAGAATTTTCTCATGACCACTTTAATCATAAAAAATGTCCCCCAAGTTTCTATACTTAGTAGTTTCCGAGATATGGCCGGTGGCAACCCTTAATGAAACACCCTGTATGTATATATTAACATTAACAATTTATAGTATTAGATAGTTCCAAAGAAACAGAAAAAAAAATACAATAAAAACTAAAAAAAAAGTTGCAGCCTTGGAGAAAAAATCAAATAAACAATTTGAAAGCATTTTTTATTTACGACATTATGTGAGATTAATGACAAGGGGTTAAGGGATATAGTCAGATCTGGTCTTAACGTGGGGGTCCAAAGGTCACTGATCATATGCTTCAAATCAGACAACACAGAGGCTATCAAAATGTTGTGAGATTATTTACAAATTTACCGAAGGAAGGAAAAATAGTTTCATTATTTTAGCTATCGCGAAGATAGCCACATATACCTAATATTATTAGTTTTGTAAAAATTATGTACAGGGGAGTAGAAAAAGTTACAAAAAAATTATATAATCATTAATTATATACCTACTGTACCCTTTAATTAAAAACGACAATAATAAACAGTGCAATTTATTTTAACAATTTTACTACTAAAACCTAAAAATACAATGGCATTTAGTCTGATAAACTATTTCGATAATGAAAGAAAAAGTGGAAATTCGCAAACCAATATGCAGGAAACCGTAATGAAAACACTGGGAATTAGTTTAAGGACTATGCAGAATAATGTGCATGAAAAAAAAGCATAATATAATACCCAAGAATACTAAAAAATGTAAACGAAAAACACCGTTTATAATTATAGCCTAAAAACTCTCATCGTCACTTAAAAAATCTGAAAAGTCCTCGTCGTCTGAGTCGTCTTCGAATGGAGCTATAATTATCATTGGCGCTACTTCGACATCTAGTACTTGTTCTCGATCCCACCAATCCCTTATTAATATTTCTGTATGTTCCACCGATTTCTTCCAGTGCTCTTGTGTAATATAATCTAACGAATCTTGCCAAACTATTTGTACTTGGTCGGATTTAAGACCATCACCTACATGTTTTTCATAATAAGACTTTGCACCAGCCCATATTAATTCTATTGCGTTAAACTGGCGGCAGTCGTAGAACCTCATGACCATATTCACGCAGTATTTCATCTACCGCGTATATTTTGGGTTTTTAAGAGACTTTGCTATTAATAGGAGTTCCGATTTAAGCATATTTGGTAAAGGATTTTGGTTGTGTTTTTCCAGCCACTCATAAATATCACTTTTCCTCCAAGATGAAATAGGCTGTTTATTTAAAATTCTTGAATGATATGATGCATTATCTAATACAACTAAAGACGGAGCATCCAAATTTGGTATCAATTGAACTTTTAACCTTTTTTCAAAAATTTCGCAATTCATATTATCATGATAGTCAGCACTTTTTGATGTTGAAGAAAAAATTAAACTCGCACCTGCAACATATCCTGTTGCAGAACCGGCATGCAAAATAATAAAACGCTTTCCCGTACCGCACCCCTTTTTCCTTTTAACACTTTTTACAGACTCATCTTGCCAAGATTTTGAACCACTTCCATTCGAAAATATCCACGTTTCGTCTAAAAATACCACTTTTTTAAATTTCGATTTGTAATTGTCCGTATATATTTTTAAAAACTGAACACACTGACTCACTATCTGTGGCTGCTCACATAAAAATCTTCGGTGACAGTCTTTTTTGTAGCGAAAACCTAAATTTTTTATTAATTTTGATAACGCTTCAAGTCCAATTTCCAAAACACCCCGAATTTTTAATGTTTTTTGTAAAACTGGAAGAGTTACATTGGTTTTTGATTTGTATAAATCGTAAATCACATTTCGAACTCCCATTTTAATATTTTCGCTTAAATCCTCAGTCTTTGGCTTTCTTCGTTTACACTTTTTAGTAGTCATGGGTATTATGTTATGTTTTGTTTCATGCACAATTTTCTGCACAGTCCTTAAACTAATTCCCAGTGCTTTGGCTACTGTTTCCTGAATATTGGTTGGCGAATTTCCACTTTTTCTTTCATTTTCGAAATAGTTTATCAAATTAAGTACCATTTTTTTTTGATTGGGGATGCTAAAACCCAGAAAATTGTTTCATTTTGTCACAAACTGTCAAAGTCACAAAACTGGCATATTTAAAATAAAACGTAGCTGGTGCTATTATAAGCTTTTTAGAATCGCTGGAAAATAAATACATATCCTTTTTTTTCATGTCAAAATGGAATAAGTCTGTCTCATTTATCTTACGTATTTTATTTAGAGGGTAGAATTAAACGCAAGTAAAGAAAACAAAAACTGAGAGTATGTCTTTCTTGAATCGTATGACCCACACGATAAGACCAGAACCGACTATACTACAAATTAAATAGATTATTATATATTTTATACAGGGTGTTCAAAATAGGTCTCAAAAATAACACATTTTAATCTCATTTTTCTCAAGTTTTTCAAATAGCACACCCTGTATATTATTGTACTATTTGATTACGAACTTTAAAACAAACAATTTTTCTATTTGTAATTTATTTAAAATTCCAAAGCGTTTTTATAATATTTATCAAAAAACATAAATGTCGCTATTCATAATAAAGTTTTATAAACAAAATTGCTAGGCGGCCATAAAAAAACAACCTAATTTAACAATTAAATACATTTTTAAATTATTTGTCAGAAATAAGTAGTTAAGGGTATTTAAACTGTTAACTCTAATTCGTCAAGGTCTTTGAAAAATCTATGGGCATGGATTTTTTATTTTAAGAATCCGTATAAGAAAAACTCCAGGGGAGTTAGATCTGGTGACCTTGCATGGTGGCCAAGCAAATTCTGGCTTTTGTTCCACAATCCACCTCTGTGGAAATGTCCGGTTTAAGAATCTTCAACTCTTGCATGGCTGTGACATGGAGCATCGTCATATTGGAACCAAAATGGTAGTTCATGAAAAAATTTGAATTCTGTGTCCAAAAAGTAAATTGCACCAGTGATATTATCGCGAAAAAAGTACGGCCCGACAATTTGGTTCTTAAAAGCAGCGCACCTAATGTTAGTTAAGGATCGATTAGGCAACAGGAACTTAAAATACTTTAAAAAGACCTTTATTTGTAACCACTTAACAATCATAATATTATAATAGTATAAACTCAGAAATAACTATTCTAATCTAGAAGCTACTATTTATATTATATGATTTATTGATTACTCTGTAATTAAAAATTGGGACGTCGATTCGTGACTGCTTAACCGTGTGGGTTCATGCATAAATTCATGGAACCGTAATTCGTTTGTCTTCATAGAATATTGATCACGACATTCAATGAGAAAGTGAGGATTCTCATTACATTACTCCACTACCTACCGTTTTAAGTAGACGCTACTCCTCAGACCAAGCATGCACTATACTCCATTTGAGGTGAACATCGAATAATCGGAATATAATATTTTTCTTGTCAAAAATGGGTCATTTTCAACCTCACCTTGAAATCAAGAGCAAAACAAAAATCGTGAATCAATATCTCTAGGCTATAGTTTACCAAGAAATTTTGGTTTGTATGGGAAAAAAATATGTTTCCTTAAAATATCTTGGGCAGTGGATTTTGTAACTGGCCGTGGATTAGTTTGTGACATATTTCTCAATGCGACTTGAGGATTTTCCACGACAGCTTGCAAAACCTCTAATTGGGTATCTTCGCCCCTACAACCAACCTGATGCTGGTCAGAAAATGTATTACTTACAAGCCCAGTACTTTTTAATTTATTAAAAATATCTCCAACCGTCGCGTCACATGAATATTAATTTTATTTGGATATCTGGCATTAAAAATTTAAGCAGCCTCCCTGTATCTATTGTGGTGGTCCGTAACAATTAATACTATTTCAACTTTTTCCTCCTTAATAAATTTAACCACCAAATTTAATAAAAAGGAAACAAAACTGTCAGCGCTGATACGTAAAATAGTTGTCATAGATTTATTTGGTATCATATTTTAATACCTACATTACCATCACGTGGCTTTTATTTTCCAAGGCGTTCTAGACCAAACGAAAATGAATACCGCATTTTAAATTCTTGATCGCTCTTTTCTTAATAACTATTTAAGCTAATTAGAGAAACTAAAAAAATGAAACACCTTTCATAGAAATAAAAATATATAGGGTGTTCCAAATAACAAATTTACGCCATAGTCATTTTCCTTTAGTCTAAGCCGCCTTTCGAATGGCAAACCCTTTATTATGTTATTGTAGTTTGCATTTATATTTTTGACCCAATAATAATTTAAGTTGAAGCAAGTTAATTTAAGACATGAAAAAAATATAGTAAATAATTAATCAAATATTAAATTTTGATGTTTGTAGCACATCCCGAATGTTCAATCATACAGGGTGGCGCACCGAAAACTTTCCGCCCAGGTTTATTTTCTTGTTAATAAATAAATCAAAATTCGCTCGAACACGGGAATCTTAGTTCTCAGGGGGACATATTTTTTTGCTATTTTAACCTCCCTCCCCCCCCCCTTGCTGAAATCCCTACGACAGGGTGGCTTCCACCCTTAAAATCTTAAATGGAAAGGGGGGTCGAGTGATACATCATTTTGAAGCTCTTGAAAAATGCTTTCCAATGGTACCATAGAAAGCTACATTTCAGGAAATTCTTCGCTGTTTATTAAGAAAAACAATAAATGAAAACAAGGGGAATTGAATTGCCTTCCAAACGCAACCTTGGTCGTTTAAATCGAGTGGATAGTTCCTGAGAAATAGGGCTAAAAAAAGAAAATTTAAAAGTATAATAAAATTTATTACCGCTTGTATCAATCAAGTAAATGTTGAAAATGTCCACCTCCAACCTCCATGCAAATGTAAAGGTATTGGTCGGATTCCAACCCTAAAATTTTTAGAGGAGTGCATCCTCCTGAACCTGTTGGAAACCACTATTAACCCTGCTTTAACGAATGCCATAGAAGAAAATTACCGTTATCGGCCAGAAAATATTTACTTTCAGCAAGACAGAGCACCCCCGCATTATGCGGATTGGAAGAAGAGTCCTATTGAATGGCCTGCAAGATCTCCTGATTTGATGCCACTGAACTTTTTTTAATGAGGACATTTAAAGTCTAAAATTTATGCAACCCAACCCAATTCTTTGGAAGACCGACAAATAACTCCCGCAATGCTCCATAATAGTCAAGAATATTTTGAACAGTGCCTTTACAATTGCATGGATTGGAGGTGGACATTTTCAACATTTACTTGATTGATACAAGCGGTAATAAATTTTATTACTTTTAAATTTTCTTTTCTTTTTCGCCCTATTTCTCAGAAACTATTCACTCGATTTAAAAGAGCAAGATCGCATTTGAAAGGCAATTCAATTCCCTTTAAAATAAGGTATCACTCGACCCCCTTTCTATTTAAGATTTTAAAGGTGGAAGCCACCCCGTCGTAGGGATTTCATCAGGGGGGGGGGGCGCGGTGAAAATAACAAAGAAATATGCCCCCTTGAGAACTAAGGATTCCGTGTTCGAGCGAATTTTAATTTATTTATTAACAAGAAAATAAACCTGGGTGGAAAGTTTTCGGTGCGCCACCCTGTATTTAAATACCATATAAAAATCTAAGAAACTTTTGTCTATAATACTTATTTATACCTATCTCTAACCGTTTTTGAGAACCGTTTGATGTAGGGGTGTTACAGTGGAACTGGACCTGTTCTTTTGGAATAGGTATCATCTGCCTATTCCGCGTACCTATTACCTATTACCAGGTACCTATTCCAGGTCCGTTGGCACTGTCACATGTTTGATTCTCTGGTTTCATTGTTATTCCTTTTTTAAGTTGTCAGGTACAGGTACGATATAGGGATAGGGAATGGAACGGCTACAGGTTTTGCTTTAAATTCATATAATATGGCGAATTTGCAGTTGAGAATTTTAAACGTTGTCATTACAAGCACATTGCAATAATTAAAATAATCTCACTAAATAAAGATAAAGGGAAATAGTAATAAATAATAAATATTTCTAAAAATATTGTAATAATTTATTGGGCAACAAAATATAGCGTATTTAATGTGGGATATGCAACCAGCAATGAGGAATTAATTAATAAGGCAACATATGGTGGATGTACCTATACCTATTCTTCATGTTTCTTTAAATAATAGGCCTCCGTTACAATCAAATCTTCCAAAAAAGTCTGGTGCCAGAAATATTTATCTGTTACAAAAATTTATAACGAAATTTAAATCGAACAATCGGAAACTGCTGGGCAGTGCTGGCCACGCTGGAGTTCTGGCGGCCTTCTTTAAAAACTCGTGTCGGCCATGCAGCCGGAATAGCGCCAATCGGCGGAGCGGCGTTTAAGTTTGACCTGGAATAGTTTGGACCTGTAATAGGTATTTGGAATAGGTTCGGGTTTGGAATAGGTACAGGTCCAACTAGGTACGAGAAAAAGCTATTCCGTAACATCCCTAGTTTGATGAACCTTCAAAATCTACGGAAATATTCAACGCGGCGACAACCTCCCGCATGACAAACTTGAAAGAAAACTACTGGACCTCGTAGAACCTTTTCTTAGAAGACTGGGGCGCACAATAAGCCAGAAGGCTGCAGTGTAAAAAGCTTGGACCACACGTCGAACCCGACCCTCGCTTTTAACCAACCAACCGTTTTTGAGATAAAAATTATAAAAATAATTAGTTATGTAAACACCGAACGTAAAAGAAAGTTCAGTAACTTTGGAAGCAATAAAGATTAACATTTAAAATGTTAATCTCTTTTGACTAGACCATAGATCTTTTGATTTCATAACTTATGTTTTACATTTTTTATACAGGTGGTTATTAAAATATGGTAGCAGGCATAATTCACTTTGAACTTTTAAAGCATTATATTGTCACGTTTCAATCTCTTCCGGTTATAACGGAAGTTATGGCCAACTTTGCTATTTCAATTTATATTTTAGGATTTTTAGATACTTTATTAAAACTTAAGTAACTTTTGTTGGCAATAATCTATACCTATCCCTAACCGTTTTTGAGATATGAATTATAAAATTAATTTTTGATGTAAAAATATATCGAGAAGAAAGTTCAGTAACTTTAAAACTAATGAAGATAACCATTTGATATTTTGGTAACTTTGACGAAAACATAGATCTTTAGATTTCATTACTTGGGTTTTACGTTCTTTTTAAAATGGTGCCAATCTGGCCATTTAGATAAATGGGCAAAAAGTCATTTTTTTTTTTAAATGGAACACTATACTTTACTTTAATTTACCATTACATATAGAATTGCATTCTGTATCTAATTGCTTTGTGCATACATGTTTCTATCTTAAGTAGTTTTCAAGTTATGGGCATTTAAAAAGTCCACTGCTGTAAAATTCAAAAGTTTTCATTTTTGTCAAGCGGGCTTTAACTATACCACTTACAAAACGACCATCGTTATGTTTTATTTTTGGAAAGTAGGTTTATACAAATACGGCTTAAGACAAATTTCAATAATTAATTGTAACTGTATAAAATATAGGGACAGTGGAAAAATTATATTATAATTTTTTATCTCAGAAATATTTAGAGAGGCAGGTAATATCTTATTATTAGCAAAGGGATATTAGTTATTTTGTGTTACTCTTGTGGAAATTTTTACGCAGAAAACGGTCCTGGGTCTGGGGCGTTCATCATTCAATAATTATGTTGTTTAAAGTGTCCTCCATTGGCTCTTAAGCAACATTCTATTGATTGTAGTTAAATTATAATTATGCTCGCCGAATTTCATTAGGGTTTAATTGTTGAAATGCTTGCCCAACTCTATTTTCTAAAACTTCTAGTGTTTGTACCGGCGTTTTATAAATATTGTCTTATATTTTTCGCCATAGCTAAGCATCCATGGGCACGATATCTGGTGAGCGTGGGGGCCAGTCCCACGCACCAAGACGTCTTATCCATCTATACTCAAATACATTTGTTGGCTTATTGCTAACTTCATTGGTGCAGTGGCCAGGTACCTCATCCAACAGCTCCGATACAATTCAAGCGGCAAATTATACAAAAAATTACTGACGGTTGTTCTTAAAATTTCTAAATATTTTGTTAAATTTAAATTTTCTTGGCAAATACAGAAACTAAACTGATTGTTCATTAGTAAGGACACTTCAAACAAAATAATTATTAATATATATATATTCTATCCGTATCTTTATAAACATACTTTTCAACAATGCAACATTGTTCAATGAAACATAACAATGTTGATTTTGTGAATCTTATAGTCAAAGTTGAGCTTGACAAAAATTAAAACGTTTAAATTTTACAGCAGTGGACTTTCTAACTGCCCATAACATTTAAACTGCTGAAAATAGAACCATTATAGAATGCAATTTTTCACCTAATGGTAAGTTAAAATACAGGGTGTGCCATTTCAACAAATGACTTATGCACATTTATCTAAATGGCCAGATTGGAACAATTTTAAAAAATCCCCTGTATAAAAACCGCAAAACCTGAGTCATGGACGCCAAAATGTTTTCGTCAAAAGTTGTCAAAATTTTAAATGTTTAGCTTTATTAGTTTAAAAGTTACTAAACCTTCTTCTCGGCATGTTTTTACATAAAAAATTAATTTTATAATTTATATTTCAAAAACGGTTCGAGATAGGTACAGATTATTATGAACAACCAACTACAGATGAACCCAGTTTGTTTACATTGACATTTCACATTTATTAATTCTCATTCAAAGCACTAGTATTGTAATTGTATAAAATGTATCGTCGTTGATTCTACAATACCTGCTAAATGCACTTTTTGACGAATTTTAAGTTTGGATATATTCCGACTATATAAATGTATGCGCATGGGTGGATAATATCTGATATGTGCTAAAAAAATCCGTTATATTTTTAAATCAAATAATAAAAATCCTGTTAAGTGCAACCAGTCAAACAATGGACACTAATACCTGATATGTGCAACAGGGATGCACTTAGCAGTTATTAATTGTGTTGATTTTGCACATAGCAATTATCGCGATCGGTAAAATCTGCTAAGTGAAACATTCGGTACTTCAAAATGATGCACATGTCAGTTGTTTCTGATAAAGCGAAGCACAGGAGGTAATAAAATATCTGCTATGTTACATAATATCCGTTATTTCTTCTTTTTAAGCAAGTTAACTTAAATACAGTTTTAGTAACTAACTACACATATTTTTAAAAAAACATATTCATGTGTTTAAGAAAAATATAAATCTATATTCTATTATATTTGATTTAATAGGAGTTTTATTTCAATACTGAAAAAAAACACAAAAATCACTTAGCAGGTATTGTAGAATCAACGACGATATGGACAATGGAAAAATTATATTATAATTTTTTATCTCAGAAACATTTAGAGAGACAGGTAATATCTTACTATTAGCAAAGGGATATTAGTTATTTTGTGTTACTCTTGTGGACATTTTTACGCAAAAAACGCTTCTGGGTCTGGGACGTTTCAGTATTTTGTTTAAAATACCATAGTTGGCGCCGTATAACTGGAGATGACAAAAATGTCGCAATATATTTCTTCACTCGTTCCCGAGATAATCTAATATGCCTCTTAACGAAAATCACCCCGTATAAAAAATAGGATTAATATATACTGTACTTGAGTACAGTGGTTGCCCCAGTGGACTTTTAAGGGTGCATATAGAAACGATGAAAAGATAGTGCAGTGTCAGTCAGTAAAAAACTGATTACATTTATTACATCATCATCATCATCATCAATCAGCCTAGTTCCCCCACTGCTGGACATAGGCCTCCCTTGATCTAATCCATCCCTTTCGATCCTGTTCTGCGTTCATCTAGTTGGAAGTGTTTAAAGTGCCTATCATAAGTCGTTTCCAGTGTTAGCTTAGTGGTAACCTAGTGGAATCCGGAGATTCAGTGCACCCTCTGCCTACCGTATTTTCTGTTCTCTACCTTGGTCAGGGATCAGTAAGCGCCGGGAAATGAGGGCCGCGCTCTTTTGTGTCTGTCGTAGGCTGATAGTGAAATCCGTCATTTCATGAAAAACCTAGTCACTTCATGAAGGGTCGGCAGATTGTGTAAAAACATGAAATTACACGATCTGCCGCGTCACTTCATGAAGAGACCTTGACGTTTCGGCGTATTATGTATAACACAATCTGCCTAATTTTAAATATCGTCACTTCATGAAATGCCACAAAAACAAGGCATATTGTGTAATTCCGTCTAAAAGGTATATTGGCAACTGGTTTGTTCGGGTTTGTCAGAGCATTTTTTTTATTTTTATAAAATAATATTAGTTGAAAAAATTTAATTAAAAAAAAATGCTCTGGGGAACAACGAACAAACCAGTTGCCAATATACCTTTTAGACGGAATTACACAATCTGCCGACTGACATGACATCGTTAGGTACTACATGAAGTGACGATATTTAAAATTAGGCAGATTGTGTTATACATAATACGCCGAAACGTCAAGGTCTCTTCATGAAGTGACGCGGCAGATCGTGTAATTTCATGTTTTTACACAATCTGCCGACGCTTCATGAAGTGACTAGGCTTTTCATGAAATGACGGATTTCACTATTAGCCTACGACATGTCTACTATCAAGCTGGCCAATGCGGATTAATAGGGTAGACTTGAAGTTGCATTTCCTTGACTTCTAGTGATGAGAAGACCCGGTTCTTTTTCGTAATCATTCATTAGAATTCATCAAGACTCGTTTATATGAATGACTCGCAGCTCGTACAATATACACCAGATCTTTATTGTCATATGAACGATAGGATCACAGAGCGAGATTGTTCAATTTCGAAAGATTCGGTCATTGTGAAAGAGTATTTCATGAACGAGTCATCCCTATTGACTTCAGTTTTAACAGTTATACCACTGTGACTGTCGCCATAGCCTCGTCAGTTGTCTAGCAGGGTGCAACACGTGCAGGTAAGGGTTGACAGTTGGGCTAACATCATTCATTTTCATTTCAAATCTCTTTATTGTTTACATGTATTTTGCATTGCATATCTTATACTAATTTACAATTTATATTGTATTATGTTCTTCCTGATTTTATAATTACCTGGGATGCGTTCTGCAATGCAAGGTGGCTGTTGTTGGCCGTGGTATAAGATTAATGCATTTAATTTTATTTAGGCAGCCAGTTCCAGTAACCTTCTACGGCTATGTGTGAATTCAGTTTTTATTTTATTTTGAAAAAATTTTTGATGGTTTATATTATTTAAATGCACGGGTTTGTATTTGACTTTACTGGAAAAACAAACGAAAAACCAGCTTGATTCTTACTTATCAGGCACTATCGTAGCGTACTATTATGTTAATATGTAATGTTTGTTCATTGGTTTCATTAATGTAAACAACACATTCTGGACGTCGCGAAACTTGACGCCGAAGTATTGTTTGGGTCAATGGTACGATGCCGCAATTATGAGGACGTCAGCGAATTTTCTGTCGATACGTTTTTGTAGGTGTTTTTATTTAGGGTTTTTATACAGGATGTGGTTTTTAAAGTGGAAATAGGATTTTTTAATTTTTATTTTTATAAACTGAGGGTAGTTTTTGAATGTAAGGGGTAGTGGATAAGGTGTTCGTCATATTTTATGTCTGTTATATTTTTGTTGTTATAGCATTTTATGGCTGAGTATTATAAAAATTTTGTTGTATTGTCTTGTACGTATTATATTATGTATGGTGTGTTTGTTATCTGGTGCTCTTGTTATGTTGAACTTTTAATTATTTTGGAAATAAATTGGAAGTTTTGAATGTTATTGGTTTATGTATACGGTATTCGTCATATCTTAGGTTTGTTATTTGTTGTGTCAGTCTTGAATTTTGTGGTTGAGTGTTGTAAAACATTGTTGCATTTTGTCGTACGTATTCTGTTATGTAAGGTGTGTTTGTTGCCTGGTGTAGTTGTCGTACTGGGGTTTCTCTTGGTGCCAGTAGAATTTGTCTTAATATTTTATTTTGCAATACTTGTAGTTTTTTGAAATGATAGTTTGCCATGCTACACCAGACTGGTCCTGCGTACGTCAGTATTGGTCTTATGCATTGGTTGTATATTATTTGTTTGTTTGTAGGTGATAGGGGGATCTGTAGTTTAGTAGTTTGTATAGTCTTTGGGTAACTGCGTAATATTTTTGTACTAATTTCGTTGTATTTTGTTGGAATCTTAATGTTTTGTCTAGTGTTACTCCAAGGTATTTTAAATTGTCTTTCGGTATTATTTGTCTGCTATTTATTGTTATATTTTGGTTAATGTGGTCATTTGTTCGTTTTCTTGTCAGTATTAAACATTTGCATTAATCTTCATTTAGCTCCAATTTCTACTTTTTGTACCATGGAATTAGGGTTTGAAGGTGGTTTGTTATGTGTTGTCTGGCCACATTTGCGTAGTACGAACTAGCGTGTAAGAGTACGTCATCGACAAAAATGGCCAGTTGGGAATTTGGTTGGGATGGAATGTCGGCTGTATATATGTTAAATAAGGGCCCTGCCAATGTAGTGCCTTGTTGTAGACCGGTATGCAATTTTACTGGGTCTGAGAGGTTACTTTCCACCCTGACCGTTAGTGTTCTGTCTGTTATGTATGAGTAAATTAGTGTGATAAAGTGTAAAGGGAAATTGTGTTGTGTGATGAGTTTAAAGAGCAATCCGTTGAGCCATACGCTGTCGAAGGCCTTTCAAATGTCCAGGGAAAGGAGTACCGTATTTTGTTCTATTTCCATTTTTCTATGGCTTTTTGAACTACATGCGCCATCAGTAGTACGGCTCTTCCTGTCCTGAATCCAAACTGCTCCTCTGGCAGTTCCTGGTCCAGTTTCATGCTCTTTATTCTTAGGTGTATAATTTTCTCTGCAATCTTTCCCAGCGCGCTTAGTAATGAAATTGGCCTATATGAGTCTGGTCTGTTAGGTGCTTTTCCAGGTTTTAAAATCGGTACTGTTATTGCGCTTTTCCAAGCGCTCGGGAAGTGTTGTAGAAGAAATGTTGTGTTTATTATGTGTACAAGTTGTATTAGTGATTTTCGTGGCATGTTTTTGATCAGGATGTTTGCAACCTCATCCCCTCCCGGGGCCTTGTTATTTGGCAGTTTCCTTAGTACTGTAGCCAGTTCACGGGGATTGGTGTATAGGGTAGGTAAGAGCGAGGGTGGGATAGGGTATTTTTGTTTAGTGAATAAGTTTGCTATTCTTGTTACCTCATTCTGCTTATTTGTCATGTTAGGTTGCCCTGCGCATGTCTGTGAGTAGTGGTCGGCTAGAGTTTGTGCTTTTTGTTGGTTGTTTTGTGGATTGTTTGTGAATGATGGTATTGTTATTTGTTGGTTTTTTGTTCTTTTGAGAATTTTCCATAGTGAATTGTCTCTTATATTTAAATTTGTTAGTATGTCTGTCCAGGTCTGATTTTTGTACTGTTTTATTATTATGGGCTAACATATTATGTCTCGTTTTGCTGTCGTCGCTCTTGTTAAACACAAATTTCTGTAACAAAATAGAAAACTTTGAACTAAATGTAACTAAAAATGTGCCTGAAGTAAACTATGTCTGTCTGGGTCACCCCGTTAAAATTAAATTCAAAAAGTTTGCTTTATCATGACCAATTCACAATTTTCATATTTTAAGTAGTTCGGCAATGCCAGTTTATGGAAATGGGGCCCGTACATCCATAAATTTCAGAGCTAAAAAGGCTGAACATCAAACTAATTTTAAAGCGTGCCATCTCCTGCAAAAAGAAACGTTATGTTGCTTATCCCAAGATAAATATTTAAGTTGGGCATAATTTTTTTTAATAACTTAACAATAGGTGTACATAGTTGGTAGGAGTTTTCTGGTTCTGTTCCACGTTCTGTAACATTGCTTGAGTTATCAGAGAGTCCAGTCATTAAGTTGGAAAATCACATTCCACCCCTTAACGGCCAAAGTTTTGGAAAACCCATTTTGTTATGGGGGTGGGGGTATAAAATCGACGAAAGATTTTTGGACCACGCCTAAATTTTGCTTTGGTCAATAATTTATGGTAAATACTAAACTTCTAATATAGGACAATTCTGTTTTGAGTGTGTTATGTGAGGTTTATTTGGCTTAGCGTCTTTCATAGGCATATTATATAAATAACCAAACTGTGTTGTAATTGACTTCCTTTGTTTGAGATTTTTGAATAGAGGCAAATTTGAAAGGGAAAAGGTTGTTTTTATTTTGTAACTACAAATATTTATAATAAAATTATATCAACCAAATCTACCACTAGGGGGCGAATAGCTATTACTCCAGGTCATCACCTACCCTAGGGACGGCACTGTTCAACATCATTAGGCTTCGCTAAAGTTCTTACGTTTTATATAGTTATACTGGAAAATAATTGGTCTCTAGTCTACAATACAGAAACAGCCATACAATCCTACAGACTATTTAAAAAATCATTTTAACCAGATAGGTACTTTTACATCGTCGTGAAGATAACCAGTAACAAACTGTATTATTTTAATAGCTTCAGATAGGCGACCTTGACTTTAAATCGTAAACCAAACAGACGTTTAATAAGAGAATGTTGTTAGGAAAGTATTTTTCTTTGTAATACGAAATAAAATATCAGAATGGAAGTCAGTCGATTGAAACGGACAGAACGTTGTAAAAACAAAGTGAGAGGGACAAATTCCACATAAGGTGCATGCTTGTTGAATTAATTTTACTTCCTCGCCGTATACGAGACGACAAAATGATGCTTTAACGATATTTCTCAAAATAAAGAAATATTTTATTGTGGGGGTCGTCACACACATTTTTTTAATACATGGTGTTCATTCAAAACCTTCCCACCTCGATTTTCCTGCTTTAAAATGAAAATGTGGAAAATCGCTCGGACCCGTCGATTTTTATTTCGAGGGTGACATATTTTGCGTATATTGTCAATCTTGTTACTTCAAGTCCCTAGAAGAAAGGGGGGGGGGTAAGATCTAAATCTTAAAGGGATACCCCTATTTTATATAATTTTTTTGGATTCTGCATAAAATTCTGAACATTTTTTAATAAAAGCATTATTAGTCTATACTTAACAGTTTCCGAGATATTGACTCTTGAAAAATGACATTTTTGAACTTTGACAGCGTCTAGCTTTCTAACTGTACGTGTTAGAGCAAAACGGCTTACATGTCCCTATCTTCGATTTTTATTCTTTCCAATAGTGTGAACTTTCGGTTAAACCGGATGTAAGAAATATAGTACTTCCGGTTTGACCGGAAGTTGAAACTATTGGAAAGATAATAAAAATCGAAAATAGGGACATGTAAGCGTTTTGCTCTAACACGTACAGTGAGAAAGCTAGACGCTGTCAAAGTTCAAAAATGTCATTTTTCAAGAGTCAATATTTCGAAAACTGTTAAGTATAGATTAATAATGCTTTTATTAAAAAATGTTCATAATCCAAAAAAAATTATATAAAATAGGGGTATCCGTTTAAGATTTAGATCTTACTTTTTTTTTACACGACGCGTTTCGCTACATTGTAGCTTCTTCGGGTGTATGGTGCTAACTAATTTTATTTCAGTAGAATAACAAAATGGTCTAGATACTTAATTACTCAAGACAGATATACATATTACAAGCTTAATTATTTAATTATATGTTCTTAACACTGTCTAGGTATTGTAAACTTAAATATTATTGTCGGTATAATATATCTTAATCTTATGGGAAATCCGAAGAACCCTATTTAGATTATTGACACAGATTTAGCAAAGGGGAACTATATTTAGTTCTAATTGGTCGTTTAATAATGCACCAGAATTTTTTAATCGATTTATTTCTAAACTTTCCAAAAGATTAAGTTTTTGACCCTTGTTTTCAATATGTAAAATTTGTTATCAAAATTTTGCTGTTCTTGTAAAAGATGATTAGAATAAGTTAAGTCGTTTTTTTGACTGAGAAAACTTCTTGTATATTCCGAAATTCTCGTTTTAAATGATCAACCTGTTTCCTGTTTGGCCTATATACGTTTTGGGACAAGAGCCACAATTGAATTGGTAAACCCCCGATTTATTATCCTTGTTGCTTTTTGATTTATAGTTTTTTAAAAAAATTCCCAAAGAATTGTTAGTTTTATAAGCGACGTTGATATTCCTTTGAATAAGGTGTTTTTTAATTTTATCCGATGGGTTTCCAAAATAAGTGATAGTTTTAAAGGGGCCTGGTTTTTCCTTTATAAGAGGGTAGGTTTCAGAAATAGCCTTCTTTTTTAGTTTTTTCGATATTATGGTATCAATCATAGAAGATGAATAGCCGTTATTAATATTATATTATATTAATAATATAAAATTAAATTTATACTGTTATGGTAGATATTTATTCTAAATAATTATTGTACCACCATAGTAACCCCCAAGAAAATAATAGAAAATTTATTTATTTTCTACAATGCCCTGGCAGCTCCTTTGACCGTAATGTGATTACCCTAATAATACACTGTCATCTCCCTGAAACAGTGGGGTCCCCATAGCTGTGAAGCATGCGTGTACCTCTTCTGAAGCACAAACACCTACACTGCACCAAATCAGATACCTACACAGACACTATCACTTTAACTCAATAACAAAATACACAACTCTCACTTCTACTACAGCTTACTACTGTTTCAGATCAGCACTGCAAGTACTCTCACTGAAATAGTTGGGTACTCATAGCCGTGAAGCATGGACACGTGTTATTACTTCTGAAGCATAAACACGTACACTGTACCAAAAGCCTTAAGTTAGGTTGGGTTAGGTTAGAGTAGCAGACCTCTGGCATTGTCCAAACAGTCACACGTAGTCCTATAAGGACCGTTGTGGTACCACACATGTTTCGCGGAACCTATTTGCATCAGCTTCCTGATTGTTATCGCGATCGTAGAAGAATCTTGACAGCTCAATCAAACCAACCACTGCTGTTAATAAACTTAGTAAGTCGGCCCAGTTGCAGGTTGCTCACTTCCTCCAGATCATTAAAAAATGGTTCGCCCAGTGCATTGAACCTTCTTCTCGCGAGGCCAGGGCATTCACACAAGAAATGCTGAATACTATCCTCCTTTTCTTCATCTCTGCAACTTCTACAGAAGTCGTTAGTTGGTATTTGCATACGTTCAGCGTGTCTACCGACCCCGACCAAAAGCGTTACACCTATACAAACACCTTCACAGTAAGCTGTAAACAATAAACTACACTAGCATTTAAAGCATCAGCTGTAGCCTTTTGTAATTAAATCCCAATGCCAAGTGAAATATTAAGATCTAATCACTTACTGTATGTATCTATATAATGCTATTGACGATCAGAAGGTCAATAATAATTTCGCTTTCGTAACTAACAATATTAATTTCGAGTAATACACAATAAAGTGTGCCATTTATTAATGGCTGATATACGAGCCCCGTCTCAGTGAAGTTGGCCCAATGATATGGAACATGATATTTGTGAATTCATTTGAGGGCAAAAAATTAGAATTTTATTTCAAATACGAGTATAATATTTTTCGTTTGTATATGGAAAGGTAACAAAACCGACGCGGCTATTTTTATAGATGCCCAAAAACTGGGTTTTAAAACTTACAAGGTAAGCTTAAATTATTTTTTTATTATTCGCTTTTAATTCAGCAATTCTAGGCAAAAGAGAAGCCCTTATTGACAAAGATTCAGACTAGCGTGGGCCAAAGCACATTATGGTCTCCGAACCAATGGAACTCCATTATTTGGAGTGACGAAGCCAGATTTGAAGTATGCGTTGGTGATAGTAGAAGGCGTGTCGTACGAACTAAAGAAGAAGTATTTCAGAATGACTGTCTTAAAAAAAAGTTAAGTTTCCGGCTTCTGGTATGATTTGGGGATCCATGTTAGCAAGTGGAGTCGGAAACTTACACTTTGTGGAAGGTATTATGAATACTGATAAGTACATTAATTTGCTTCAAGATAACTTAACACCTTAACTTGAACAAATGCGTATAAACAATATTGAATGTATCTTCCAACAAGATGGTGCCGTTTGCCATACGGCTAAAAAGTAAAAGATTGGATGTTAGAAAATAATATTTCAGTTTTAAAATGGACGTCGAGTAGTCCAGATCTATCGCCGATTGAAACCTTGTGGCATATCCTGAAGAAAAAGCTCTGAACGAAACCCGTAAGAACCGTTCCAGAATTGCGAACCAGTCTCCAAGAAATTTGGAACAGTTTTACATCAGATGACTACCAAACATTAGTTGACACTATGCCAAGACGTATCGGAGCAGTAATCAGTTGAAAAGGCGATGTAACGCAGTGGTGATTTGCTGCTATTTGGTTTCGTTGATTTTTCTTAATCGACAGTTTTTTTTTGGATTTGTAAGATATTTTTTTCTCTGTTACAAAAATATGTAGTATTTTGGGCTAATATTAAATAAAAATATCGTATGTTATCAGAAATACATTTTAGTTTTTGATACGTTTTCGCTAATACGACAAATTTCATAAAAAAACGTAGTTTTGATAGTTGGGCCAACTTCACTGAGACAGGGCTCGTATAAACAGGATAATTAAATGAAAACGAAACAGCGTTTTTCCTAGTCACTTAGGCCTATTATAAAAAAAAATGCTTGGACACGGGAACTAAATTATTGACGAGAACACTGCTACTAACTATTTTCAACCGTTCATGTTTAACTCACTGAGCAGGGGAATGGCAACAGAAGTTAGGTGGTACCTCATTTGATAGTTCTTTTAATTTCCTTTACAGCAACATAAACATTTTTTAAATTTTGATCACGGAAAAAGGAATAATAAAAGTTAAAAATAACAAATACCTATTAGTTTGAAATTGGTAGATAGTGAAGTAATATCAAATAAAATTACCTTGTCGGACTTCCATTGTCATTATTTTGTTACTTATCACAACGTTTCGGTTAGTTAGTATCTCTAACCGTTTTCAAGTGTAAACTAAATTATAATTCTAACACTACTGTCCTTAATACTATCCATGTGCAATGAAGCTTGATGACTTCGCCTACGTGCTTATTGGAGTGTGAAGTTTGAGCTCTTGGTTTTGGACAAGAAGAGGCTTCCAGATATAGGGGATATCTATACTTGGTTTACTTAATATATGGGTATTTTGATTCATGAAAGCTGCTTCCTTGAATTTTCGTTTTCTCCAGTGCTGTTCTGTGTTCAAACCTTGGCTTCTGACCACTGTATATTATGTTGGTTGGTCCAGACATGTTCCGCTATACCTGATCTCGAAGTTTCACCTCTTTGAGTATGTTTCAGATGTTCTTTAACTCGTACGGGAAGAGGTCTTTTAGTTTCTTCAATGTACGATTCGCCATACTCGCAAGGGATTTGATAGATACAATTTTTTGTGTTTTCATTACTGGGGGGATTTACTTTTGTAAGAAAGCTTCTAAGCGTATTACCGGATTTGAAGGCTGTTTTGATATTATAGTTTTTGGTTATCCTTCTAATCTTTTTAGAAATCTTCTTGACATAAAATATTGTAAGAAATGCTTGCTCCTCTTTCGTTACTGTATTACTTTTTACTTCCCGATTTTAAGTTTTGAGATGGTATTAGTTACAAAGGTTTCAGGGTAACAATTTTGTTTTAAATCTTTTTTTATGTTTGAAATTTCAATATTTAGGTCTTCCGGATTGTTGCAACCATTACATGCTCTGTGATAAAAAGTTTAAATTATGCCCTGTTTTATGGTTTTTTAATGATTCGATTCGTGATTAAGGTATTGTCCGGTGTGAGTGGGTTTCCTGTATACTGAAGTTTTTATGTTATCAGCACTTCGTTTGACGAGAACATCGAGAGTAGAATGTTTTTCTGTTTCCATGGTCAATTTAATGGATTTTCTTATACTATTTATATGTTCCAAAAACCGAATCAGCTCTTCGTTGCTATCTGTCCAGATAATAAAGGTATATATCATCAACATATCTAAGCCAAAGTTTAGGTTTAATCTTGGGACTGTTAATAGCGTGTGACTCGAACCATTCCATGTACTGGTTAGCCACCTGAAAACAGTTAGAGGTACTAACTAACCGAAACGCTGTGTTAAGTAACAAAATAAAGACAATGGAAGTCCGACAAGGTAATTTTTTTTGAAATACCTGTTAGTTGTGTAAAAGCTGAAATTGGCGACTAACATGCAGTGTTAAAGGTTTTGTTCAAAACGCTTTCGTACCTTTATATTGTAAAGTATTTCTGAAGTCATTTGATTACATTCGTCAATAATACATTGGTTGTCGAAAATCTGCTTGCCACTGAGGTTGGTTGATTTGCCTAGATTTTGCTGAATGATGAAAGAGTTTTGGACTTCCATTGTCTTTATTTGTTTTAAATCACAACGTTTCAACTGGTAAGTATCTCCAGTCGTCTTCAGGTGAATATTAAATAAGTAAAGTAACTACAGGACTATTTATACTAGCTAGGTGCACTAAAGCATAACTGAGGTGGGTGCAGTCATGCGTTCAGTTGGCACGCGATCTTATTCTAAGATTACATCTATCTAACAAAGGTTTCCAGATATTTCTTATGTCTAAGGATGGTTTACTAAAGCAGCCTGGGTTCTGGTGAATAGCTCAGCAGCTTCCTTGAACTTTCTTTTCCTCCAGTGTGGTTCCTTATGTAGGATTTCAGCTTCTGACCACATGATATGGTGATCATGTTTCCAGGCATGGTCAGCTGCACCTGACTTTTCGGTTTCTCCTTTTAACGTATTGTTTTTGTGTTCTTTAATCCTTGTTTTTAATGGTCTTAATGTCTCACCTATAAAGGATTGGCCGCATTCGCAGGGGATCTGGTAGACGCAGTTTTTCCTATCTTTTTGACTTGTGGACTTTGTCTTCGTCAGGTGGCTTCTTAGGGTGTCCCTCGAGTTGAATACGGTGTTGATGTTATATCGTTGTCCTAGTCTTTTTATTTTCTCAGATACTCCTTTGACATACGGAAGTTAAAACCCTCGTAGATAGAGCAATTACAATCTGTAACTCGGAAGAAGCACTTAAAAAAGAAACTGACCACATCAAGACCGATCTCAACAAAAATGGCTACCCCACAAGATTAGTCGACACAATATTGGAAAATCGTAAGAATCGACCCAACGCGCAAGAAGCAAACAGAGAGGCACAACTAACACTCAATATTCCGTATGTCAAAGGAGTATCTGAGAAAATAAGAAGACTAGGACAACGATATAACATCAACACCGTATTCCACTCGGGGGACACCCTAAGAAGCCACCTGACGAAGACAAAGCCCACAAGTCAAAAAGATAGGAAAAACTGCGTTTACCAGATCCCCTGCGAATGCGGCCAATCCTATATAGGTGAGACATTAAGACCATTAGAAACAAGGATTAAAGAACACAAAAACAATACGTTAAAAGGAGAGACCGAAAAGTCAGATGCAGCTGACCATGCCTGGAAACATGGTCACCATATCATGTGGTCAGAAGCTGAAATCCTACATAAGGAACCACACTGGAGGAAAAGAAAGTTCAAGGAAGCTGCTGCTATTCACCAGAACCCAGGCTGCTTTAGTAAACCATCCTTAGACATAGGAAATATCTGGAAACCTTTGTTAGATAGATGTAATCTTAGGATAAGATCGCGTGCCAACTGAACGCATGACTGCACCCACCTCAGTTATGCTTTAGTGCACCTAGCTAGTATAAATAGTCCTGTAGTTACTTTACTTATTTAATATTCGCCTGGAGACGACTGGAGATACTTACCAGTTGAAACGTTGTAATTTAAAACAAATAAAGACAATGGAAGTCCAAAACTCTTTCATCATTCAAGAAACATCATTGTCTCCAACCTTCAAACAGTCACTAGATTTTGCTGTTGATGTGATTCCATAAAAACAAATTTAATGGTGTTAAATCTGGCGATCATGGGACCTCTCTTTAGCATCTCTTCTTATAATCCATTGTCCTGGTAATCTTACTCCCAAATAGGACGATGAAAATGCGCTGGGGCATCATCGATCCTGCTGGAACACCAAATGATTTTCCATGTTGTGGTGTTTTCATAATTTTCAATAATTTTTGTTGGTTTTGGTTTTTGATGGCTCAATGGGTATTCTAATAATTGAAAATACATTTTATTAGTTAAATTGTCTGGTGAAAAAATGGAACTATAAAGCTGACCAATACCGGCAATTATGACGATTTACTATACCGTTTAGATAAAGGAGGATTCGTCACACAAACAGATATTAAAAATAAAATTTTAATTAGTTATTGCCCGTTCACTCATGATCTCACAAAACTGCAAACGCCGACCAGAGTCGTCTTCATTAAGTTCCTATATTAGTTTTATTTGGTAGAATTAAAACTTCTGTTTTTTTTAGAGCTATCAGAATGCTGCTCCAATAGACACCGTTGCCTTTAATAGTATTTGACTTTAGCTCTAGAGCAACTTACCCTAAAATCGCCATTTGACTTCATTCAATATTGATTTCTCAATAACTCTTGTTGATAACCACAGATCTAGTCTCTCGAAACCTTTCTGCTAATTCCATAACGTATTTGCAATTGTAATGGCTCTTGATAAATACTATGTTTAAGCTTCTTAAGTTCTTGTATTTTTAGATGTTCTTGACATACAAATATGACAACTAACAATTGCTATTTTTTACCAAGTGGTAACTAATCCACCACACCTAGCTTTTTAAATATATAATACAGTATTAAACCTGTTTGTCCTGATGATGTAGATTAAAAAGCTAAGATGCTTTCTTGAGATACTGATTGTTTGCAGACACTTCCGCAGTTCCGCATTTTCGGCAATAAAGCAAACTATTGCAAATTTTAAAAGCACTAAAATCGATAGAAGTTAAATATTACAAAGCAAATAGTAGTTAATAGTACTGAATATTTTAATACATATTATATCTAATATATCCCTTTTTGTTATTCTAAACTAAAATTATTTACCTTAAATACAATCTAATTTGAATTTTCCTGGTAATGCCATAATTTTATTATCATTGTTAATTGTAGTATTTACTGCAAGTTTTCGGTTACTGTTACCCCCAAAATTAAAAACTGCTGGTACTGCTGTAGAGGGCATTACAGGAGCTTTTAAATGATGTGCCACCTGGTATACCTTGACAAAGTTTTTAAAATTACACCTTCGCTGGGATTTGAACCCAGAACCTCTCGATTCGAGCACTCTACCAATGGAGTAATTAAGATGTGTCATAAAATGTGCAAGATATAAAATGAATTGTTATCATCTTTCTTAAGATAAAGTGGACAGGGAAGAACAGAACTTAAAATTAGCGAAGTTAATAACATCAAGTATCTACACATTATAGGTAGTTGACAAAAATTTAAAGTGGACAAATCACGTTTACAATCTGTGTGTGAAAACAAGGAGACTTGTGTACAAATTTTATGATTTAAGAAAATTTATGAATCAAAAGCTCCTTGTAACAATATGTAAAGCACTAGTTGAATCTATATTAGAATATGCTATAATTGTATGGGGTGGTCTGTATACTAATGCCTTAGAGCCTCTTGGTGTTGTACAAAACTACATATTAAAGGTTATAATGCAAAAAGAAAGACATCGTCCTATTCAACTCTATAATGTAAATATGCTGAATATTAGAATGGCATACTTTTACAACAGAGCTGCCTATTCTTACATAATAATTAAAACTTACAAATAAAAGTGCTTCAGACGCATCAAACTAGAGAAATTACTAATCAGGATTTGGTTGTTCCCTTTTACGGAAGGGATGGTAATTGAAGATTTAATGAAAGTCTAGCTCCAAAAATATATACTCTCTACCAACAAACTTAAAAAATATTGGTAATCATAAAAAGTTTGCTCAAATGTGTAGGCCAGTTATTTTTGCTAATTATCGAGCATTCCTCGAACTACTCTAATAAGTTGCAACCTTTTTACTTTCTTGTCTTCTTCAATCGAATTTGACATGGAATTGTTCAGCTTTTGACTTTTTGCTCAAATTAAAATTAAAATAAAATATAATAGAAACATTTTATGATTTTTTGCACATACAGATTGTCGTGATCTAGGTGTAATAATCAGTGGCGGTTCTACGGGGGGGTCCCAGGACCCCCCAACATTTCCAAAAAAAACTTTAAAATATCCCGAGAGAAATACAGGGCCCGGCAAAACGATCTCTTACATTTTAATCTTTAATAAAAACGCCATTATAAATGCTATTTTTTTTATTAACTGAAAATGTATGCTATGCCATTATTTGTATTAAGTTTTAAAAGTTACAGAGTCCAAATAGCGACCATTTTTTTCGATACACATTCGAAGCTGATTTCTGAAAGTTTCCATCACTCGAGCAGTAATTTGAGGCGATATTCCTGCAATTTCTTGGCGTATTGCTGCTTTCAATTCGTCAATGGTTCGGGGATGGTGTTGAAAAACCTTCGTTTTCAGGTAACCCCAAATAAGGAAAAAGTCGCATGGGGCAAGATCGGATGAACGCGCAGGCCACCCAACGTCTCCACGTAACGAGATTACGTGTCCTGGAAACATTTCCCTTCTTTGCGTCGTAATCACAGATTCGTTACTTTTCAAAAATGTTTCGATAACGAAGGCACGATGCTCGCCCGTCCAATTCATGATGACAACTGAAATGGCTAGGCGCGAGCTATCAACTAGGGTTGGGCAAAAATAACCGGTTATTTGATAACCGGTTTTTTTTAAATCGGTTAACCGGTTAATAATCGGTCTTTTGTTGCTCAGGTTAAACCGACAAAAGGTTATTTATTATCAATAACCGAAGATCGGTTATTAATAGGGATTTTGTTGTATTTATTGTGTCTTTGATCTCATTATTGACTATAACCCTAGAATAGGAAAAAAAAATAGAGATAAAAGTTCTACTTTGAAGACTGTATTCTTGTGTCATAACGGTAAATTGAAAGGCACAATGGGAAGAAAAATTGGAAAAGATTATTAACCGGTTATTCAATAACCGGTTATTTTTTGTCCGGTTAACCTAGTATCGGTTAACCTGGCGTAATAAATAACCGGTTAATCAATAACCGGTTATTTTCCAATAACCGCCCAACCCTACTATCAACATCAACCGACTATGTTAAGCTCCCCCTCTATTCAGTGATTGGCGCACAGTGGCGGTGCAAAATGTGGGAGATCATTTTGCCGGACCCTGTACAATCAATTTGGCAACAATGACAACCTCGCATTGCGATAGAGAAATACAATCAATTTGGCAACATACATACATATACACAGAATAATAATAAAGCAATTAGAAAAACGATTTTTTTTTAAATTTTGCCCCTAGTCCAGGTTTCAGGCACCCTCGCATTGAAGCAAAAATCTTCGCGAAACATTTTAGGTAATCATATCCAAAACCTATATCCCTACAATGCGGCTGAGGAAGACTGAAATAATACAAATATTTTTTTGTGGCACCTAATACTCAATAAATAAATTTATCGCTGATCGAATTGCTAACTACTTATGATTTCATACCAATGATAAAAAAAAATTACGGGTGCTTTATTATTTACATAATTTGATACAATTTGGACGTGATCCTAAAAAATTTTGGGCTGCGGCGTTATTTGCTTGCGAAGGCTACCAAAAATTGTAGCTGCGCCAATGTTGTGCCCCCCCCAATATTTTGGGTCTAGAACCGCCCCTGGTAATAATTAATATTTGTACTTTATTAAGACTGTTGTGATTATAAATTGTATTTGTTAATTGTTGGGGGGGCATTGTCTGAAGGTGGGCCGTTATCAGAAGAAGGGGGATCCCTCCAAGTAAAAAGTTAGAGAAAATTAAAAACACTTGCAGGATAATACATGCAATGTATCGAAAGAAATATTTTTAATTTAAAATCAATTTATTTCATTTAATATGGTAACTTTAACGGGATCGATGCAATTATTCTATCGGTGCCAGTATCAGATTAGATTTATGCCTATTGACCATAAGGTAATTATTATTTATACAAAAAATATAGGTTATAGTGAGGAAATTGGGAAAATAAAATTTAAATGCGAGAAGGAATGACACTGAAGTTTTAAAAATTATTTCAATTTTTCGAAAAAACCATGAAATTAAAAGGAAGTAATTTATTAAATTTAATCATACAAGCAGGAAAAGAAACAATATTTAAAAAATTTTATATTTATACAAACTTTAGCACTATTTTCCACAATAAACTTTTTTTAAGCACCTGTTCGCTAGCAGCTATTTTTTTTTTCTTTCATTATTATTACGGACAAAACTCTATTATTTTTTAAATTTAAATTTGTTTTCTAAAATTTGAAATAGCTTTTTTCAACAGACGTGTGGAAAAACCAATTTTCCGCACGGATATCAGTGCGTACCCACTTGCTGGCCATTGTTGAGCTCCTCCGCAACCTATCCAACTATTCGAATAAACTACATCTAAATGGTCGCGAACGATTACACTGAAATGAGCAGGAGCACATTTGATTCCTTAGTGCATATGGTACATCTTTAAGTAACACAGGTAGTTCTTCTTCGAGGAAATGCAGATAAGACTGCCGTTAAGGCGTTAATTATGTTTTTAATAACGTCACCGTTCCAGGATAACTAGATTTATGTGATTTAATTATTTTAATTAAGAACAAACAGTGTGCCTGAGGAGAAAAACCCAAGAGACCATATTTATGTAGAATTGATCAGGCTAATCAGAAATAATATCCACATGGAAAAATGTCAGAAGCGTACCACTTTTTTTCTAAAAAATATTAGAGGACATGTTTGCAGGGACGCCACTGGTGGGACAAAAAAATAACTTTTATAACTAAAACATGTGGTTTTATGTCCTATTAGCACAGGCCAAAATTGAAAATTGTATCTAAAGTACTTTCGGAGATATTACAAAAAACTCATTAAAAAAGAAAAAATTCAACACCCTGTAGCAAAAAATTTAAGCCGTTTACGACATTATGTTTATATGAAATTTTCTTCATAAAATGACTTGAGGAATCACACCCTAAAATATTAGCACGTCATTAAGGAACACCCTGTATATAAATGATTTAAAGATTATGCGATGACCGTAAATTGGAAACGTTATAAATTTTCTTATTTGGAAGATTTTGCTAGCTAGGTTTTTACTGATTATACTAATTAGCACCTAATTTTTACCTATTTTGATAAAAAAAAACTTACGCGCAATTTATGAATTTATCTCCCCCTCCCCCTCCTTTCTTGGATGAGAATTTCTGGATGGGCTAAGCCTAGAGTATGATACACCTAACTTATCACTGATCTGGTTAATATTATCTTATATTAAAATAACACTCATTTATTTTTTATTGCCTATTGTATATAAGATACAATTTAAAGTGTAAAATAAAATTTCGACATCAAGGAGAAAAGTTGCTATCATAGAATAGACACAATATGTACTATTAAGTATTGTTATAAGATCTTTCACCTAACAGACGGCAGACCAATCTACATGTTTAATTATTAATGTAAACCAATTAAATTAAAATAGTTAAAGCAAGTGCATAACTTTTTCTTTACTAATTGACTTTTGTAATGTATCAAACATCTGCTATTGATATAAAAAAGATCATAAATGCAAATACAAAGGACCTAAAATATTGAAGAAAAATAACAGAATCGATTTTTTTAAATAACTTTACGAAATAAAACTAAAAAATAATTCAATGAAAGGCAATTTATTTTGTCAAATTTCCACTTTTATTGAAAAACTTTTTGTTTACACGACGCGTTTCGCTACATTGTAGCTTCTTCGGGTGTATGCTGCTAACTAATTTGATTTCAGTACAATAACAAAATGGTCTAGATACTTAATTACTCAATTCAGGTATACACATTACAAGCTTAATTATTTAATTATTTGTTCTTAACACTGTTTAGGTATTGTAAACTTAAATATTATTGTCAGTAATATATCTTAATCTTAAGGGAAATCCAAAGAACCATATTTAGATTATTGACACAGATTTAGCAAAGGGGAACTATTTAGTTCTAATTGGTCGTTTAATAATGCACCGGAATTTTTCAATCGATTCATTTCTAAACTTTCCAAAAGATTAAGTTTTTGACCCTTGTTTTCAATATGTAAAATTTTAAATTTGATATCAAAATTATGTTGTTCTTGTAAAAGATGATTAGAATAAGTTGAGTCGGTTTTTTGACCAAGAATACTTCTTCTATGTTCCGAAATTCTCATTTTAAACGATCGACCTGTTTGGCCTATATAAGTTTTGGGACAAGAGCCACAATTTAATTGGTAAACCCCCGATTTATTAAGCTTGTTGCTTTTTTATTTATAGTTTTTTAAAAAATTTTCCAAAGAATTGTTAGTTTTATAAGCAACGTTGATATTCCTTTGATTATGGTGTTTTTTAATTTTATCCGATAGGTTTCCAAAATAAGTGATAGTTTTAAAGAGACCTGGTTTTTCCTTTATAAGAGGGTAGATACCCTAATTTTTAAAAAACTCTAAATCAAAAAGCAACAAGGATAATAAATCGGGGGTTTACCAATTAAATTGTGGCTCTTGTCCCAAAACTTATAAAGGCCAAACAGGTCGACCATTTAAAACGAGAATTTTGGAACATATAGAAGAAGTTTTCTTAGTCATAAAACCGACTCAACTTATTCTAATAATTTTTTACAGAAACAACATAATTTTGATATCAAATTTAAAATTTTACATATTCAAAACAAGGGTCAAAAACTTAATATTTTGGAAAGTTTAGAAATAAATCGATTGAAAAATGCCGATGCATTATTAAACGACCAATTAGAACTAAATAGTTCCCCTTTGCTAAATCTGTGTCAATAATCTAAATAGGGTCCTTTGGATTTCCCATAAGATTAAGATATATTATACTGACAATTATATTTAAGTTTACAATACCTAAACAGTGTTCAGAACATATAATTAAATAATTAAGCTTGTAATGTGTATACCTGAATTGAGTACCTAATTAAGTATCTGGACCATTTTGTTATTCTACTGAAATAAAATTAGTTAGCACCATACACCCGAAGAAGCTACAATGTAGCGAAACGCGTCGTGTAAAGAAAAAGTGTTTCAATAAAAGTGGACATTTGACAAAATAAATTGTTTTTCATTGAGTTATAATGAATTACCATCAAGTAAAGGCCTCAATGATTCAAAGTTAAAAAAAATAATTATACAGTGACCGGCAGAAAGTGTGCAGCATATGGGAAAGTTTTTTATCTTTAAGTTTAGAAAATTAATTTTATTTTAGATAGGTTCTGCATGTTCTCAAACCAAAATAACAGCCACTAAATCCGGAAAAAGTCTTATGGTATACGAGGTAGGATCAAAAATTTGAAATTCCGCTAAGAGTAAAGTACCTCCATCTTTCATTGTAGAATATTTTTTTACTAAGAATTATTGTTTTAATTTCAAAGTTATACCCAAATTCCAAATTTCCCTTATTTTGGACAAAAAAAATGGATTTAATCGTGTTTTCTGAATAACCCTGTATAAAAAATAAATGGCAACCGAACAGTACGAAAATAAGATTTACTGCAGACTTTGTTAGAGATAACCGTCGATCATAAGTCGGATTAGTTTGTTTTCATAATATTATGGCTTTTTAAAATAAAAACATAAAAATATTAAATATTTTGGCTGCACACCGTATTTTACTTTCTGCGGGAACAAGTTAATTTCATCTAACTTTTTGATTTACAGTGACTTAAAGCATCTCCTAAATACATTTTTATACATTGAAGTATGCATTGAAAGTTTCCTTTTAATGTATAAAGAAAAAAATTTAAATTAAAAATATATTTTGAACGGATTTATTGTTAATGTAGTCTTAATTACCGTTTTTTGTTTCCTATTCTTGAGTTTAAAATGTATAAAATAATAGTTGGATTATCATAAAAGTCTATTTGATAAATGAAAATAACCCATATTGATCCTTATTTTGCGTGACGAATAAAATCCGTTCAAAATATATTTTTAATTTAAATTTTTTTCTTTATAAATCAAAAGGAAACTTTCTATGCATACTTCAATGTATAAAAATTTATTTAGGAGATGCTTTAAGTCAATGGAAATAAAAAAATATCAGTTAGATGAAATTAACTTGTTCCCTCAGAAAATAAAATACGGTGTGCAGCAAAAATATTTAATATTTTTATGTTTTTATTTTAAAAACCCATAATATTATAAAAACAAACTAATCGGACTTATGATCGACGGTTATCTCTAACAAAGTCTGCATAAAATCGTATTTTCGTACTGTTCGGTTGCCATTTATTTTTTATACATGGTTATTCAGAAAACACGATTAAATCCATTTTTTTGTCCAAAATAAGCGAAATTTGGGATTTGGGTATAACTTTAAAATTAAAACAATAATTCTTAGTAAAAAAATATTGTACAATGAAAGATGGAGGTACTTTACTGTTAGCGGAATTTCAAATTTTTAATCCTACCTCGTATACCATAAGACTTTTACCGGATTTATTGGCTGTTATTTTGGTTTGAGAACATGCAGAACCTATCTAAAATAAAATTAATTTTCTAAACTTAAAGATAAAAAAACTTTCCCATATGCTGCACACTTTCTGCCGGTCACTGTATAATTAATTATTTAAATAAACAAGGCTATAAGAAAAAAACTTTTTATGTAAATTTCTCGTTGCTGAAAAAAAATTAAAATATTCTAATTAAAGTAAAATGTTTGATTTTTCACCCTTACCTCGAGGCAAGTCAGAAAGACCGACGTCTACAAAAAGTTACCTTCGTTGGTAATATCAAGTCATACCCCTGTTTACGAACAACCCCGAACAAACCCGAACAAACAAAACATGATAAGAAATAGAAACAAAAAGTTCGAGAAGAGTCTAAGATAAATAATGAAAAATAAGTAAGACCTAAAGAAGGCAAAGCCAAACACAAAAACAACACAAACAGTTAATTATGTCAAACTCACAGTAGTTTCTAGTTCATCTGATTTCGAATCCTCAGCAGATGTATGCCGATACTGACGATGATATGGATTTGGAATTTGACGATGATAACCTTTGCATAATAATATGCAGTGGCTAGTTAGTAAGGGTAATGAACTTTATTGGTTCCCGGAATGCAAAAAATATCCAGGCTGGGCGCATGCACAATAAATCACTTTGAATCTTAAAGAATAAAATACAATCTGGTATAGAAGCTGATATAGTGTCCACGAAAATAATTAAAAGAAAATATGTGGCATATCGGACAAGTGTGTAACTATTTTTCATATTGGAATACACAGTGATCCAAGTTTAATGGATTCCCAGGGGCAGGTAGACCACGACGGCCATTTCGTCCTTCCAATTCCAAGAACGACGAAAAAATGTATTAAAAGCCTCCTTGCAAAATCAAGGCAGCCATCAATACACCGTAGCGCCATCCCAGCGGAACCAACTCCAATATAAAAGGTAGTTACACTGGTAATAATCGAAGGTAGACAAGTAAATAAACCACGAAGTGCATCACAATCTAGTATAGGGAACGTTATTCGTGTTTTCTCCGAAAACATCTGACATTGTGCAGACAAGAAAACAGATCAACGCTGGCACCTACCAGAATATCGTACGACGGTAATATCACAGGACAGATATACTTAAATTTTCTACAGAATCACTTGCAAAACCTATTTGAAGATGTTCCAGTTAATGTACGACAGAACATGTATTTACAACATTATGGAGCCCCGGCACACTACAGTTTACTACCGTGCGAGCAAAAATTATTTGCATCATCAAAAAGGGCTTGAATTAAAAAACGTAGGGCTTGGTTTAGATCACAATAATATGGAGACGATATATCTAACCAAATCTAGGTTAAAATTTTGTCAAATTCATATTATGACATGATATGCCAAACTAATGGGTAATAAAATAAGTAGACAAATACAAATTTATTTTTGTTGTTTACAAAATTAACAAAGTAAGAATATACAGAAAGAAAAGGAAAAATAATTACATAAATTGCTGAAATTGGCCACCGCCATGCTCCAAGCATAAATTCACACATCTCTTCATATTTTCGAAAGTGTTGACCAGCATCTCTGGAGAAATGTTACCACATTCTTGGATAATTAATCCTTTCTTGTAATTGTTCTAAATTTGCAACTGGTGTTTTAAAAATAGTGTTCTTTAAATGAGGAAAAACGAAGTAATCCATAACCGTTAAACAAAATCTGCGGCTTGTATTACTTGGACTACTTGCACTTTACAAGGAAATAAATTCAGCTGCTTCTTAAGAATAGACCTGCATGTCCTCCATAAGATCTTCCCACTTCCTGAGACAGGTGACTTATACAATTTGTTGGCGTATTTTGCATTATTTCACGAACGTTTGCAACAAGTTCTTCTGTTCTAACAGATGATCTTCCTGCCCCTTTTTTGTGTTGTATAGAACCTGTTTCCCTAAACACAGCCACGGTTCTTTTCAGGTAATGATAAAAATTCCCAGCAATAAAAGCAACGTTAGCAAAATGTTCGTGAAAATCTTCCATGCACAAACCCGGATTGTATTGCCACTCACAATTTACTCTAACCCCGTTTCGAAAATACGCTTCAGCCATGAATGTTTTGTGCTGTTCCGTAAAGCCCATTGTGTGAATTGTTCAAGAAATTGGAAAAATTAGCGATGAATCAAATTACTTGTCACGGCTGTCAAAGATGACAGAATAACTGATTGATTATTAATTCAGGTAGTTACTGACACCCAACAGGTATTAAGCTCTACGGCTAAGCATTACGTCCTTAGATGCAAGGCCCTCTTTGATGCAAATAATTTTTGCTCGCACGGTAGTACCAAAATTTTTAAACAATAACTTTCCAAACCGGTGGATTAGTCGAGGTGGTCTACATAATTGGGCAGCTAGATCGCCAGACCTTAATCCTCTGGGTTATTGTCTTTGGGAGTGGTTTCAATCATTGGTAGATGCCGCACCGCACCGCATCTATTCATAGAGCGACCAGAGTTAATCATCATAAGGCTGACTTGTGTTTAGAAGCAAACGGTGGCATTTTTGAAAACTTAAAACGTAGTCTACTTGTAATAAATAATTTAATAAAAATTTTAATTCGAATATTGTTTACCGCTGTATTTCGGTAGCGGCTGGGTATAGGACCCATGTTTATTTCGAATCCCCGAATGCGTACCTAAAATATTGCGATTTCCTTCTAAATCACCCTGTATAATACAATGTATGTACCATTCATCGTCTCACGTTCTTATTTTCTATATTTCTTGAAAAATACATCGTAACGACTTTGTCATATTTTATTGTTTTGGTTTGCATACCTATTCAACGAAAGTGAATGTAGAAGAAAGTAAATAATCTAGTTATAATCGTTCATCAAGAATCAGGTTATAAACCTCGGCATCCGCCTTATTCTGATATTGATGAAAGTAAAACTGATTTATGTAGGCTGTCGCGAGAATATTATTTAGATTTCGGTTAATTTTTATTTCATAACTTATTTAACAATAAACAAAAAATACTATACGCTTGAACTCATAGTAATATTTTGATATTAAGAATACCCACTCCTAGTATGAACATTATAAACTGTGGAGGGACACATAGCCTTCTAATGTTAATGTCCGAAACGGTAGGAATTAGAAGGTGTGTTACAAATAAATTAATACAGGTCGAAACGGACCAGTTCCAGTTATTAAACAATATACATACCGTTCGAGCAAAAATTATTTGCATCAAAGAGGGCTTGGATGAAAAAACGTAGGGCTTAGTTTAGATCACAATGATATGGGGACGATATATCTAACCAAATCTAGGTTAAAATTTTGTCAAATTCATATTATGACATGATATGCCAAACTAATGAGTAATAAAATAAGTAGACAAATACAAATTTATTTTTGTTGTTTACAAAATTAACAAAGTAAGAATACAGAAAGAAAAAGAAAAATAATTACATGTATTCTGAGAATTCACATAACCGGAGAGGCGGAACCAGGCTTCATCCGAAAAAAATGTCAGGTCTAATAAATCATTTCTTTCCAATAAATTCTGGGTAAACCATTGAGAGTAATTCCTGCGTCTTTCAAAATCTGCGGCTTGTATTTTTTGGAATACTTGCACTTTATAAGGAAATACATTTAGCTGCTTCTTAAGAATAGTCCTGCATGTTCCATAAGATATTCCCACTTCTTGGGACAGGCGTCTTATACAATTTTATTTGTTGGCGTATTTTGCATTATTTCACGAACGTTTGCAACAAGTCCTTCTGTTCTTACAGATGGTCTTCCTGCTCCTTTTTTGTGTTGTGTAGAACCTGTTTCCCTAAACACAGACACGGTTCTTTTCAGGCAATGATAAAAATCCCCAGCAATAAAAGCAACGATAGGAAAATGTTCGTGAAAATCGTCCATGCACAAACCCGGATTGTATTGCCACTCACCATTTACTCTAACCCCGTTTCTAAGATACGCTTCAACCATGAATGTTTTGTGCTGTTCTGCAAAGCCCATTGTGTGAATTGTTCAAGAAATTGGAAAAATTAGCGATGAATCAAATTACTTGTAACGACTGTCAAAGATTATTGATTGGTAATTCAGGTAGTTACTGACACCCAACAGGTATTAAGCTCAACGGCTAAGCATTACATCCTTAGATGCAAAGCCCTCTTTGATGCAAATAATTTTTGCTCGCACGGTAATATATTATTAAACAGGCGTATAATGTAGGTTATAATCATCCGAATCTATTATAATTCATTATTCGCGTGTCAAATAGTATGCTTTATCTACAACTAAACAGTTAAGAAGCACTAAACCCCAAAATCTCTTTAAGTTCTGACTGTGGCTACGCCCATTCTTGCTTTGTTTTGACATTTTATGTATTTTTAATATCAGCTGACGCTTTATTTGATGTCAAGGTATTCGATTTAAAAAACGTATGTTTTCCGAAATTAATACCGGCACGAAAATTGCAGACCATCTTTAAAATTGAAAATAAGAATATAATGTTTTCTTATTTTTGGCCAAATTAAAGGTATATTATATAGAGACGTGGATTCACAAGCGGATTGCTACCAAGGAGGTCGAAATTGAAGGCTATAATTTGGTTAGAAAAGACCGGAACCACAGAGGGTATGGGAAAAGGTTTTATTTATGCACAATGCCTTCAAGTTTAGGGTTCTTGATGTAAGTGCTCATGGTGATAATCTGGAACAGGTGAAATGATAATTAAATTAATTCTTTGGGGCTGCTGGAAAACACTTTAATTTCAGTTTCCTAATAATAATAAACGACTTTTATTCATAAAATGAAATGAAGGCGATATTTAGCCAGTAGGGCATATAACCTAAGTAAATAAATAACCTATATAGTAGTAGTAGTAGTAACATGTTTTATTTAGCAAAAACTTACAGTTAAATATTTTTTAATACATTTTTAAATTTTAAAACGCAACCTTCTCAACAGACAGAAAAGTTAAACATTTTGCAAATTGTATCAAATATTACGTATCATTTGGTTTTTTACTTAACTAAATGTAATTTAAAATTTTTTTTTAAATAGTTTTAATGATATTTGAGATTTAATAGAATTTTCCAAATTATTATATTCTATTAAACGTTTATGAAAAATATACTTATAAACTAATGTTTTAGACACTCCATCCACAAAAAATTTTTGATTAGTTCTTGTTTTATAAATTATTATGATGGTCATGATTTAAAGAACAAAATTTTTTTAAACAATCAGGCAATAAATTATTTTTAATTTTATGTATAAAGATACATAATAAATTTCTGACACTCAACCAATCTAAATTTTGTAACATAAAATTTATTTTTGTCTATTAGTCACAATTTAAAATAATCCGCATTGCCTTATTTTGTAGAATTTGTAATTTGTCAAATATTTCCTCACTAGCACAATATAAAATAGAAGGACAATAAAGAAAATGTGGTAATATAATAGTATTAAATACAGTTTTTCTTCGATATGATACTTTTAAAATAATTAAAATTTTTTTATTATGAATCAATAATTATCCCTAAATATTTAAAACTGTTTACTAATTCCAATTTTTCACCATCAATTACAACCAACATTTATATTTTGACAATTTAACTTTCAAAATGTCTTTATTCCAAACTAACTTTTACAGTTCATTACATGGAAAGTGACAACATAATATAGAAAATTATAACCATTAAAAAATAATAATAAAAAAAAAATGGACGTTAATCCAATTTAAATCTTTCATTCAGGAAACAGTAGCCAAAGCACTGGGAATTAGTTTAAGGACTGTGCAGAAAATTGTGCATGAAACAAAACATAACATAGTACCCAAGAATACTGAAAAGTGTAAACGAAGAAAGCCAAAGACTGAGGATTTAAGCGAAAATATTAAAATGGAAGTTCGAAATGTGATTTACGATTTATACAAATCAAAAACCAATGTAACTTTTCCAGTTTTACAAAAAACATTAAAAAGTCGGGGTGTTTTGGAAATCGGAAAAATAAATAATATTGGACCTAGTATACTTCCTTGAGGAACTCCTATATTATTTTTTTTTTTATTTGAATATGTTTTTGATATTTTTGTTTTTGTGACCTACTTAAATAATTTTAAACCATTTAGAAACGTTATATTATACTATACAGATACAATTTACTCAATAATCTAGCCCTGTCAATTGTTTCGAATGCCCGCTTAAAATCCAAAAATACAGCTATAACATTTTCCCCTTTATTAATGATTTTCTTCCACGTCTCAATCACACATTGAATGTCTCTGTAAAGTGCCCTTGTCAAAAACCAGCTTGAAAAGAAACTAAAATTTTATTGGCATCAATGAATTCTAAACTGTTCATATACGACTTCTTCTAATAATTTGTCAACATCCCATAAAACATTTACTGGCCTCATCTCATCTCATCTTTTAGTGTTTTTTACTTTTGTAAGATGTAAGAACATTATTTTAATTCATCAGACATATTTCCATATTTTAAACAAGAATTTATAAAATTTAATAATGGGTAACCAAATAAATATAATATCCAAACAATAGTTGAAAAGGAAAGAAAGAAAATCTAAAAGTCTTCCTCCACAAAGTTTAATTGAATGAAACAACCAAAGGTCTCTACATGTTTCGAACGTAGAAACGTTCATCATCAGGAGACAGAAAATAACATTAAAAAGTGCTGATGGTTTTAGCAAACGAGAAAATGGTGAAGGACCTTAATGGAGCTTTCGTGAAAATAAAAATTGATGTGCAAAGCCACATAATAAGGAGAAAAAATTAAACTTTAAAACATACTAGGTATGTAAGAAGTCAGTAAAAGGGGTCTAGACCAACCCTATAAACTGGGAAAGAAGAATATAAAACCTTTCTATAAAGAAAGTTTTAAAAAATTAAAATTTGTTTAAATAAAACATTTTGGATAAATGTCAGAGACATAGAAAAAGTAAGTTGGTAGTAATTAACATACTTAGTGCAATCTGTAAAATATAGAAATTGAAATCAAAGAATAAAGTAGAAAACTTTTTGAAATACATTTTCTTGGATAAAAGTTAGTAGGTACTTACGAAAATTACGTTTTGAAGTGTCCTGTGGGGTACTGAGGTTTAAGGCTCAGTACCCCGCAAGAGGTTAATTTAAGTTCTATTAAATAAAATCGAAAGTTGAACATTATATTTTGAAAATTTATCAAGAGATTATTCACTCTTCCACGTGTTGGGACCAAAGTAGATAAAATTAATTGATTGACAGCTATACTGACAGGTAGTATGGCGGTGAAATTTAAAATTACATAAATGAACAAGAGAAAATTTTTCTTAGAGGGAAAGCTCAATTAAGGTTGGGCAGATATATATTTGAAAAATTACCTTTATAACTAAAACTGACTTATAATTACTCTATTAAGTATCCTAAGATGTTTAATAATATAACCTACACACAGATAATACACTTGGTAAGCCATAAAATAAAAAAGAAAATAAATTAATGTTTGAATAAAATAAATTAAACCAATAATACAATAAATAAAAAACCTAGTTCGCTAAAACTACAAACATTATATGTATAAAGTATTTTTACTTTAAACCAAAATGGCAGGATGGAATCGCGCTTAAATTAAGTGTCAATGCTATTATCCAATTTAACAGAAACGTACGAGAAACAACGCTGAAATATAGCAGTTCTAAATTTAGGAATTGACAACATACCTCAGGTTCTAACACTTCTAACTGCGACATCATGCAAATTGGACCTATAATAAAGTTTTCTTCGCAGGTATAAGGGCTTATTTGTAAAAAAAAAAAAAAAAAAAAAAAAAAAAAAACAAAAGACGGTGTGTGTGTAAACAAGAGCAAATGAATTTCCCATATTTTGGCCATAGGCAGCGATTCCAAGATTTTTAAATTTGCTGATATTGAGTTATATTTTCGAAGGCCAAAAACGAATCTACCACAATTTCTTTGTACTTGTTGTATTCGATACCTGGCAACAGCATCCAAGCAAGGTACCTACATAAATCACATTACCATAGTAAAATATTGGGAAAACAGAATATTCCCATAACATTGTCATTGTTCTGAGTTTGAAATTAAGAAAATGCCTGTTTGCGTATAATGTTCTAAGTGTATAATAAGAACGCCATAAAAGCACTAAACCATGTTCTGTAAAACGTAAGTTGGAGTAAAATATAAACCCCAAATTTCGAGCAGATTCCGTATGTGGAATTTTTTCATTATTTACGGCTGGATTAAAACCCGTGTCTAGTATAAAGCTACGCTTTTTGACATTTTCTAATAAGGGAAAAAGGGATTTTTTAGTATTTAGAGTTAGATTATGAGACTTGGAATATTCATAAATAATTAGAATATAATAATGAAAATAATTAAAAAGTGAATATTGTGGCATATCGGACAAGTGTGTAACTATTTTATATATTGGAATACACAATGGATACCCTGGGGCTGGTAGACCACGACAGCCGTTTCGTCCTTGTTAGGATTCTATCTTCTTCTTATAGTGCATCTCCTATCGGAGGTTTGCTATCATCACAGCAATCCGGACCCTGTTGACTGCAGCTCTGCGAACAGCTGAACATTGCTACAATTAAACCAATCCCTTAAGTTCTTTAGCCAGGATACACGACGTCTGCTAATACTCCGCTTTCCACTCATCTTTCCCTGGACTATCAGTTGGAGAAGTGTGTATTTTTGTCCTCTCATTACATGACCCAGATATTGAAGCTTTCCCCTTTTTATGGTGTTAACTATTTCGCACCCCTTCTGCATCCGGTTCAGCACTTCGACATTAGTAATTCTATTGGTCCAGGAAATCCGCCACATTCTTCGGTAGCACCTAATTTCGAAGACGTCCATGTGGTTTTTCTTGAGTGTCCATGCCTCAACTCCATACAAAAGCGCGAAAAAAACATAACAACGAAGCATCCTTATCTTAAGTTCCATCTTAATATCCCGACTCATAAATAACTTTTTCATTTTTATAAATATTGATCTGGCTATCTCTATCCTAGTTCTTATTTCTTTTGTTTGATCACCCGTTTGTTCTATCCAAGTTCCTAGATATTTATATGTTGGCACATTCTCAATCGTGGTGTTTGCCACCGTCAGGTTCACAAGGTTCAGACCCCGCGGGAACTTTGTACATACAATTAACTTGGTTTTCTCAAAGTTAATTTTTAGTCCGTATTCATTACATCGCTCATTTAATTTTTCTATGGGCAGCCATAACCCATGCAATTCCAGAACGGCGGTAAAATGTATTAAAAACCTCTTTGCAAAATCAAAGCGGCCATCAATACAGCGTAGCGCCATCCCAGCGAAATTAACTCCAATATAAAAGGCAGTCACACTGTAATATCGAAAGGTAGACAACTAAATAAACCACGAAGTGTATGATATTCCAGTATAGGGAACGCGTTCCCATATCACTTTTTAATTTTTTATTCGTAAATAATGTCACAATTTATACTATTATTGGCTTCAATATCTGTTTCAGCAATATCATCTGCATAACCGTGACTGGAGCAAGTAGCAAGTTTACTAAACAGATCAAAGGTATGTATTACAAACAATAAGGGCCAAAAACAGATCCCTGTGGTACTCCAGTTTTAACATACACCGTAAGACATTACCGCGTCACTAAGGAACACCCTGTATACAGGGTTATCCAAATTAAGTGTCCACCACACGTAACTTTGTTATTATTAAAGATACAAAATTGTTTAAATTAGCAAACTAATAGTATCTTTACAGCTCATCATGATACAAGAATTAAAAAAAAACAGTAGAGCATCGTGTTTTTGAGGTTAGAAGTAAAATGCCATTTTTTTAAATGGAAACCCCTGTATATTATATTTTTATCTGTTAAACCTTTAAATTTTAAACAAAAAAGCTTATAATGACTTTTCTACTAAAGTCAAAACTAACTACAATATTGAATTTCTTAATATTAATAGTAGTAAAATAATAAGTAGGCTATGAAGACAGCGTCACCATCGCACTATTTAATATTTATTTGGCATTTGGAAGGCTTTGGAAAACAATGGTAATTTCGTATAAAGTATCTTGTTTTAGTAGGTACGGTTTTTAATCTTTTTTCGTTTATAAGTTTTGTTGTGTCAGTTATTATTAAAAAAATATGGTTTTTACCCATGCAGAAAAATGTGATACGTTAGAAACTTACTTAATGTGCAGAAAATCCTCTTCGAGAGCAAGATAGTACTATTCTGAGGTATATCCACTTCGCATTCAACCGAATGAGCGATGTTTTCTAAGACTTTACCGAAAATTTAGAGATAATGAAAGTATTTTTGCCAAAACAAGGACAAAAAAAAGGTTTATAATAAGCTAGGCCAGGGAAATTGAAGTTATGGCATATTTTGAAGCCTACTGTGAGAATTCCATTGCAGATATTGTCAAGGACTCTAATTTGTCTTATGGTTCTGTTCATAGGATTTTAAAAAAGCACAAATTTATTCCTTACAAGGACCAAGTTCAAGCTCTTTTGGCAGGGGATCCAGAAAGAAGACTAATTTTTTGCCATTGGTATCTTGACTTCTGTCGCCAAAATGTAAATAATTTTCGTTATATTTTATGGACGGATGAATCCAATTTCTCAAATTCGGGAATGTACAATAGAAAACATCATCATTACTGGTCACGGGAAAATCTTTTTTTAATACATCCACGAGCTCCACAAGTTCGTTTTAGTTTTAACTTTGGTGTGGTTTAATTGGTTCAAGAATTGTTGGTCCGTTTTTTTATGAGGGCACCCTAACTGGTGAAAGATACGTGGAATTTATGACTGAAATTTTAAATAATTTCTTAGACGACAGAATCTTCATGTTCAACAAGATGGCGCACCTGCCCATAACTACAGATGTACTTATCAACTTCTAAGTAATATTTTTAATAATCAATGGATAGAAACAAATAGCCCTATTCAGTGGCCTCCCCGATCACCAGACCTAACCCCTCTGGATTTTTTTTTGTGGGGTGTTTTAAAGAACCAAGTTTACAAGCAAAGATAAAATAACGTTGACGATTTAAAGACTACAGTTACGGAAACGATAAACAAGATAGATGGTAGGACCATACTTAAGACAGTTCGAGCTTTAAAACAGGAATATATCCAAATGCTTTTAAAATAGGTTTAATAAAACCAATTTATAAAAATGGCAACAAAACTAAATTAGAAAATTATAGACCTATCACACTTATTTCATCATTAGCAAAAGTTTTTGAAAAAGTTTTAAAAAATCGAATGGACAAATTTTTATATAAAAATAAAATCATATCAGAAAAACAATTTGGTTTCCAAAAAAATAAATCTACTCAAGATGCAATTTGTGAATTAACAACTCAAATATATAACTCAATTGATAATAAAAGGCAAAGCATATGTATATTTTTGGATTTAGCAAAAGCATTTGATATTGTAAGTCATGAAATACTTTTAAAAAATTAGAAATAATTGGTTTTCGAGGAAATGTATTAAATTTATTTGAAACTTATTTAAATAATAGACCACAACATGTAAAAATTGGTAAAAGTATAAGTATACCAAAAATATTTAACTATGGAGTCCCACAAGGCACAGTCTTAGGACCATTGTTTTTTAATATATATATATATATATTAACTACAGGTATGGGTTTCTACCAAAACATCAAGGCTACATATGGAGACATAGCAGTAAGGAGCTTAAAACTATGGAGCAAAACCAAAATGAAGCTCGCCAAAGAACGAAATAGAAAACATTTCCTTCTGAAATGCAGGCAACACGGCATTCAGCCACAACACATTGCAGCTTCCATCAAACCGATTCAAAACCTCATAGACGGACAAGAGACACAAAACCATCTGCATTATTATCATAGGTTAGGCAATAAACTACTAAACATGGAAATATCATCTAACCATAAACTTATAAACATTCTTGAATCTAACTTAGTAAAACTAAAGACAGAGATTATCAATCTCTCTAACGAGGCGATCTATAATAACTTTTCAGCAAGACAACAAAGACAATATAACACACTATTTCACAGTACAAAAGATAAAAACATCAATAAGCTTAATCACTTGCAGAAAAGTTTGTTACAGGACACCCTCAAAACTAAACAAAATTGGATAAAAAACCTTACCAATACAGTAATTCCTATTGATATCCTACAATTTCTGTCTTTGGGTCCAAAATTCAGCATTGAACCGATTGTGGGTAAAGATATTCCTATAAAGAGCATTTTAGCAGACGTAGACTATATCACCTCATCTATAGTAGACACAACAAATAAAAATATCACAATTGCAAGGGCTACTAACATATTAACTAACCATATTCACTCACAACAGGGCCAGTTTTCTTTTTTCCACACTCTCTACTCTAAAACTAAAAGATTCTTAAAAGACAACCCCAATCTAGTTGTCACAAACTCAGATAAAGGTAATGTGACTGTCATCATGGAGAAAGAACAATATTTTCAATTATCTTATGAACTTATCAATAACAATGATACTTATGAATCTCTCCGTGCTGACCCCACATCATCTATACAAAGAAAGTGTAATGAACTTGTCAAACATCTCTACTCCACTAAACAAATAGACGAAGTCACAAGGAAGAAACTGACAAACTACAAAGGTACCTCACCAAAATTTTATACTTTACCTAAAATTCATAAACCAACATTGTCAGCTAGACCCATTGTGGCTTCTATAGGAGCGCCAACAGAGTTTATCGCTACCTTTATCACAGATATCCTTACAAAAGCTTATGACTATGATAACATATACTATATAAAAGATTCCTTTGAAATTAAGAATAAATTCAACAACCTACAACTGCCACACGACCATGTTCTTGCTAGCCTGGATGTGGTTTCTCTCTTTAGTAACGTCTACCTGGACGCTGCTCATAGAGCAATCCACAAAAATTGGGACCGTATCAGTGCTCACTGTAACATCAATTTAGACACCTTCCAATCAATAATAACCTTCTTATTCGAAAATACTTACTTCTCCTTCGATAATAAATTTTACAGACAAACCTTTGGGACCCCCATGGGAGCATCTGTATCTCCTATTATAGCAACTTATGTTATGGACAACATCCTAGACGTGGTTTTACCTGTTCTTTCTTTTGTTCCTTTTTTTATAAAAAAATATGTAGATGATATCATCATCGCACTGCCGCAAGAAGGTGTGTCTGAAATAGTAGAGATTTTCAACGACTACGATCCCCACATTCAATTCACCATTGAAAGGGAAGATCAGGAACACTCAGTACCATTTCTGGACACAAAATTCATACGTAGTCCTGACAACAAAATACTCATAGATTGGTATAGAAAACCATGTAGCTCTGGTAGATATCTCAACTACCATTCATACCACAAACTGAGTATGAAAATAAACCTGGTAAAACAAATGAAAACAAGAGTCTCGAAAATTTCAGACCCATCTTTCCTAAATAAAAATCTCAATACTCTTGAACAATTTTTCCTTGATAACTCATATCCAAAAAAACTTGTAAAAAAGATACTTTTCAATACCTCAACGACCACAGACCGGATGGTGCCTCACGACATATCTAATAACATCCAAAATATCGAAAGGAGTGAAGCTAGTGACACAGAGACGACTCAACCTATTTCTTTTACTACCTTTTCTTACATAAGGGAGATCACCCCCGGTCTAGCCAGAATTTTCAAGGATATCAATGTCAAAATTGCCAATAAATCGGCTTTAACAATAAGCTCTGTTTATTCAAAATTAAAAGATAAAGTTCCACTCAAACAACACACCGATGTAGTGTACAGTATCTCTTGTGCGGAATGTGAAAAAATCTACATTGGTCAAACTACCAGGCCACTTTCGAACAGAATCACAGCCCACAAGAGTGACTGTAGACTGCATCCAGAGAGATGTGCCCTTGCTGAACATTTTCAAAAATTTAAACACAACATAAACTATGACTCTGTTAAAATTCTAACTTCACAAAAGAACTACGTTAAAAGGCTCTTCCTAGAAATGACATTCATAGCTCAAGAACCAAACGCGATGAACAAGAGAACCGACATTCAACATCTCAGCGAAATCTATTCATATCTCTTAAAAATAGACAAAAATTTCGAACCCAATCTTTCGGTGCAGAATACTTCCACCTGATTGGCTTATTACAAGAATGTTTATACAGTAGTTTCATATCACTGCATTTTAACATTTGAACACGCAAAACAAACAAGAAAAAAGAGCAGCCTGACAGAACTTTTGACAGTTGGCATCCTAACCCGACTTCATTTCAATCTTTCAAAAAACTTTTACAAAATGTCGACCGTTAAAGTTTAATTTTATTATACAATTTTAATATGTAGTTTGTTTAGTCCTTATACTATTGTAAATTGGTTTAAACTCCAAGCCACTTACTAAATGTCTTCCTCATCAATTAAGAACTACATGAACAATCTCACCTAAGTGTAAGTAATATCTAAATACAACGCCAACACATGTTGCACAGAATTTTTCTTAATTTATTGTAGTATCCCTGAGGATGGAAATAAACATTTCCGAAAGCTTGGACCAACTTAAAAGAGTACTCTTTCATTTGCTGCTAAACCCAATATTTCCCTAGTTTCTTATATATATATATATATATATATAAATGATATATTTTAAACTAAATTGTCAAGGTAAATTACACAGTTTTGCTGATGATACTGTAATTTTTTATGAAGGATTGAATTGGAATATTGTAAAAAATATAATTATTGATGATTTTATTAAAATTAACAACTGGTTTAATAATAATTTATTAACAATAAATTATAATAAAACGAAATACCTCCCATTAACTTCTTATAAAAGTAATTTACCAAATAATATAAATACTATAAATAATAATGATAATATAAAAATAGAACAAGCTGAAAATATTAAATATTTAGGAATAATTATTGACAAACATTTAAAATTGAATTTACATAGTGAATATATTACTAAAAAATTGAGAATACTTATACCAAAATTTAAACATCTTAAACAATTTTTAGATAATAAACATTTAGAAACCATATATTATTCATTGGTACAAACGCAAATAAATTATGGAATATTAGGTTGGGGTGGAATAAATAAAAATAATCTCCGTAATATTGAAATTATTCAAAAATGGATTTTAAAAATTATTTATAATAAAGAATATTTATACTCTTCTGATATGCTTTATAAAGAAAGCACAAAAATGGATACCCGAGAATTATTTTTTTATAACATATTAATCTATATTTTTAAAAATAAAAATAAATTAAATTTTAATATTCATAAATATAACACTAGAAATATAAATAATATAACGTTAAGAAATAAAATCAACAAAGTTATAGGTCAAAAACATTTTTTAAACATAATTCCTTATATTTTTGATATTCTCCCAAAATCGATTAAAGCAATTAAATCTATGATTAAATACAAACAAGAAATTAAACTATGGATAATAAAAAATCAAAGATATTTTTTCAATAATATTATGGATAAATATTTTAAAATATAAAATATATTATATATGATTGCGCATATTGTTGTAATATATTATATTATATTATATTATTGTGATACATAATATGTATAATTATTAGTATTATATTCATGGATATGAAATTATAATACCATAATTATTACTCAATACAAGTAAGACTTCGTGAGTTTCATTATATTTCATTTTAGTTTATTCGAAGTTATAATTTAAAATTTGCAAATATTTTATTATATGTACCTATATATTGAATAAGCTTCTTCTTCTTCTTATTATTATTATTATTAGTTTAAAAACGTGTCCAAAAATGTATCGAAGAACGGGGTGGTATTTTTGAGCATATTCTAAGAAAAAATTAGTGATTTTATTTTGTTTTGTTATAAGTTCATCTGTATAAAAAAGTTGGTAAATCTATCTTCATTGTTTCAATTTGGGCTTTATAACTTCTTTAGTTTTTATCCTAGGAGAAATTCATTATGAACTTTTTTGTTTAAAATTTAAAGCTTTAACTGATAAAAATATAATATACAGGGGTTTCCATTTAAAAAAATGGCATTTTACTTCTAACCTCAAAAACACGATGCTCTACTGTTTTTTTTATTCTTGTATCTTAATGAGCTGTAAAAATACTACTAGTTTGCTAATTTAAACAATTTTGTATCTTTAATAATAACAAATTTACCAATGGTGGACACTTAATTTGGATAACCCTGTAGTGTCGTTCTAATTTATAGGATTTATAAAACCCGCTGATGATCGATCCTGACAAGTGATTTGTCTTTGAGCCCTGTTTCCTTCTGCCAAACTGAGCCTCACTGATGAGCCGTAATAACGGCGAAACGCGTCTGAGGATGGGTTTGGCGGAAGGAAACAGACAAAACTTTTTCGAATTAATATCTGTGGTCCGGCACTTATACCGGTTTTGAGGGCATACTTGCAAAATTTTCTGTTTTTACAGAATAATCCCTTTACGACTGACCTTTTCTAAGGTACCGTACTGGGACGCAAGATGTCGCACTGGGTTTTATAAATCCCGCTGATGATAAATAATTAAATTGGCTTAGTTTATACAATAAACTGAATACTGCGTGTAAAATCAAATAAAAACTTCGATTATTTAATTTTAAAAGCACTTTTTAATATATTTAATTTAACTTAAAGAAATAGCCCATACTTTAAAGGGTAAATTTTAAAGGAGAGAAATGATACTCTATGTATAAACTGCTGCATATAATTATCGTTAAAAGAGCATTTTTTAGTCAAATTTCATATCTTGTAATTCCTGATATACTGAACGCATTTCGAAAAGCTGGTCACATTTCGAAAGGTATTTTCATCCTCTATTGAATCATTCGTAACAACTTCTTAGATTTTGACCGGGGGCTATAATATAGGGTAAAACAAAATATCGTGCATTTTGAAAAAAATTTCACTTGCTCCCCATTTTGCAGGAAGACCATGCTGATATTTTTTAAACTTAACATTTCAAAGATATTGATCATACCTCGGGGCCATTTTGGGATTTTGCGAATATCCATTGTCGTTTTCGAAAAAAACAATTTTTTCGAAATATTATTTTTTTTTAAATTTTATGTTTCTACACCAATTTGCTCGATTTTGTAAAGTGCATCATTAATCAAGTTATCTTTGCTAACTTCTATCCCTATCCTCCTCAAATAAAGACCTTACCCTGCGAATATGTACAATGCTTTTATTATCGCAGTAAATTCAGGTTACTCCGTATATTGGTATAAGTTTCCATATTTATCCTATTAAAATCAAGAGTGCCAGTTAAAAAAGCTTTGATATAAACGTCATGTTGCCTATCAACGGTTCAATGTTTGTTAGTGGCAAATTGACAGTATCGTTGATACTTTGTTAGATTCAGAAGAATTCATAGAGCAAGAATCGTAAACGACTTTCTTAGGGAAACAATATCACGCGTATGATTTGGCCTGCTAGGTCGCCTGATATGAATCCTATAGAGCATGTGTGGAGTAACCTTAAGTTACGTTTGAATCGGGAAGGGAATGAATTTAAAAATTTGCGAGAATTGGTGAATGCGATTTTGCGTGAATGGTCCCCAAAACATGATTACAGTAATAGTGGATTCTAATGTAATAAATAGAGGCGGTCCAACAAGGTTTTAAATGTTCATCCGCCGAATATTTTTGTTTGAAGCACTCCAGATTATTTTTTTTACATGAATCATTATAATGAACAAAGAACTGATTTTATTTTTGATTTAAGTTCCTAAATAAAACTATTGTAGTTATATATTCGCAGGGTGAGTTCTTTATTTGAGGAGGATAGGGATAGAAGTTAGCAAAGATAACTTGATTAATGATGCACTTTACAAAATCGACCAAATTGGTGTAAAAACATAAAATTAACAAAAAAAAAATTAATTTTTCGAAAAAATTGTTTTTTTTGAAAACGACAGTAGGTATTAGCAAAACCCCAAAAAGGTCCCGAGGTATGATCAATATCTATGAAATGATAGGTTCAAAAAATATCAGCATGGTCTTCCTGCAAAATAGGGAGCAAGTTATTTTTTTTTCAAAATGCACGACATTTTGTTTTACCCTATATTATAGCCCCCGGTCAAAATCTAAGAAGTTGTTACGAATGATTCAATAGAGGATAAAAATACCTTTCGAAATGTTACCAGCCTTTTGAAATGAGTTCAGTATATCAGGAATTACACGGTATCAAATTTGACTAAAACATGCTCTTTTAACGATAATTATGTGCAGCAGTTTAGTTAAATAAGAAGTTAAAATATAGTATAGTAGAGGTATATTATCTACATGATACGAGTGTATAAACTTTCGTCCTTAGGAGGCTAAAGAAAATTAGAAGTCCAATAGGTTCAATACATATGATTCTAACGGAGATGACAAAAACAAACTTGGTAACTAGTGAAATGGTTTAAAGAAACTTCAAACTACCAAAAATAATAAAACAATCCTCAGTACCCCACAAAACACTTTTTGCAATGTAATTTTATTGTGATATCTTCATAAATATGACAATTTTATCCTTATAATGTCTTACTGGCATACACTTAAAACGTTTTATAAAATTTTTTAAATAATCTTCGACACCTTCTTTTCAGGAAGGTTTTTCTTCTTCCCCAGTTTATTTGGTTGGTTTATACCCCCTTTAATAACCTTTTTAACACAGTATGGTTTAACCATTTCAATTTTCTTCATATTATGTCTTTTCTACACATCAATTTTTTAATTCCATAAAAGCTCCATTAAGGTTCTACGCCATTTTCTAATCTGCTAAAACCATCAGCACTAAATAAATTTTGTGTCTCCTGATGATGAACGTTTCTACGTTCGAAACACGTAGAGACCCCTAGAGAATTTTTATTCTATTAAATTTTGTGGAGGAAGACTTTAGGTTTTTCTTTCTTTTCCATACAATAAAACTTAAGTCTATTTCTGACTTAGCGTCCTTATTCATTATATTCTATATTTACGATACAAGGCAAACTGCCAAAGTTAGCGATTTGGATCACCTTGTAGATCAAATCATCAGTGACTGATGTCTTTGGTCTGCCTGACTTATATTATTTCTTTTTCGTACTTATATGTCCTTTAAATTTCTTAACCAGTATGCTTACAGATGACTGGATTCTTGCTGGCCCATTAGGATAGGTCTGGCTGAAACACTTACTTACTTCTTGTTGTTTTCTTCTGCGGTAATCTAACTAACAATGCCTACTTGATTCCAGAGGTATTTTCTCACCTTCCTAATTTTTTATAGAAGTAGGTAATAATTAGTTTTACTGTTTTACATATTACATCTACAGCATTATGATAAAGAAACAGATCAGCCTTTATTATAGAATACCATCTACTAAATTAAGAATCTCTCAAATCCGTCAAAGTTATTATTTTCAAATAATTTTTTTTTATCATAAAAATGGTGCGTATACCAACTTTTATCTTTTTTAATGAAATATATAATTTTTACTTTCGACAAATAATTTCAGACATTTTCCATAAATCATGCCCTATTAATATCTTCAAATGTTTACAAAATATTAACTTTTAAAAGAAAATAGACAAACTACCAAGTATGAAAAGAAACTATTTTATAAGATAAATATAATGTGAGAAAATATTTTTCTAACCACCTGAAAAATCCTTATACAAATAGTTCATTTCATATAATACAGTTAGATATTAAAATGCAGATTTAGATTGCAAAGTGCTACTAAGAAATTGAAAGTCGATCATCTCAATAGGATGTCACCACCCATGCAACTTTATTGTATAGGGATTTTTCAGGTGGTTAGAACCACTACCTGACAAGTCGACTGTCTATATGATAAAATGTTCTTCACCAGGTGTTCTGCAGTAAATCAATCGATCTAAAAATTCCTGTTGTAAATTTTGTCCCACTTGTGAAGAAATTCTCGTATTACTCGTCGAATGGACGTATCTACGAGTTGGGTTTAGATTTTTATAAACTAACTTTTTGACATAGTCTCACAAGAAATAGTCCAGTAGGAAAAAATCGGGCGATCTGGGTGGCCACTCTATTGATCCCCGTTTACGTATCCACCGCCCCGGAAAAGTTGTTAAGTATTCCCTTATATGAGCAGCAAAGTGCGGGGGAGCACCATTGAAACCATAAGGTTAAATTTCTGGAAATAGAGTGGCAAGAACTGGAACCAGATCATTTCGAAGGAAATTTAGATATATTTCTCCAGTGAGACTCTTATGAATGAAAAATCCACCCTGTATATCTTTTATATACATTTATATTAAAAATGACGGGTCCGAGGGATTCTTGATTAAGTGGGCGGTATTATATATAAAAGGCTGATCCGTTTATTTATCATAACGCTGTATATCACCTTATGTCGTTGATTTTGTCTCTTCAATAATATAAAGAATGTTCTATTTAAAACAAAAAAGATCGCAAACTTACCGACTTACCCTGTACAGTTAGAGAAACGGCTGAAGGTGAGTTATAATGCATCCGCTATCCGAGGGTACGATGTGTGAAATTTTAACAATCGCATACTTCAAAATTTGGCAATTTACATAATGTCCGAATATCGTACCAAAATTTGTGAAAAAAAAAGATAATTAGTCAAAAAAATTGCTTGTAATTAAATTTGTTTTTAGCTTTTTAAAGATAAAACCCTAAAATTGCATCAAATACATTATTTGAAAATTGAGCTTAATAACTGTTGTATATTCTTACTTTGTTAAGTTTGTAAACAAAAAAAATAAATCTGTATTTGTCAACTTAGATTTGGTTAGATATATCGTGCCCATATCATTGTGATCTAAACCAAGCCCTACGTTTTTTAATCCAAGCCCTCTTTGATGCAAATAATTTTGGCTCGCACGGTATTTTGACTTTGCCCGACGTCGGAAAATTTTTAAAAGCATTTGGGAGAAAATTGGCGCCATAATATTTCCACCAATAGGAACAATTTCGGATCGTCGTACCATCGGATGACTGATGAAATCACCTTTAGTCCTCTCTACGTGTGTCGTTTTTAACTGTATGAATGTACCAATTTTGGATAAATTATATTCAGTAGTTAAAAAAAAAAAGATCTGTGGTGTGGCCGATATACTTAATTCCAAAGATAGTTATATAATATATCTTAGCCAACACTTAGATATAAAGTGAATATTATTAACTTGAAGAAGTAGTCCATGCTTAAATTGGAGTTGAAAGTATAGGAAAGAAAGAAAAAACTAAAAGTCTTCCTCCACAAAATTTAATAGAACATAGAAATTCATTTAGAGGTCTCCTCATGTTTCGAACGTAGAAACGTTCATCATCAGGAGATAGAAATTTATGTAGTGCTGATGATATTAGCAGAAGACAAAATGGTTGTACACTTTCAGAGTCGTTTTTATCATTGAATATGTGGTCCACACTGATGAAGGTGCCATTTTTTTTCGAGATATATATGTCAATAAAACTTCTTCGTTTGCCACGCAGGCACATCTTTTTTCACACCAGTCCATAAATTCTTTGAAGGCTTTGTCGTAACTACCTCTTGACTTGTGGGAAATAAAAAATGAACAAGCTTTTTGAATTTCGGCTGGAGTTTCTTCCAGATTTTAAACAACTACCGTAAAACGGGGCTACTTGAACATGTTTTTGAAACATTTTCGCAAATATCTGACATTGTTCTTAATTTATGAGTTCCAAAAAATATCTAACTGCATACTAGCCATTTCTGGTTTTTAATTTCGAAAAAAATCAGAAATGGCGCCAAAAAAATTTGTTTTTAGGGTGTTCAAGTAGCCCCCGTGGTTGGGGCTACTTGAGCACCCATCTTTATTGAGCACGAAAATGCACTGTATCGCCGCCTAACGTTCATGTTACCCCGAAATATGAAGCAAATGTGCAAATATGACCTTTTTATTGATAAAAACATTCAAATACAGTAATTTCATTCATTAAAACGCATTCTTATTTAAGCAAACGTATATTTATAGGTAAATAAAATACAATTAATTTAATTAAACAAAGTTAAATTCAGTTAACATTAAAAATATGTGTAAATATGTGTTATCGTGAAATGCACGCACTGTCTTCTCTTGTTTGTCCAGGTATTTTTTAACTACATCCCTCACATCCAGCCGCGTCAAAGAGAAACCCCACTTAGCAACAACACCAAGGGTTTCCGCGAGGGTCTCCTGTTCAACCCTGCTGAGGACAGTCGAATGCCCAACAGGGCTCGAATTCTTTTCATGTATTTTACGTAGAAGGGATATCCTGGGTACTTTAAATTTTTCGGCAGCCACTTTTTGCGACATCCCCCCCCTTAACAGCATCTACAGCTTTGTCCATATCCTATTTCGTGAAGTAGGCGTATGGTTTTGACCCAGGGTTTGGTATGCTCGCAACATTTTTCACTTCAGTTGATTAACTGTAGCAGAGGAAATCCTGCAGCGGAATTTAAAAAATCAAAAAACAAAAAGTTACAAAAAAATAAAGTCATAACAGCATGGAATGTTCAAGTAGCCCCGTGGTGTTCAAGTAGCTCCGTTTCACGTACCCTCGACAATCGCAAAAATAATAAAAAAAACTTTAATACTAACAAGAGAAAACCCTATTATTAACTAATGAAAAATAGTTTATTATTAAACTAGGCAAAAAATGAATCATCTATTATATCTTTTTAAAGAAATTGAATGAAACTTTATTGATTTAACAAAGTGAACATGAAAGATAAACTCTAGAAAATGTCGCAAGGTAATAAAAATTATCAAAAAAATGTTACTTGATTGTACAGTTATTAGAAGTCATGTGCACTGCTGCATTTCCACTGTTAATAGAATTACCATTGTTTATTATAGGTAAATTTATTTAAGTATTATAAATATTTTCGATAATTTGTCAACGTTCATTAACACTTGGTACTAAGTCATCAGTCTGTACGTTTTCTGCTATACGATCTTGACGTGCGAAAGAAGTGGAGGGTATAATTATATCTTCATTGGATAAGATGGGTTTTTGTACTAGTTTGGCTATTCTCTTCTTGTCCGCTATCGATTCCTCAATATATCCTTCAGCTACTGTCGTCGTCTTCCATCCACCGTGCGTTTTTAGACAGTAGGTCTCCTCTATTTTTTGCTAGAAGTGTTGCCGAGCTGCGCCGTAGAGAATGACCACAGTGTAATACTCAGGATGTTGTAATTTCAGAAATTGAGCCATAACATAATAATATTGTTTGTGTTACTAATAGTATAAGTATTGTACCCAATATTTTGTCTATGATGTTTACCTTTGCGGTGTAAAATAAATAGTTTTCTAATGTCAGTCGGCTGGTTACCCAAGTATTTTTTTACGACGTTAATCCATTGCGGTTCGACAATAACAAATCTCCTGGATGATCCATTTTTTGAGTTATAGGAATATCACAATAATTCCATCTCGGATGTCCGCATCATCAAGAACCATATTGCAGTTCGTCTGTTCTGCAAGCACTGGCTATGCCAATAATTATAACAATAGCCTAGAATTTAGAGCTTATTAAAGCAGGACAAAAAATAAGCATAATAAAAGCCATACCTTTTTCTTTTTTGATAAAAAATCATCATTCATTTAAAATTGTATCAACTTCTTCTTTCGCGAATACACTTGACTTTTGGTTTATAGGCAACATATTTCTTTTTCAAAAATGCAACTTTTCAATACTTCGAAATATCGATATTTTCTTTCAGAGTTGATTTCAAAATTGAGTAGTTTGCCCACAACGTTGATATTGTGTTTCGATTTTTCCTTAAAATAAGCCAGCATGACATTTTCAATAATTTTAACAACTTTTTCGTATACAATTTTCCATTTCTAAATCACTGTCACTTTGGTCGCTAAAAGTCTCAGCCATATTTTAATATTTTATTGTAAAACTTTTACTTAAAACCCTCAAAAGGTAGCCATAAATATTAAATATTTAAGAATAATGACGTTTATTGAAACCCATCAGTTTCAATTGTTTTATTCGTTGCCTTGACAACTGAGCCCCAGGCTACTCGATATTTAGATATGTTTGAATGATAGAAGAAATGGCTAATTTTAAAATAAAAATGAGATCTTGTGGTGTTTGATAGGAGAAATGTCTAATTTTAAAATAAAAATGAGATCTTTTGGTGTAAGTTCGGCTGTAAATAGTCAAAAAATTCTATACATACCTCAGTTGAGAAGGCCATTATTGACCTCGCATATTATAATATAGTTATAAAAGTGCTCGGACACTAATGGCTCCCTTTTCACGCTAGGTATATAATATACAAATATTGTCTTCTAATTTTTGTTATTAATTAATCCCCTAACAACAATAATCGCTCTAGTCTAATTTAACGTTGTGAAATTTGTTATTCAAAAATATGCCAATTAAAATATTATACAGGGTTTTCCAGTTTCCATTGTAACACTATAATTTCCCATTTTTTTTTAAATCTACCTACTAGTTTTTAAAAAAATTTTGTATGGCACTCGTGTATTAAGTCATATAAGTCACTTGGGAAAATTAGCACTCTCGGCCTACGGCCTCAAGGCATAAACATTTTCCAGCGTGACTTATAAATATGTAACCTAACACACTAGTAAAATTATTAAATTAAGAGAGTTTTTATCTTCTTTTGTTTCGTTAGAACCATCCCCAGAGGCGTTTCGCCTCATCATGGCTCATCTGTGGGGCTAGGATCTGACGAAAGAAATAAAACGGTCTGTTTAACTTAAACCTACTGTGGTGAAAACCAAAAGAGGATGCAGCGAGTAGCGACATCTAGTATAGTTGTTGGGTACTTCTAAAGCATACCAATACAACTTATACCGGGTGTAACAGGATCATGGTACACCCCCCGTATCTTCGTCAGTTTTAAAAGTAATTGATTGAAATTTGGTATATCCCATACATAATAAGCGGCACTTTTTGACCTACAATTGATTTTTTTTTCATTTACGGTTTCGCCGGAATTGACACTAACTTTCGATTTTTAAATAGAACACCCTGTATATTATTACATTTTTGATAAATACAATCAAAATTGTAGCTAAAAGAAAATACAATTATTTTGTTCCAATTTAATGCTAAGAAGTTACTAAGGTGGCTTTGAAAACGATGAAATTATTCAGATTGTCAAATAAGTATTCGGTGGTGTATCGGTGTTTTTATTGTGTATTGGAAAAGTCTTTACATTTGTTGTTATTTTTGTTCACCTTAGTAACTTCTTAGCATTAAATTAGAACAAAATAATTGTATTTTCTTTTAGCTATAATTTTGATTGTACTTATCGCACATGTTATTACCAGGTATGAATAAATTCCTTATTAATAGTACTAAGAAATGGTACCACGGTACCAATATAGTTCCATTTGGAAAAATTGAGTTTTACCCCAAAAACGATTACGATGCATTTTATTTGCTTATAACAAACGCAATTTAGTATTTTTGACGGGACTTCGATTTTTCTAGCATTAGATGGATCAATTGGAATAAATCGGAACCGTCATGGCACACTTAAATGGAACATTAAAATTTAAACAATAAATATTTCTTACGCTTGAAATGTCACTTTTTTGATATCATTGGATTCAGAAAATCTTGCAGAATTCAAAAATGTAATAATATACAGGGTGTTCCATTTAAAAATGGAAAGTTTGTGTCACTTCCGGCAAAACCGGAAGTAAAAAAATCATTTGTAGGTCAAAAAGTGCCGCTTATTATGTATAGGGGATATCCCCAATTTCAATCAATTACCTTTAAAACTAACGGAGATACGGGGGGTGTACCATGTCCCTGTTACACCCGGTATAGGTAACTATATTAGTATTAAAATATTATTAAATTGTCGTCTAAGTGATACTATCACTATGTAGCCATATTTTTGTAAATTTTATTTATTTAACAACATTTCACAGTTACAATGAACAAATGGGTATATAAGATATTCAAAATAAAATAGGTACCTTATATACAGTGAGGACCAGAAGTCCTGTATAAATTCGATAAAAAATTAGCTATGCATTTTTCGGAAAAATGCTTGAACACGTAAATTTTTAATTTCATTTACACATCTTTTGACGTAAAAGTTTAGTATACAGGGTGACAAATGTTAAAGATATGACATAATTTGGTATTTTTTCTTATATTTTTCGATTTTTTTTATTCTAATAAACATTTCTGATATAGCATATTCCACGCCTAAAGTGAAAGATTATTGAGACATTTTCTATTGAATAAAAAAGACTAAGTTATAAAAATATTTATTATAAAGGGGGTATCAAAGATAAAAATATTTAAAAAAAAGTTCTCTAATTATTAATCTAGTAAAATCTAGTGAATGTTCGAACTGTGCTCCAATGACTTCCTGGCAGCAAGCAAGCCGCAATTTAAACTCTTCAAAAATGTTATGTACCTATCATTTTACGGGTTATTAATTGAATTTCATATCTGACATTATTTTTTAATTCTTCGATATTGTTGGGTTTGTTCGTGTATACACTTTATGTTTAAGATATCCCCATATAGAAAACTATATTGGAGTTAGGTCCGGCGACCTAGCAGGCCCCTCTATTTGCCCCCTTCGCCCTATCCAACGACCCGGAAATACGTCATTTAAATATTCGCGCACTGCCCTATACTAAAGTGTGGAGGCGCGCCGCGCCATCTTGTTGAAACCAAACAAAATCTCCAGGAATATTGGGGTTGTTCGCATTTAGAAACAAACGGCATAAGGCGGGGATCAATTAATTTCTTAGAAGCACCAATAAGTAACGTTCACGTGTTAGCGTACCATCGAAGAAATACGGTCCTATGACTCTGCCCACAATACCCGCCCAAACATTAACAGACTGTTTATACTGGGTGTCAGCTTCAACAGCCCAATGTGGATTAGTTGAAGACCAGTAGTGACAGTTTTGTCTGTTCATCACCCCATTCAGACAGAAAGTCGACTCGTCACAAAATATAATCTTACGTGAAAAAAAATTATCATTATTGTAAATACTCATTATAGTTTCGCAAAACTATAAGCGACGATCTGGATCATCTTCCTTAAGCTCGTGGATTAATTTTATTTTATATGGATGATCTTTCTCTATTTTTAAAATTCTTTTTACAGGTGATTTTCCAATGCTAGCTCTTGAATGGGTTTATGTGGATTTTCTTCAATGGATAGATAGATGTTTAATTTTTTATCTTCCGAAATTGAAGGCCAACCGGACCTAGGAAGATCTCGTACCTGTCCCGTTTCTCTTCTCGATTCTGCTTACGTTGAATCTGGATTGGATCTGATCATAAGATATCTGAATGTCTTCATATTTTATATTAAGTAGTTCACAAACTTCCCTTTTAGTCCTAATACGATCACCACATCCTATCATAATTAAGACATTTATTCTCTGAGTTTTAGTCAATTTAACCATCTTCTTTTGTTAATTTTCAATTTTATTTAGTTAAGTAGTACGAAATGCTGCATGAGACAGATTAAATGTTACTTGATAGCGGTCAGCATGGGCGGATGGGAGACCTCGGACCGGCGCGGGAAGTCAATTGAAACGGCGCCGCGTCGCCGTCGTGTCGATCCAATAAAAAAATGAAAAGACATAAATATGTATTTTTTCATCCACTTAGGTATGACATATTTTTTATAATAACTTATAAATAAAAAAACAAACTTCATTTTTTACATTTAAAACACATTTAGCTGAAAAAAATATAAGTTAGAATAGAAAAGAAAAAAGTTCGCGAACAGCGGCGGCGCCTAACGGCGCCTGAGGGACCGGCGCACCGGGATATCTCCCGGTGTCCCGGTGGGCCCATCCGCCCCTGGCTGTCAGCTATAAAATGACAACTAATGACAACAAATTTAAAGGACTGCTTTATACCTATTTAAATAATAAAACCCAAGGTGACTTTAAAAAGACTACTAGATATTTAATCGAAAATGTCATATTTCAGAAATGTTTATTAGAATAAAAAAAATCGAAAAATATAAGAAAAAATACCGAATTATGTCATATCTTTAACATGTGTCACCCTGTATATTAAACTTTAACGTCAAAAGATGTGTAAATGAAAATAAAAATGTACGTTTTCAAGCATTTTTCCAAAAAATGCATCTCTAATTTTTTATCGAATTTATGCAGGACTTGTGGTCCTCACTGTATAACAATTTAAGAGATAATTTGATAACAAGAAATTTAAACGTAGGATATTATAATGAAACGGAATAACTTTATGCCACAAACACTAAACACTAAGAGACATTTAGATTTATCCTGGATAAGCCACAGCTAAAAATGTCAAATATATTTGGGTGCAGATTATAATAATATGTGTTGCACAATCGATAAATAGGGAAGTATTTACAGATATTGGTACATAAAAAGGAATTGAAGGTTTTCTAATATATTACTGCATTACTCCATTATGCACGATAATTCGATATTATGGAGAAATTTAAGTTGAGAAACTGTACGGCGATCCTCTAAGAAGCAAAACGAAAGCTTTTGCAATAGAGCTCCTTCTAGAATTCCGATTTCAGGATTCTGACCATAAATTTTAAAATTTGTATATTTTAGAAAACGTCGTGGACCTTTTTAATGTTATTAAGGTGCACATGATAATATGAAGACCATAAAACCGGGGCGTATTCCAATTTTATTTAGATCGTACAAATGCATAAAAAAGTTATTTTAGTGAATTTAAAAAATCACTAGAATGGCTTATTATAAAACCTAGGAATCTATGACAGGCCGCAATAAGGTCACTTATGTGAGTAACAAAATGTAGTTTACTGTAAAATAATACATCCAAATTGCGAAAAGTCTCAGCTCTGTCCAGTGTAATGTTATTAATTTTGTAATCATACACAAGGGTAGGTATGCTGTTTTAATGAAAATGTCATTATGTTAGAATTACTAAAATCTACTTATTGCCGTCGACACTACGAAATTGCGTAAAGAATCGGTCAATTTATCTAGTTTTATACAAAACAACATAAAAACTGGATGAGCCAGCGGCTCACAAACATAATTTACAATCATTCCACATTACCAGAATATCATCAAAAATGATGGATGGAATTTAATTGGGTTCGCACGATAAAAAGAATTCTCATCTTTTTGGACCGAAAATTTTTGATGAAAACATATTAGGATCATAATATACATACAAAAATATTACGACCTTTCACTGAATGGCCCCACCTAAAGATTACTATAAAAGACAAATGCTCTCAAATAAGATCATCAGTGCGGTTCGACTTTCTTTGCGATTTTCTCTTCCTATACGGATACAAAATGAAAGTAATTGTGAGTAAAATTTTGTTTTAATACTTATTAGAATTTTAGTTATGGTGATATTCGTTTAGTGCTTTTTGTGAAATGGATTTAATCTAAAATTGATGGACGAGTAGTGAAATCATCACCTTTCAGCAAATATTTTTTTGTTTAGAAAGCGCTACAAAAAGGGATATTTTTTTATATAATTTTTACTTTTGTTTTTTTACCAAAGTGGTTTATTTGACACTAATTCACAATTAAGCAATTTCTATTTTTTTTTACACTAACAGGAATCGATATTATAGGTTTAAATATTGTGTCCTATTATTACTACCATTGAAACAAATCAAAATAGATACATTTAATTGTAAAAATTAACTTTAAAAATTTAGTATTATTAGTAGTTACTTAATTATTGTTAAAAACCTTTGTGCAACCCAACATGACACTTACGTTGGGCTGTAAAAATAGACTAATCAAGATTTAAGTATCACTTAACTGAACGAAATATTTTCTTACAAACAATGTGGGCCAGTTACCATAATTCTGGATATACTAATCGGAAAACATTTATTGTAAGTAAATTATTGCAATCAGTCAGTATAATTGATGTCAAGATCACATTTTTCTAATTAGAAATCCCATTCTATCCCAAAACTAGTTAAATCCCAGTGGAGGTGTAAAACTTTTTCAATTTTAAAAACTTTGTCTTCTCTGGTTATAATTTAAAATATTTCTACTATCCGACAATAACAAACAATTACTAAACCTCAACTCAAATACAACTTAAAGCGAAAAAAAATACAGAAAATTTATGGAAAATGATAAATAATTTTTTCGAGATTTAATAGTTAATAATTCACAAAAATAACTAGTTTAGCACACTGTTGTTGGGTTACAGAAAGATTTTAAATAATAATTAACTAACAAGCAACTTTGACTGTTATATAAATGACATTGACAAAACTGATTTTCTCAATATTCTCAATATTAATGATGGGTCCTAATCTCAGTCATGTCACAGTCAAAGATTAAATAACCTTATATATGTATGTGTAGTTATGCATCTATACAAAATTTGAAAAAGAAAAGCAAATTTTTAAATTCAACCATTTAGTACGTCATTGTGTCTGCATTACTATTTCAATTCAAGTTAAATAAGTATTTAAATGTTCTTGAGTAAATAAGTTATTCCACATGCAATAACTCGTTTCCTATAATTTGAAGTTTATTGAACTGATATAAAACATTAATTCAAACAGCCTTGTTGCAATCGAGGTCATTATCTAGGTCGTACATTAACACCATTTATTTTGTTCTAGGGTACCTCCTTTTTACTCGCTCTGGCGTTAGGTTCCGCTTATGCAGGATATGCAGAGAGTGAGGGCCATGACCTGGGTGGTAGCGCAGGAGGCTATGACCTTGGAGGTGGTGAAGACTATGGAGGTGACCAGGGATGGCAGTCCAGCGGCGGAGGTGACCAGGGATGGCAGTCCGGCGGCGGAGGTGGTGGATACGAATATCATCAAAGTCCAACCAAGACTATCGAATCAACAAAAGCTGTACCAGTTCATGTCGTGAAGAAAGTAGGTGTTCCTGTACCACATCCAGTAGGAGTTCCAGTTCCTCAAGTCGTAAAGGTTCCAGTGCCACAACCTTACGCTGTTCACATTAACGTACCTCATCCCGTTGCTATTCCAATTTACAAGCTGGTTCCACAGGAGATCGAGAAAAAAGTACCTATTCATGTCGAAAGACTTGTACCAGTCTACATCAAGAAACCATACAAAGTAGAAATTGAAAAGCATTATCCCGTGTACGAGACCAAGCCATATCCCGTACACGTTCCCGTCTACAAACATGTCTACCATGAAACGAAACACGAAAAATCCGTCGATCATGGCCATGGTCATCATTAAGTTAGAAATTTTGAACTGATTCATCTCGCTCTCTCCTGTATCTATAAGTCATTTCCATTTCATCTCATCCGATCATCTCGATCATCGAACTGTTAGTTTTATTGTTGTTATTGTTGATTTTTTGTTATAAAAAATGAATTTAAAAAGTACGTAGTTTTATTTTCCCACATATTATATTAATAGGAAATATGAATATATATGTACCAGAGTATCCATAAAGTAAATGAAGAATTTCCTATTATAAACGGTATGGTTTCCTTAATCTTTTTCTCAGAAAGCGACTGTACAACTGAGTTAAAAGAATGTGTTATTATAAAGTAAAATTATTTTATTATTTTTTCAAGATTTTGCCACTTTGGTTATGAGGTATACATAACGTTAATTTTTAATTTATATGAGGGACAATAAGCAACCATAAGAATAGAAAGACAACTTAACAAAACTACAAGAAATACTAAATTGAGTACAATGTAAAGTTGTATTTAAAAAATACACATACAGCTTCCATCGCTCGTATACTTTTTAAACGTGTTTAATTGTTAGATCATTTTTCTTTTAATATGATTGAATGCATGAGCTATACCTTGTAATAGTTTGAAAGAAAGTACTGTGGAGCAACGAATTAATGATAATGTTTTCGTTGAATATATATTTAGTTTTACATATTCTATAAGAAATGAAACGTAACAGGTGGATAGCATTTAGCTTTAAAACTATATATGATTTATCAGAGAAAGTGATTGTTTTAAAAAATAGTTATAGTCGATGCAATAAAAGGTGTATCGAGAGTTTTTTTTTAAATCACAAAATAATACATTTCATTAAGAATAATAATACTAATAATAATTTTATTAATAAAAATAATTTTCGAGTTTTATTTGATAAAATAAATAATACAAAATCTATAATTAGATAGAGCAAGGCGAAAGTTTAGCAGAGACCAGGAGAATCTCTTATTCTTACACTTAACCTTTAAAAACCAAATAATAAAACATAAAAAATTAAAAACTGTAAAAGTATAAACACTCAATTATAATGTCTCTAACCATACTATTAGAAGCGCACATTCATTTCTATTACAATTCTAATGTGCAAGTATGTACATACAATAATAATTATTGTCAAGAAAAAGAACCAAAGATTTGCTTAAGGTACTTAAACTTAAGACTGAGTAAGCGGTAATTGACTCTTTAATTGTCTTTTGAACAATACAACACTTGTTTGGGAAAAAGTGAACTTATTATTGAGACTTCCGGAACAATAAGAAAAGCATCTCTGAAACAAAGCAGCCCTATGTCTAGGAACATGAGATCAGGAGCGAGTTCTAATGTTAACAGAGTGGTAATCCTGTCACCTAGCTAGAAAGTCTACTAACAAGATAATGTGAACTATTTGACTTTATTATTTGGTGTACAAACGTTAAAAAAAAGCTGTTTCCTCCTAGAATATCGATTATGAAAGCTTTCTTGTTATTCTTTTCGATTAGAAGAATGTTCAGACGGTTTTGGTCTACTGTTCTATCCGTTATTATTGCCCTGTCCCAATGTAAGAGATATTAAGGAAATTCAATAACTGGTTCGGGTAAGAATTGATACCGGTGGGAGGTTTTCTTTTAGGCCTAATTTATGAGTCAATTCTTTGTGGATGATCTTTGCCACCTGATTATCCCTTCCCAACTTAGCGTTACACTGAGAAAAAAGTTTATTAGATCTAGGTAAAAATACACTTACTTTAATTAAAAAATTCACTACATATAGTGACTAGTGAAGGGTTCACTTGATGGCCTAAGTAAATGGAAAATGCTGAAATAGTTTACCTAGAACTAGTAAACACAAATAAACAGGTGTGCTTAGAAATTCGTTATCTGATCTAAATGAACTGTTTACTTGGAATAAGTAACCCATTTATTAAATTATGTACCTTTAACCAATAAACCATTTATTTAAAATAGACAAATTGTTTAGTTAGAATTAGTGAAAGGGATAAGGATAAGGGATACCCTGAAAAGCAGAAATATGATCTTCTAAATTCCAATTTATTAACAAATACTCCATATTAGAACACTCCATAATATTATAGTACACCGCGATGTCCAATACGGCAACACAAATATCACAGCAACAGAGCACCAAACAATCCGACCGACTTCTTCTAGGACGAAAAGAAAATGATAAATCGTATTGCGTGAAGTGTTGCCGATGGTTTCACTTAAAATTACTGGCAGAATGAGAGCAAAACGCTGACAATTACTGGCAAAGGGATTGCGCCGCAGGCGCAATAACCGCGGGAGGCGAAAAATGTTCGCGACCACGCCCAAAATCAAAAATTCACGCTGAAAAAAATTTCTAGGAGGGGTAATTACCGCCCCTGAACCTATAGCATCTGTATCTTTTTTTTGTTTTTCCAAATACTAAATTCTGATTTTAATTTTAAAAGTATTAAGTCCTTATTTTGGGTATTTTGAAGCCTATGAAAAGTTATGCAGGTCTAAAAAATCCTGGGGGGGGGGGGGAACTATTAACAAATACTGGCAAATTACTGGCATAAAGCCATTACTGGCAATATTACTGGCAGGCGTATTTTTTACTGGCAAAAGCAAGTAATTACTGGCAAATCGGCAACCCTGATTGCGTGCGACGCCACGAGTTTCGAGTTTCATCCTACCGAAGTGAAGCGGGAGCGGCTAAACGCGAACCGAACGTTGACGAAAGGCCAAACAAGTAAACTGGACACTTTATTTATTCAACCAAGTTTACTTAGGAGAATATTTTGGTTTACTTATTTAAAGTAAACTTTTTTACATGTCTTAATTTATCCAAAACAAGTGAACACAAGTTTAAATTAGGTGTACAGTATACTTAAAAATTATATGTTTACTAAAAACAAATAAACATTGTTTACTAATTTATTAGATCCAACTAAACGGATTGTAGCTAATTTGTTTTACTTGCTTTAAATAAACTAAATTTCTATAATAAATGAAATATTAGCCGGTGTAAGTTAACTTTTCCCAGCTACCACAGTTTACCTGGAGCTATTTTCTCAGTGTAGGTGCTATAACAGCACAACCCGCCTCTGCACACATCTTCCACATTTCATTGTTTTCATAGTTTCTTGTTCGAATAACATTGTCTTGGATGGAAATTATTATAAATCGTTCTGTCTTCTGCCTCCTCTCTAACTAATTCGTGACGTCCCTCTGTCTATGTGTGGATTTTGAAGTAGAATAGGCAGCTCTCTCTTAAAAAGTTACAAGCTGTTGACTTGGTGGCGCGTGGATCATGAAGGGCAATCCGTTTTGCTTTAGGTTAAGTGCTGTATATCCAGCGTCTGCTGCTACAACTTTTTGTAGGATTTCCCCATTTGATTCTTGAACGTATTTTCTCATATACTCCTGGGTCTTGCACAAATTATATACAGGGTTAGTTGAAATAACCGGAACACTGTAAAAAATGGGTTGAATTTTACATGATAGTTCCTTAAAAAGTATAAAAATATTAATTAATTTTACACATACTTTCATGTGGTACATTAATGTTTTTGTAATATTAAATTTTGTTTTAATTTTACAATAAAACAATATATTTTTAATACGCAGTGACGAATAAACAACTTTATTTAAGTAAATTTCAGGAAAGTTATGGAAAATTAAGACATAACATTTAAATTTACAGCTTACAACAAAATTTAATTTATTTTTATAAAAATTACATAAATATTAAAGGATTTTTTATGCTAACATACCGTAAAAATATTTCCTTCAATTATTATTTTTACATCTACTACTTAATGTCACTACAAACCCTAGTATTTTTCATATACAATATTGGAAAAATATCTTAAAAGCAGTAAATTTAAAGAACATTTTCTGATAATTTAAAATAAATATTAAAATTACATTAATCCTTATAAAAATTACAATCCTTTATGGAATTTTCATTTATTGTCGCGCAAGGCGCGTTTATCTCCATTTATCTGAAGACGCTACCAACTCTTGCAGCGGTTGGAACAAGTGTGCTGTGATGTCTGTATTTTCCCTTATTAAGTGGATAATCAATTGGGAAAGGTAAGTACTCTTTCAATAACAATAATAAATTGTTTAATTTGTAATATTCAATGTATAAGTTTTGAGAAATATAATAAACATTTATATTTAAATTGAAATTAACCGCGTATGCAATTTGCTTGTCGTCGCCAAGGGTGTAAGGTACAGTTTTAAAATTTCATTTTCGTGTCATAACTTTTTACTAAAACAAATATAATAACAATTTAAAGGGACATATAATAGCAATAAAAGTTAATATTGATAATTTTATTTTTGATCGCTTTAAGGTCTCCACCAATTATTTTTTTTATTTACACCTTGTTACACCATAATTATTGGCATATAAATTATTTATTCGCTTTCAGTAAAAGTGGTGTCACAAAATGTGAAAAAAAACAAACCTAGATATATTTTATGTGAATATTTTTTTGTATTTTTTACAGTGGTGGAAGACAAACGTTTTGTTGTTTATGAGAACGATCCGACCACAGAAGCAGGCTTTAAAACTTTTGACGAGGCTTTTCAATTCGCCTTCGCAATATATTTTAATTTTAACTTAAAATACCCAAGTGGAATATCATTAAGTTTGGAGCTATTTCAAAGATATTTTTTTAAAATTCATCCAGACTCGGGGAGCAAATCAACACCTCAGTAAAAAAAAATAAAAATTTAAAAAGTAGAGTCATTACCCATGGTTCTGACGCGCGAATTATTGTTGTGAAAATACAGTTTTTTTAATGTTTTTAATATCACGTGATTAAAAATATGTTTTTTGGTTTGACCTAAAAATGTTTTATTATATTATTATGTATTATATTCATGTTGTAGCGTTAATTATCTACACGGATAAAATTATTTATTTGGACTAAAAAAATTTGCCATTCACTCAAATAAATATTTCTTTCCTGTTAGCCCATAAACAATTATGTATTTGAATTGTGCCATGAAGTTATTTGAACTCTTATTATTATTGATTTGTTACAAATAATTGTTTAGCCGTAATCACTTTTTAAAAAATGTTGGCCAATGTTTATTTCATTTAAATTTCTCCTAACTTAAATTAAATGCATTGTAAGCTTAAAGAAATCAGTGAAATGTTTATTTGATTGGAATTTATACATATTTTCTTCAAGTATTTATTTGTTTACTTTTGTTTAATATGTATTTGCCGTCACAATAACCTTATTTACTTAAACAATGTAAGTTATTTGTTTTAAATAAACCGTTTATTTCCCTCGAAGTTGTTCTTTTTTCATTGAAATACATATTTGTTTTAAATTGCGGTGCATTTTTCTGTCCTGAAAAAACATTTCCACAGCGTGTAATATTACATGCGATGTGACTAAAAACCATATAAAGTTAAATGAATTTCACATAACTTTTTATGGAATTTTAAGATTACTTTTACCAGCCAATCTTAATATTACCTAAATAGTAACTGAACAATAGTATAAAATATCATAGACAATTATATTTTACATAAAGATTTATGTTATTTTAAATAAAATTTTAAGGGATAATGATAAAAACGCTTAAATGGTTATTGAATATAACATTGCATTTTAAAAATCTCAGGAAATATAACATAAAAGGTAATGGAATTTTAAAAAGAATTTTATATAATTAAATTATTTTTACCTAATGGTTTATACAATTTTCTTTTTAAAATTCCACTCCCTACTTTTAATATTACGTTAATAATTATGTACTGAAAATTACGCCATAATAAGTCGATATGAATTTTACATAAACTATCCATGGCATCAGGTTACCATGGATAGTTTAAGGAATTTTACCATGTTTATTTTTACAGTGAACGGCTAATTTTCTTCAAAACTACCAAGGCTAAATCAATGAGTTTTGGTACAGGTGGATAACTTAAAAAATTGAATTAAAAATTGACAATTGCGACGTTGCCAGATTTTTAGTTTTTTCTGTAACTCAAGGAATTTTTTTTTCAAATGTAACACTACTATTTTTTTTATTGAATTCGATTCCTACCATCAACATTACCTTTTCCTGATAGTATCAAATTTTTATCTCAAATAGTTCTATGGAAAAAAAGTTAATTAGTTGCAACTCTCTAACTCTAAATCCAATCTATTTTCATTTAAAAACAAATAATGTGAAAAATAAGGTTGGTAGACATAATGTACCTAATAGTATCGATAACGATAATAACAACTAACAATTAACTACTAACAATAACATAGCTAGTAAAAATTATTTGTATATTATAGGTTTCATAATCAAATTAATGTACATACTACATTACTTTGATTATGAATTATAATTATTATTACTCATTAACTACTGAATACATTTGTCGGAACAATTACAAATATTTTTAATATATTGCGTGTGCCACGTGTGTGTTAACGCAAAATCAAAAGGCCTTATTTTGTTTGCAAAATATTGAGAGTGCCATGGCTCCAGATTTGTTTGACAGAATTTTAATTTTTACTAGCTATGTTATTGTTAGTAAGTAGTTGTTTGTTAGGCCGGTGACACACTGGAGAACTCAGTTTCATGAAACTTGTGGCTGAAGCAAGTTACGTCAAACTTTTTTTTATGTCAATGCACACTCGAGAAACTTGCTTCAATAACAGTATTCTTTAACATGTCCTCGGATGAAGACGTCATTTTGTTGCGGTGGTTAAACCGCCGAGAGAAGTTATGAGCGAAGAGAAAAAGACGATTTTGGGTACATCCTACTAATATCGTTAACCTTAAATATAGTGCTAGTGTTGTTGGTAAAGAACTCTGGCAACATCCTGATCAGTTTAAGGTGTCAGTGTGACACCCCCCTAAGTTGTTATTATCGTTATCTATTACTATTAGGTACATTATGTCTACCAACCTTCTTTTTCACAATATTTGAAACGTTTATAAATGAAAATAGATTGGATTTTTTTAGAGTTAGAGTTGCAACTAATTAACTTTTTTCCCATAGTACTATTTGAGATAAAAATTTGATACTATCAGGAAAAGGTAATGTTGATGGGAGGAATCGAATTCAATAAAAAAAAAGTAGTGTTACATTTGAAAAAAAAGACACTCCTTGAGTTACAGAAAAAACTAAAAATCTGGCAACGTCGCAATTGTCAATTTTCAATTCAATTTTGTAAGTTATCCACCTGTATCAAAATTCATGGATTTAGCCTTGGTAGTTTTGAAGAAAATTAGCCGTTCCGGTTATTTCAACTAACCCTGTATATTAATAAGACCTCTTTCGCCCTCCTTTCGTTTTAAGTAGTGCCTTTCAAGATTATTATTATTAATACTTAGTAATATACAGGGTGATTCATTAAGGGTGGCGACCGGCCATATCTCGGAAACTACTAGGCATAGAAACTTGGAGAAAAAAAAAATTATGATTAAAGCGGTCATGAGAAAATTCTGAAAATTACTTTTAAGTTCCTCATTTCGCCGCAAGGGGGCACAATTAAAAACTTTTTTTTTAATTCTATATTTCTCCGAAATTTCCCATATTAAGGTATAACTCAAATTACATCATCGAAGAGCTTAGATAATTCTGAATCATTTTGGTTTAAGACTCATTGGCGTACCGACCTTGATAAGAATGGGGGAAGCTATTAAATGTGTAAACATTAAAATCGCTGTAACTTCTAAACGACTTATCCGATTTTACTAAATTTAGGCTTGTTTGGAAGGGAAAGGTAAGTATCTTCAATCGCCGTATCCAACAGTACACGATAGTGTTTAATAAAATTGCTAGAGGGCGCAATTTGTAATAATAACGGTTTTTTCGATTTTATCCCGGAAATTCAAATCATACGGTATATATAACTATGACATCATAATCGAAAAGTAGATGAAATTTGCAAGAAAAAATGTAAAGACCGCAGTTCGATATCTTTGTTCGTTTCAGAGTTATTGCCAAAACAATAATTTTTAATACAAATTGCGCCCTCTAGCAATTTTATTAGAAACTATCTTGTACCATTAGATACGACAATTGAAGGTTCTTCCAAACAAGCTTAAATTTAGTAAAATCGGATAAGTCGTTTAGAAGTTACAGCGATTTTAATGTTTACACTTTCAATAGCTTCTCCCACTCTTATCAAGTGAAACTGTAAACATTAAAATCGCTGTAACTTCTAAACGACTTAACCGATTTTAATAAATTTAAGCTTGTTTGGAAGAGAAAGGTAAGTACCTTCAATTGTCGTATCCAATGGTACAAGATAATTTCTAATAAAATTGCTAGAGGGCGCAATTTGTATTAAAAATTATTGTTTTGGCAATAACTCTGAAACGAACAAAGATATCGAACTGCGGTCTTCACATCTTTTCTTGCAAATTTCATCTAATTTTCGATTATGATGTCATAGTTATACCGTATGATTTGAATTTCCGGGATAAAATCGAAAAAACTGTTATTATTACAAATTGCGCCCTCTAGCAATTTTATTAAACACTATCGTGTACTATTGGATACGGCGATTGAAGATACTTACCTTTCCCTTCCAAACAAGCTTAAATTTAGTAAAATCGGATAAGTCGTTTACAAGTTACAGCGATTTTAATGTTTGCACATTCAATAGCTTCCCCCACTCTTATCAAGGCCGGTACGCCAATGAGCCTTGAACCAAAATGATGCAGAATTGTCTAAGCTTTTCGATGATGTAATCAGAGTTATACCTTAATATGGGAAATTTCGGAGAAATTTAGAATTAAAAAAAAAAATTTAATTGTGCCCCCTTGCGGCGAAATGAGGAACTTAAAAGTAATTTCCAGAATTTTCTCATGACCGCTTTAATCATAATTTTTTTTCTCCAAGTTTCTGTGCCTAGTAGTTTCCGAGATATGGCCGGTCGCCACCCTTAATGAATCACCCTGTATAGTTGTTTAAATTAACTATCGTAAACTCTTACATACTACTGCAAACATTATATACGGCGAAGTAAAAACAACAATATAGAAAAAAATAAAATAGGTGTGCTCCTGCCATGTTATAGTAAGCTGGTCATCGACATGATTGAATATACTCCAAGAGATTGTGTGAAAGTAAAAGTTCATTACCACGAAAGTTGCACCAGTTTAGTAATAAGTCATTGTCCCGCTCGTTAAACAAATAATTATTGTTAAAGTCTTTGGGTCTCAGGGCGAGACCGGCGAGGCAATGTTAAACAAAAAGTTCTTTCCAAATTTAATGAATTTTACTTAATGATACTTTTACAGAAATACAATACACATTAGACAGTTTTCGTTGTATTGGCAAATTTAAACGGTTAACCATAACGAATACGAATACGAAGCCGCTATTTGACAGATCGTAACAATCGTTTTCGTTCAATTCGCTTAACGTTAACGTTAAGTCGAATTCGACAGTAAACATAACAAATATAACATAACCTATCTTTAATGGTTTGTGTTCATATTTTCATATACGTTTTGTGTTATCTTTTTTGCTTGGTTTTAATTTCCTAGTACCCAAAATTCTAAAACATCATGATAGACGAAAGGTTGCTTTTATTGGACTCATCCAGTGATTCGGATGATGCCCTTCTCTTGGAGGTGCTTGTTCGCCAGGACATTCAGTATCGAGCACAGTTGTATGGAAATTTCAATTTAGAAAACTATAATAATGCTGAATGCAAACGTTATTTCCGATTTGAAAAAAAAATCACTTAAGAAGATTGGCTGATGAAGCACTTAGGATTCCCAATAATGTAATAACAGAAAGCAACCATAATGTTTCTGGCGTGGAAGGGCTTTGCATTTTGTTAAGAGGTAATTACGCATGCGTTCCGTTTTCGCTATGGCTTTATCTTTCGTCCGTTAGCTCCCGCCACTTATCCGTAACGATAACGATAAATGACAGCTCAAATGTCAAAGTTGTCAAATAGCGTCTATCGGAATCGCTTTTAAAAGACAACGAAAACTGTCTAATAACTGTTGATATAGTATAGTAATTGCTTGAAACGAACAATTAATGTTCTGCAGGTACTTAATAACTAAAAACTGAAATACAAAATGACATACAGTGACCAGCAAAGAGTTGACAGTATAGGGTGATTCATGGTGATGGATCTATATGGTAAATGTATACAGTGTGTATCAGCCAAATCGAATAAATTCGATAACAAATACATGTGGGCGTGTCCGAAAAAAAAACCGCTCGGACACGTTGATTGGTATTTCTAGTTGCGTATATTTTTCAATAAAAACTTTTTATACAGGGTGTGTCATGTAAGAGTGGCCAATGCCAACTTTCTTATTTTAAATGCAACACCCTGTATATTAATCAATTTTTGGATTCTTCAGAAAAAAATCATGTTTTTGGAACAATATCCTATACCCATCTTCAACTGTTTCGGAAATATTAAGTGTTTACAGATTTATTGCAAAAATTAACAACACACTCAAAAACTAATAAGTAATACTGTTTATTTCTTGATAAAGTAAAAACAAAAAAAAACATCATTTGGTATCATCACTTATTGCATTGGCTACTTTTTTATCTGCTTTACATGTCCAAGCTGGCGAAACTGCTTTTCTATTTTACTAATTTTCCCTTGAGTTATAGGCGGCAAATTTGGAAATTTTTCATGAAATAAGCGAGCAACTTCCATTTGTGTCCGTGTTTTATCTCCATAACCAATCATCTATAAAATTTTGAAGAAGTAGTCCATACTCAAAGTGAAGTTAAATGATACAGAAAAAGAAAAGCACGAAGTCTTTCTCCACAATCTTTATTTATCGAAAAACTAGGCGAACCAAGTATCACATCGACATGTTTCGAGTGTAGAAACACTCATCATCAGGAAACAAAGTGAAAAGTAAAATGCTGATGTTTTTAGCAAAAGAGAAAATAATGGTGAGATTGAGCCGTAATGGAGCTTTTAATGGTGTACAAGAGATGTAAAATTGAAAAATCAGAAGGTCGACAATCAAGACTCCAGCATACTGAAGAGTCGAGGGTTAAGTGTAGAAGCACACTGTGCCGTGCAGAAAATTATACTAATTTTTACTACTCTATAATTTTCTGCACGGCACAGTATGCTTCTACACTTAACCCTCGACTCTTCAGTAAGTCTTGATTGTCGACCTTCTGATTTTTCAATTTTACATCTCTTGTACACCATTAAAAGCTCCATTACGGCTCAATCTCACCATTATTTTCTCTTTTGCTAAAAACACCAGCATTTTACTTTACACTTTGTTTCCTGATGATGAGTGTTTATACACTCGAAACATGTCGATGTGATACTAGGTTCGCCTAGTTTTTCGATGAATAAAGATTGTGGAGAAAGACTTCGTGCTTTTCTTTTTCTGTATCTATAAAATTGTTATTTTGTTCATTTCTGTTAAATAAACCATTTTTCTGATATGCAGTTTACGAAATTCAAACGACTATAACATTGACAACTACTGTCATGCAGACAGACAACAAATTTGCTAAGGTCAGGAGTTTTAAACAAAAGTAATCAAAACTATTTATGCCTTTTTTTATTTCATGTCAGTAAAATGAAACGCTGAAATGCAACTAGACTGGGTACATATCGCGAATCGTCAGCCGAGAGTACATCTAATATTAGTACTAAAAAAAAATTTACAAAAATTTACAATAAAAAATACTTTTCTTTCCTTTTTTTCTATTTACTATTGCTTTTTTTGCCTCACCTTCCTGCGGAACGTGAAGGGGAAACATATCGCCAATTTGTCATTATAACAACTGACCAAAACTAGACAATGGTGCAAAATTTCCGTTTTCTCGTATAGATAGGTAGTTTTCGGAGACGGCGCCGTATAGTGCTCGACGTCCCATTTCCAATGCCGCCTCGCTGGATTCGCTACGACTTTTCGTTACGGAGATATATGATATTTAATATTATGATATTGATATTTATAGGTGCTCTTTAAACTCGCAATGTGGGATATACTTTCCATATTTGCTCTATAAAAATATACATTAAAGCTATCAATTATCAGCTAATAAATTTGTAGAAATATTATTGTGCCGAGCCCTTCGGGCACGGCACTGTTCTAGTTCGTTCGTTTAATAATACGACAGCTGTTACTTTGACAGGTAAGTGTCATTTTTTTTTAGCTTTTTCGTAGCAAGGGCTGTAAGCTGTAAAAATCTTAAATTAAAAAAAATTCAGTACCTAAATAACAAAGTTTTATACGACAGCTGTCAAATTTTGAAAGGTAATTGTCAATTATTTTTTAGCTTTTTTGTAGCGAGGGTTATAGCTGTAATAATCCTAAATTAAAAAAATTTTCAGTACCAAAATAACAAAGTTCTATACGACAGCTGTCAAATTATGACAGGCGGGTGTAAATTTTTTAAATCTTTTTTCATATAGAGGATTATAGCTGTACAAATCCGAAATTTAAAAATTTTTCAGTGATTAAATAACAAAGTTCCATACGACAGCTGTCAAATTTTGACAGGTAAGTGTCAATTTTTTTAAAGTTTTTTCGTAACGAGGATTATAGCTGTAAGAATCCCAAATTGAAAAAATTTTCAGTACCTAAATAACAAAGTTCTATACGATAGCTGTCAAATTTTGACAGTTAAGTGTCAATTTTTTTTTAGCTTTTTCGTAGCGAGAGTTATAGCTGTAAGAGTCCGAAATTATAAAATTATCAGGTCCCTAAATAACAAAGTTCTATACGATAGCTGTCAAATTTTGACAGGTAAGTGTCAATTTTTTTTTAGATTTTTTGTAACGAGGGTTATAGCTGTAAGAATCCTAAATTTAAAAATTTGTCAGTACCTAAATAACACAGTTTTATACGATAGCTGTCAAATTTTGACAGGTAAGTGTCAATTTTTTTTTAGATTTTTTGTAACGAGGGTTATAGCTGTAAGAATCCTAAATTAAAAAATTTCTCAGTTCCTAAATAACAAAGTTCTATACGACAGCTGTCATTTTGACAGGTAAATATCAATTTTTTTTTAAGCTTTTCTTGTATCTAGGATTATAGACGTAAGAATCCGAAATTTAAAAAAATTTCAGTACCTAAATAACAAAGTTCTATACTACAGCTGTCAGATTTTGACAGGTAAGTGTAATTTTTTTTAGCTTTTTCGTATAGATTATTATAGCTGTAAGAATCCAAAATTTAAAAAATTTTCAGTACCTAAATAACGACATTAAAAAAAAAACTTAAAAAAAAAGAAAAAAAAACACTGGGGTTTGAACCCTCGACCTTCGTCTCCAAAATCAACAGTCTTTAGTACTACGCCACCGAAGCTTACAGATTGATTTGTGGTAAATAGGATATTAATGACGTATTCGATATTACATAGAACGTTGAGTATTGAAGATACACACAAATAATACACTTTTTTCAATTATTTTTGGTCAACCGCAAAGAAAAAGGTCCAAGACAGGTGTTTCATACATTAAATACTCTCCAAATATTATAAAAACTATAAGAACTGAAGTTAATATGCCTCCTGCAAGCCATTTTTATTATTACAAGTACGGGATAAATGCGATATTTTCCCCCTTATTTTTGGTCAAACGAAAAACATAAAGGTTCAAGGTAGGTATTTCCCACAAAAGACGTAGTCTAAATGGTCTTATTCCTCTAAAAAATCAATTTGGAAATCGCATTTTTCACCTATTTTTGACAGATGGTATAAAAGTTAAAGTTCAGGAAAACGCACGTGGTAAAACCATGGCCAACTTTTTCTAAATCGAATGGTGTTAGAATTTGAAAATTGTGCCTGTTTCCGCACCCAAAAAAGCAACTTTGCTCAAATTTGCGAATATATTTTGATAAGTTTGGACATGCAGGAATATTGAGAAGTAATCAGCGCATATTTTGAGAAAAAAATAAAACGGTTTTGTTAAAAATTGAATAAGCTACAGTCGATATAGTAAAACCTCTGGTGAAGGAACCTATAAAAAAATCATAAATTAATTTTTTTGAGCCACAAAATATGTTTTCCCAAAGATCGCTTATAATACAAATTAAAGCTTCTTTATCCGTTGATATAGTGTACCAAGAAAAAATTCAAAATGTTATATATTATAGACGCAGAATTATTTAAGCAAACCAGTGCAACGCCAACAGAAATTACCGGAAAAAGTTCATAAGCTGCCGTTTTTTCCGTATTAAAGATAAAAAAACGAAAAAATATCTCTTAAATACAATTTGACGGCTCTATCCGCTAAAGTATACAACGTTTCAATCAAAAATCGTTTTCCGTACGAAAAAAAATAAACGGAATAAAAACGGAGAAAAAAATCACGCCTTACACTGTGGTTTCCAGTTTCTTACCATTTTCGGCAATTTCCATTCCAGTTAGGTATAGAACGATATATTGGAAAAAGGTAGATTTTGAGATGGCCTAACCGATTATCCAAACCGCATGTCGATTGGATGCACCCAATTCGACTTATTAGCGATCCAAGAGGTACCATTTTCGACCAAATTTTGACTTTGAAAAAATCAAAAAAATTACTTCCAAACTTTCGATCGCGCTCACAAACAATAGGGTTCTGTAGCCCACGGTCGTCTACGCGTCGAAAAAGTTTAAATCGAAAAAACTAATTTTTGTGGCCTGTATTGAATGCCAACGAGATCCCGATATTTCTCGACTTTAAAAATTAATAACTTTTTTCCGGCACACCCTGTATATTCCAAATTTTTACACAACGTACCCCCACTATTCCTCTCTAAACCCAAAAAGTTTCAATCGTCCCACTCTAACCGTTTCTGAGAAAAAAAATCGCAAATGTGAAAATGTCGAAAGAGACGACGGCGGCGGCGGCGACAACATACATACATTTTTTTCACCGAAGCGCCGTATAACATATCGCGATGTAGCGCGATATGTAATAAATCTGAAAGCACTTAATATTTCCGAAACAGTTAAAGATAGGTATTAGGTATAGGATATTGATAGAAGATATCTTCTTGTACCCCTTTGAAAATGACCCTGAGGAGGCCGAAACACGTGTCAGGAAACTGATTAAATTTGTGAAACATAACAAGTAGTTACATATCGCGCTACATCGCGATATGTTATACGGCGCTTCGGTGAAAAAAATGTATGTATGTTGTCGCCGCCGCCGTCGTCTCTTTCGACATTTTCACATTTGCGATTTTTTTTCTCAGAAACGGTTAGAGTGGGACGATTGAAACTTTTTGGGTTTAGAGAGGAATAGTGGGGGTACGTTGTGTAAAAATTTGGAATATACAGGGTGTGCCGGAAAAAAGTTATTAATTTTTAAAGTCGAGAAATATCGGGATCTCGTTGGCATTCAATACAGGACACAAAAATTAGTTTTTCCGATTTAAACTTTTTCGACGCGTAGACGACCGTGGGCTACAGAACCCTATTGTTTGTGAGTGCGATCGAAAGTTTGGAAGTAATTTTTTTGATTTTTTCAAAGTCAAAATTTGGTCGAAAATGGTACCTCTTGGATCGCTAATAAGTCGAATTGGGTGCATCCAATCGACATGCGGTTTGGATAATCGGTTAGGCCATCTCAAAATCTACCTTTTTCCAATATATCGTTCTATACCTAACTGGAATGGAAATTGCCGAAAATGGTAAGAAACTGGAAACCACAGTGTAAGGCGTGATTTTTTTCTCCGTTTTTATTCCGTTTATTTTTTTTTCGTACGGAAAACGATTTTTGATTGAAACGTTGTATACTTTAGCGGATAGAGCCGTCAAATTGTATTTAAGAGATATTTTTTCGTTTTTTTATCTTTAATACGGAAAAAACGGCAGCTTATGAACTTTTTCCCGTAATTTCTGTTGGCGTTGCACTGGTTTGCTTAAATAATTCTGCAAGTGTCTATAATATATAACATTTTGAATTTTTTCTTGGTACACTATATCAACGGATAAAGAAGCTTTAATTTGTATTATAAGCGATCTTTGGGAAAACATATTTTGTGGCTCAAAAAAATTAATTTATGATTTTTTTATAGGTTTCTTCACCAGAGGTTTTACTATATCGACTGTAGCTTATTCAATTTTTAACAAAACCGTTTTATTTTTTTCTCAAAATATGCGCTGATTACTTCTCAATATTCCTGCATGTCCAAACTTATCAAAATATATTCGCAAATTTGAGCAAAGTTGCTTTTTTGGGTGCGGAAACAGGCACAATTTTCAAATTCTAACACCATTCGATTTAGAAAAAGTTGGCCATGGTTTTACCACGTGCGTTTTCCTGAACTTTAACTTTTATACCATCTGTCAAAAATAGGTGAAAAATGCGATTTCCAAATTGATTTTTTAGAGGAATAAGACCATTTAGACTACGTCTTTTGTGGGAAATACCTACCTTGAACCTTTATCTTTTTCGTTTGACCAAAAATAAGGGGGAAAATATCGCATTTATCCCGTACTTGTAATAATAAAAATGGCTTGCAGGAGGCATATTAACTTCAGTTTTTATAGTTTTTATAATATTTGGAGAGTATTTAATGTATGAAACACCTGTCTTGGACCTTTTTCTTTGCGGTTGACCAAAAATAATTGAAAAAAGTGTATTATTTGTGTGTATCTTCAATACTCAACGTTCTATGTAATATCGAATACGTCATTAATATCCTATTTACCACAAATCAATCTGTAAGCTTCGGTGGCGTAGTACTAAAGACTGTTGATTTTGGAGACGAAGGTCGAGGGTTCAAACCCCAGTGTTTTTTTTCTTTTTTTTTAAGTTTTTTTTTTAATGTCGTTATTTAGGTACTGAAAATTTTTTAAATTTTGGATTCTTACAGCTATAATAATCTATACGAAAAAGCTAAAAAAAAATTACACTTACCTGTCAAAATCTGACAGCTGTAGTATAGAACTTTGTTATTTAGGTACTGAAATTTTTTTAAATTTCGGATTCTTACAGCTATAATCCTAGATACAAGAAAAGCTTAAAAAAAATTGATATTTACCTGTCAAAATGACAGCTGTCGTATAGAACTTTGTTATTTAGGAACTGAGAAATTTTTCAATTTAGGATTCTTACAGCTATAACCCTCGTTACAAAAAATCTAAAAAAAAATTGACACTTACCTGTCAAAATTTGACAGCTATCGTATAAAACTGTGTTATTTAGGTACTGACAAATTTTTAAATTTAGGATTCTTACAGCTATAACCCTCGTTACAAAAAATCTAAAAAAAAAATTGACACTTACCTGTCAAAATTTGACAGCTATCGTATAGAACTTTGTTATTTAGGGACCTGATAATTTTATAATTTCGGACTCTTACAGCTATAACTCTCGCTACGAAAAAGCTAAAAAAAAATTGACACTTAACTGTCAAAATTTGACAGCTATCGTATAGAACTTTGTTATTTAGGTACTGAAAATTTTTTCAATTTGGGATTCTTACAGCTATAATCCTCGTTACGAAAAAACTTTTAAAAAATTGACACTTACCTGTCAAAATTTGACAGCTGTCGTATGGAACTTTGTTATTTAATCACTGAAAAATTTTTAAATTTCGGATTTGTACAGCTATAATCCTCTATATGAAAAAAGATTTAAAAAATTTACACCCGCCTGTCATAATTTGACAGCTGTCGTATAGAACTTTGTTATTTTGGTACTGAAAATTTTTTTAATTTAGGATTATTACAGCTATAACCCTCGCTACAAAAAAGCTAAAAAATAATTGACAATTACCTTTCAAAATTTGACAGCTGTCGTATAAAACTTTGTTATTTAGGTACTGATTTTTTTTTAATTTAAGATTTTTACAGCTATAACCCTTGCTACGAAAAAGCTAAAAAAAAATGACACTTACCTGTCAAAGTAACAGCTGTCGTATTATTAAACGAACGAACTAGAACAGTGCCGTGTCCGAAGGGCTCGGCACAATAATATTTCTACAAATTTATTAGCTGATAATTGATAGCTTTAATGTATATTTTTATAGAGCAAATATGGAAAGTATATCCCACATTGCGAGTTTAAAGAGCACCTATAAATATCAATATCATAATATTAAATATCATATATCTCCGTAACGAAAAGTCGTAGCGAATCGAGCGAGGCGGCATTGGAAATGGGACGTCGAGCACTATACGGCGCCGTCTCCGAAAACGACCTATCTATACGAGAAAACGGAAATTTTGCACCATTGTCTAGTTTTGGTCAGTTGTTATAATGACAAATTGGCGATATGTTTCCCCTTCACGTTCCGCAGGAAGGTGAGGCAAAAAATGCAATAGTAAATAGAAAAAAAGGAAAGAAAAGTATTTTTTATTGTAAATTTTTGTAAATTTTTTTTTAGTACTAATATTAGATGTACTCTCGGCTGACGATTAGCGATATGTACCCAGTCTAGTTATTATTTTTTCTTCCTGTGCAATGGAACCACAGTTTCACCAAGCATGTAGCCCAACACAAATTAATTATAGGTATAGGATATTGTACAGGGTGTCCCAAATTCGAGCCTCATCATGGGGATCTCGAAAACTATAAGAGATACAGCATCGGTTAAATTGTGGCAAAGTTGCGCAACTTCGTACTGAGCAATATCGCAAAAAAATATCTGAGATATCTTTTTTAGTTTTTGAAATTTTTGCAAAAAACAAAAATTTTGAGTTTTTGTTTTTTTAAATTGCTCGACTTATTTTATCCGCTACAGAAAAACAAGCACAACATTGTTAAGGCAACTTTTTACGCTCCATATTGTGACGTTTTTAGAATTTCATTACAGCGTTTCGTTTTTGTGGAACTATTATCAACTTTAATTTTTTAAATACGGACCTGCATTTTTATTTTATTTTTTAATAACCCTTTAAGCCCTGAAATAAACCATGTATCACACTTAATAATATTTAGACGTTTTGATGTCATTATTACATCTTCAGGAATGTGATAATTATTTTTAAATACGGCCCTGGTGTTAGTTACTTAATCTTTTTACCACATACAACATGTAAATGGATCCGGGATTTTATTCAAATAATTTACTATATTTAAGTTTTTATATAAATTGTAACAAAGTAAAAATAAAACCAAACAAAAGTTTGCTATGACAAGAACTTTTACTTGATTGTTTGGCTTGAGGTTGAATTCTCAACGTCATTTCATCTATTGCCAACCTATAACCTATTTGGCGTTGCTTTTTTTAGTTTATTATTTGATTAACTAACATTTAAATAAAATCAATATCGTCGGTACAATATTTAGGTAATAGATTACAAAAACATCAATTTATTTCATTGCTAATTTTGGGAGAATTGTATAGTGAAAGAAGAATGGCATAATAATGTTTAAAAAAATCTTACCCGACATTTTTCGCTATAAAATTCTCCTAAAATATTTAATGAAATTCCTTGATATTTATTTAATATGTCAATTATTACCTATAAAATATGAAGACGATAATGATTTTATTTAAATTTTGTGTGAAAGCTAGAAAAATTAAATAAATATACGCGAAATAGGTTATAGGTTGGCAAGCATGTTGATACTTCCACCTTAATTATCTTGACAACTGCAGTCACCATTTATACTGAATATTTCAGCAAAATTATGTTTTCTGCTTTGGAAAAGCGCGACATGTTACGAGTTTATTATTCTTCCAATAGAAATTCACAAATTTCTTGTGACCGTTATTTACAGGACTATCCTGAACGCTTGCAGCCTCATTATAGTTATTTTGCTACGCTTGATACTAATTTAGCCCAGTATGGTAGTTTTAATAAACCAAGAGTCAAATATACACCAGGGCCGTATTAAAAAATAATTATCACATTCCTGAAGATGTATTAATGATATCAAAACGTCTAAATATAATTAAGTGTGGTACATGGTTGAATTCAGGGCTTAAAGGGCTATCAAAAAATTAAATAAAAAATGCAGGTCCGTATTTAAAAAAATTAAAGTTGATAATAGTTCCACAAAAACGAAACGTTGTAACGAAATTCTAAAAACGTCACAATATGGAGCGTAAGAAGTTGCCTCAACAATGTTGTGCTGGTTTTTCTGTAGCGGATAAAATAAGTCGATCAATTTAAAAAACAAAAACTCAAAATTTTAGTTTTTTGCAAAAATTTCAAAAACTAAAAAAGATAGCTCAGATATTTTTTTGCGATATTGCTCAGTACGAAATTGCGCAACTTTGCCACAATTTAACCGATGCTGTATCTCTTATAGTTTTCGAGATCCCCATGATGAGGCTCGAATTTGGGACACCCTGTACATGAAATAATATGTCTAAAATTTTGTGAAAAATCCAAAAAGTAGTAATATACAGAGTGTTGCATTTAAAATGAGAAAGTTTGTATTGACCACTGTTACATGACACACCCTGTATAAAAAGTTTTTATTGAAGAAAATGCTCAACTAGAAATACCAATCGACGTGTCCGAGCGTTCTTTCGGACACGCCTCCATTATTATCGAATTTATGGCTGATACACACTGTATGAGGAACCAGCTAACAAATCAATCTAAAAATTTGGTCATTTACATAAACGGATAATGATATGCTCTATTAATCTGAAAGTTTTTTATGATACAGTGTTGCCACTTTTACCAAAAATGGGTAGGAACTTCAATATTTTTAATGGAACACTCTGTATTTAATATATATATTTTATAGTAAAACACTTATAGCTTTTTAATGTTTCATTTAATATAGAATTGCTCTACATATGTTTCGCCTTTTTAGGGCTTTTTCAAGAGTACTTATGATACTAAAGTTAAATTCTAAATTTACAAATTTATATTTTTCTACCACTATTGTAAAATATTGAAAAGAATAATTTAAGTTACCTGGGAGCTATTCTTATTGTTTATTGGGCCTTGGGCTTGGGAATTCCGGGGTTAGTCGACAAAATACACCTATCTAGAATTGGGGTATTTTGGAAAATTTGTTGTTCATTAGTGGTCAGGGTTTTATTATTATGTAAGGATTTCTTTATTTCTAATTGTTCTAAAGGGTCCAATCTTTTACCTTTATTTTCAGCATGTATCAATTGTAAACTTTTTGGGTCTATAAAATGGTTTTTCTCTATGCAATGAGTGGACATCCCTGTGCATTTAACATTTTTTATAATTGATGTATTATGTTCTTTAAGTCGTGTTTTAATGCTCCTACCACTTTGACCTATATAAACTGCATCACAATCAGAACAATTAATTTTATAGACCCCGGACCTATCTAATTTGTCTATTTTATCCTTATTATTAACAAGCATTCTACCTAAGTTTTGTTTATTCACACATATTGTCTTACAGCCTAAGTTATTTAATCTATTGGTAATTTAATTACTAAATTTAGATGTGTAATTTAAAAATTTGAAACGGTCATTTTTTGGCGCACTAATGCCATAAAATTCCCGTTTTAACAGTTTCCTTCTTTTCTTTTTTAATAGATTGTCAATTAGACTGTCTTTGTTACCGTTGTTTTTTGCTATTTGTTTAATAGTACTGAGTTCTTTGTCGAAATTTTATTTATTTAATGGAAATGTGACTAACCTATGAATGAGACTGTGGAACGGAGTTAATTTAGTTTGCCAAGATTGTTTAGAATTGAAATGAATAACCGTGTCAGTGGTGGTTGGTTTTCTATAAATATCAAATTCCAACTTGTTTTCGATCTTTTTAGTTTTGATATCTAGGAAGTTAATCGCATTTTCAACACCTTTTTCCATGGTAAATTGGAGGTTGATATTTATAGAATTTAGGAATTGAAGAAATTGCTCTAAATTTCTGTCCGTACCAGTCCAAATGCAAAAAACATCGTCTACGTATCTTTTCCAGTAAAATATTTTTTTGATAATGGGGTTAAATATTATTTTCTCAAAATTAGCCATAAATATTTCTGAAAACAAAGGAGAGATTGGGAAACCCATGGGAAGTCCGTCTTTCTGTTGATATATTGAATTATTAAATTGAAAATAATTTTGTTCAATGCAGACTTTTAAAGAATTTTTTATTTCAGTTTTTATATGTTGTTCTAATTTTGATTTGTTAATTAGTTCGTTTAATATTGAGTTAAGCTCTTTTATTGGGATTGATGTAAAAAGGCGTTTGACATCAAAGGAAACTAGTTTTGAATTATTTGGGAGTGTTAAGTGTTTAGTGTCATCAATGAACTGGAAGGAGTTTTTTACAGAATAAGGCGATTGAAAATTAATTAACTCTGGTAATATCTTCGTTAATTCCTTAGCTAGTTTATAGCAGGGAGCGTTAACATACGATACTACTGGTCTGACGGGGTTGTTTTCTTTGTGAATTTTAGGTAAGCCATATAGTAAGGGTGCCGATGGGTTCATGACTTTATATTTGTAAGCTTGATTCTGTGTGATGTGTGGGCTGTGTTTAAGTGTTTTTATTATATCTGATTGATATTTTCTGGTTGGGTCATGTTGTATTTTGGTAATATCTGTATTTTCTAACAATGTATTTTGAGTTTGTTCTGTGTTTGTTAAAATTGTGATAGTATTACCTTTGTCTGCTTTGCAAATAATTAAATCGTGTTGAGATAGTTTTAGTTTTATGTTTTTTATGGTTTTTATTTCATACTCTGTATTTAATTTTATTTTCGTACCCCCTATTAATATTTTAACAACTTTCTGTAACATTATCCTATACCTATCTCTTACCGTCTCTAAAATAATAATTAAATTCCAAATTTAACGATAACTTAAAAAAATGTTAAACACGAATAAATATACTGGTATTTAAGAAAATAGTGTTAGGGATTAACACCAAATCTGTTTCCATAAACATTATGATTTATTACTTATCATTTAGCCTTAATTATTGCTGTTGCTAAGACATAGTTTGTATTGATAGCTTATTTTGTATTAACCCGTATTAAATAAATTGCTAGTGTACCTATCTAACCCGTTTTAGTATTTTATCAATTTCAGATTTGCTAGAACAGTGTTTGTATTGGTAGTACTCAATTCAATTAGCAGAACAGTCTTGTTGAATAATGACTACTTTTTATACAGTAATTTTGTTAAGAAATGAATTGCATCTTCTCAATGCGATGCATTTTGTTCTCAGTAAAGCACTTTCTCTATAATTAAGAAAGCAGAACAGCGTCCTCAAAAACTAATTGTATCTGTAAGAACCAATAAACCACAAGACGTTGATATGGGTTCGTAGCGATCGGCAATAGCCTCGCGCCGTATAGCCCGTATATTAGTTTTAACGTACTTGTTGCGCAGGTCACATCGTTGTTCGTAGTCTTCTAGCTGTCCTGTCTAAATTTGAATTTTATTGATCGTACCAATACCTGTTCTTATTTCGCACAACCCTTCATTAGTATTGGACCTTATAATTTATGGACACATTTTACCATCTCAGTAATTCGTGTTGCATTATAGATATTCATATGCAATATTAAACAACAAGAACAATATCACACTAGAAGGTATTTAAATTTTTGAGAACTACAGTACTGCTTTTTAGTGGTGAAATATGCTTTATTAACCGTAACAAGCAAATATAATTATGATTAATGTCAAGTTTCATTACAACTGCCAGTCGGAGCTAATACAGTATTTAAAACCTGATTACACCCTCAATAAAACTTGATTTATCACTGTGAGTATTCAGAGCAATATTGGCTATAAACCATTCTATGGTAGGATTAACTCCTATTTCCTATCGGCTAAATTACCGTAATATTATCACTACACAACGGTCTAGCAATTTTCGTTGTCTTACAGTAGAAAAGCGCGTTGCTGTCACATATTATAGTATTAAACACATACAAGGATATAAGGAGTACGTGCATTTTTATAAGGAATAGAAGGTTTTTTCTGAGTGTAACTTATGAACTAATACTAATCTGGTTTACGAATAAATACGAAGTTATACGCAACTTAGAGCTCTTAAAATTTTTATTTGCTTTGCTTTGTTACACATGTAACTTACAAGGACACAATTTACATTCTTAGTAAAACTTGAAAACTGCTTCATTCTGTATAATAAAAAAAATAATATGCATTTCTTGTAATTTTAGTAAAACTGTAAAATGATTGGATTGTTAATATTTACTTCTTTTAATTAAATATTGATCTTAACTGTGGTGCCATAGATCAATCTTTTGCATTTGAACGAACATAATTAACTAAAAATATGGAATATGAAAGTAATCAAGAAGAGAGTGTCAGAGATTAACACCAGTCGCCTCCTATTTCCTTGTACCCTTGTCATTTCTTACTCACTGCTCAGCTCCAAATTAATGTTACTGTCGGAAACGTGGGCGAAAGGCTGCTTCGGTAGTAATTTTAGTAGCTTTAAGCACTCCTAAATAGGTTTACGTGGTAAATGCATTATCGTGCTTTTAAATTATGTTTTAAAGCTGATTGGAAACATCGTGTAAGTCATTTGTTTCCGTTTTTTTTTAGGTTTAAACTTTTAAGTCCTGTTTGTGTTTGCGTTTTTAAAACGTTTAAATATAGAGTATGTATAAATACAGGACCTCTCTCCATTATCTGAACGTATATGGGTTTTTACCAAAAGGTGGCCATAACAATAAGATGGAACTTTCGGAGGCGGAATATAAAAATTGGGTTTTTAGCGAATTTGTCACGGGTCCATCTTTGCTTTTACATTTTATTAACTAAATTTGGGTTTTACGTCCTTCAGGTTGCGTTTATTCAGTATTTTTAACATTGAAAATGTTTATATTATCGCACGAGCATGTATAGTATGGGTACACAATTCGAAATTATTGCGGTGAACATTTTTCCCTGACGCCACACAAACGGAACTACGCGCGCGATGCTATGTCGGCGAAGGAGGGAGAATGTACAACGGATGATGCGAGTCCCGCCTAGACCAACTGGAGAGGTACAGCCACGAAATCAAAAATAGATTTGTTTGTTTGACTGACAGTATTTTTATTGTAACTGTTATAATGGTGAAGTTTGTTAAAAGTAGCTATAGTGTAAATGTTTAAGTTTTTCGCCTAGTTAAGGATTTATTTACTCTTATACACTTTGTCAGAAAAGTATGAAATATTGCAATAAATATGTTTCAAACCGCTTATATTTTGTCGTCAAAATTTTGTCCACAAATATAGTTTTGAAAAACGAATAAGACAAAACTAAAGGGAGTCAAATACCATGATTAAATTTTGTATTTTAAATGGAATACCCCGTATATTTTTATGGATATATAATATAGATCTCTTTGAGAAAATTTCTGTGGTTTATGATTTAATGTGTTTATCTATCAAAATGCCAGAGATAATAATATATCAATTTGCAATTTAAAAAAGGAGCAAGTGCTTAATTTTGTAAATCATGGCTACTTTAAAATAAGTTGAATTATTCCCAAATTTCCATTTTTTAGGGTATATATGAATTCCGATAAAATGGAATTTTTTTACACATAATGACAAATCTGATTTTAATTTAAAAAGTAGTAAATTCTTCATGGAATTGAAATATCTCTGTCATTTTGATAGATAAATATCTACACAAACCCATACACTTAGTTGTTATATTAGGTAACACAGCAATTGTCTCAAATGGATCTATTAAACTCCATAAAGCAATACAGGAACATGATGCATGACCATTTAAAATAAAAAAAGGCATGTTTTTTTACCCGCCCTGTATACTTTCAAAAACGGAATTAATCTTGATTATTTTTTTTTTAATTATGGACGTAAGCGAATTTTTGGCGAAATAATACGAGCGGTTTGAAAGATATTTGAAATATTCCAGACTTTTTTTATTATTATATTAGGTACGTATTATAATTTATATTTAGGAGGTTATTTGTTCCTTTAAATATATTTGTTGTTGTTGTACGACTGACAGTTATAACTTTGTATTTACTTTATAACATGGTTGGTAGGATACATTAAGTAAGTACGGAAACTTTAAGGAATTTATTTATGAGTGATTTTAAGACCAAAAGTTAATACCATTATAGATCCGCAAGAGCTCCGTTTTCGAGATACAACTTTTAAAAATTCCCTTTTTTATTATAATATTGAATGGTATCAGCTATTTCATTGAAACTTGCTACATACTAATGGATATTTAGGAGCTACATTTTGCAATTTTTGATTAGATTAGCCCTTTTCGAGAAAACTTACTTATTAGGTTTTTATGTACGCCTATGGACAAATTTTATGAGAAATCAACTAAAAAGAAAATACTTAGTTTCTAGCCAGTTTTAAGAAATATTTTAGTTTCATATGTTAAAATTGTTAATAAAATAATTTAAAAAAGAAACTAATGTTCTTTTATTCTGGAAATCAAACGGTTCCAGAAAGGATTTCATAAGTTATTAAATTTATTTTTATAAGATGCATCTGGTACTTTATTTTTGTTGAGATCTGAGCAATTTTGATTCACAATTAAATTTCTCCAGAGGCGTGCATGAAAATCTAATAAGGAAATGCTCTTGAAAAAGATACGCCCAATCAAAAATTATCAAGAGACACTTTTTATGCCTGGCTTACTAGATAATGCTTTAAAAGTTTAAAACAATCAGTGGCGTGCCATTTTTTGCTTGAAAGTCTTAATACCGTTACCCATATCTACGCTCGCGGTTGAATTAAAAATATATTAATACTTGCAAAATGTAGCCTCTAAATATCTATTTGTGTGTCACAAGCTTCAATGAAGTAGCTGTTACCATTCAATAATATTTTAGAAAAAAGTAAATATTTAAAAAAAGTTGAACACTCTGTATCTACAAAACGGAGCTCTTGCGGAACTATAATTATATGAACTTTTGGTCTTAGAATCGATCAAGGATTAATTCCTTAAAACTTACGAACTTAATTAATTAACACCCTGTATAATATCAGTGATAAATACCCTGATATACAGGATGTCCCATAACTTATGGGCCATAGAGTAACTGGAGATACTAGACATCAAACTAGATCAATTACGTCATTTAAGTTTTTTTAGAAATGTTACTCGTTCTAGATATACAGGGTGTTAAAAGTGAACGTTCGTTTTCGAAAAAAAAACCTAATTTGAAAACGTTTCGATTTATTAAATTTTGAAAGTTGGATTTATAAAAATTTGATCAACTAAATCTTACATTCAAATCTATATTCGGGCCAACCATTACTCGGACTGATTAAAACCTGGGATAAACTTACTTGTTCCTAGCCAGCCTTTTTTACGCGTGTTATAGTTTTATGTTAGAAATAATATTTTAGTTTTCTTTTGGCTGTTGTTCCGTTCTCAATTTTTATTTTTAGTTAAATCATAGTTAAATGCAAAAATATATGATGTGTTCATATTCATAAACTAGTATTTTTTACCTACATTTTACATTCCTATACAAGGTATTAATAGAACTTGATATTGTAATAGCAACTATCATTAAATAGAATAGAATTAAAATACAAATTTAAATGTTGATAACTTATTAAATTAAGTAATTTTAAATATTAAAATTATATCAAATTTTTTAAGTACAAAACAGATGAAATAGTTTAAAAATATAAATAAATATCCAAATTTGATATATTTATTTCCGGTATATGTAGGTATAGATATCGGATATTTCAATATTTATATAAACATGATATGTACCAACCCTGTTTTATACCCTCTATTTTACTATTTTTTATATTATAAATCAATAAAACTTTGATCAACTAAATATTACATTCAAATCTATGAGTTTTCGCAGATTTCAAATCTCACAATAATAGTCACAAGCGTTGCACTCTGCTTCGGCATTTTCAATGTCCTCCCCGGTTGCATCTTTGTAAAGGACCGTGAATTTTTCCCGTTACAAAGTACCATTTGACCGAGCATTTAACCGTTAAAATATGAATCGAATAAAATATTTTTAATAGATCACTTTTCACTAAATAGCTCCTTTTTAACACGCTTCACCTGTATGTTTGCTTGCCTGCTTGCTTGTTTGTTTGTTTGTCCGTAACCGACTTCGTTGAACCCGATTTTGACCCACTTTAAACGGTCAGATTTAATTTAAATTTGGTAGACTTATCAAGAACCGCTGACAATACAATAATCTACACGCGAAAAATTCTCCTGCCAAATTTCGACAGCTGTCAGGTATAAAACGAAGAAGCGATTTTGACGAAACAAATTATGGGGTCATATAGTATTCGAAGCGGAGACTTCGGGAAAAATAAGCAAAAAATTCGTCTGTCAAAATTTGACAGCTGTCAATATGTGAAATCGTTTAAAAAAAGTATATTAATGAAAAACTATAAGGTCGTATGTATATTGACGGTGAAAAGTTGAGAAAAATACGCAGAAACTTCTCTTGTTAAAATTTGACACGTGTCAATATGTCAAATCGTTTAAAAAAGAAGGATATTAAGGCCAGAGAACAGGCCCCGCCCCTATTGAAAATGGGTATAAAATAGCATGCAAAACAGGGGTACTTGCTGTTCAACATTTCTCTTAAACTATGGGTTTTACATACCTAAAATTTTGGTGAGGTGTCACAGAAGGTTGGTGGATTATCATGAAGTAAATCGCTTTTCGAAAAAAGGTATAAATAATAAAGAAATTACACTTGAAAAATCATGTTTTTGCTTTTCATGACCTCGACAAGAAAATCACTTATATACAGAAGTCCACATAAAAAACACAAATTTAATATACTTATTAATATTCACTACAACTTTCTGTTCCCCTAAAAACCTATTTTTTTGTTAAATGTTCGCACAATTTCGATAAATATAAAAAAAACTTGCTCAGAACCTGGTTTACTTTTAGGCAGTCAGCTGTTAGTAACTTTTAGGGATATTTGGTTTTCACCAATATAAAATCTACAGAAACCTACCATTTAATCGGTTTGAGGGGTCTCCGCTAGGTGTCGGCACCGCGAATGTCCCATTCTATTATTTCATTCATAAAAATCCGTTATGTCGGCTTTACACCATAATAACGCAATTACCTATATTGACCCAAGTCGATGTAACTGGAACATAGAATTGAACTTACGATAATTTAAAAGTTATGGCGTTTTTGTCGCTTTTAATCGGTAAAACGATGGTAGAACATGCATTTACCAGTAAGCTTGTTATCTCGGTTTTAGTTATGTGAAAATAAGCTAATTTATTTTTTTTTAAATAAAAAAATTAAAAGTATAGAGTAAAAGTGTACTTTAATATTTTATTTTACGATAATAATTACACTAGATATATTTTTTGTTATGTTATCTTCATACTTCTTTAATTATTATTCTCTCATCCATTTTGTTTTGCCTCTGTCAGTCGTATGAGTTTTTAAACCATCGGCATGTAGATATGTGTTTCTGTAACTGATCCTAGAAAAATATAGGCATGTTTTAAATATAGGTAAAAAATACGTATAGCCAATCACACATTGCTGCCCTTTAATATTTTAATAGTTTGTTGAGAATAAGTAAAACAAAATGTATAAAACATTGATTCATGTGTCAACCAAGTCATTAATTCTTGACAAAATATGTATAAACTTACAAGAAATACCTATGCTGTACAGGACGTGGGACAGAATTATAAAGTACTTTAAGACTTTTTTTTTCACTGGATACCTCCTCGAGAGCAAAGTAAATCATCACCATTTTCAGATAATTGGTGTAAATTTTACAGGCACAAACACTGTCATTATCAATTTTTCTGTATTTCTATTCTTTGAAAAATTCCTCAAATAGGTAATACCTATTTAAGCCAAAAAAACTATTCAAAATCCCGTTAGTTGATTTTATATGTAGTAAAAATCAAATAGCAGGACTCTGAATAACCTTTTCGAATCACGTTAAAATAAAATACTCTATATTATTGTTTGTCTAGCCTCGAAGAAAATTAAAAATAAAACTCGGACATGCAAATGACATTTTCATTAAAATATTAAAAGGAAATCACAATTAAGTACCATTTGAGTCTGTCTTAGAATTCCTCGTAATCTGCTGATCGAGTGCCTCGTTTACTGGTTTTTCATTCATTCTCTACTTGAAGCTTTCTCAGCAATGTGTGTATTTTCAATAAAAATATCTACTTCCATTGTCAGCCTGGAAAAGTGGAAAGGCCTGGGTAAAATAGCTAACCTAAAGGTGACAACAAAATCTTGTCTTCAAAATTCATTCTTTCACATCACATAACGAACAGCTGATCTAAAACAAAAATACCACAATGCAAAAACACTTCAGATTGGGTTAAAATAAAATTATTTCCACTTGAGTTTAGCAGAGAATCGACAAGGTTTAAAAGATCAAAAATATAGATCGTATAATATACATAGTAAGCAAGAATCAGCAAGATTTAAATTAGTATCGTAGGGTTTAGTAATTAAAATATGCGTGGGTATTTATACATTTACCAAAACTTAGGAAAAAATAATCAAACAAGTGTTGGCACATTTTGGTTAATAATGAGTTATAAGTATGGGATGACTTGTATAATCATAAAAATAATTAATCAAATTTAACAAACTTACCTTTAGCAGAACAAAATGTAAAAAGGCTCGTGTTCATAAACAATATTAGTAGAAAAGATAAATAAACTCTTTGATAAAGTCTGTCAGCCATTATCACAGGCCCTTCGTAGCCTATATTTGTCTCCGTCTGCATTAAATTACCTTCGCTACATATAAAGAGAGACATATATAGCTCGAACGAAGATAGCTCTCCTTGCTTAGTAAAGACATTCAGTTTTTACAAATAACGACGTAGGAGTTATATTAGGTCATACATGATGGGGACGGTAAACGTAGGGCGCCTACTAGGGGCAGAAGTCTGGCTCTGACGTCACAACATGTGCTTCCATTCCGCCAATCTTATTTTCACCTTGTCACTGTTTACAAAAAAAATACATCCAATAAAACTTTTTACCAAATAGCGTAAAAGGAATTCTAGAAGAAGTAAAATTTAAATTTTACCCTACAAAGTGCAATGTTGCCAGAATGTTCTGCAGTGGCAGTTTATACTTTCAGGGTTTATTTCTGCGATTATTTTTTAAAATATGGTTAATAAGTACCTACCTAATTTCGCAAGTATGGATGGAAAAAATCCTTATTTTAAACAATATTCAGGACTTATTATTTTATCATTTAGTCAGTTACCTACATAAATTGTATATTTACAAAAAATACAAGTACGCGCTTTAGGTAAGTGAATGGGGAATCAAATCAAAAAAATAGTATTTAATTAGTTACACAATAAATAATTGCAGGCAATTTCAGAGATTTTAAAACAGTGGTATTATTGTTTGTTTGAAGGTTGTAGACAATGATGTATCTTGAGTAATAGATGTGTTTTGGACTTCCATTGCCTTTAGTTTTTCATATCACAACCACAACGTTTCAACTGGAGATACTTACCAGTTGAAAGTTGAAACGTTTTTGATATGAAAAACTAAAGGCAATGGAAGTCCAAAACACATCTATATTACTCAAGTGGTATTTTATTATTATTATTATTACGCAAATATGAGAATATTTATTTAAAACGGCAACATTGCACTGCTTTTGGAGACAGAAAAATAGCAAAATACCTATAAAATAAAAGTCCATCAAAAATTATTTTAAATTGGCATTCTATTTTAGGACTACAATTCTCCGAAATCTTGAACTGACTGCGATTCCAATAGACCAGTAAATTACAGTATATTAAAAAGTGACCATCGGCGAGTAAAGAATAATTTGTCAACTAGCTGTTGCATTGTGTTCATAAAAAGCGCTATGTTGCCATTATAAATTACGTTCGCTGCTCGGTACAGCGCCATGTTTATACAAACAGCTGATTAAATTCATAATAAGCGCAAGGTTTGGCAACATCCTAGCTTTGTAAGGAAAATCACACAACACTGATATTATTGGAGAAGTGGCCTTAAATGAGATCATAGAATTTTACTATCTTTTACAACTCCATTCAAAATTTTAGGCAAGTAAAAATATATTGCAAATCGGAACGGTGGCGCCGTCTTATTAGGTTTTATGAAAGTATTTTGTGATGACGTCTGTGATCACATGATGTGTGGTGAAAAGCACGTGGATAATGTTCCCTTAAGAAAAGACTATAAGGTCATACGAGTATATTATATTGACGGTGGAAAGTTGAAAAGAATACGCAAAAAATTCTCTTGTCAAAATTTGACACCTGCCAATAGGTCAGAATTTTTAAAAATTTTCAAATATCCTTCTTTTCTTATAATTCGGCATAAACGATCGGGTTTGTTCGGGTTTGTAAGTATGTTTGTTTGTAACCGACTTCTTTGAACCCGATTTTGACCCACTTTAAACTGTCAAATTTAATTTAAATTTTGTAGACTTATTTCTTAACAATAATTCAAACTAAAAAATGAAAAAGAAATATAGTTTAAAAAAACTAAAAAACACGCTTTAATAATTAATTAATTAATCAGACTAAAAACCGGAAATCAAATAGGTAGGTATAGTTTAAAATAATTCTTGAAATTCTTAATATAGGCAGAAAATAATAATGAACGATAAACATTAGTTTTATTGTGAAAAAAGCGAGGGGTGCTTGATATACGAAAAATATAGCACAAAGCGCCCCACGCTTTTTTCACAATAATACTAATGTTTATCGTTCATTATTATTTTCTGCCTATATTAAGAATTTCAAGAATTATTTTAAACTATATTTATTTTCCGCTTTTTAGTCTGATTAATTACACAGACCTGCATTTTTTAACACTTTGAAAGTTGATTTAAAAATTTTAACAACTGTTTTCTAGTAATTTGGTAGCGCTGATTTCAAATCTGATTTCAGTTTTTTTATATCACGTAAGGTTATTTTTCAAACCGGTAAAATCCAAAAATATAGAAAAAACACGATTTATTTCATTTATAAGCTAGTTTTTGAATCTATTAAGGAAAAAAATACAAAAATATACAAAATATACACATATAAACTATTATAAATGGTTATTTATTCGTTACGCTTTTTCAAAAAACGTTTTCTTTTTTCAGAAAAGCTTCTTTTGGTTGTTTTTCTGTTCCAACAGAAATCGGCCATCATTTTTGTGTCCCAGCGCCCCTGGTATCTTTTTTCCATCTCTTTAATATATTGATGAAATCCTTCACCTTGCTCTTCACCCACGTCCCCAAGATTTTCCGGGAATTAGTCCAAATGGGAATGTAAAAAGTGAATTTTTATGCTCATATTCTGAAATTCCTGAAATTTTCCAGCATATTTTCAACATAGTAGTAATTTATGTTCAACTTCTTTAAAAGCATTCCATGCATGTTTTTCCTTATCTTCCATTACCTTTTAAAATTCTGTATCTTTCATCAAGCTGCTAATCTGCGGCCCTACAAAGATTCCCTCCTTTAATTTTGCCTCTGACAGCCGGAAATGTTTTACACAAATATTTAAAACAATTTCCTTCTTTGTTTCATACGTCCAAGTTTCATGTGAAGTTGTGGGAGTAAAACAAATCTATATTCGGGCCAACCATTACTCAGACTGATTAAAACCTGGGATAAACTTACTTGTTCCTAGACAGCCTTTTTTACGCGTTTTATAGTTTTATGTTAGAAATAATATTTTAGTTTTCTTTTGGCTGTTGTTACGTTCTCAATTTTTATTTTTAGGTAAATCATAGTTAAATGCAAAAATATATGATGTGTTCATATTCATAAACTAGTATTTTTTACCTACATTTTACATTCCTATACAAGGTATTAATAGAACTTGATATTGTAATAGCAACTATCATTAAATAGAATAGAATTAAAATACAAATTTAAATGTTGATAACTTATTAAATTAAGTAATTTTGAATATTAAAATTATATCAAATTTTTTAAGTACAAAACTCCGGTATATGTAGGTATAGATATCGAATATTTGAATATTTATATAAACATGATATGTACCAACCCTGTTTTATACCCTCTATTTTACTATTTTTTATATTATAAATCAATAAAACTTTGATCAACTAAATATTACATTCAAATCTATGAGTTTTCGCAGATTTCAAATCTCACAATAATAGTCACAAGCGTTGCACTCTGCTTCGGCATTTTCAATGTCCTCCCTGGTTGCATCTTTGTAAAGGACCGTGAATTTTTCCCGTTACAAAGTACCATTTGACCGAGCATTTAACCGTTAAAATATGAATCGAATAAAATATTTTTAATAGATCACTTTTCACTAAATAGCTCCTTTTTAACACGCTTCACCTGTATGTTTGCTTGCCTGCTTGCTTGTTTGTTTGTTTGTCCGTAACCGACTTCGTTGAACCCGATTTTGACCCACTTTAAACGGTCAGATTTAATTTAAATTTGGTAGACTTATCAAGAACCGCTGACAATACAATAATCTACACGCGAAAAATTCTCCTGCCAAATTTCGACAGCTGTCAGGTATAAAACGAAGAAGCGATTTTGACGAAACAAATTATGGGGTCATATAGTATTCGAAGCGGAGACTTCGGGAAAAATAAGCAAAAAATTCGTCTGTCAAAATTTGACAGCTGTCAATATGTGAAATCGTTTAAAAAAATTATATTAATGAAAAACTATAAGGTCGTATGTATATTGACGGTGGAAAGTTGAGAAAAATACGCAGAAACTTCGCTTGTTAAAATTTGACACGTGTCAATATGTCAAATCGTTTAAAAAAGAAGGATATTAAGAAAAGACTATAAGGTCATACGAGTATATTATATTGACGGTGGAAAGTTGAAAAGAATACGCAAAAAATTCTCTTGTCAAAATTTGACACCTGTCAATATGTCAGAATTTTCAAAAATTTTCAAATATCCTTCTTTTCTTATAATTCGGCATAAACGATCGGGTTTGTTCGGGTTTGTAAGTATGTTTGTTTGTAACCGACTTCTTTGAACCCGATTTTGACCCACTTTAAACTGTCAAATTTAATTTAAATTTTGTAGACTTATTTCTTAACAATAATTCAAACTAAAAAATGAATAAGAAATATAGTTTAAAAAAACTAAAAAACACGCTTTAATAATTAATTAATTAATCAGACTAAAAAGCGGAAATCAAATAGGTATAGTTTAAAATAATTCTTGAAATTCTTAATATAGGCAGAAAATAATAATGAACGATAAACATAAGTTTTATTGTGAAAAAAGCGAGGGGTGCTCGATATACGAAAAATATTGCACAAAGCGCCCCACGCTGTTTTCACAATAATACTAATGTTTATCGTTCATTATTATTTTCTGCCTATATTAAGAATTTCAAGAATTATTTTAAACTATATTTATTTTCCGCTTTTTAGTCTGATTAATTACACAGGCCTGCATTTTTTAACACTTTGAAAGTTGATTTAAAAATTTTAACAACTGTTTTCTAGTAATTTGGTAGCGCTGATTTCAAATCTGATTTCAGTTTTTTTATATCACGTAAGGTTATTTTTCAAACCGGTAAAATCCCAAAATTTAGAAAAAACACGATTTATTTCATTTATAAGCTAGTTTTTGAATATATTAAGGAAAAAAATACAAAAATATACAAAATATACACATATAAACGATTATAAATGGTTATTTATTCGTTACGCTTCTTCAAAAAACGTTTTCTTTTTTCAGAAAAGCTTCTTTTGGTTGGTTTTCTGTTTCAGATACAGGAAGATCTCATCTCAATGTCCAACAGAAATCGGCCATCATTTTTGTGTCCCAGCGCCCCTGGTATCTTTTTTCCATCTCTTTAATATATAGATGAAATCCTTCACCTTGCTCTTCACCCACGTCCCCAAGATTTTCCGGGAATTAGTCCAAATGGGAATGTAAACAGTGAATTTTTATGCTCATATTCTGAAATTCCTGAAATTTTCTAGCATATTTTCAACGATCTCAACATAGTAGTAATTTATGTTCAACTTCTTTAAAAGCATTCCATGCATGTTTTTCCTTATCTTCCATTACCTTTTAAAATTCTGTATCTTTCATCAAGCTGCTAATCTGCGGCCCTACAAAGATTTCCTCCTTTAATTTTGCCTCTGACAGCCGGAAATGTTTTACACAAATATTTAAAACAATTTCCTTCTTTGTTTCATACGTCCAAGTTTTATGTGAAGTTGTGGAAGTAAAACTTTTTGAGGGTCAATAAGACTTTCGCGAATTACATATTTGTTTCCAGGTGTTAAAGTCTCTCTTTGTGACCAGTCTCTTTTTATCCAATGCTGTTCTCGATTCCTGCTAGCCCACTCGCACAGGAAACGTGGAAATTTAGTAAATCCAGACTGCTGACCTAAGAGAAGACCTAAAATTTTTAGATCTTCACACACTTCCCAGTTGTGATTTTCATATTGTATTCTTAAAAGTAATTCCTCTAAATTTTCATAGTTTTTCTTTAACTTAACTGTATGTACAAACCCGAACATTTTTCTAACGTTGCTTTTATTGCTGGGGATTTTTATCATTGCCTGAAAAGAACCGTGGCTGTGTTTAGGGAAACAGGTTCTATACAACACAAAAAAGGAAGACCATCTGTACGAACAGAAGAACTTGTTGCAAACGTTTGTAAAATAATGCAAAATACGCCAACAAATTGTATAAGACGCCTGTCCCAAGAAGTGGGAAGATCTTATGGAACATCGCAGGACTATTCTTAAGAAACAGCTAAATTTATTTCCTTATAAAGTGCAAGTATTCCAATAAATACAAGCCGCAGATTTTGAAAGACGCAGGAATTACTCTCAATGGTTTACCCAAAATTTATTGGAAAGAAATGATTTATTAGACCTGACATTTTTTTCGGATGAAGCCTGGTTCCACCTCTCCGGTTATGTGAATTCTCAGAATACACGCATGTGGAGTAGTGAAAATCCCTCAGACCAAGCACTGGTTCCCCATTTTTTCGTAAAGTCCACATTGCACCTTCAAAAAATTGGTGTCTGGTTAGCTGTCCTATTTTTTTCCATGACACAGTTACAGCACAGCGGCATAGAGACAATATTTTGAATACATTTGTGTAGCAATTACTTAACGACGAACTACGTTTTGGATAGTTTTAACAGGACGGTGCATCCGCCCATACAGCCGCCGAAACTATTAACTACTTACGCAATTTTTTCGACGACAGATTGATCAGTTTTCGATCAGACATTGAATTCCCACCTAGATCACGTTGTTTAACGGTTATGGATTACTTCGTTTTTCCTCATTTAAAGAACACTATTTTTAAAACACCAGTTGCAAATTTAGAACAATTACAAGAAAATATTATCCAAGAATGTGGTAACATTTCTCCATAGATGCTGGTCAACACTTTTGAAAATATGAAGAGACGTGTGAATTTATGCTTGGAGCATGGCGGTGGCCAATTTCAGCAATTTATGTAATTATTTTTTCTTTTTCTTTCTGTATATTCTTACTTTGTTAATTTTGTAAACAACAAAAATAAATTTGTATTTGTCTACTCATTTTATTATTCATAGTATGTCATAATGTGAATTTGACAAAATTTTAACCTAGATTAGGTTAGATATATCGTCCCCATATCATTATGATCTAAACCAAGCCTTACGTTTTTTAATCCAACCCCTTTTTGATGCAAATAATTTTTGCTCGCACGGTATTACATAAGTACCAAATTTTTATTTCTTGTCAAATGTTACGAAGTTAAAAGTACGAATGATACATGAGTGTAGATTTATTTCTCCTGAATTAATTAGAAATGTTTATAACGAGTTTTACTTGCGTTTAGGATATTGCCAAATAGTGAATGGACAACATTTTGAGCATTCATTAAAGAATAAGTATTAAGATAGATTGAAGGTTTTTTTTCAGTTAAATTTTTTTTTTGTTTGTTTAATATTTTTTAAATAACAAGGAAAAAAATTGTAAAAAAAAAAAAAACTATGGTTGTCATATAAAAAAATTATCGATATAGTTATGTCCCCAATTTATCAACACTTAAAATGTTAATACCCGTATCCAAGCATTCTTCAAAAAACAACGTACTGTGTTTACTGAATTTATTCACTCACACGGAATGGTCGGAATGTTATTTTTTTCTAATTTTGATTTTAAGTTGAAACTGAACAAATATCGCTGTCGCTGTGTAATTGGTGTCTTTTTAATAAGTAATAGAATCAACAAAAAAATCTAAACAATTTTAAAAATAAGCCAGGAAACGTAATCCTATGTTAATTATTATTTTATAAAAGGACTGCTCGCTCTCGCTAATGTCATTCGTCAGTCGGCTGGGACGTGGAGTATTTTTCACATTGTCGCTTTTTTCCTGACAGCGAACACCGTGTTCTTTTCAACGGCCGTCAGCCAACGCAACGTTAGAATTATGAATACTGCCACTGTCACATCAGATGACTATCGTCTAAAGCACGACACCCACATTCTCATGACACGGCCACGGTACGTTGCCAACTACTCTGATTTTACTTCAGTAAAAAGATTACGTCATTCTGACGTCATAACACTGCAACTTTTGATTAGTGGGATCAAGTTACCAAAAAATGTCACGAATATCATGAGAAACGTCAAGTTGACGTACGTCGTTGACGACGTACTCTTCTCTGTTCATGTTTTTATCCTCCTATAGTGTAAATAATAAATGCAGGGATAAAATAGTATATTAAAGTACACGTTTTATAAAGCATCATTTTATATCAGGCGTCCATGTTAAAAAACGAGCCGCTTGCGGCGAGTTTTATAACGGGACAAGTGCTTAAAACTGCTTTATATAACACGTACTTTATACTATTTTTTCTAATTTGTAGTTTTTTCAATAAAAAACACATATTTAAAAAGAAAATAAATCCTTCAAATTTTGTAAATTTTTATGTCTAAATGTTATGTTGGTAATACTATTTTTTATCATAGTAGAATATGGACAATAAAAATTATTTTGCGAACTGTCATTTTTTGATTTATTCACCCATTTTCACCACGAGATTCTAAAGTTATTTTAGCGATATATATGAGATTTGAAATTGGACGAAATACGTTGTGTGATCCTTATACATTTGGTACATATACAGAGCGTTCGGAAATTCGGGCGATTTTGCTACTTTTTTTCGAATTTCAAAAGACGTGATTTTAGGTCACGGCATTGCAATTTAGTATAGGGAAGATGGAAAATTTAAATATAGTTTTAGTTAAAATCGACATTGGAAGGTTAGTAGATTGAATTTTGGATAGGATTTGGCAGAAAATGATAGCTTGAAGCATCTACAAAAGCAAAATAGCTCTCCGTCAATAAAGTTATTATTTAATATGTGTTTTTTAATTAACTAAAACAATACATACAGATTTGTAGATCTAGGCAACCAAACATACATACGTGGGTTCGTGTAGTATTTTGCATATTTGGACTAAAAAATATTAGTTATCTAGAATGCTATGCTAAACGGTGAAAAAAAAACATGTCATGTAGGGCCAACCTTTAAATAATAAAATTCGGAGTTCGAAATAGATCTATTACGAACTCGCTAGCGCGTTCAAAATAGATCTGTTTCGAGACAAAATTAGAAAAATATATATCTATTATTACCATCTAATACAGAATTGGAGATCAAGCGACTATGCATCTGAAAAGATAGATACTAAAAAGTACTTAACTAATGAAGCTGCCCGAAATAGGAATGTAACAAAATACCTGGCACAGGTATTCAGTAACAGGTATGAGTGTGGAACAGTCAATAAAAGGTACAAGATTTGAAATTTACCTGTTATAACCTAGTATTTAAATTAACGAAAATTGGATTTAATTCTGGTATCTGTTACCGCTACCAACGTTAATAAAGCATTTAAACTAGTAAGAGTATTTACTTGTACCTACGTATCATTTGTACAATAGATTCCAGATCCAGGTATTTTTGTAGCAGGTATGAATTTGGAATAGGAACATCACATGCCTGTTACCAATAAAAATGGTTTTGTAACATAGCTAGCTCGAAAGTAAAAGTAACGGCACTGATATTAAAATTAACTACCCATAACAGGTGTCCATTTAAAAGATACGAAAGTTTACTTTACTACCGAAAACTAGTAAAATCTAAAGTAGAGAGTGACGCGTTTCGTCATATCATGGCTCATCAACGAGGCTAGGATCCGACGAAAGAAAGGAAACACAAAAGTTCAAACTTGACGGATTTTTAGCGATGACCTTCAAAATGATGCAGCGCTAAGCGCCATCTAGTGTCGATGTTGAACACTTCTAAAGCATACCCGCACCTACAACAAACTTAAATAACTAAGTAAAATATTGAGAGGAAATCCCATGTAATAAATATAAAAATAAATAAACATAAAACTTAGGTACCGTGCGATGCGAGCAAAAATTATTTGCATCAAAGGGGGATTGGATTAAAAAACGGAGGGTTTGGTTTAGATCACAATGATATGGGGACGATATAATAAACCAAATCTAGGTTAAAATTTTGTCAAATTCATATTATGACATGATATGCCAAACTAATGAGTAATAATAAGACAATACAAATTTATTTTTGTTGTTTACAAAATTAACAAAGTAAGAATATAAAGAAAGAAAAATAATTACATAAATTGCTGAAATTGGCCACCGCCATGCTCCAAGCATAAATTCACACGTCTCTTCATATTTTCGAAAGTGTTGACCAGCATCTCTGGAGAAATGTTACCACATTCTTGGATAATCCTTTCTTATAATTGTTCTAAATTTGCAACTGATGTTGTTTTAAAAATAGTGTTCTTTAAATGAGAAAAAACGAAGTAATCCATAACCGTTAAACAAACTGATCCAGGTGGGAATTCAATGTCTGATCGAAAACTGATCAATCTGTCGTCGAAAAAATTGCGTAAGTAGTTAATAGTTTCGGCGGCTGTATGGGCGATTGCATCGTTCTGTTGAAAATATCCAAAACGTAGTTCGTCGTCAAGTAATTGCTCCACAAATGGATTCAAAATATTGTCTCTATACCGCTGTGCTGTAACTGTGTCATGGAAAAAAATAGGACCAACAATTCTTCTTCGGGAAATAGCTAATCAGACACAGGTCTAATAAATCATTTATTTCCAATAAATTTTGGGTAAACTATTGAAAGTAATTTCTGCGTCTTTTAAAATCTGCGGCTTGTATTTCTTGGAATACTTGCACTTTTAAATTTAGCTGCTTCTTAAGAATAGTACTGCATGTTCTATAAGATCTTCCCACTTCTTGGGACAGGCGTCTTATACAATTTGTTTGCGTATTTTGCATTATTTCAAGAACGTTTGCAACAAGTTCTTCTGTTCTTACAGATGATCTTCCTGCTCCTTCTTTGTGTTGTATAGAACCTGTTTCCCTGAACACAGCCACGGTTCTTTTCAGGCAATGATAAAAACCCCCGGCAATAAAAGCAACGTTAGGAAAATGTTCGTGAAAATCGTCCATGCACAAACCCGGAATGTATTGACGCTCACCATTTACTCTAACCCCGTTTCGAAAATACGCTTCAACCATGAATGTTTTGTGCTGTTCCGTAAAGCCCATTGAGTGAATTGTTCAAAAAATTGGAAAAATTGACTGTCAAAGATGACGGAATAACTGATTGATTGTTAATTCAGGTCCTTAGATGCAAGGCCCTCTTTGATGTAAATAATTTTTGCTTGCACGGTATATGTGCACATAATATGCACAATTAGAGTAGAGTGAGGCAAAACGACGCACTTAAGGGTTAATTTGGTTATAAAAATAGCAAACCATAAAAAAATATTTTTATTTGCAAATAACTTAAAGGGTTATTCCATTTGCTATACAAAACAACATATTTTAGACTTAAATAAAGAATCCTTAACTAATAGAAAAATAAAAATACGACAAAATACAAAATTAGACTTTTGCCCCATATGTGGGGTAAAAGTCCGATTAATGTGGGGCAAATATCCGCATAAACTTTAAAGGCAGAGATCGCATTAAAAAAGTCCAACTTTTTCATATGACGTACAATCTTCGTGCCACTACTGTTTGCAGTCCTTGCACTTAATCCATTCTTCAATTGAAGGGTCTATATATTGTTCATTGCATCCTGGGCACATAATATGATTAGTTATTTTTTTTAAATTTTAACTTAAAACTGCATATTCATATGCAATTTTTCTTAGTATTTTAAAAGTAATGCCGTAAATACATTTAAAACTTTTTAAACTTTTAACACCGTGTCCTGATTTGAATTGCTTTCGTGAAGTAGAATTATCTGTTCCTAGCTCTTTTGCAATCCTTTTTTATAAAATAAATGCACTTATACTACTATTATTCTTCTTTTTGCTGCTTGTAACATTTCTTCCGTGCATGCTTTTCTATCTGTTTTCCTTTGATATGTCCTAAAATAAATAAGCATTGAAATATATTTATAATTTATTCTGATGGGGTAAAAGTCCGCATTACGGAATTTTGCCCCATCCTGAATTCGGACTTTTGCTCCATAGGTATCGTAATTTTAAAAATATTACCCACTGTTATATACCGCGATAATGGAAACACTACAAGATACATTTTAGAGACTTAACCTCTAACCTAAAAGTTGCCTATATACTATTCCGTCATTTAAGCTAAGGATTTTTTTCAATAACTTAGAGTTTAAAACAAGAAAATAAGATACTGTCTATAAAAAATGTAACTTACCTCATATTTTTAACAACAATTATCAAAACTTTGCATACATTTCGCAGCAACTTGGGCACATGAACGGCTAATAAAAACTGGTATACATGTTGCCAAATTTTGACACTGTGGGGTAAAATTCGTAGACAGGACTTTTGCCCCGTGCGGGTTTTTGCCCCACTCTACTCTACATACTGTTATGTAAGTTAAACACGCACGGGGTATCTTACACACATTACCGTCAGAAGCCAAGGATGTAGATAAGGGCGTATAGGGGGTCTCCCCTGTATCTACCCCCCGTTTTTTACAGCAGTAACATAACACTTGAAACATAGAGGTCGGACCTTTCTCTTTTAGAGGTCAATATTTTAGGAAGATAAACCCCTACGAAAATAATTCCCAGCATTTTCTTTTGGGCACTTTTACTAACGAAAATTTGCCCAAATGCTCTGTAATTACTAGTTGGTGAAATATAGCCGGCTGCCTTTCTTAGTTGTCCACCCGGTATATATTTTAGGTTTAATCACCATGCACTTAATATATAACAAGCCTCGAGATCTGGAAATAATAAATGTTTTTTAATTAAATAACTATGTATAATATTGTCCATCCATCGATCTTAATTGCCTTTATTGCAGTTTTTTTAATAGGTACAACTTGACAACGCGCAAAATTGTGACAGTCACGACTCAGATGTTGGTCATCATCAGATGCAGCGATCGGTTTGTTTTCGTAAATACGACCGTAATAAAATACGATTGCGACAAGATTCCTCGTGCCGTTTTGAAAAACGTCCTGTTTTTCGGAAACTTGTCACGAATCTGGTCAAAATCTATAAACAAAATGCGAGTAAATTTAAATAGGTAGACTTCGTAGAAATGGTATAGGTTGAAAGACGCTTTTATCAAGAGTACATAGTAAAGTACCAATTGCACCTGTGTCGTTTGAAAATATTTTCAGAGGAAGAAGGTAGTAGTAGTAGTAGTAGTAGTAACATGTTTTATTTAGCAGAAAGCTACAAATAAAAAATGTTTAATACATTTTTTTAACAACATTTTTATAGATTTATTTTTAATTTTAAAACGGAACCTTCTTTTAACAAAAACAGACAAAAAAATTAAACATTTTGCAAATTGTATCAAATACTACGTATAATTTTGTTTTTTAAATAAATGTAATTTTAAAGTTTTTTTAAATAGTTTTAATGATATTTGAGATTTAATAGAATTTTCCAAATTATTATATTCTATCAAACCTTTATAAAATATAGACTTATAAGCTAATGTTTTAGACACTCTATCCACAAAAAAATTAAGATTAGTTCTTGTTTTATAATTGATGACCATCATGGCAGTGGCGTAGCGTGGTTAAAGGGGCGGAGGGGGCGAAAGCTTCTAAGGGAAGGGCGTAGATTTTTTTTTAATGGTGGGTAAAAAAAAATGGCGAAAATTTTTTGGGTGCCACGCTCTTAAAATATAAAATACACAGATCCTCAAGAAAATCACAAAAAAATTGATCAAGTAAAAAAAAGTGCTTTGTTTTCATGGCTCACTATGAGTCCTGGGGGAAGGGGGGAAGGTAATTTCCCCCTTATCTACGCCCTTGTTCAAAGGGCGCCTCACTGCTAATGTATAATTTCGTTTATTTAGTAAATTTTGGCCTGAGAAATAAAGTTTTTGTTTCGTCATGTCTAAAATGGTCACATGAAAACAGAATATGAACACGACAAGGGGAATTTTGTTAAAACTCTATAAAATATTTTATAGAAATGTAGAATAGAATATTCTCATTGGCGACAATAACACAATTTTAAAAAGATAAAATTTAGTCTGTAGGTAGTGAATTAGAGATTTCAAGCAATTTTTAATTGTTAAAGCAAAATAACTGAAAAAATACAAATTATTGGTCGTGGCAAAAGATTTTTATTATAAATTAAATCAAGTAGTGAAAATAAAATAGAATCTCGAAATAGGTAACAGGTTTATTTTATCTGTTTCTTTACTCTAAAAGTTATAAACAAATAATAACCTAATTAAAACTCATAAAAATACTTTAAAAACAAAGAGAAAGAGAGCTTCACAAAATATAATATTTGCCAATATTCTTCTGATAGTGGTCATCATATAATATAAACAGAAAAAAGAACTAAATTATAATAATAGTAATAAATAATGAGGGTTTTGTTTTATAATTATCAATTATTGAACTGCGAAACTACTGGGAGAGTGAGAAGGGGGCGCCGTTTGGGAAAGGGCTCAAAGGGCGGGGGGAGGCGGTCGCCCCCCTGGCCCCCTGCACGCTACGCCACTGCATCATGGTCATGATTAAAAGAACAAAAATTTTTTAAACAATCAGGCAATAAATTATTTTTAATTTTATGTATATACCGGGTGTCAACGAGATTATTGTACATAGCACCACAGTGTTATGTTAAGAGATATTTTAATCAAATTTGGATTACTGCAATGTTTGAACGGGACCTTTATTTTTACCTAGAAACCAACTGGATTTCACTTCCGGTTTAACCGGAACTACGCCATTTATGTTTTTTTTAAATGACATCCTGTATATTATATTGCATAGTCAAATTTTCCTCAAAATTCTCTTTTCAACGACATACAACAAGTTGACATTTACTTTCAAAATGGCGGCGTAGGACTCATTTTACCAAAAACAAAATGGTGTCTATAAAACAACGTATGCAATTGATACGGAAAAAATAGTGATAAAATCTTTTAAATTGGTCCCTTTTGTAATTCTTTAAGCACTGACATTTAGATTTTCTTCTTTTGTTTTTAAAGGAAGGTATTTTTTTATTGTTTAAAAAAATCTTAACTTTAACCCTATTTTACAGTTTTTTTAAATGTTATCATATACTTTTTATTAATTAGTATGAAAGTCTAAAGTATCCTTAAGCACCTAGGGATATTTTCGAATATATTACTATTATATAATATATTACTAAAGTTTACTAAGTAAAACAAGATTACATTTTAAAATTCCCATGAAAATACCAAAATAAATAATTTACCTAAATAATAAAACTTTTTTAAGTATATATTTTATAAATGCGTTAAAGCAGCTTTATGTCAAAATATGTTTGACAAAGTTGCATAACATTTTACTGAAAATGAGAAAATTACAATTTAAAAACCATTTTATTATAACTGAATTTTACTTTACAGTATATATTCGGTAAATCTACTTAAAAGTCTTAATATGTTTTACACAATCGCATAATATATTTCTGAAAATGTTCTATTCCCGCGAATTGTATATTGCCGCGCCATGCAAGCTGCGACGACGCACATACGGGTATTTAGCCGATCTAGGCGGCCAAAAGTCTAATATTAAAATTTTAACGCAGGTAGAAACTAATGACCGATAAATAGGGCCAAGGGTTGTACGCTTATGATGTCACACTTCCCCCGCTTCCCACATAACCCAAGCGCTCTTACGACTAGTCTGAACTTGGTCGTTTATAAGAAGAGTATCATTTCTCGGTGTCTCTTGCGTAAGCGAACGTTTCATAGTGAATTTATTATTTTAAAGAAGCAGTTATACCTAATTAAAAGCCATGGATTGTGATCGTACAGATAAGTGTGTCTACTTTTCAAAGCTGTTTGTTTCAAATGCTATATTATTTGCTGCGATATTTGATTTGAACATGTGTAATTTTTTTTTTTATTTTTTTTTTATTTTTTACTTGTTAGCGTTTAAGTTGTATTTCCCAAAATTTCCCGGCAAATTTTTTTGGTAAAATAGGATACCCAGGGCTATTTCTTTTTTATATTTGCTCAAAAATTTGCGGAATGCTGCGATATTGCAAGATAGGGCATTTTTTGCTGCCTATGCGAAGGAAACTGCTGAGCTCTATATTCAACTCTACCCGTGGCATCCGATGACTCCTACTATGCATAAAATACTAGTTCATGGGTCCGAGATCACGCGCTGATTCCGAAAGGTATCGAGGCAATCTTGTAATATGGATGTTCTGAACAGGCTACTACTCAGTTCGGATCCATTTATAACAGGAATAAGACCGATACCTAAAAAGACTAGCAAACCATTCTTAAAAGAAACGATAGCCATGTTGCTTCCAGATGAACCTTATCTAGATACAACAGATTATGAAGAATCATCGGACGAGGAAGTTAGTGCCTCAACTTCGCATGAAGAATCATGGAAAACATCCTTATTATAAATTTTAAAATATATTAATAAGACTTATTGTTCATTTCCCATTTTTTTGATAAATAAAATTAAGTTTTTTCAATACAAGGTATTTTGTATTCATTATAAACCTATAAACAGTCTAATAGGCACCTTTGGAATTAAGTAAACTGGTAAAATAATTTTGGCCGCCTAGATAGGGTAAATACCCCTATGTGCGACGGCGCGCTGTAACTACAATAATAATTCGGCATTTTTATCTTTTGGCGTTCCAGTAGAAGACAGGCTTTTTCTTGTTCTTTTAATTAATTTGTGGTGGTGATCTAAACTTATTTTAATATTGGGAATATAAGGTAAGTCTACATACTTTTCTGCTAGTAAAAAAACTAAACTCATTTATATACTATATCTCGTCAATTCTTTGTGAAGGATATAATATGTAACCTGCGGCCTAATCCCGAGTTTATTCGAGATCATTTTAAGAATGTTTTTAGTTAACACTTCAAATCAAATTTTAATAAGATTTTTTTTCATTTTAGAGATGTCCCATTTCTTTGTTAACGTTAAAAGGGAACAAGTCAGCAATACGCTACGTTTTCTGAAGCACTAAAGGTACCATTTTCCTTGTATTTTAATATTTATATCAAATACCCACCGAGATGCTGCGTTACTCTGGAACTTATTCAAAGATATATTTTTAAAATACACCCAGATTCAGGAACCAAATCTAAGACTGTATCAGCCACAAAAAAAAGATTTTTTCGCTACTTAATAAAGTAAAGTAGCTTTTATATACCTACTGTTATGTAGTTGTTTAGCATTTGTTTAACATTTTGTTTTTTTTAATACTATGCTTATTTAGTATGAATAAAAACTATAGCTTAAGCTGTGGCTAACTTTTTATTTATCTCACTATATTTTATTTTAATATTTGTATTAAATCTTGTTTGTATATGACATACGATAATACGTATGTCACTGAAGAATAAAATATTTATTTTTAAATATATTATATTGTAGGTATATAATATGCAGACTTAATAAAAGTTACAACAAATCGCGTAGGTATAAAAAAAGCTTTATTGTTAGATGGTTGTTAAGTCTGCATTAAAAGTCCGGACTTTTGAAATAATAATATAAGTAAACATAATTAGTGATGTCACAGAAAATATAGCTTGCGTAGCTATATTTTCTGTGGTGATGTTCATACAATATATCTCTAATCAGTTCTGTAGTTTAGTTACTCGTTTAACTAAGTGTTAATATTGGTCTTAGATTTTTTTTTTTTATTGTTGTTAGTTAGGTCTGCATGTAATAAAAACAGTATTTCTTTTTTAATAAATAACTTAAATTTGATCAAACATCTGACGAATTTTTAAATTCTTTTTGCGGTAATGCAAAATTTCGTCAAATGTGTGAGCAACTTAAGGTTCGTTCCAAATTTTCTTTTTATAATTACACCTATAGAATATAGACCCCACTTTTCACAGTTAAATTGACCGTTATTATAAATTTAGTTGGCAAAATTATTATTAAACTCAACTGTCTGTAATCACAATTTAAATTTATGTTACTTGACGAAATAAATTTTATTTGTGATTATAGCTTTTAACTCTATATAGCAAGGTTTAATTTTGTTTCACAAAATTGATTAATTACTGTAAATTTACATTGTTTATTACTGAATAGTACAGAATAAAATTAAGTAATAGATTACATAAAGAATCCAGCATATATAAAGTAATTCTCATAAGTAATCTAACTAAAATTCATGATTATATGACTAAATTTACAGTTATTAAATATGGGAAATTCCTATACTTTTAAGGGATAAATAAAAATTACTGTATATATTTTGCGAGAGTTTACCTAATCTGTTTATAAAATTTACTGAATATATAACTCAAGAATGTCAACGGCTTTATATAATTTTACCTAAAATATAACTTAAAAATATCAATCTTTTAATAAGTAATTTTACGGAATCTTAATCGGAACAACGTCAAGAAAAGTTTTATGTAATTTTACGGAACATTACGTTGGCCTCTGTGTGACCAACGTAAAGTTACTGAAAATGACATAATAATTTTTTGTAGTGCTGAGATCGTACAATTCGTCCATAGGTTATAAAGTTCAATATGATGCGTTGTGTGAAATAAGAATCTTTTATTGCTTTATCTGTCATGCAAAGTTAAAAAAACGTAAATACATAGTAAAAATAAATTAATTGAAATAGGTATTGGTACGGTCAATAAAGTTCAAATTCAGACAGGACAGCTAGAAGACTCCGAACAACAATGTAACCTGCGCAACAAATACGTTGAAACTAATACTACGGCGCACGGCGATTGTCGATCGACGAACCCCCATCAACGTCTTACGGATTATAGGTTCTAACGGATACAATTCGTTTTTGAGGACGCTGTTCTGCTTTCTTAATTGTTGAGAAAGTGCTTTACTGGGAACAAAACGCTTCGCATTGAGATCGGATCTGTTAACAAAATTGCTGTATTAAAAGTAGTTCATTATTCAAGACTGTGCTGCTAAAGGAACTGATTACTATCACTAAAAATACTGCTCTAGTAAATCTGGAATTGATAAAACACATAAAGCTGGTTTGATACACATGCAATTTATTTACTATGGGTTAATAAAAAATAAACTATCAACACAAACTATTTCTTAGCAAACCTGTTGTATTAGATCGTCCTCAGTGCACCTGTAAAACGGATCCTGTCCAAATCCAGTAAATGCTGATCAAAAGCATTTATCATCACTTCACAAAACTGTTAATTGACATGATTTTACTGAATTGAATGCAGGCGATGGCTGTATTTTCCCTGGCAAGTTGTCGAACTGGAATAATAGGATTTTCTTGAAAAGCAAGTAAAACGTTGAATTGCGTATCTTCATCCATTACCCCAGGCTGCCTTATTGGTATGTCTCTGACGTGGCTCACTTCACGATAACGTCTTTCAATTTTGCTGATGGTGCCTTGGGAAATTGGTGGTATACCGAAGTGTGTTTCCTAAAATAAAGCTGCTTTTTCTGCTTGAGTATTCACTTCTTGTAAACTGAAAATAAAGTCACAATTGGAATGTAGCATCAAGTAAACCAACAACCTTATCAATAACATGTTTCGTTTTTTTTTAACAATCTGCGCTGGCAAAACCCAAATTGTAGTATCCATATTGTTGCTAAAATAGCCAGTTCTTTGTTCTGACTTTTTAAATTACCGAAATGTAAAAGTAAATAGTTGGTCGTATTCTCTTTTTTATTCCCTTTCCCAACGAGCGCGCCAACGGACAAAATAGCGAACGCGAGAATGCCGTTTTGTTCACCAGTTCATCAAAAAATTACGTAGTTATGAAGATAATTTATTTGTGTGTAGTGACGGCGGCATTAGCTATAAAAACAATAACGAAAACGACAAAGTGAGCGAAGGAATGGCCTTTGAAGAGAACTGAAACTGGACCCGGGAAATTGGTAAAATTCTTTGCGAATAAATTACGAAGTCTATTGTACTCTTTTAAAATTAGTAACCCCTCTTATTATCAAACAAGACACGCAATTAAGACAAGTTATTACACCACATCAGTAACTTGCAACAACCTTAAGATTCCTTGCTACAAGCAGAAGTTAAAAAGATTTAAAATTTTCTATTTTTATCCTACCTCAAGTTTTGGGTGACATTATTTGTAACAAAAAAAAAAGGATAATAGGTACATCCGATTTATATTTGAATTTTCAAATTTAAGCGTTAAACAATTTTTTTACCTGTGCGTTTTTCTTCGTAATAATGTTATTGAGATGTTTGCGTTTCGTGCTTCGAAGTTGATGGCCATTACTGAAAACGTCTACTTGCTACTGAGATACAGATAATGGAACAATATAAAGGATTTATTAACAAAATCGTTTGTCGTTGTTGTTGCTGTTGTTGTGAGTTGTTGTCATTTAATAAAAAAAAAATCTATAGAATATTTCTTGTTGGTTTGAGCGGTATGTTTTCTAATTATATAGTCCGCAGGAGTTTGACACAAAGAAAGATGATAAAAAATTGAAATTAAATTTCAGGTAAATTTTAGATATACCGGGTGTCCCCGATAAAAAATGCAGTCCACAAGGATCTCGTATAGCGTAGAAGATACAGAGATGCTTTAATTAGAAACAAGTTGCGCCCTACTAAATTCTGCAACGTTGTGTTTTCAAATTAAAAAATTCCGAATCTTTCCGAAAATTTGGGCAAAACCGAATTTTCCCGATATCGTGACCTCGTATGTAAAGAGCTGACTTTCTATTCCTGTTGCCATTTTTCCTCCTTTACAAGATGGTGTAATTAGATTTTCAATCCAACGTTTAGTTCTCTCACAACCACCATAAACTTTTTTTTTTCAATATTCGGAGAACTTTATTTTATTATTTTTAAATTATATTTTATACCTTATTCCGAATTCAACGACGTATCACAGCTAACATTAAGAATACGTTTTGCAATTAAAACTTAATCATCATCGAATTCATGTTATTTTTCAGTGTCCGTAAGTTAAGCTAATTTTCAGCTATCTGAACTGTAATTGTAGGCATTTATGCCAGGAACTTGTTCAAATAAATAATAAATACTTGCTAAATGCCAGATTAGGTCAATGCAATCGTTTAGGTTAAGTGCTAATTTCTTTGAAGCGAAAGTTTTGTGTTTTTGACGACTTGTCTATTGTAGTTTTTTTTTATATAAAAATTATCGAACATTATTTAAGATGGTTTCAGCAAGATGGAGCCTCTCCCCATAATTCTCGCTATTATATGGAATATTTAATGGAACGCTTTACCAATAACCCAAGTAGCAATTATAGACACAAATTGGACACAAATTCTTTGCTGAGAAACGTTTCGAAACATTTTCGATTAAAATTATTTAGATTGTGTGGCGACACATGTGTTTCGAAACTTTTGCGACACATTTTCGAATTTAGTTACTAGAAACGATTAAGAACTGTTAGTTTCGAAATACTTTCCAAACTACAGTGTCGATACATTTAGGAAACACACAAAAGAAAATTTTTCGAAACATTTTTATATAATATTATGAAATTGTGTTTAGACACATGTGCTCCCAAATTGTAGCGACACATTTTCGAATTAAGTGATTCAAAACAAATTGGTATTCTTCTGCTTTGAAATATTTACGAAACAGTGATATCCATTTAATTACGAAACTTGCGCAGAAAATAATTTTCGAAACTGCCAGAAACCTTTACACTACCGCACCCGGACAATTATTATAACCTCGATTATAACGATTATAACCTATAAATTGTACATTTTTCCTTTGTCTCGACAATTGAGTACATGTTTTAGATTATTATTTAGGAATAAGTTATAAGTAAGTTTTATTAAACGTTCAACAAAGTAAAAACCAATTTTGTAGGTTATATGTCACAGAAAGTGTAAAGTGGTAGTGTATACCGTGACGGTATACAGAAGTTTTATGCTTCTAAGCTTAACCTTTCTCTTGACGGGACTGTGCATTTTTTACTTTAGCGACGTTTGTTTCGCATGGTTTCGGTACAATATCAAAACATTCTTCGTGTTTCGACACATTTTCTATGAATTATAGCTACATGATTATCGAAACATTATAGAAACCAAATACTAGAAATTGTGTGTCGTTTCCATTTTAGACCAGAATAATTCTCGCTTTCTGGCGGCCATTTTGACAAATTCATTTTTATATTATTAAAATGGACTTTAATTAACTTCCTGCGTCATTTGAAATGTAAAAAAGTGGTTACATTGGTTCCATTTTGCTAGCTTAATCAATTGAAAGAAGAATTAAGTAAAATTTTAAAAATATTTAAGATTTTATTTTTTGACAAAGTATTTATTTTGTGTGTAAATGTCAATATACCGGGAGCGTCTTAAGAATATAAAGCTAAATTACTAAATTGCACGATAAAATTTATTTCGTCAAAGATTTTTGGATCTCCTCTGCAATAAACCATACGAAAAAAATGTATCACTTATAGAAAATACTCTGGTGACAAATTCATTATGGCGAAATTATGCTGTCATCATATTGTTTACTTTCTATTATTTTACAACCTGCAGAGAGATAGATATTATATATCTAATTATTTGTTTCAATAATGTTTCCATTTTGACAATTTACAATTCCAACACTCGGCGCCCTCTTTGTAAAATGAACTATCACTCGACACATTTATGGAAACATGTTCCAAACATTTCTGAAAAATTTTCGAAACATTTTCGATAAAAGTTTCGATTTTGCGTCGAAACAGCGAAAGTCACAGCCCGTACCAACCACTTGGAAACACGTGCTAATGCGCCATTTAAAATGTATACGTTTCGAAAATATTTCCATACATGTTGCCAACAATTTCCAATTTGTGTCGGAAACAGAAACAATAGTTTAGACACATTTACCGTAATGTGTCTAAAAATGCTACTTGGGAAATTAATTGCCACTAACGGCCCCATACGGTGGCCTGCGCGTTATCCCGGCGTTATAATCTTGGATTTTGTTTTTCTGGGGCTATCTTAAAAATGAGCTCTATTGGAAAACCTATGAAAATACTGACCAACTTTAAGCTGAAGTTCAAGCTGCCATTAGAAGAATAACTCCAAGAATGTTAGAGAATGTAATGGATGATATTGTACCGTGCGAGCAAAAATTATTTGCATCAAAGAGGGCCTTGCATTTAAAGACGTAATGCTTAACCGTAGAGCTTAATACCTGTTGGGTGTCAGTAACTACCTGAATTAACAATCAATCAGTTATTCCGTCATCTTTGACAGTCGTTACAAGTAATTTGATTCATCGCTAATTTTTCCAATTTCTTAAACAATTCACACAATGGGCTTTACGGAACAGCACAAAACATTCATGGTTAAAGCGTATTTTCGAAACGGGGTTAGAGTAAACGGTGAGTGGCAGTACAATCCGGGTTTGTGCATGGACGATTTTCACGAACATTTTCCTAACGTTGCTTTTATTGCTGGGAATGTTTATCATTGCCTGAAAAGAACCGTGGCTGTGTTTAGGGAAACAGGTTCTATACAACACAAAAAAGGAGCAGGAAGACCATCTGTAAGAACAGAAGAACTTGTTGCAAACGTTCGTGAAATAATGCCAAATATACGCCAACAAATTGTATAAGACGCCTGTCCCCAGAAATGGGAAGATCTTATGGAACATGCAGGACTATTCCTAAATTTATTTCCTTATAAAGTGCAAGTATTCCAAGAAATACAAGCCGCAGATTTTGAAAGACGCAGGAATTACTCTCAATGGTTTACCTAAAATTTATTGGAAAGAAATAATTTATTACACCTGATATTTTTTTCGGATGAAGCCTGGTTCCACCTCTCAGGTTATGTGAATTCTCAAAATACACGCATGTGGAGTAGTGAAAATCCCCATTTTGCACCCTCAATAAATTGGTGTCTAGTAAGCTGTTTCCCGAACCCGAAGAAGAATTCTTGGTCCTTTTTTTTTTCATGACACAGTTACAGCACATCGGTATAGAGACAATATTTTGAATCCATTTGTGGAGCAATTTTGTAAACATCAAAAATAAATTTGTATTTGTCTACTTATTTTATTACTCATTAGTTTGGCGCATCATGTCATAATATGAATTTGACAACATTTTAATCTAGATTTGGTTAGGTATATCGTCCCCATATCATTGTGATCTAAACCAAGCCCTACGTTTTTTAATCTAAGCCCTCTTTGATGCAAATAATTTTTGCTCGCACGGTACAAATAATTTGAGCCGCTATGTTACAAAAAAACAATTTTTTTCAATTCGTAACTATTTATAAAAATACTTAATTTTTTTCTATTTATGATATTATGAATGGTTATTCAAAGTATAGAATAGTTACATACATAGTTACATGCCCTACGCCATTTCAATAGAAATATCTCACGTTGATTTAGTGACACCAATTATAATAGGAGAAATAACAGACAGGAATTGTTACAGGGGGCAACCAGGGGTCGGGGGTTACAGGATCGTTCGCGACGTGCCTCGCCGGCAATATCCGCATTCTTGAGCCTGGAATCCCCGCGTTGACAGCTCGTGATATTGAGAAGGCCGGGCGGGCGTCTGATAACGACTGTGCTCCAGGAATGTCGTTAGCTTCCTAAAAATAACGTTTAGACAGCGTTATTTATTGCCCAGAAGAGGGATGTGAGTACAAGCAGGGTTTTTATCTATAGAAAGTTATGGCAAAAGTTTTTTGTGTTTCTTGTTAATTATTTGAATTTTTATTGGGGATAATAAGTATATAGGCACAGGGCCCTGCAATAGTGCGTCAGGCTTCCGTAGCTCCTATACGAATTATGTTAGGAACTTCTTTTTTATGACACAAAGATATTATACAGTGTGTGTATAAAGTCTGGAAACGGCTTAATAACATTACAATTTACTGGCCGATTTAAACCAAATTTGGTACAGTTGTGTAAGAGGATCTAACGCACCGAATGACGATATTGGCGTTGTTGCCAGCTTTTTAGTTTGTCTGGAATTCGAACGAATTTTATATTTTTAAGTAACAGTACGTCTTAGAGCAAAACGGCTTACATGTCCCTATCTTCAATTTTTATTATCTTCCCAAAAAAATCAACTTCCGGTTAAACCGGATGTAACTCGAAAGCAGGAAATATAGTTGTTCCGGTTTAACTGGAAGTTGATTTTTTTGGGAAGATAATAAAAATTGAAGATAGGGACATGTAAGCCGTTTTGCTCTAAGACGTACCGTTAGAAAGTTATAAGCTGTCAAATTTCAAAAATGTCACTTTTCGAGAGTCAATATCTCGGAAACTATGAAGTATAGACTAATAATGCATTTAATAAAAAATAATTATAATTTTATGTGAAATTTAAAAATGTAAAAATATACTGGATGTTATATTTAAAAACATAAAATTCGTTCGAATTCCAGACAAACTAAAAAGCTGGCAACAACGCCTATATCGTCATTCGGTGCGTTAGATCCTCTTACATAACTGTACCAAATTTGGTTTAAATCGGCCAGTAAATTGTGATGTTATTAAGCCGTTTCCAGACTTTATACACACACTGTATATAGATTGCAGTCCCCACGTAGATCAGTATGTCACACATATTATCGACTGTTGTATAGAAGCTAACTATTTTCCAGATCAATTTAAAATTTCTGTTGGTAAACCATTGCCCAAAATTAATATTCCTTTAACTTTTAATAATCTTCGAATCATAAGTATATTGCCGCTACTTTTCAAAATTTTTGAAAAAGTCTTGTATGGTCAATTATTTCAATACTGTGTCATTAACAAAATAATTCCGGATAGTCAATGTGACTTTAGAAAGGACTTTAATATGGCTGTCGTACTTGTTAAGATTACAGATGATATCATCATCATAATCAATTGATAAAAAATTAAATAGCGCTTTAGTTCATCTAGATTTTTCAAAAGCCTTTGATACCCTTAATCATTAACTTTTGCTGACAAAATTAAAATATTATGGCTTTGAAGAGTCATCCTCAAATCTTATTAGATCATACTTCAACAACAGGTGCCAACAAATTTTAAAATATAAACAATTATTCAGAACAAATTCAAATTTTGTCTGGTGTACTTCAAGGATCTATCCTAGAACCTCTTATATTTATTATTTATACCTCAGATATTTTAAAATCTTTAAAGCACTGTAAGGTTCAGGCATATGCAGATGATACATAAATTTACCTTCATTTCGATTGCCAAGACTATATAAACGCATCGAATTTGCTTAACGAAGATTTAAGCATGCTAAATCAACTCTCTCTGAATCATAATCTAAGGTTGAATCCATTAAAGTCATCCTTGATGCTTTTTGGGAATAAGAACAAAATTGGCCTTTTGAATGATAATATCAATATAGTTATCGATGGTGTTAGGCTCCCCGTTTAAAACAGCTAAAAATATGGGTATAATCCTGGATACTGAACTAAAGTTTAGGGAGTATGTCACAAAGCTAATTCAAAAGTCATATTATATTTAAGAGTATTATACAACAACCGTCATGTCCTAAATTTTAACTTTCGTAAAATGCTGTGTGAGAGTCTCGTTTTATCCAGCTTTAACTACTGTGATTTCATTTATGGGCCATGCCTTGATGCAGCAGATAGGAATAGGATACAAAGGGTACAGAATACATGCTCCCGCCTTATTTTTGAACTTCGAAAATTTGATGATATTTCTCATACGTTGAAAAATCTTAAGTGGCTAGTATAATGAACAACCGTAAAACTTTACATTTAGGGAATCTTTTGGTTAAATTTCTAAATAATCCGGCTCTGCCTCTTTCTTTAAAAACTAGGTTTGTATTTCGTGAAAATATACATTCACGTGACATGAGATTTCCTAATAGTTTGACGGTGCCTTAACATCAGAGTGCCATATTTCAGAGATCATTTACCTACAACTCTGTTAAATTATACAACTCCTTACCTAATGAAATGGTTTTCCTTGACAGTAACAAATTTAAATTGCAATATAAAAAATATCTACTCATTACTCAAAATGAACAACTTCGTTAATTATTCTTGTTAAATTACTATTTTTATCAATGTTTTGTAGGTCATTCTTCATATTATGTTTTGTCGTCTTCTCCATCAGGCAAGAATGTAGCGTACTTTTCTTTTTTCTAGAATTTTAACTATTTAAACCAATTTATTTCCTCTTTCTACGATATTTTTATATCTGTAAATTCATAATTTTTTATATATTTTTTTTTATTATTATTTTAGCAAGCAGTGTGGGGTTCAGTTGAATAGCGTTTGGGGCTAGACTGCGCCCCGCGCCTATTATTGTTAGTTTTTGTAATTATTTTCTTTGTTCATCCTAATAAAAGACGTTTATTATAATTCCGTCTAAATTCATTCGTATAAAACCGTCTAATAATATAAGGAAAAACAGAAATCGGCCGGCAGCGTGCAACAGTTTTTTTACAAAATTTAAAATTTATTACCTATAAGGTTCAGAAGCCAAAGTAACTGCGAATTAATAAATATTTTAAATCAAAAAAAAAAAACAGATATAATATTGAAAATGCATGCAGCAGTAATTATATTTTTTTAAGTTTGGACAGTTTGTATTCAACTCTCATAAATTAAAGTTACATTAAAAAATGCACAATGCACAAGCAAAAATGTTAATCAGCATTTGGTGAATATTTCTGTAAAATTAATAAAATCGCATATCTTAGTCATCAGCATTGGGATTATTTGCGATATTGCTTGTTCTCGCGTATATTTTTGTCTCGTCTTGCGAGGCTCTAGCAGACAAATATCTCGTCTCATCTCACAGAACATTAGACCACTTTCCGGAACAATGCGAGACGACTGCGAAATACTTACAACATTTGTTATTTATAAGGCGTTATAGAAGTTTTCATAGTTTTTTACAAGAATGTTATCTCGTATAAAATATCCTATATACAGATATTCTTATTAAAAGTTTCTACAATTCCTTACGGTCTCGGCACAATAAATCTTGTAAGCATTGGCTTACAAGGCAATAAATATCATATAACTTTCGTAATGTAGGTATACATACATCTTCAATATTCGTAAAGTAAATTAACACATACATTAAAATGCTTATAACTTTCTATAATTTCCTATTCTTTATTCAACCGTTTTTTAATACTATATGTGACATCAACGCGCTTTCCTATTATAAGACAACGAAAATTGCTAGACCGTTGTGTAGCGATAATATCACCGTAAGTTAGCCAATAGAAAATAAGAGTTAATACTACCATAGAATCGTTTATAGACATTATTGCTCTGAGTACTCACAGTAATTATCAAGTTCTATTGGGGGTTACCCCTAAAAATCAGTATCTACTGTAAAATTTAAATAGCTTTTAGCAAGGGCGTCGCCAGCCAGTGAGCTAGGGAGGGGCAGCATAGAAGAACTGAAGAAAACATTAAGATAGAAAAGTTTCAATTAAAAAAAAAATAGAAAACGAATAAATTATTTACATATACAAAATCAATTTAAACATAATCGTCTAGGGTTGCTAGCGAATTTGTTGGTTACTTTGTTTATAAAATCGTCCAAGTTCTTAAAAATGTGTTGCCTGTGTACACTCATCATGGCGAGGCCATTGAGGCGAGTTCCAGTCATCGTGCTCCTCAACCAGGTTTTGATTCTCCTCAAGCTACTGAATGACCTTTCAACTGTACAAGTGGTACAAGGTAAAGCAATAAGAATCCTCAAGGCCTTCTTTATCGCAGGAAAAAAATCGTCAGTTTCCTTAAGGACTTCCACAACACTAGTTTGGTCGATTCTGGTTTTTCCCCCATATTTTTTTCCAAAGTTCTATCTCATTCTTGATATCCAAAATACCGTAAAAGTTGTGAATTCCTCGCACGCTCCTTTAAGGTCTTCCAAAGATATGTTTTTCATTTGTGCAGGGTGTAGTTTTGTTAGGGCAAAGGATGGTCTATTTTCTTCAGAGAATCTTATTTCGAGTGAAATTATAATTGATTCCAAATAAGGAATTGTCATAGACCTCCGCCAGAATTCTGAATGGCTTTTTGCCGGGTGGTTGCTGCGGTGTTGTTGTCTTTCAACAGTACGGGGTATGAATTTCATATCTTCCGTCAGTCCAATTTTGTCCGCAATAGCAGTAGCATCTTTAATAATATCTTCTGTAACTTTTTCGGGATCGTTACGGTGGTCTTTGATCAGTTGTAAAATGCGACTAATATGCTGGGATGCCTGAACCGTGTCCAAGGATACTGATTGGAGCACGTTTACTGTGGGTTCTATAATACCGGAATATTTGGATATCAATACGAGGCTAAAAATAAATGAAGCCTTGGAAGCTGCCGCATGTAGCTGATACGCATGTTTCCTTGTCGCATTATTGCCATCTCGAGACAATGTTTCTAAAGCCTCCATTATAGCACAAAAATTCTCTTAAAAAACTCTGATGCTTTTGTGTTTTTCGTTCCACCTTGTTTCGCATAACCGGGAAATATTGGGTATTAATTTCCGTCTTATATCCGATTCTCGAAAAAATGTTATTATATCCTTGATGGTCCCAACGGTATTTCTGATGTCGATGTCGGGCAGGGCGTTCAGATCATTGATGATTGAGCTTATGTGACGAGCAATCTTCGCGAACCGATGCAGTGTTATATTGTTGATTCCCAGAAATTCTCGGTTATTGTTTCGATTAGCCGGGTGCGCGTAATTTTATTTTTAATTCCAGTAAGCCGTATTTTAGAACCTCTAGGGGGGGGGGGCAGCTGCCCCCCCTCTGGCGACGCCCTTGGCTTCTAGTGTGATATTGTTCTTGTCGTTTAACGTTGCATCATATGATTATTTATTATGCAACATGGTTGACTGAGATCGTAAAATTCGTCCATAGATTATAAAGTCCAATACTAATGATGTGTTGTGATAAATAAGATTTCGAAATTTTATAAGAAACAAAAGTTAATCAATAACAAATGATTACCGAAAAGAAGTTCGGAAGTCACTGACGCAAGTACTGAAAAATAGGGGAGGGGGTCAGCGGGTACTGGACCCCCTTTATTTTGAATATTTTACAATTGTTTTTTTTACTTTTTCTCAAACGATGTAAGTCCTTATGTTGAAGCAATGTACCAAATTTGAAATTAATATCTTATTAAATACTCGGATATTCGGATTTTTAATTTCAAACTTTGACTTTTGAATATTGAACATTAGGGTTAAAATGAAAAATGGCATTTATTTATTTATTTATTACAAATAGCATTGAATACCAAACTATAAGAAGGCCATATGAGCCGATTTCCTAAATCTGCTACGTCAAATTCATAGATGGCACAATGAGTTCACCAACGAGAAAGCGACTAACCTTCTCACTGCTAAATTAAACCATTGTTGCCGCCTATCTGTTTGACTTGCAGCATGAGTTTTTTAAATTTATTTTTATAGCTTATCGTAAAACTTGATTTCACATAAGTTTCTATACCTATCCTAGATTTAAGTTGCTCCTACCTATAGTATAGTCTAGACTTAAAAAGTCCCTATTTTTAATTGCTTTGTAGCTTATAATATTTTCAGCCTTCTGACGTCCCAACGTTAATTACATGAAAACATATTGACCGCCATGTATTCTATTTCTAACAGAATTAAATGAGGACTCTCACTATTCAATACCTACCTAGGCTACAACGTATACCTGTGTTGGGTAAAATATGAATGATGTGGGGTTTGTTTGTATAACTTGGTTTTAATTTTTAATTATTACTACTTTTCAAAATGGTTAAAATAAGTAGGTTTCACTTTCTTACTTAAGAAACATCCGGTTTGTTTGTATTAGTGTATTACGTATTTTGCTATTTTTCGACGAAATAAAACCTATTTTAGTTATACTTGCTGTCGCTTTTTATCTACTTTTATTTGTTTAACATTTAACACCTAATGCAACGGTAAAATCATTATGAAAGTAGGTCCAATTACCCCCGGAGTAATCAGCGTACATATTATTATCAAAAACATACATTCGTCTGGAATTGAGAACCTCCTATTTTATTGTCTGTTAAAAATGCTTGAATTCTTAAAAGTTCCAATAAAATACGATATGCGGCAACACGACGACATCACATCAGTGAATTTGAGACATCTGTTGCCGAGGCGCTGTATTATAACGACAGACAGGCGACAGATTTAAGGTTAGAGTTACGATCAACTCCACAATGGCGGCCAAACCAGCTCCAATACGTCAAAAAATAGGTTTTCAACTTTTCTTGGACATCCGTTATTCTTATATAGTTTGATATTCAATGCAAATAGGGATACAACAGACACTGAGCCCAATATAGCATCCACGTTGTGGTATTAGCTAGTGGGAATTAATAATATTAAAATTAAGTAAGTTCATTCATTAATTTATGTTAACATAAAAATTGTAAAAAAAATCACAGCAGTGATTTTACATATTTTTTAAATCTATTTATAGACATATCGAACATTTCCATGCCTAAAGACAGCCTACTACAGGCACGAGTCGCTCTACAGAGAGGAGAATTCTTTCCAGAATTAGTATTTCTAAGTGGAACATTAAAAGTATTATGAAACCTTAAGTCCCTTATGGGTACGTTAAATCTTAACTTTGATCTGAGTGTTGGTGAATCAACATGACAGTTCACCAATTTATAAATCATAATAACATCGGAAACCATCCGTCTTTCAGTAAGTGCCATTATTGAATATTTGTTCATAATAGGTTTATAATAATTGCTATTGACTATAGCTATGTCTGTTTTACGTGATAAGAACCTTAAAAATTTATTTTGAATACTTTCCAGCCTTCGCTGGTAAACCACGTACTGAGGCTTCCAAACAACTGATGCAAAATAAGTTTACTAAATATAAACGCGTAATACAAGTTTAGAACTGTTTGGGGATTATTTAAATTCAAACTATTTCTTATAATAAATCCTAAAAGTCGATTCCACTTATTGACAACCTGTTCGACATGAGAGCTAAATATTAACTTACTGTCCATTATAACCATAGACAATTTACCTTTAGATAAACAAACAATAATCACGAATGTGGCAGTTTTATGGCCTCGCGCATGTAAACAAAACTGGGAACTATTAGACATGCGCACTGCAACATTATCGTTTGACGAATGGGAAAATAGACAGGTCCGGGCTTTAAAATTTAAATTCTTGCTCATATGCCACCATAGAGGGTTTATTTTACCCCTATTTGGGCATAATACAATTATACAACGGCTGCAACTAGTACTAGTCATTGTTTATATTACAATCCGAGTCACTAAAAGCACAAACACAATTCACAAACTAAACTACACAAAAACCAGAAATCCATAAATATTAAACACCAGTCCCACAATCCACGATAGCCGATCCGATAGCTGAAAACTTTAGAAAACTACAATGAATCCGCAGAGAAGAGAAACCTTAAAACACAACAACAAAAATGGCGGCCGAGCCGGTTCTGGAGAGTATTCTTGAGCGCGTCGATTATTGTCGATAAAGTAGGACGGCCGATAACACGAGGTTTGTGCGCATGCACGAAGGTTCCCCGAATGAACACAGCTGACCGACGAGTCATGCGCTCGGACGTATTTTTTCACCCATAAAACGTAACTTTTGTTTGCGCAGGAGATAAGCTGTAGGTATCTAAAGGTAAATTGTCTATGATTATAACACCTAAATCACGTATTTTATTTACCGATTTAATATCACTATTATTAATAGTATAACGAAAATTATGAACATTTTTGTTTCTGGTAAATGTTATCGATACACATTTGTCTAGATTGAGAAATAAACTCTGACCTTCACAGAATCTTACCAAGGCATTAAGATCGTCCCCATTGCAATCCCCCGGTACCCTGATTATTCGAAAATTTTTTAGGTCATCTGCGTACATCAAAAATTTAGAGAATTTAAAGCATTGTTGAATGTTGTTAATGTATATAATAAAAAACAAAGGACCGAGGTGACTGCCCTGAGGTACACCAGACGGTATTTTAACGTGCTTAGAGTAAAAACCACCAATGGAAACCATCTGTCGTCTATTACTGAGATAGGACCAAATCCATCTCAGTAAACTGCCGTGCACACCGACATCAGCAAGGCGCTCAATCAGTATAGAATGACAAATTTTGTCAAACGCCTTACTAAAGTCCGTGTACACAACGTTGACCTGCTTCCGCATTATAAAAGTCATAATATTTTTGCTCAAGGAATATACGGTTAACGGATTTGGCTCCTTCTTCCGGACACAGTGGCGCAGCCAGAATGTTGTATTAGGGGGTTTTCAAAAAAAAAGAACAGGATTTAAAAATTTTAAAAAGCGCTATTTTTTTTTATTTGGTCGTTAATTTTAATACTGTAGGAAAATTTGTATGAATACAAATTCTGTATTTTTTAATACCTGTTTAAAGGCCGTTTAGACCAGGGTCGATAATTTTTGAAACCAAAAAAATAATAGTAGGATGAAACCCATTGGAAAAGGAAGAGAATATTACAAAAATGAAAGGAAAAATAATTTACGGGCAATCCGAGGTCGGGAAGTGGAAGGGGGTGAGTTTCTAAGGGTAGAAAACGATTTATCTCGATTTCCGGCAAAACTACAAGTCCTATGGAAAAACGTTAAATGGCAAAGTTGTAGGTAATAAAAAGATCTACAACTTTTGTATTTACACTTTTTTCACATAACCTCAAAATTTATGTGAAAAATTCAAATAACCAAGTTTTTGGTTTTTTATTTTTATCTTTTACAAGAAAAATATGATTTTCAATCGAAAATTCTCACGTCAAAATATCTGCTTTTTAAAACAAAAAGTCGGTGGGCTTTTTGTTCGTTGAAATCTTTACTTTCTGATGGTGTAAAAAAAATATACATTACTATGGTAAATGTTCTCAAAAAATGCAAAGAAACGAAAAAAACTCGAATCAGAATTTTTTTAAAAATTATTATGTACATTTTTGAGCTACCTATTTATTAAAATTTAAACTTTAATTACTCGAAAAATGTAACATTCCATGTTACGTTGATAAAAAAAATTACAAGTTCATAAAACATAAAGATCACAAAAAATATGCGAAAATAGTTGTTCTAAATATAATTAAAGGTAGGATTTAAAGGGGATTTCATCACATTTACCATAGTAATGTATATTTTTTTTACACCATCAGAAAGTAGAGATTTCAACGAACAAGAAGCCCACCGACTTTTTTAAAAAAGCAGATATTTTGACGTGAGAATTTTCGATTGAAAATTAAGGTGCTTTTTCGATATTAAGTTAAAATAAGGTGAAAAATAAATATTTTAAATCAAAAAAATTACAGTGTGTTTGGGACATAAAAAGGTAAGTTTTCACCAAATTTCGTGAAAAAAAAATTTTCTTTTAAAAGATAAAAATAAAAAACCAAAAACTTGGTTATTTGAATTTTTCACATAAATTTTGAGGTTATGTGAAAAAAGTTGAAGATCTTTTTATTACCTACAACTTTGCTAGTTAACGTTTTTCCATGACTTGTAGTTTTGCCGGAAATCGAGATAAATCGTTTTCTACCCTTAAAAACTCACGCCTTTCCACTTCCCGACCTCGGATCGCCCCTAAATTATTTTTCCTTTAATTTTTGTTATATTCTCTTCCTTTTCCAATGGGTTTCATCCTACTATTATTTATTTTTTTTCACTTTTTACCATTTTCAAAGGCTTCAGCCCTGGTCTAAACCGTAAAAAACCATCTTAGTCTAGGCGTCTGGGGGGTGGGGTTAACCCCTAAACCCCCCCCCCCCCCTCGCTGCGCCACTGTCCGGACACCCTGTATTGCAATAATGGATAAATACCAAAAGGGTTATCTTTTTTAATGCAAAACTGCTTTTATTTCTCTAAAAAGTCATTACAATTTTCCTGTAGATATCACGATATCCCTCTAAAAAACGTGAACAAAGATTTTCTTAATTAAAAAATTAAAATTCTCTTTTTCCACCATTAAATTCTTATCTTGGCATTCTCAATTAAATGACGCAGTTAGCCGGATTACTTTTCTACTTACTTCTCTGATGATAGCCATAAATTAATTAAGCTCATTTAAACAAAAGCCGTGTAGTAATTACAGTTACTTTTATGGGTGTATTAGAACGCTGCTTCTACAGCTTCCAGATATGCAAATTTGCTCAATATTTTCTATCCAGTTGGGTTATTGGAAATTACAAATTTTTGATAAAATTTAAATGATCAAACTAATAAATGAACTAGTTTCCCAAATATAATATTTTATACTCGTAGATAGTTTTTAAAATTGATTAGTATTAACTAAATTTTCTTATTATCATAAGAAAAACACTTCATTTATTTTCTGCCAATAATGCGGCAATAATAAATAACGCCTTTATCCCTTTATAGGGAGAAATATTTTTCACCTTTTTGTTTATTTTTAAAATGTCGGTTCTTTACATACAGGTGACAATTTAAAAACTTGAAATGGCCATATCTTAGGAACGAAAAACTCAAGAAAAAAACGCAAAAAACAGTTTCTATAAAACGTCGGGGGAACAAAAACAAGCGTATTATCCCACCCTTATCTGCAACCCCTTGGACAGGGTGAGATACACCCCTAAAATCTTAAATAGAAAGGGGGGTAGAGTGATACATCATTTTGAAGCTCTTGAAAAATGCTTTCCAATGGTACCATATAAAGCTACATTTCAGGAAATTATTCTCTGTTTATTTAGGAAAACAATAAATGAAAACACAATTTTGAAATTTTTTATTATTATTTAATTAAATGTTCAAAATGATTGCTACCAATATCCTGGCATATTAAGAGATATCTCTTAGGAATTCTAAACATTTTAAGCCTAGGTATTTTGTTTTGGTTTATTTGCTATGGTTTTTTTGTCGAAAAAAAAATTTGTTTATAAATATTCGCATTTTATTATCACAGAATTTACTTTAAAAGTAACTTGTACTAGTATTATTATTTTAAGAACAGTTGACTTTCGGTTCAGTTTAAACGAAAAGCAGCACTTCTTATCTTTAACAATGGTGTACAGCACGTGTAGAAATTATTTTCATTTATGGTTCCCAGGATCAATGTTTCTTAAGGACAGTTCAACGTTTTAACGAAAGGCATCCAGGTCAAAATGTAAGCCCGGAGTATGTTCGCCAACTAGTAGCCAAATTTGAAGAAACTGGTTCTGTCGCGAATAAAAAATTCTGGGGCAGTTTGCAATGAATTCAACTTTATCAACTCGTCAAGCAGCTGTAGCAACTGGATTATCTCGTGAATCAATAAGAAAGGTACTTAAATTTCATAAGTTTTATCCCTACAAACTGCACATACTGCAAGAACTTGGTGACGATGACCCGGACAGAATAATTCAGTTTTGTGAAATAATGACAGATAGAATTACGGCAGAACCTCGACTAGTTAAAAATATTTGCTTCAGTGATGAGTGTACCTTTTATTTAAATGGGCGTGTTAATAAGCAAAACTGTCGTTACTGGAATGACGAAAACCCCCACGTATTTAGAGAAGGGCATACCCAGTACTCCCAGAAAATTAATGTTTGGGCTGGTATATTGGGAGATGGTATTATCGGCCCAATATTTATACAAGGAAATTTAAATGGCGACAGGTATGCTGAAATGCTACAGAGGTCTATCGAACCACTAATAGTGCGAGAATTAGAAAATCAGAGGGACATACTCGGAAATTTATCCTTGGAAGAACGCTTACTACATTTCCAACAGGATGGAGCACCTCCGCATTATGTAGTTCCCGTTAGGCAGTGGTTGGATGATAATTATCCCAACCAGTGGATTGGAAGAAGAGGTCCTGTTGAATGGCCACCTAGATCCCCGGACCTAACACCTCTTGACTTCTTTTTGTGGGGTCACCTAAAATCTGTGGTTTTTAAAACGCAACCTGAGTCACAAGAGCAACTTTAGCATAGAATAGTTCAGGAATGCCGTGCTATATCCAAAGAAACATTTGCAAATGTACGTGAAGAATTTGAAAGTAGGCTTTATTATTGTCTTCAAAACAACGGAAATCATTTTGAAGATTTAATTAAATAATAATAAAAAATTTTGTTTTCATTTATTGTTTTCCTTAATAAACAGAGAATAACTTCCTGAAATGTAGCTTTCTATGGTACCATTGGAAAGCATTTTTCAAGAGCTGCAAAATGATGTATCACTCGACCCCCCTTTCTATTTAAGATTTTAGGGGTGTATCTCACCCTGTCCAAGGGGTTGCAGATAAGGGTGGGATAATACGCTTGTTTTTGTTCCCCCTTCGTTTTATAGAAACTGTTTTTTGCGTTTTTTTCTTCAGTTTTTCGTTCCTAAGATATGGCCATTTCAAGTTTTTAAATTGTCACCCTGTATATACAGTGTGTATCAACCAACGAAATAAGAATACAAAGGAAGTAGGAATTTGCATAAACCGCCTAACAAACTGGCCGACGGAAGTCGGCCATTTTGAGACACCACAATATGACTCCATGTTTGTTTTGGTGTTTGACCGTGGTTGACAGGTCGAGCTGTGATTTCTGATTTCTTTGCTGTTTTTGTGTTATTTTGCATTTTAATTAGTAATTAAAAGTAATTATAAGTTTACTAGAATTCGTTAAATATGGTTGTTAATATTTAACGAATTCTAGTAAACTTATAATTACTTTTGTGTGACAGTGGAGTATACTTTTAGGGCTGGACAGCGATTAAAACATTTTAATTAGTTGGTATTCTGGGTTAATTAATAAGCTATAAATATGGTTAGTTCTGCTGCTTGTGGGTGCTCCCAAACGCTAAGAAGTAAAAAACTGGGCATTACATTTTATCGGTAAGTTTATGTTTACATAAAACTTAACTTTTTTAATCTGTAGGGGAAAAAAATGTTATTTTAATTTAATGTCAAAATACACATAACCTCCGAACCTCGCATGTCATTCATGGGCGTTCGTCTTATAAAACCAGAAAAATATTATTTATTTATTAATCGACTGGGTTACCCCATTTCTACAGAAGAGCAAATTAAAAATACTTATTGGTTTTTAGTTTTCCAAATAATTACCTAAGAAAAAAGGCATGGTTGCAAATTGTAAACCGAAGTGATTGGGATCCTACACGAAATAGAGTTCTTTGCTTGGAGCATTTTTCTGAAGATTGCTTTGACAGAACTTCAAGATTGAAAGTTAGATTGGTCCCAACTGCAGTAGTGCCTACTTTTGAAGTAGCCAGGTTAAAAAATGTAAGTTTGGAAACTATTGTATCGGGTCATTACATAATATATTAGAAAATATGTAGGTAGGTAGGTACATAGGTACTTAAGAATATGAATATAAATAATTCTGCATTTTTTATGCTTCCGAGGAAGCTGCTTTGTTCATAAATTATGTATCGATAGAAGTTTTTAGATGTTTTATTGGTTTAATCTCTTTTTAAAATGTTTAACCCCATGCATAAAGAATGTAATAAAATATGGGAGTGTAGGTACGATAAACAAAGAAATTCATATTTAAATATTGAAGACAATGATGTTTCTAGAATGATGAAACGTTTTCCCAATATTCACCTGAGGACGACTGGAAATACCATTGATTAAAAAATAAATTTAAAGCAAGTCCCAAACCTTCTATCATTCAAAGAAATTCATATCAAAATATAAAAAAAAAATTTTACAAAGAGGTAGTATCACGTTATAGGTACTCTTGTGTAATTTGGTAAAGGTGCCAAACAGATAATTAAAAAACTTATATTTTTTGGCAGGTACAGGGACATTTTTTTAAGTGTCTCACCCGATAAGCGATTTTCCTACTGTTTAAAATAGAAAAACAATTACGTACTCCCTAATGGTTTTTTGCGAAGAAGCCAAATTTAATGTCAAAAATTATATAGATTCACAAATTTGACAGATAAGACGCCATATTGGATTTTTTTAAATGGCAACCCTACTTTATTATATGCCCAGTGCATTCCATTTTTTATTTACAGTTCAGAAATATATAGTTGTAAATATTTATTTTCAGTCGTTCCGGAGATACAAGGCTTCGAAGTTTTCGATTTTGTTTGGAAAGTCTAACTCCTTTAAAAAATAGATCGCTTGTGATTAGAAATTTAAGTTTTTTTACAGTTACATTATTGGTTGTGGCCGAGCTAACTATGCTATCGTCACATATGTCAGATATCAAGAAATGACAGACAAGACGCCATTTTGTTTTTTTTAAATGGCAACCATAATTAATAACTACACCAGTAGATGGCATTCCGCGGTCCGATATCAAAAATGTATAATTGTTGGTATCTATTTTCAACCGTTCCGGAGATACGGGGCTTCCTAAACATGCATCGTTCGATTATGCGTTTTAAGTGTCTCACCCCATTAAAAAATAGATCGCTTGGGATTAAAAATTTAAGTTCTTTTACAGTTACATTATTGGTTGTGGCCGAGCTAACTATGCTATCGTCACATATGTCAGATATCAAGAAATGACAGACAAGACGCCATTTTGTTTTTTTTAAATGGCAACCATAATTAATAACTACACCAGTAGATGGCATTCCGCGGTCCGATATCAAACATGTATAATTGTTGGTATATATTTTCAACCGTTCCGGAGATACGGGGCTTCCTAAACATGCATCGTTCGATTATGCGTTTTAAGTGTCTCACCCCTTTAAAAAATAGATCGCTTGAGATTAGAAATTTAAGTTTTTTTACAGTTACATTATTGGTTGTGGCCGAGCTAACTATGCTATCGTCACATATGTCAGATATCAAGAAATGACAGACAATACGCCATTTTGTTTTTTTTAAATGGCAACCATAATTAATAACTGCACCAGTAGATGGCATTCCGCAGTCCGATATCAAAAATGTATAATTGTTGGTATATATTTTTAACCGTTCCGGAGATACGGGGCTTCCTAAACATGCATCGTTCGATTATGCGTTTTAAGTGTCTCACCCCTTTAAAAAATAGATCGCTTGAGATTAGAAATTTAAGTTTTTTTATAGTTACATTATTGGTTGTGGCCGAGCTAACTATGCTATCGTCAAATATGTCAGATATCAAGAAATGACAGACAAGACGCCATTTTGTTTTTTTTAAATGGCAACCATAATTATTACCTACACCAGTAGATGGCATTCCGCGGTCCGATATCAAAAATGTATAATTGTTGGTATCCATTTTCAACCGTTCCGGAGATACGGGGCTTCCTAAACATGCATCGTTCGATTATGCGTTTTAAGTGTCTCACCCCTTTAAAAAATAGATCGCTTGAGATTAGAAATTTAAGTTTTTTTACAGTTACATTATTGGTTGTGGCCGAGCTAACTATGCTATCGTCAAATATGTCAGATATCAAGAAATGACAGACAAGACGCCATTTTGTTTTTTTTTTTAAATGGCAACCATAATTAATAACTACACCAGTAGATGGCATTCCGCGGTCCGATATCAAAAATGTATAATTGTTGATATCTATTTTTAACCGTTCCGGAGATACGGGGCTTCCTAAACATGCATCGTTCGATTATGCGTTTTAAGTGTCTCACCCCTTTAAAAAATAGATCGCTTGGGATTAGAAATTTAAGTTCTTTTACAGTTACATTATTGGTTGTGGCCGAGCTAACTATGCTATCGTCACATATGTCAGATATCAAGAAATGACAGACAAGACGCCATTTTGTTTTTTTTTAATGGCAACCATAATTAATAACTACACCAGTAGATGGCATTCCGCGGTCCGATATCAAAAATGTATAATTGTTGGTATATATTTTCAACCGTTCCGGAGATACGGGGCTTCCTAAACATGCATCGTTCGATTATGCGTTTTAAGTGTCTCACCCCTTTAAAAAATAGATCGCTTGAGATTAGAAATTTAAATTTTTTTACAGTTACATTATTGGTTGTGGCCGAGCTAACTATGCTATCGTCAAATATGTCAGATATCAAGAAATGACAGACAAGACGCCATTTTGTTTTTTTTTAAATGGCAACCATAATTATTACCTACACCAGTAGATGGCATTCCGCGGTCCGATATCAAAAATGTATAATTGTTGGTATATATTTTCAACCGTTCCGGAGATACGGGGCTTCCTAAACATGCATCGTTCGATTATGCGTTTTAAGTGTCTCACCCCTTTAAAAAATAGATCGCTTGAGATTAGAAATTTAAGTTTTTTTACAGTTACATTATCTGTTGGGGCCGAGCTAACTAAGCTATCGTCAAATATGTCAGATATCAAGAAATGACAGACAAGACGCCATTATTATTATTGGATTACAAGTTAAAATTATAATAATTTTTTTAAATCTATAATATACAGAGTGTTTCATTAAGGGTGGCTACCGGCCTTATCTCGGAAACTACTAGGCATAGAAATTTGGGGAAAAAATTATGATTAAAGCGGTTATGAAAAAATTTCGGAAATTATTTTTAAGTTCCTCATTTCGCCGCAAGGGGGCACAATTGAAACATCTTTTTTTTAATTTTAAAATTCTTTGAAAATTCCCATATTAAGGTATAACTCTGGTTACATCATTGGATAGCTGAGACAATTCTGCATCATTTTGTTTAAGGGCTCATTGGCGTACCGAAATTGCTAAGAGTGGGAGAAGCTATTGAATGTGCAATCATTAAAATCGCTTTAGCTTCTAAATGACTTATCCGATTTAACTAAATTTAAGCTTGATTGGAAGAAACAGGTAAGTAACTTCAAGTGCCGTATTTAACGGTACACGATAGTTTCTAATAAAATTGCTAGAGGGCGCAATTTGTGATAATAATTTTTTTTTAAATTTTACTCCGAAAATTCAAATCATACGGTATAATTATGACATCATAATCGGAAAGTAGATTAAATTTGCAAGAAAAAATGTGAAGACCGCAATTCAATATCTTTGTTTCAGAGTTATTGCCAAAACAATAATTTTTACCACTTTAATCGAAGAAATTATGGTTTTTATAGCTTCGTGGCCGAAGCATTCCACGACAAAAAAAAATATTTTTTTAGTTTATAATTCTGTACTTAATATGTGGTTTGTTACTTAACATTCCAATGGCCCAAAATTCTATTTAGAATTACCGACATAATCATGGAAAACTTCTAATTTAGGCATAATTCTAATATGTTTTCAAAAATAAATCTAGTTAGCCGTGAAACAAAATCGGCAGATTTGATTTTGATAGATGTTGACAAAAGTTTCTCCTTGATTCTTTTCGAATTACTTCTTACCTAATCAATGATTGAAGGAATTAATGAAGACAATATTATAAACGTCCTTGCTCACGTGGTAGCGAATCCGTATTTAAGCTCATGAGAAATATCCATAGACCTAGGGATAATTGTTACTTCAGTGTTCCGAATTATAAGGGATTTTAAGCTACATACTACATACCCATCAGGTAGTTTTACCCCAGGCCATATCGGAAACTGATTTTGATAAGCCGCTCGACTATTGTCATTGGCTAAGAGAGATGAGTAATGAAAATCCTCAATTTCTTTCCTGGATTTTATGGACTGATGGGGCCATTTTTATTAGCAGCGACAGGGTTCATTTACATAATATGCATTATTGGTCACAAACAAATCCTCATTGGATGCGAAAAGCGGATCACCAAAACAGGTGGATGGATAATCGTTTGGTGCGGAGTTTTTGGACACAGAATTATTATCGTACAGTTTATATTTTAACGACCATCTATATGGAGAATCTTACTTAAACTTTTTACAACGTGATTTGTCTATCATTTTACAAGATGTTCCCATTGACCTAAGAACATCCACGTGGTGTCAACATGATGGCTGCCCAGCACACTTTTCGCAAATTGTCCGTGATTTTTTACATGTTAGATACCCGAATCGCTGGATTGAAAAGGGTTTCTTATTTCCATGGTCACCTAGATCTCCGGGTTTAAGTATGTTACATTTTTACTTCTGGAGACAAATAAAAGATGTTGTTTATAATACTCGACTAACCACCTTAGACGCTAAAGTTGAAGCAACCATTTCTAGTTCTAGAAGAAAAATTAATAGTTGTATTTTGCAAAATAAAAGTAATTTTTAACATTTATAAAGTATTTCGATGGTTTCGGTGAAAAGTTTTCCATGATTATTTTAATGATGTTGTTATAACCCGTTGGACTTTAAACACGCTACACATTTTTTCTTTTATATTTTTTACTAATCTTACCTATAGACCCCTATGGAACTATAAAAACAATAATTTCTTCGATAGAAGATAGATGGTTTTGACAATAACTCTGAAACCAACAAAGATATCGAACAGCGGTCTCAACATTTTATCTTGCAAATTTATTCTACCATTCGATTTTGATGTCATAGTTTGACCGTATGATTTGAATTTTCTGAATAAAATCGAAGAAACTGTTATTATTACAAATTGCGCCCTCTAGTAATTTTATTAGAGACTATCGTGTACCGTTGGATACGACAATTAAAAGTGTTTACCTTTCTCTTCCAAACAAGCTTAAATTTAGCAAAATCGGATAAGTAATTTAGAAGCTACAGCGATTTTAATGATTGCACATTCAATAGCTTCCCCCACTCTTAGCAATTTCGGTACGCCAATGAGCCTTAAACCAAAATGATGCAGAATTGTCTAAGCTTTCCAATGATGTAACCAGAGTTATACCTTAATACGGAAATTTTCGGAGAAATTTAGAATAAAAAAAATAATTTTCAATTGTGCCCCCTTGCGGCGAAATGAGGAACTTAAAAATAATTTCCAAAATGTTCTCATAACCGCTTTAATCATAATTTTTTTCCCCAAGTTTCTATGCCTAGTAGTTTCTGAGATATGGACGGTGGCCACCCTTAATAAAACACCCTGTATAATTTATTTAAAAGCGACGCCGACGACTAGGTGAGTTGCTAATGCTAGATCTCGCCGTCTTTATATAATTCAATAATACTTAAACATGTAATCTTTGAATTATGAAATAAAAAGACATTTATTATTTTTATTATTATTATTATTATTACTTATTATTCTTTATTATTATATTATAAAAAATAATAATTTTAAATTGTGCTCGCATAGATTTCATTTTTACATTAAAATTGGGCCTTTTCCTTATAAAACGTGACCTTGTATATAGGTAGGGTATATTGTTTTAAAGAAATAATGTCAACAGGTTCACTTTTAAAACCGAAATATAATGTCAAAATATAAGAAAAAAATTAAACTAATTATTCAGTGTTCAAGAGTTGGCCGAAAAACTTGAGAGATATTGCAAACTTGAACATTAAACTCATGGTGTTTTTAAAAAGTTGGCTGTGATTTTTACAAAAAGACATTTATTTAATTTAGGTTGCTAGGAAATTTTTTATGTCTTTAATTTCTTGATATCTGACATATTTGAGGATAGCTTAGTTAGCTCGGCCACAACCAATAATGTAACTGTAAAAAAACTTAAATTTCTAATCTCAAGCGATCTATTTTTTAAAGGGGTGAGACACTTAAAACGCATAATCGAACGATGCATGTTTAGGAAGCCCCGTATCTCCGGAACGGTTGAAAATATATACCAACAATTATACATTTTTGATATCGGACCGCGGAATGCCATCTACTGGTGTAGTTATTAATTATGGTTGCCATTTAAAAAAAACAAAATGGCGTCTTGTCTGTCATTTCTTGATATCTGACATATTTGACGATAGCATAGTTAGCTCGGCCACAACCAATAATAAGTTCGTTCCAACCAGCCTAAAAATCATACAATGTACGATAACGCACATGCGTAGTAGGCGAAAAGCGTTCCAACCGGCACAGAACGATGTATCGGGCGATTAATTCTGCGTTCCAACCAAATTTGCGATCGTTCCTAAACCAGTTCCTGAACGGTCAAAACGATACCTGGCCAAGAGCAAGAACTGTTTGTACTGACTTGCGCATTAAGAGTGTGACAACTCGGTATAATAACTTAATCGTAAAATAAATATATTAGAAAATGGGATCACTTTACTTAAATTTATGGGAATGGCTTTTTAAAAACCAAAATATAATAAATTTTAAGAACTTTTTGTCTCCTAAATTAGTCGACTTTATTGCTTTAACCCAACTATATCATTCTAAAGATTTGGTACGTCAACGGTCAATAATATCGAGGCACAGTTCGGGCCTGAGAAATGTTTCCGGAGTAAAACCTTTTTCTTAAGAAAAATGATTCTAATAATATTTTAGAATTGAAAATGCATAATCAGAGTTGGTTTAAAATTAAATAAATAATTTTAAAGAAAATAATTTGAATCAGAGTTTATGGGTTTTAAGAATAAACTAAAAATTATTTAACAATGAGATAAATTATTTTGAAGAAAATAATTTAATTCTGCATTGTTAGTTTTAAATTTTGAATTTACATAAATCATTTTGATGAAAATAATTTCATTCTGAATAGTAAATTTTGGAAACAAATATTGAATTTTAATTAGATAAATTATTTTGAAGAGAATAATTTAAGTCTGAATTTTAAGTTTTGAATTTTTAAATTAAATAAATTATTTTGAAGAAAATAATTTAATTCTAAATTGTAAGTTTTGAAAATAAATATTAAAAATTATTTTAAAAATTAAATAAATTATTTTGAAGAAAATAATTTAATTCTGAATTGTAAGTTTTGAAAATGAATATTAAAAAATTAGTTTAAAAATTAAATAAATTATTTTGCAGAAAATAATTAAATTCTGAATTTTAAGTTTTGAAAATGAATATTAAAAATTATTTTAAAAATTAAATAAATTATTTTGAAGAAAATAATTTAATTCTGAATTGTAAGTTTTGAAAATGAATATTAAAAATTATTTTGAAGAAAATAATTAAATTCTGAATTTTAACAAAGTGGGAAATTTAAATTAAAAGTTCTTTCGAATTTAAATAAATTATTTTAACAAAAATAATTTAAGTTTTATAAATTTTGTAAATCATTCCGAATACAAAGAAATTATTTTTAAGGAAAATAATTTCAGTCTAAGTTTTTATTTTGGAAAATAAAATTTAAAAAAATTCAAATATCAAATATTTTGGAAAATATGGGGATCTTTGGGTTATATATACATTTAAAAATAATTTAGAAAAATAAATAAAATCTAATTTTGACTTTATAAATATTTAAAAAACTTACCAAGAGATTTTATTTTAATTGAGAAGTTTTAATTCTAAAAATCGCAATTCAACTAACAAAGCAAATATCGTGTGGAAGACATCCAAACTGGATGTCCACCGTTCCCACTCGTCTATTTCCTCTCGATTCATTGGTCGATTAACAAATAAGCAATAATCACCTTTCGGTATATCTAAATTAAGAACAATTACTCAGGTACTAAATAAAATATAGTTCAATCCGTTAGACGAGATTTGATTCTAATGGGAAATTCACGACAATTTTAATAATTTTAATATTTTCCTTGTTCAAGGAATAAACTATAGATCTCCTACCAATTTAACGGAAAAATTTGGGAAACGACGTAGGTAGTCGCGGAAGGTACTCGATTATCGATCTTAATAACTGATACATTGAGGCGTATTTTTCGATGCAGAATTTTGATGATTTCATACTTTTCAAGGGGGATTTCTTAAGAAAACACTGATGTCACCGTTTTCGATGGGGGATCTATGAGGGATCTATGGGGGAACGAGAGTCTATTTAAAGAAAAATTAATTAACCAAAGAGTGAGTTCGTCACAGTTATATCTAGTAATTCTGAAAATATTCGCGATCTTATAAAAAGTAAGGTTCTGATTTAGTAGTGTCGTTCTGAAACAGTACCGTCGGTCCGGGTTCGATTTTAGAAAATCTAAAAACAATATGCGCCCACAAAGTAAGTGCTGCGAAAATTAATGTAAATTATGGGTATATTATTTCAATAATTTAGACTTAGAAAAAGAACTTGTTAAATGCCGGTGGCTCCAATTTAATATTGAATATACCAAGTGTTTGTCAAAACGTGAAGAAAATGTGTTTTACTGACTTTTCTCATTTTTCGCAATAAATAAAATAATCTGCAACAAAGTGATTGCGAATAGAATCACGATGGCGTATATTACCTCTTTATCGCCTAGGGAAAAGGTGTGCGACTTTTCAGCTAGAACTTCTAGACTGCAGCGAAGCTCCTTTTTGTAAGGATGAAACTATAGGCAAGCTAATAGTAAACCAGATGTAAGTAATAAAATACAACGACAAATATTGCTCCCTTCGAGACTCATTGAACCCACAGTAGTTAGTACTTGTAACCTACCCGTTATCTCCGCCAACTTGATTTGCTCCCTTATCTGAAAGTTTGTAACGCGGTAGGCTTCACAAGAGTAACAGCTGTTTTCCATTCTTCTTTCTTTTAAACTCTGCCATAACCCTAATGTTTTGAGTTTTCGATTAATTTTGTTTAAATTTAAAATATTACTAAATTTGTGCATCATGACTGACGATGAAGGTGATCTTAGCGACTTATCTTCAATTGAATCAAGCGACGACGATTTGGAAGCAATAATGCTAAACCAACCCAGAAAGAAAAATGAAAATTATTTAGGTAAGTATTTTTTCAATGCCTTATTTAGCCTCCTAATTAAATATGATAATTGTTTATTTTAGAAGAGATTGTTCCGGAATATTCTGAGGAAGTATTTTTTGAACACTTCAGAGTATCAAGAGATGTAGCAGAAAATATAGGTCATAAATTTGAAGAAAGTCGCTACTTTCATGACCAACCTGGGCAATTTGGAAATATTTCTCCTTCATATCAAGTAAGAACTCGGTAAAACGGATAATTACCTAGATGCATTTTACAGTATTTATAATAATAAATATCCTTTATTTTTTTCAACAAAACGCAATCGATGTGGCAGTAGCCCTTATTTAGATTTTCTAAACATAAAAATGTACATTTTTAGGTTTGGAAAATTTAAATAAGGGCTATGTCTTTTGTTAGATTTTGTAGGCAATAAAGGATATTATATTAATGGCAGTTTTTTTTATATAATTCTTGTAATTTTAGGTACTCATTTATTTATGGTATATAGGACACCACAGTGCCAGTTTTCGGGATGTAGGGGACCGGTTCAATATAACCATAAGTTCAGTGAATAGAGTTATCAATCGACTTACCATATTTTTGAGTCATTTAGCACCAGAAGTTATAAAATGGCCCACCGAAGATGAGAAACGCATCACTGAGGAATTCTTTAGGGAAAAAGGATTTCCAAATATAATAGGAGTTATCGATGGAAGCCATATAAAAATTGACAAGCCTGAACACGATCCAGTTTCCTATTTTAACCGTAAACATTTTTATTCCATACAAGTAAGTAACATATTTACAAAATATTCAATCGAGTTTTTTCAACATTTTATTGTACAATAATTATTTGACATGAAAATATCTCTGGGCTAAACCATAATGTGGATATTGTATATTGAATGAATTGGTTTTAGGTGCAAGCTGTGTGTAATGAAAAGAAGAAAATAATAGATGTATTTATTGGATATCCGGGATCAGTACACGATAGTCGTGTATATAGGGTATCCCCTCTCAATAATGATTTAAGGAATAAATGTGGTAGATACTTTATATTAGGAGACAGTGGATATCCATTGCAAGATAATTTACTTATTCCATTTAAAGATATGGGTAACTTAAATCGAAGGCAACAAAACTATAATATGAAACTCGCATCGAATCGTTATGTTATTGAACACTGTTTTGGTATGTTAAAACAAAAATTTCGTCAAATGTACCATATCAAATTAAGAAAAATCAGGTTCATAGCTCACTTCATTAGGGCTGCCTGTGTTCTGCATAATATAGCAATTGATGACGATTTTCCACTTGATCTTGAACAGCCTCCACTCAATCCATTGCATATGCCTGGATTTCTTAATGAAGAAAATGATGATGAAGTGGAAGATGCAGGAGCTCGTGCTATTCGTGAAAGAGTAGCAAACACATTACCAATGTAGCACGTTTTTTTTTTAAATAAATATTTTTGTATTACTTCTTTGTTTTTGTTATGTCCATGTCTAAGTGGAGTAAATTAATGTATAATTCAATAAATAACAGTCTGACACCTATTCATCTCAAATAATTATCAGGGACTTGTTTTAAATTTATTGAATCCTCCGTTTTTCTCAGCTAAAAAGACCCATAGAAACTTGCATATTATTGTATTATTCCACATAAATATATATTTATACCCTCAAAATAATAGAACCATACATATTAATAAAGTTAAACACAGTTTTGTAATAGCACAACCCAATATGGCAAAATAACATTTATTGTAAATATGTACCTATACTACTTCCGTATAAATAAATACAAATAAATATTAATAAACTAAAGAACAACACATCTGTGTAGCAAGTATCCCAAAAAAATATTTAAATAACGTTTATTGTACATACCTGCTAATAATTATAATAAAAACAAATAACAAAATAACCCTAAACTAAAGTTGAACATATCTGTCTAATGGCACAACCAAATATTGCAAAAAAAAAACATTTAAATAATGTTTATTGTTATTACGTACTAATACCTAATTATAATAAATAACCTTAAACTAAAGTTCAACATATCTGTGTACTGGCACAACCAAATATTGCAAAAGAAAACATCTAAATAGCCGAGTAAATAGCACTGCATTCACAACTTTGCTTATTTTTTTCTTTTAAGAGGGCATTTCTTTCTTCGATAAGTATATTTCTCTTTTTAAATTGTTCTAATTTTTCATGCTCAATTTTTAACTTTTCATTATAATATTCTTTTCTATCTAATCGTAGTTTTTCAGCAGTGGTTGCTCTTCTTTTATTAACTCTTGGTCTAGGTTTTGCCTCTGGTTTTGCTATAATAATATTTTCTGCTTCGACAGTTTCCATATTAATGTTTTGTTCATTATTATTAATTATTTCTAGGTCAACTGTATTGGCAGTTAAAGTAATTTCTGGGTGAATATTTTTCTTGCCCTGAAAAATTTCTTCCATTTCATTTTGGTACTCGAAATATTTACGCCCTCTACCTACAACAAAGTAAGTTATATGATCAGCTGTATAGTCAGAGGAGCCTACGCCACTCCATATTCTGATATAATTATAAGTCCTAACTGAAAATGAATGTAATACCTACAAACAAATTTTTTTTTATGTTTCTTATTTAAACATTTTTAACTTAGTCCAACCAATTGTCCTTTTTCACCCTGTATATTATTAGTATTTATATTTACCAGTTTTACTTTGATCATCTACAAATTTCTTATAATTTCTTTCGAGCACCCTCCAACGATTGTTACAATTGTTTGGAGTTACAATTATATTTACTGTACACAACTCTGCTGCAATCTTTTCCCAAAGCATTTTAGTACTTTTAACGTCCCAAGTGCCCAGTTTTTTCTTATATTTTTCATAAAAGTCGATCAACATTCTCGTTTCGTTTTGACTCCACTTGAATTCGGGGGTTTTTAAACTTTTCTCCTGTGTTTTCAAAATGTTTTGACTTGATAACGGTACCAATACTCATCCAAACCTAAAATTTTAAAAATATGTTAATATCTTACTATTTAAACAACCTAAAGATATTCTTACCAGCAAACATGTTATTCCGTTCCATAATTTTGATTTTAAGTTTTAATTTTAAAATAAGAAACAATCAAACAAAAAGCAATTCGAAAGTAGGGTTATGATGATAATTAATTCGCCGCCTGACAGGTGATCAGCTGCGATTTTCACAGAAAATGGTCCCAAAAACGTTCCAACCTCGAGTCCCTTATGCATCGGCAACAAACTGTGCAAATTGACGCCTGCGCACTAAACCGATGCAAACAGTTCGCGAACCATTCCGAATCGATACAAAAAGCGCTAGTTGGAACAAACTTAGTGTAACTGTAAAAAAACTTAAATTTCTAATCTTAAGCGATCTATTTTTTAAAGGGGTGAGACACTTAAAAGGCATAATCGAACGATGCATGTTTGGGAAGCCCCGTATCTCCGGAACGGTTGAAAATAAATACCAACAATTATACATTTTTGATATCGGACCGCGGAATGCCATCTACTGGTGCAGTTATTAATTATGGTTGCCATTTAAAAAAAAAAAAAGGCGTCTTGTCTGTCATTTCTTGATATCTGACATATGTGACGATAGCATAGTTAGCTCGGCCACAACCAGTAATGTAACTGTAAAAAAACTTAAATTTCTAATCTCAAGCGATCTATTTTTTAAAGGGGTGAGACACTTAAAACGCATAATCGAACGATGCATGTTTAGGAAGCCCCGTATCTCCGGAACGGTTGAAAATATATACCAACAATTATACATTTTTGATATCGGACCGCGGAATGCCATCTACTGGTGCAGTTATTAATTATGGTTGCCATTTAAAAAAAACAAAATGGCGTCTTGCCTGTCATTTCTTGATATCTGACATATGTGACGATAGCATAGTTAGCTCGGCCACAACCAATAATGTAACTGTAAAAAAACTTAAATTTCTAATCTCAAGCGATCTATTTTTTAAAGGGGTTAGACTTTCCAAACAAAATCGAAAACTTCGAAGCCTTGTATCTCCGGAACGACTGAAAATAAATATTTACAACTATATATTTTTGAACTGTAAATAAAAAATGGAATGCACTGGGCATATAATAAAGTAGGGTTGCCATTTAAAAAAATCCAATATGGCGTCTTATCTGTCAAATTTGTGAATCTATATAATTTTTGACATTAAATTTGGCTTCTTCGCAAAAAACCATTAGGGAGTACGTAATTGTTTTTCTATTTTAACCAGTAGGAAAATCGCTAATCGGGTGAGACACTTAAAAAAATGTCCCTGTACGTTCCGATGCAATATCTTATAAGACACCATGTCAAAACCTGGCTGAAGATAATTATCCTACTGGGAATCTAACTGGAACACCTTCTGGTTACAACATATATTGGACATGGCTCTTCCAGGACATGGCTCTTCCAGGACATGGCTCTTCCAGGACATGGCTCTTTCAGGACATTTTACTATCCAACAACACACCTAAGATTTTAGTATCTTACTTTAATCTTATATGACAATCATTAATGGTTACGGTTTCCAGATTCTCCAAAGTGTATCAGTTAGTCTTAAACAAGGTGATAACGGTCTTTGATTTATTTAATATCAGTTTATCTTTAGGAAACCAATAATTATTTACCTCAATCATAAATTGTTAAATATGTTGCTCGAGAAGCTCAAGGTCTTTATATGCTAGGATTTATTATAAGAACTTGTAAATACTTTAAAAATGTTAACGCCATAATAACTTTATATAAATCCCTAGTAGTTACAACACTTTAGTCTGCATGCACTATTTGGGATCCTCAGTATGCCAATAAGATTGCTCTTTTAAAATCTATTCAGCGTCAATTTTTAAAATTTTTGTACTACAAGTCATTTTCCGTTTATCCGCCAAGAGGTACAGATCAAGGGCTTTTGTGTAATTATTTTCCTTTTTTAAGACTATTGCTTATAGAAGCAAAAATTATTTTCTTATATAAAATAATTAGAGACAAAATTGATAATAAAGAGTTCTTAGGACTGCTTCTGTTTAGAATAGGCTTAGTCAATACTAGATCCGCACATGTATTTTATATTCCTACACCGAGGACAAATCTATACAAAATCTCACCACTTATAAGACTGTGCTTTATTTTAATAAATATTGTGGAGACATTGACATAATATATAATTTAAACTATGAAAAATTAAAATTAAGGAATGAACTGCTTAGGCAAATGGTAATTGAATATTTATTATAGCTTAGGTATAAGCTTTTAGAAATGGGGTTTATGTATCTATAATTAACTTGTTAAGTTGTTGATACTATAAATAAATAAAGTGTTTGTATTATCTGCATAGATTGCCATTTGACAATTTTCTTGTATACTAGAAATCTCATTAATATTATTCAGGTATATACACGTAGGGAAAATGTTTGTCCGCCCATCTCTTAGTAATAAGTTAGAATAGTACAAAATATGAAGTATCGCAAAGTAAACAAAAATAGGTAGATTATGTTTCCCCCACTCCACCGCATCGGATCTGGCTGGCTCAATGCGTTTTGCTTCAGTCTGATCCTTTCATTCAGGCGGCAACGTACGAAAGAATGAATATCTATTTGATAGAAGCGGAGCGGCGTGCCACCAGAGCGAGTGCCATGAGCGAGATGCAATACGATGGAGCGGGGGAAACATAATCTACCTACCTCTGTTTGCTTTGCGATACTTCATATTTGTACTATGCTAACTTATTACTAAGAGATGGGCGGACAAACATTTTCCCTACGTGTGTAATAAACAGGACTATATTATATTATATTATATTTTGTGATTTGGTTCATGAAGAAAGAGTAAGGTTTTTTTAAATTTTATTTTTTAACGTAGACGTTTTGCCAATAATTTTGCCTTCATCAGTATTTATTATCTGAAACAATTTGTTTTCTGCATTTTTTTTTAATGTATAATAACAGATGTTTTTTAGGTATTTAACCAGATATTTACATTAAGGACCCTTTCACCTTCGTTACCTTATTTAAATAAATAATTAAAAGAAATAGTTGTATTGTTTTATTACACCAACCTTAATGTATCTTATAGGTATATATGAATCTAAATATTTTTTCTATTTTTTTCGTCAAATAAAATTTTATTAATCATTTTGTTATTACCATTTTAATGATACGCCACAGGTGGACCGGAAACGCGCATGCGTTAAATGTTGCCGCCATCAGACCCCATCCCGGACAACTGTCAATCTACCATACCCTACTTCCTTTGTATTCTTTATTCGTAGGTATCAACCAAATGGAATAAATTCGATACATGGGGGCGTGTCCGAGGAAAAGCTCGGACACGTCGATTGGTATTTCTAGTTGCGCATTTTTTTCAATAAATACTTTTTATACAGGGTGTGTCATGTAACAGTGGCCACTACCAACTTTCTTATTTTCAATGCAACACCCTGTAAATTATTCAATTTTTGGATTCTTCGGAAAATTTTAGACGTTCCGTGTAGGTACACATCCTCTACATGTCTATTAAATATTAAGTTTTTTCAGTATTATTGCATTTCAGTGTTTCTTTTTACTGATATGAAATAAAAAAAGGTATAAATAGTTTTGTTTACTTTTGTTTACAACTCCTGACCTTAGCAAATTGTTGTCTGACTGCATGACAGTAGTTGTCAGTGTTATAATAGCCGTTTGAATGTCGTTAAGGTTGAATTATCAACGTCGTTCAATTTATTGCCAACCTATAACCTATTTCGCTTTGTTTTTTCAAGTTTATTATTTTTTAAACTAACATTTAAATAAAATTAGTATCGTCGGCACATTACTTAGGTAATATCTGATATGTTGATACTCCCACCTTAAGGTGGGAGTATCAACATGCTTGCAAACCTATAACCTATTTCGCGTAGATTTATTTATGTTTTCTAGCTTATACACAAACTTTAAATAAAATCAGTATCGACTTGATATTCTATAGGTAATAATTGACATATTTAATAAATATCAAGGAATTTCATAACTTATTTTAGGAGAATTGTATAGCGAAAAATATCGTGTAAGATTTTTTTTTAACATTATTATGATAAAATGATCTCTACTCATGAGCTCATGAAAGACGATTTTGATAAGAGAAGGTATTTTTGTGAACAAAAGATGGCAATGTTCGATAACAATGTGATTCAATTAGAACCTTTACACTTCATGGTCATGCTCAGAATTGCCGCTATTGGTCTAGAAAAAATCCACACTGGATTAGAGAAGAACATACGCAATATCCTGAAAAGGTTAATGTTTGGGCAGGAATAGTTGGAGATCATATCGTAGGTCCCTTTTTCATTAATGGCAATTTAAATGGCGATAATTATTTAGCACTGCTCCAAAATAATGTCTTGCCAACTTTGACAAACTTATATCCTGATCCAGCAAACCCACAACTTCCATATGATATGGTTTCAGTAAGATGGAGCACCGCCCCATTACCAAATCAATGTCCGGCAGTACCTACTTCAACCGCGAGTATTTCCAAATCGGTGGATAAGGAGGCGTGGATCGATGCAATGGCCAGCACAATCTCCTGATCTGACGCCATTAGACTTCTTCTTATGGGGTTATGTCAAAAATATTGTATACAAAACTAAAACCCTCGACTGCAGACGTTCGCGGCGAGCATTTTCAACATCTCCTACATTAATGTTTTTTTTTTTGTTTTCTACATTATCAAGCAATAAACAGTATTACTTAAAATATGTCTAAAATTTTCTGAGGATTCCAAAAATTAAATAATATACAGGGTGTTGCATTTAAAATAAGAAAGTTGGTATTGGCTACTATTACATGACACACCCTGTATAAATGGTTTTTATTGGAGAAAATGGGCAACTAGAAATACGAATCGACCTATCCGAGCGTTTTTTTGGGCACGCCCCCATGTATTTATTATCGAATTTATTCCATTTGGCTGATACCCACTGTAGAGGTAAGTACAATCAAATTAATATATTGCATAAAATTTAAAAAAATATATTTTTGTGAGAATACTTTTTGGACGTTATTTAAAAAAAAATTGGGAAAAGAAGAAATATTGCTTGTTTGCCTGTATTTTTTTTTTAAGGCAGCCACTTCATACGCTTTACACGTTTGTGGAAAAAGTTTTTTAACTTTTAACAAATTCTGTTTTTGAATATTCCCCTTTTATCAATTTATCTTTTCCAATAATTTATTGCTTTTCATGATTCGAAGTTTTTGAAGAGAACACAAGTTTATATTGTAAAACAAATTAACAACAAAATACCGATCACCCAAAATGGCATTCTTACTTGACCACTTTTTATTTTTATCGGCCATACCAAATCCTTATTTGCAAAAGGATAAAGATATCACAAAGACAACTAATGGCAAAAAACTCATCTATCGTTAAGATAGAAGGAGAGCTCGAAAGTAGACAGATTTATTATCGTTGGCCACAATTTACAGCCTTGTCACCATGTGTGGGGCCGACACCGAATCTTTCTATATCATTATAAGCTGGATCCATTTTATGTCGTACGATCAGCTTAATTAGAACGGGAATTTTAATTTGCTGCGTTTGTATAAGTATATGTTGTAAAAATATTGTACTAAACTGGTCAACAAAAAGATCGTACCATTCAATTTTTAGACCTATTTTCAAATTGCTGTAACTTTTTTAAAAATTGACATTTTTGAATGTAGTTTCCAAATTTTTGAATGTAGTTTCCAAATTTGGAAAGCGCGATTTTTCTACTTTAACCTGTATTTCATGTATTTTGGGTAGAATCAATATTATTATGATACACAGGGCGATTAATATAGTGCTGCAAAAAAACGCAAAATTTTAGTGTGTGCCACTTCAGTGGTGATTTTTTTTTGGTCATTACAATATGGGTTTTTACCAAGGTAGGATCAATATCTCTAGACGTTTTTGCCAGCTTTTGGATTGAGGACCTCTGGCTTTAGATAGGCCAATAAACATCAAATTTTGGTAATCATTTCTTTAAAACGCTATAACTGGAAAACGGATTGATGAATTTCAACGAGTTTTTCACATTCAAAAAGCCCATTTCATGGAGATGTTCTATAACCTACGTATTTTACGAAAGGTGAGAATTTTATTAATAAACGGGGTAATCAACAAAGTAATTAAAAAAATTAAATGTTTATTTGCGCGCCATTTGGCCAGCAAAGTGTTTAACTTATAAACAATATTACCAACATTAATGGTAGCAAATAAAATTGATTAAATTTTAACAAAAAAAAATAATAACAAATAAAATTAATAGTGAGTAGTTCCACCGTGAACCCTTAGAACTTCCATTACTCTTCTTGGCATGCTACTCACCAAGTTTGCAAGGAAGTACTGGGGAATAGCGTTCCATTCCTGTCTTATTGCATTTTCTAATTCGTTCAAGTTGTTAAAATTATGCTCTCCGTCATCCAATCTTAGTTTCATCCAACTCCATACATGTTCCGTCACATTCATATCTGGTGATCTTGCAGGACAATTCATCCTTTTATCAATTTATCTATTTATCCCTTAAGACTTCTTGGACGATTCTGGCTCTATGTGGTCGAGCGTTGTCATCTACTAAGACAAAATCGTCACCAAAGTTTTGTGCAAAAGGAATAACAATATCCCGAATGCACAGTTCTCGATACCTTTCACCATTCATCGATTCTCCTATCAAAATAAACAAATCCGTTTTCCCGTTCAACATCACACCACCCCAAACAAGAACTCCTCCACCTTTAAATGGTACTCTTGCATGCATATTTTCTTCCAGATATCGTTCATTTCTTGTTTTCTAGATTAAAATTCTTCCATCACTTTCATACTAATTAAACCTACTTTCATCCGTAAACATGCATCTACTCCATTCTGCTATCCCCCAGTTAGCATGGTCTGCACCCCACCGCCACCTTGCAGCTCTGTCAGCACGACTGCGCGCCTTCAGTCCACGCTCATGGAGCCGTCTCCTTATCCTTTGCGTGGATACCATTATGCCAGTTGCTGCTTGGAAGCTTCGGCAATATTTGGTAGCATTTAGGGTCCTACAGCGATTAACGTTATGCATTATTAGACGATCTTGCCTGGCCCTTGTTTTTCTGGCTCGTCCGCAGCGACCTTCTTGGTGGTAATTTGGACTACCATAGGTCTGTGCTCTAGCTAGTGTCCGTTTAATAACAGATATTGTGGTGTTTACAATTTCCGCAATATCCTGTATAGTACGGCCTTAATGGCACAACCTGTAAAATTATTAGTTATTTAACTCTATTTTTTAAATTTCGGTAGCCAAAAACTTACCGCACTATATTTCTCAGTTCATTTTGGCTTAGTCTTGTCATTTGTAAAAAGTAAAATTAGCTTTAAAAAAGACAAACATTTTATTTGACTTAAAAATATTCTATGACAATGACATTATTTCATCGTTGCTATAGAAACGTATTGCTGCTATAGGTCACTTCATTGTTTAATTGACATTAACTTAGCCTTGGAAATTTATCAATTTATTGCAATCCATCAATCCGTTTTTCAGTTATAGCGTTTTAAAGCAATAATTACCAAAATTTGAAGTTTATTGGCCTATCTAAAGCCAGAGGTCCTCAATCCAAAAACTGGCAAAAACATATTGTAACGAAAAATCACCACTGAAATGGCACACACTAAAATTTTGTGTTTTTTTGCAGCACTCTATTGATCGCCCTGTGTATCATAATAATATTGATTCTACCAAAAATAAATGAAATACAGGTTAAAGTAGAAAAATCGCGCTTTCTAAATTTGGAAACTACATTTAAAAATGTCAATTTTTAAAAAAGTTACAGCAATTTGAAAATAGGTCTAAAAATTGAATGGTATACGATCTTTTTGTTGACCAGTTTATATTAACGAGAATTTGACCTTTCCATAATTTAATGACACTTTCTTGTTAACTACTTCATGATTTTATGATCCATATTTTAAAGTTGTGATCAGTGCTGGGTTACCGAAAAATGAAAGACCTTAAAATCCGTACTTTAGTACACACCGAAGGTGCATACTGTTCCAAGAAAACTTGAATTCCTGCATACCATAAAATAGATGTAAATTTACATGAACCTAAAAATATTATTACGTATAATATGTTCATTATATAGATAACAATTAAGAACATGTACTTATAAACATAAAATTGCCATGCTTTTACCATTGGTTTTAACCACTTAGCAGGTACTAGTACTTTCCCTTAAACCTTTAAGTGGAAATCTAATCAGGCAAGTAATTTTACAGGACATTATTTTATAATATTGTATGGTCACTGAGCATTACAACGATGCTCTCAGTGTCTTACCCAGCGTATACAGTGTGTCCACAGATGGAGGTTGGAAGAGGAAACTTTTTTGTTAGTAGGTATGGAAGAAAAAGTAATTCTTTTTACAAACGTCTGCTTGTACAGAAACTACAATTTTGGATATCAGATTTGCAATTAATGTACAGGGTTCGTCACAAACAACATTTTTAGTTATTTAGATCTTTTTTTCAATTCCTTGATTTATTAAATGAATTCTGCTATTGTTGTAACTACAATTTCAACTATTAGATTTGCGATTATTTACGGGGTTGAATTTTTTTAAAATTCTAATTTACAATTCCTTTTGATGATTGGCTAAATCATCACTTTGGGAACAAATGGATAGTAAGGTACTTATGGTCCAAATTAGTTGATACGTAGGAATCCCGATCTCACAATTATCGACTCTCATTTATGCGAATATCCGAAGCCACAAAACCAATTTCAATAATAACTTAGATCTCTTGAAAGAAAAAAAGCAGTTATTGCAAATATCCCAATACAGCAAATTAGGAACTGTTGTCTGGAATTCAGATGCCGAGTTGAACTATGCGATAACTCGGTGGTACCACGTTTAAATCAAAGTTTTATAATTTATGCACTGAGGAAAAATTCCAATACCTGATATAAGAAATATTATATCAGTTATTAGATTTCCACATACGTATTTGGACAGTGCGACAGTTCGCTACTGTAACTAATCTCGCTTTGCTAACATGTGATTATAGTGGTTATAATTTACTTCTAATAGTAGTTATAACCTGTAATAGCTGCTCTTAGTAATTATATGATTAGTAGCGGCTATATGTTTTATACCTAATATAAAGCTGTTAATAACAGCTAGTGAATATGTTGTAAGTAGTATGATAGTGTTACTTGTGACCAGTATACATCGGTATACCGTTTATAAGAATTTCTAATATTAGTAATAATGTAGATAATATCGAATATTATACTGTTTTTTCCACATAACAGATAGCTTATACCCAATATAGGAAAGTTCTTATACCTGTTATAATAAGGTTCTAATACTGTGTATTAGAAAATTTGATATACTGGGTGGTCCACTTACGATGTCCGATGAAAATTATTTACCTGTAAAAAGCCAAAAGCCTAATAAATAATTATTATATGGCGTTTTTACGTTAAGGGACTCAACTAATAATTGTATTCGCTAGAATTTGTTCACAATAGACATTCTATATTATAACAAAAACAACTACCAATATAACGAACATCTTTATTGAAACTAAAATACAAAGAAACAGGTAATTATTAGTTCAAAAAATACGGTTTATAACCGTATACCTACAGGTTTTTGAAATCAACAAATAAAATATAATTCTCGAAAATATACTTTGCTATGTATTTTTGGAGCAAAAACCGTTTATAACAGTATAGATTTTTAATCTAGTTAAGTATTAACAAATAAAATATAATTCTTAAAAGTATGCTTCAACATATATTTGGCCGAGTTAAAAAAAAAACAACGTTTATGAAAGTATATAGAATTTAAAGCTACATATTATTTTTATCACTTGTTAAACACAGAATGCACAATGCACAATCATGTCCCGACGCGACGATGGCGACATTCGAGAGCATACTGACTAATGACGATGACCAGGTGGCGTTGGGGTGAAGTATATCAACCCGGTTATTTGGGAATATAAGATTTCTAATAACACGCAATTAACAGGTCGCTGCGAGTATTATGCTGTCTTTTAATAATGCCTGTATTATAAGCGCGGGAAACTGATTTGCTAAACGTATAAGCATGACTTTTAGAGAGTATAAGAAAAGTTTAAATAAGCGAGATTGTTATGGATAGAGATTTTTTTTATAACTGTTATGATTACTCTAATAGTGATAAGCGAAAATATTGTTGTCGGTGCAAATTAGGGACTTACAAACTTTCTAATGGGTTAATTATTCTCAGTGTGATTGAGTGAATTGAAGACATATGAAGAGTCAGGGGAAAGAAAGATGAAAGTCCAGTTTAGGTCGAAAATAAAGTAATCAGTGCAAAATGTAGCTTTACACCTATATTTTTTTACCTCTTAATCACACGAGCCAAAAACGCTTACAGTCACGAGTTACAATGGCTCAAAAATACGGTATACTAGGAAAAAACGATGAATGTCCCAGCGTCAGCGGGAGAAACGCTGAAAGTCCACTTTTGCTGTTGGGACAATTCGGTAATTTAATTGCTGCGAAACTATTTTACTTGCTTTTTTAGTTGTTGTTTGAACTTGTCGGAAGCATATTAAATGTCACAGAAATATTGTGCAGAGTCAGAGTAAATTATGGAAGTAAGTGAGGTTTAAACAACAAAATAAGAAAAAATGTTGATGAAGGTCTTTGGTCTCTTTTTTTCGTAGAATTTATTGACACTGCCAGGAGTTTTTTCTCATATAATTAAGTATTTTACGTATTTTGTGCTAATAAAACACAATGTTTATTTAAACATTATATATATATTGTCTAAGAATGTATTTGTTATGTTATGAGTTTTCAACACAAAACTATTGGGTTTCTAATCTTAAGTTTGTGTTTTCTCGAAATCATCTTTTATGGACTATCATCTTTTTTCCCCCTGACTCTTCATATGATATCTAATATTAAAAATCCTTTAGAAGTATCAAATAAAAAAAAAATTCTTAGAACAAAGTCGTTACTCGGCCAGATATAAGATCATAGTCCAAGTAAGAAAGCAACAATAGTTGTTTGTTTTTACGTAAGTTTATTTTAAATATAATGCAAAACACTAAAAATATTGGTTCTAACGAACCCTGTATAGTAATCGCAAATGTGATAATTTAAAATTGTAGTTTCAGCACAGGCAAAAGTCATTTAATAAATCAGGAATTGAAAAAAAAATCCTAAAAAGTAAAAAATGTTGTTTTTGACCAACCCTGTATAGTAAATCTGATGTTCGAAATTGCAGTTTCGGCAGAAGCAGACGTTTTTATATAGAATGACTTTTCCTTCTATACCTACTAATAATAAAGTTTTTCCTCTTCCAAAATCTATCCATGAATGTACCCTGTATTAATAGTTATCAAAATATTATAAAAAATCTCCTAAAGCAGGACCATTTCAACAAGGAATCCAACTCAAATTAAATAATAAAGGCTTCCTTTTTGGAAAATTGATAATTATTTTAGGGCCTGCAAAAGTAATTTTTGACATAAAAACTTAAATAAATCAAAAATGCATAGGACATGATATGCCTATAATCTTGTGTTAGTGTCGTTTTACACGGTATCAAATTTGACGATAAATTTAAGCAGAAATTTGTTTACAACTAAATTTTAACGTGTAATACACACTTACAAATTTTATTAGAAAATATTATAATATTTTACGAAAATATAGAAACATTTCTATATTATATCAAAAAAATTAATAAAAGTGAGTCAAAATCACTCGTCAAAATCTTTTTTCTAATTTTGTCTCGAAACAGATCTATTTCGAACGCGCTAGCGAGTTCGTAATAGATCTATTTCGAACTCCGAATTTTATTATTTAAAGGTTGGCCCTACATGACATGTTTTTTTTCACCGTTTAGCATAGCATTCTCTTCATTCTACTTCAACATTTCAATTTTAAGTCCATAAGAGCTCCATTAAGGTTCTAATTTTCAATTTTCTCTTCGGCTAACACCATCAGCATAAAATAAAATATTTTCGGTCTCCTGAGGATGAAAGTTTCCTACGTTCGAAACATGTAGAAACCCTTAAACTAAGAATTTTATTTTATTAAATTTTGTAGAGAAAGACTTTGTGTTTTTCATTCCTTTTCATACTTTCAACTCCACTTTAAGTATGGACTATTTATTCAAATTAATTTTTTACATTTAAAACACATTTAGGTGAAAAAATATTTATTATTAATATAAAAATTAAATAGAAAATATTTAACATAAAGATACCTAACATAAATAAAAAAGGAACTCTTAATTATTAAAATAAACATCAAATGAGTGGAAACAGAAACTATTTATTCTTGACAGAACAAACACATAACTCATAAATTAAAAAAAAAACTATTAATTCTTAGCATAAAAAACACACAAATGGGAAAAAAGGAAATTAATTTTTAAACTAAGTAGGTATAACAAAACTAAAAAAGGAACTCTTAAATCTTAATCCAAAATTTTGGAATCAATTATTCAATCAATTAAGAAAAATTATTATAAAAAGTGCCTCCAAAAAAAATCTTGATTATTAATTTCTGGTTTTTTGCTTTTTCGATTATTTTCAAAATTAATTCAAATTGTTAAAAAAAAGAAAAAGTTCGCAGAAAGCGACGGCGCCTATCGGCGCCTGATGGACCGGCGCACCGGGAAATCTCCCGGTGTCCCGGTGTCCCGGTGTCCCGGTGTTCCGGTGTCCCGGTGTCCCGGTGTCCCGGTGTCCCGGTGTCCCGGTGTCCCGGTGTCCCGGTGTCCCGGTGTCCCGGTGTCCCGGTGTCCCGGTGTCCCGGTGTCCCGGTGTCCCGGTGTCCCGGTGTCCCGGTGTCCCGGTGTCCCGGTGTCCCGGTGGGCCCATCCGCCCCTGGCATGCCTTATTTAAAATGTCTAGAATTCATTAGTGTAAAATATAAAAATATTCAATATATTTCATTAAAAAAACTACAGTTGATACAAAAAATTAATTTGACTGATGCGTTCAATATAAAGGGCTGATATATTTCTTTATCATAACCATGTAGGTAATCAAACTTTTTATATGATACTCAATAAACTACCCATTTGAGTTTAAATATCCATTAATTAGATAAAAGATACTTGCAAATATGACTCAAAATTTCCATCGTAACCGCACAATTATTGTTGTGCAGGTTTTGTAATAAGTACAACCGTAAAGTTCGCATATGATTTTTTCGTATTCTCATCCGAAGCCTAGATACATTACCGGAAGACATTTTTACAACTACTGTAATTGGCTTTTCTATTCTCTTTCGAGTCAGAAAGGATCTCAATAAATTCTGGCAGTCGACAACGCAAATAAAACGGAATAAGTAGAAAAACTTCAATTTATTTCTGTATCACCTCAAAGAAAAAACTCGTTTCCGAAAACCTGACCCCAGGGACGTGTGACTTCGCGAACTGATCGTACATCATCTTGTATCGCGATAATGTATGCACGTCCGCAGCTTCTTCATCCCTATTCTATAAATTGTCAGCTTTCCAGGGCCTGCCAAGATTACGCCGGAGAATTACGACGTTTTTATTTCAGGTAGCTAGGTAATTTTAAATTTATAACAACGTCTAGTATAATAATATAATATCTAAACCGATTGTAATAACGCAAGTTATTTGGAATTTTTATTACCATTCTTATAAATTTTGGTCGATCGAAATTGAGTTTTTCTCTATCGGTTTTATATCAAAGATTTTTCAATATCGTTTCAAGTATCGTAACAAGCTTTTTAACCAACACTTTTTTTATATCCCCAGGTACTTCAAAAATATGTTATTATGTAACACCGTTAAAAATAATATAAAATGCTTGTCATAATATTGGTAACCCCCAATAATCTGGTACATATACCTACAGTGTGACCAGTAGTCCGCATCATATAGGATTTTTTTATTAATAGCTTTATTCGAAATTTGACTTTGGCATCAAGTACTGCTTCGATCGAGATGAAATTTAAGCAAAAAAATAATAGTCACGTAATTACAAAAATAAATTGTAACCGTTAAACCTATAATCCACGTTGGTTGTAGTTGGTAGCAGTGGCGGCTCGTGGGGTAGAGCCACAGTGCCATGGCACTACCTGCCCTCCTGTCTAGCGTCCTGCCCTTTACAAATTACCAAAACCTATTAAAATTAATATTCTCGTTTTTAAAGCAATTAGCAAAATAATTTAAAAATGGAACACAGTCGGGTGCAAATTTCCATCTAAAAGGAAGCGATTATGCGTAAAACGGTAACGTAGCTTCCGCGCCAAGCGCGACGAGGCACACGGGAGTTGACGAAACGCCATCACCTCAATAAAAAAACATTGAAAAATGACCTTGAATGCAAGCAGGCAAAAATCTCGGCGGGGTAGCCAGGAGCAGCCAGGCTCTCTTCGTTTGACCGTTTGATGTTAGACGTTTCAAACAGCTGATGTTCGCGTCGCGTCCCGATTTTTTCGTTCGGCCGGCTGTTTTAATGTAGGGTTAACGAACTTTTTATTTTAGAAATACATAAGTAATGAATACTATTAGATTTTTAAAGGAAACTCAATTTTCTACCATTTCCTTAGAACAGAAATTGGAAGTTAAGGAATTAGGACGACCGTTACCAGATTTAAATATAGAAAAAACTCAGGGCGGACAGAAAGTGCGTTTGCGTTAATTTAATAGAAATATTTATGGAAAAAATACTTGGGTGTGCGGTTGTGATGAATCTAATAGACTATTTTGTTTTATGTGTGTTTTATTTGGTGGGAGGCAAACTTGGTCCCAAAAACGTACAGATGATTTGGTCCATATCTGGGACAAAATGAAGACACATAAAAAATCGAAGGTACATTTAAACAATACATTTAATTTCAGTATGCTTGGTAAAATTAACATTAAAACTCAATTAAATTCTGCATATCACAATGAAATAATGAAGAAAAACGAACAAATTGATAAAAACAGATACATATTAAACCAAATTATAAACTGCGTTCGTTTTTGTGGTGCATTTAAGTTGGCTTTGAGAGGTCATGACGAAAAAGAGACGTCGAAAAATAGGGGCATATTTCGTGAATTAATAAATTTCAGCTCAGAATTAGACAAAACTCTTAAAGATCATATTGAAAAATCGAAAGTATTTAGAGGAACATCAAAAACCATACAAAATGAACTTCTGGACTGTATGTTATGTGTATCATGATGAAGTCATAAAAGAAATAAAGGACTCTCCGTTTATCGCTGTTATCGCAGATGAAACCACTGACATTGCTTGTGTGTTTCAACTTGTTATCGTGTTTAGGTATATTCAAGATATGATTGTAAATTCATAAATTAAATTAGGTGCTTTTTGCTTATTTTTCCTACTTCAAAAGCAAGAACTATTAACAAAAAAGGGCGTGGCACCCACTAAGGGTTTACCTGGCCCTACTTGACTAAAATGGCACCAGCCGCCACTGGTTGGTAGTGATCGGCAACCGCCGCGCGACGTCGTATTAGTTTTAACGTATTTGTTGCGCAGGTCACATAGTTGTTCGGAGTCTTCTAGCTGTCCTGTCTAAATTTGAACTTTATTGATGGTACCAATACCGGTTTCAATTAATTTATTTTTTCTTTGTATCTAAGTTTTTTTAAACTTTGCATGTCAGATAAAGCATAGAAGATTCTTATTTCGCAAAACCCATCATTAGGATTGGAGGATCTATGGACGATTCTAACTCTCTCAGTAAACCATATTGCATAATAGATAATCATATTCAATGTTAAACGACAAGAACAATATCACACTAGAAGCTACTTAAATTTTTGAGAACTACAGTACCGATTTTTAGTGGTAAGTATATGCTTTATTAACCGTAGCAAGCAAATATTATTATGATTAATATCAAGTTTCATTACAACTACCACTCGGAACTAATACAGTATATAAAATCAGATTACACCTCCAATAGAACTTGATAATTACTATATGAGTATTAAGAGCAATAATGGCTATAAACCATTCTATGGTAGCATTATTTCCTATCGGCTAAATTACTGTGATATATCTACACAACGGTCTAGCAATTTTCGTTGTCTTACAGTAGGAAAGCACGTTGCTGTCATATATAGTGTTAAAGAGTTGTATAAAGAATATTTGTGAATTCTTTTAAGGAACAGAAGGCTTTTTTCTCAAAGCAAGTTTATCATTATCGATTAAAATAATTAATACAAATTGATTAAAATTTAATCGGTTCTTACGTTAATCAGTTTTGAATAAGACGTCTTAAACTTAATATAGACAGTATTTGTAATCAATCTGTCAGGGACCTGAATTTAATCAGTACTGAGTTCATTTTGATTTAAATTTTAATCATTGTTTTTAAGTGTGTATCAGAAGTCTACTTGTGAAATAAAAAAATTTAAAAAAATTTTGCTCTCAGACGTTCACTTGTGAGTTAACATTTCACAAAAAAAGATACTTATTGGAAAACAATTTGGAAAAAAGTGCCAACATTTTTCCATGGTAGTAAAAGATAACAATATGATTAAAGAGTGAGACTGCTTGGAAAAGGGATGTGCAATCCATATGCAGAGTTTTAATTAAGTAGTTTAAACTTTAGAGAAAGCAGATGTTTTTTTTTGTTGTCATTTATTATCATTATTTTAATCTGTAAAATATCTACAGGTTTTTGAGAATTTACATTTTCTTCAAAGGCTAAAAACAATTTTTGCTTATTTTTTGTTTTGTAAGTTAAACGCATTTTAAATAGGAAAATTAAGTGGCCCCGGTCGGCAGTACGTTTAATTACTTTCCTTGTGCCACGATACCATCTCGCGGATTGTCCCGTGATTTACGGCCTCCAAATATGGTGCAGTGCACGCCGCCTCTTGGTCATTTAATTACCCAGAGCCGAGTGACGTACGTCCACCGGCAGGCCATTGTTGATTGGGTCTTTCGTGGCCCAATCTTTGCGACTTTCGAGATTTATTGGAGTCGCCGTCAGCGACCGCCGCCGATACAAAGAAACAGGCCTTTTCCACAGATTATTTGGAAAGGAGAACGGAGACAATTAAATGCGGTGAACGCGGGATTAAATGGCACATACATCACGAGGGATTTTAATCATTCTAAGGCCGAAGAAAGAAAAGGGCGAAAAGGAAAATATCTTTTGTGGGACCCACAAGAAAGATTTAGTTTTTTTTTAAATGGCGGTATGGAAAGAAAAAGTCGATAAATAGTCGGCTATTTGGCCTAGGATTTTCTCTAGAAGCTTTTTTAATAATTCCCCTTTTAGTACATCTTTCAGAAAATACTATTTCTATAGAACGTTTCCACTATTCGACAACGATGCTAACCTACAGTGTGTTTCAGCCAAATTAATGGAATAAATTCGATAATAAATACATGGGGGTGTGTCCGAAAAAACGCTCGGATACGTCGATTGGTACTTCTAGTTGCGCATTTTTTTCAATAATAACTTTTTATACAGGGTGTGTCATGTAACAGTGGCCAATTCAAACTTTCTTATTTTAAAGACAATATCCTATAGGTATATTATTCAATTTCTGGATTCTTCAGAAAATGTTAGACATATTTCATGTACAATTTTCTATACCTATCTTCAACTATTTATTCAAATTATTTAACATGATATGGTTGCAGCAAGATGGAGCACCGCCCCATTACCAAATCAATGTCCGGCAGTAGGTACCTCAACCGAGTATTTCCAAATCGGTGGATAGGGAGGCGTGGATCGATGAAATGGCCAGCACGATCCCCTGATCTGACGCCATTAGATTTCTTATGAAGTTATGTCAAAAATATTGTATACAAAACTAAACCCCTCGACTTAGCTGACCTAAGAAGACGAATAACGCTTGCGATTAGATCGGTCACGCCTGAGATGTTCAGTAACATTAGAAGAAATTTCTATTTAAGATTAGGATGTGGCCAAAACGTTCGCGGCGAGCATTTTCAACATCTCCTACATTAATGTCTTCTTTTTTGCTTTTTATTAGGTATCAAGAAATAAACATTTAATACAAACAAAGCTTAAAATAAAACTTATTAGTTTTTGAGTGCATGTGTTAAACCCTTTTCGAACTCATTAGTTGGTGCTGGATGGAGTGATGGAACTTTTGGGATCATTATCATTATCTACGTTGTTCCTACTTTCAAGTGAAAAATAGGTTATATGCCCAAGATGACGTTCTTCCAATGGGTTCATCCCTCTCTCCGGTCGTGTTTAAGCTGTACATGGAATGTAGTCACACGCTATTGACACTGCCAAGATTTAAACTTTGGCTGTTGATGATATCTTTATTATTTGGATAGACTAAGTATAACAAAGCGCTGATACGGTTTTTGGTACATATTATTGGTATAAATATTACATTAGATTTACGATAGAAACAGAACTCTACCTTTTCCCAATGTTCTCGCCAAACGAGATGCTGAAAGCTTAAAATCTTCAGTGTACAGACCCGAACAAACCCACTGATACAGGGTAATACCTTAACCATAAATCAAATCATTTAAACTCAATAAAACAGGACAGCTTTTATTTTAAATTCCTTATCACCGAACATCTTACGTTTGCAACAATCCGGAAGACCTTAATATGGAAATTTCAAATATCAAAAAAGATGTACAATAGAATAGTTACCCAGAAAATTTTGTATCAATAGGTACCATCCCATAACGTAAAAATCGCGAAGTCAAAACTAGTACAGAAACGAATAAGGAGCAAGCATTTCTTACAATACCTTATGTTAAGGGGACACTTAAAACACACAAGAAATTGCCCATGCGAGTGTGGCGAATCGTACATTGGAGAAACAAAAAGACCCCTTTCCGTACGAGTTAAAGAATATCTGAAATATACCCAAAGTGGTGAAACTTTGAGAGCAGGTATAGCGGAACATGTTTGGATCAACTAACATAATATACTGTGATCAGTCAGAAGCCAAGGTTTTGGACACGGAATATCATCGGCAAAAACGCAAATTCAAAGAAGCAGCTTTTATGAATCAAATTACCCTGTATAAAACCAAGTATGGATATCCCTAATATCTAGAAGCATCTCCTTGTCTAAGACAAACAGCTTAAGCTTTACATTCCGATACGCACATGTGCGGAGTCATCAAGCTTTATTGCACATGGATAGTATTTAAGACAGTAGCCTTAAAAATATAACTTAGTTTACACTTGAAAACGGTTAGAGATACTAACTAACCGAAACATGTGTTAAGTAACCAAATAAACACAATGGAAGTCCGCCAAGGTAATTTTTATGATTATACTGTCACGAGGGCACCGGGTTCCTTGATTAAAAGGCGGTCATCATACTTAATTTAACTATTTATTAATAACAATGCAACAATTATAACAATAAGTATAAAAATACCCAGTCCTACCTTTGAATTAATTAGGCTTCTCTTCTATGGGGCGGAAAAGTGTCGTCCCTATGTATTTGGCCGGATCGGGTGCTGGCCGGGCGTACTTGCTTGGCTGCGAGATAGTTGATAATCCCCCTTCCCCGCGCTTCCTGCGCCGCGAGCAAGCCGGTCGACGGCTGGGTTCCCCACTCTATCCCAGCCATTGGGTTAACCAACAAGTGAGGGAACTCAGGCGTCGATCGCTTGGACGCGCCAAAAACTACCCCCCGTGACAATACTTTATTGTCCACCACATTTAAATAAGCATAAAACTTTCTGTTTATAAGCTTAACTAGTTAGCAGTAACGACAAATAATAAAATAAAATAGAAAAGAAGAAGGACTTTAAAACTTAACATGGTAATACAATATCTTTATAAAAACAGTGCCACCAATTAAGTGTACATCACAATATCTATGAACTAGTTTATGTAAAGTTTGACTTGGATATTAAGTTTTCCAGTCAGTCCAAATCTACTAAACGATGATCAAGTGCATTCATCATCAATTCACAAAACTAAAGTCGGCGGCTCGGATCATCTTCCAGTAACTCTTGTACCATTAGCATTTTATAAGGACGCATTTGACATGATTTCACTAACTTGAACGCAGCCATATCGCTTATGTTATTTTCTCTTGCAAGTTACCGAACAGGAGTAGTAGGATTAAGTTAAAGACACGTAAAATGATTAATTAAGTGTCTTTACCCATTACTTCAGGCTGTATTATTTTTGGTACGTCCTAGACGTGGCCCACTTCACGATAAAGTCTTTCAATTTTGATGATGGTGCCTTGTAAATTGGTGGTAGATCGGAGTGTGTTTTGTAAAATAAAGTTGCTACTTTTGCTTGAGTACGCGACCTGTCATCAAAGCCAATCATTACTACGATTTCGATTTTGTGTGATTCAGTTAAATAACCCATTTTAGTATAGCAAAAATACTTCTTACAATAAGGTAACGGTTTAAGCAGTACAAAATACTTCAACATCAGATAAGTATTCACTTCTTCTAATACGAAAATAAAGTGACCATTGGAATGCGGCATCAAGTAAATGAACAGCTTTATCAATAACATGTTTCTTTTTTCTAAGCAGCCTGCGCAGACCCAAGTTGTTCTATCAATTGTTGCTAAAATGGCATTTTTTTCTGACTTTCTAGATTACTGAAATGCAGTGCTGGATTTACCATTAGGCTGAGTAGGCTGGAGCCTAGGGCGGCAGATTTTAGGGGGCGGCAAATTTGGCCCAATTTTTTTTTATCTTACAGAAATAAATGGTACAATCTTTATTCATGGTCGACGGGTAGTATTTTTTAAATGAACTTTATTGTTGGCCGTGTCTGTTAATGGGGATAAAAAAAAGGTAGTTGGAACTTTACTGGCATTGCAGAAAGAAATTTCATTTTCCATAAAATAAGTAGGTAATCATAAATTTTTAAAATATTTACTAAAAATTATTGACCAAATGTGGGCGTGGTCTTAAAAAAATTTCGCCTGCGGCGCATTTCGCCTGCAGCGGCTTTTTCTTTCCCGAACACTTCACCTGTTTCACAACTTACGAGCCGTCACTGGTATAGGGGCAGCAAAAATGGAATAGCCTACTAGCGGCAAATTTGTAAATCCGCCACTGCTGAAATGCAAAAGTAAATAATGGTCGTATTCTTTTTCTTATGCATTTTTTCCAACGAGCTATATCAATACATACCTTCACATTCGGAACAAAAAGTTGGGGGCGGTTTCTATCCCAAAAAGAGGGGTAAATTTTATGAAGACACGAAAAAAGTATCCCAAACTAAAAATAGACGCAGTCGTAGTTCTGTATTTTTTCAGCAAATAAAGAAGCTTTCTAATTCTGAATTTAATCCATTTAAAAATTCCAACCATCATAAAAATCTTCACTGTTTCCATGATTACGATAGGACGTTATTTTGCACTAAGTATTACAAAATGTTAGTCAAATTTTGTTGAAACTAATTTTGTTATTTATTGTAAATCATTGCATCTGATTCTCATTCTTAATAGTCTATCTATGAAATACATATGCATTGAAATGCAAAATTAACCTCGGACGAACATAATTTTGCTCAAATTCAATCTTAAATAACTTTTTAACCAATGCATCAAATTCGATAATTTTTTTGTTATGTTGTAGTACTTTTGTTGTTACCATTTTCTGCTATCGATTTTGCGAAACTATTTGTTTCTATTCAGGTTATAACTAAAAGTGAATTTTTCACTAAATTTCTGAACACCCAGCGGAAAAATTTAACCACTGAATGATGTGTCTACCCTAGTTTTTTCTCAACAGTACTTTTTTTGATTCATATCAAGCCTTTTTCCTAATTTGTCCCATATACCGTGCGAGCAAAAATTATTTGCATCAAAGAGGGCCTTGCATCTAAGGACGTAATGCTTAGCCGTAGAGCTTAATACCTGTTGGGTGTCAGTAACTACCTGAATTAACAATCAATCAGTTATTCCGGCATCTTTGACAATTTGATTCCTCGCTAATTTTTCCAATTTCTTGAACAATTCACACAATGGGCTTTACGGAATAGCACAAAACATTCATGGTTGAAGCGTATTTTCGAAACGGGGTTAGAGTAAATGGTGAGTGGCAATACAATCCGGGTTTGTGCATGGACGATTTTCACGAACATTTTCCCAACGTTGCTTTTATTGCTAGCACGGTATTACGCTCTATGGACTTAAGCTTCGGACTTCTTGACATTTTTGACATTCTTGACAGTAACAGGTAATAAATTTCGAACCGATCGATGTGTGTCAATAGGACTTAAAGATAATAAAGCGAGTGCTCTCTAAGTGCAAAAATAGCGTTGAGATGCTATATTCTATTGGATATAATATATCCTCAATTATCAGGTTTTATCCAGATATTTTGTAACAATAAGCTTTTATAATATTTTATCTCATCGCACATATACAAGTGATAAGAGTGTTTATCTGGCTCTTTAATTGCCCACCTTAACATGCAGCTGAAAATAGCAAAAGCAGACATAACTCCAGAACTTTAATTAGTCGTGACTGTAATTAAATCCTGAGCGGCACCATAAACTTTTGTAAACATTACTTCGCGGGACGAGAGCGCTCGCTTGCCGTATAAATGATATTTTTAATGAAATTGGGAATCGAAATTTAGGTGTTAAGTTAGATTACCTTAATTAAATTCGAAAAGAGAAAGGAAATTTGTTTTTAAATTCTGTTTCTTTGGTAGGTGTACAGTGCTTTTAAAAATAAACTCCCACTCTAAAACAAGCCGGAACCTCTAAAAGCTGTACCCAATTAAAACTCTATAACCACTTAAACTACATGTTGTCCGATTTTTATATAGTGACCGGCAAAGAGTTCGCAACATATGGGAAAAATTTTTATTAGCGGAATATTGAAAAATCATTTTTGGGGGATTGGATGTGCATGCCCCATAACCTTAAAATCGATTTTGACATACGTCACGTGACCAATGGTATGGCGGGAAAGTTGAAAAAAAGCAATATGAAATCATCATAAATCAGATAAGTTGATGAGATATCGAAAAAATTCCAAGAATAAAAAGTGTTTAGAATTCCATTAGAACCTTAAATACAATGTTTGGGATATCTACTTAAAAAAATATAAAATCGAACATTTTTGTAAATATTTTTTTACCGAATTAAAAATTTCCATATTTTTCCTTTCTTAAAGCTTCATTAAAGTAAAACTGACATCTGGTCACCACAACTAGAAATATTCTTTTGTTTTTCTGACAATTTGGAGCAATAATTCAAAAAATTCGTTTACACTTGGATACCAGCTGTTGCAATAGTATGTTTCTAATAACCTTATCGATATTTTTTATATCGAAATATTCTATTATGTTAAGAAATCCTTAAATTCATTAATCCAAAGAAAATTTTATTTATAACCGTAAAAAATAATTTAAATTTTTAATAATTTTTAGATTTTTTTAAAGATTTCTGCGAAATTCAAAATTATTTTTTACGGTTATACCCGAATAAAATTTTCTTTGGATTAATGAACTTAAGGATTTCTTAACATAATAGAATATTTCGATATAAAAAATATCGATAAGGTTATTAAAAATAGACTATTGCAACAGCTGGTATCCAAGTGTAAACGAATTTTTTGAATTATTGCTCCAAATTGTCAGAAAAACAAAAGAATATTTCTAGTTGTGGACACCAGATGTCAGTTTTACTTTAATGAAGCTTTAAGAAAGGAAAAATATGGAAATTTTTAATTCGGTAAAAAAATATTTACAAAAATATTCGATTTTATGTTTTTTTAAGTAGATATCCCAAACATTGTATTTATGGTTCTAATGGAATTCTAAACACTTTTTATTCTTGGAATTTTTTCGATATCTCATCAACTTATCTAATATATGATGATTTCATATTGGTTTTTTCAACTTTCCCGCCATACCATTGGTCACGTGACGTATGTCAAAATCGATTTTAAGGTTATGGGACATGCACATCCAATCCCCCAAAAAAGATTATTCAATATTCCGCTAATAAAATTTTTTCCCATACTTATGTTGCGAACTCTTTGCCGGTCACTGTATATGTTTAATCAATTTGTAGATACATTTATAGAGAAAATGCTAAAAAAACCTTTTTATTTGGAAAATAATTATAAAAGAAAACGCGCTCAAACGGAATAGTTTTTAAAACAGAGCGATTCGAAGCATGATGTCCCATCAGCGAAGAATTGGAAACCCCGGTTTAAGAATTTTGGTTAAAAACCGTCAAGATGATGAACCAGCAAAGGAATAGAAGCACTGGTTCAAGAATTTTTTAGATTCAATTGATAAAGATAATAAACTCGACGATAGTGCAAACTTAAGCTTCCTGCCAATTTTGAATCCCATAGGGTTTGTGAATACATCAGTATAAGTATCGATAGCTTATTTTGTATTAACCCATATTAAATAAATTGCTGGTGTATCAAACGCGCTTTAGTATTGTATCAATAATTCCAGATTTGCTAGAACAGTTTTTATTGGTAGTAATCACTAATCAGTTCAATTACCAGCATAGCAGCACAGTCAATGCGACACATTTTTTTTCCCAGTAAAGCACTTTCTCCACAATAGGGAACTTTCCAATTATTTTAGTATTGAAAATACTATTGGGATCGTGTTTACGCAAACTTTGCATTGCATGTCAATGTCGCTCATGTCGATGTCGCGGCCAACAGCGCAATATCTAGATCGGTCTTGTAACATAATACACTCTGATAAGACTTGGTAGAAATATAAATATGAATCAGCGTAAAGTCGGCAAGTAAATAATGAATAATGTTTAGTTTAGTTTGTGTTTTAAAGAACGCCATAGTAACTTTGTTAAAAAGTGTTTTATTGAGATAAGTTATAACTAAGGTAAGTTCACGTTATTCAAATCGGAATATTATATCGAAAAAAAAAAGCGGGAGGCAAAAAGTTGGAGCACAATAATTGCATATTACAGGGTCCGCCCAAATTTGGTTAACAAATGGGATAATTTTTTTATTATTGATTTCTCAGAAAATGTTATTGTACCGTTGGGTAAATAAGTATAATTTAAAAACATAGCATAAGTAGGCTTAGACAATATGACCGATTGAATATAAGGCAATTGTTCACCTTGGTTGGTCTGCTATGTAAATATTATTGTTTATAAACAAATTAATATTAATTATTCTTAGAAATAAAACCATACATTTAATATAATATGTTTTAGTTAATATACAGGGTGTCCCAAACGTAATGGGACACAGAGCAACAGCAGGCTCCCTAAGGCGAAATAATGCGATTTATTTAAACTTGCATTATCCCAAAATTGATAACAACCAAGATAAAGGGTGTCAAACTTTTATTTTTGTTTTCGTTTTTTTGGGATTATTTATAGTTCACCTTGGTTGGTCTGCTATGTGAATATTATTGTTTATAAACAAATTTATATTAATTATTTTTAGAAATAAAACCATACATTTAATATAATATGTTTTAGTGAATATACAGGGTGTCCCAAACGTAATGGGACACAGAGCAACAGCAGGCTCCTTAAGGCGAAATAACGCGATTTATTTAAACTTGCATTATCCCAAAATTGATAACAACCAAGATAAAGGGTGTCAAACTTTTATTTTTGGTTTCGTTTTTTTGGGATTATTTATAATATGTTTTAATTAATATACGTCCCAAACGTAATGGGACACAGAGCAACAGTAGGCTTCTTAAGGCGAAATAATGCGGTTTATTTTAAAGCTGTGTCAGGTATTTTCAATACATAGGATGCTTGCGTAAGGTGCAAGATCTGTGAATTTTTTTTTCAATAATATGATTTAGTTAGGCCTGAAAAAAGTATTCCCCAATTATTACTCCTTAAAAATCAAAAATAACTTGGTAAAAATTCTTTAAAGTTTCGCGCGTGTCGAAACCATTTCAAACGATCTCTAAAGCGCGCGAAGGCCGATGACGTCAGGGGGTATGACTTTTGGTCATCCGTCATCCTGACACTCCTGACAGGTGCCGAGCGACCCAATTTGCATTTGGATTGCCGTGTGTTGTTGTTATTGTATTGTTGTTTTAAGGTCGTGTCGCTTGACGCGTGGATGTCAAATCTGACAAATCATCAAATTTATTGAAAACCTATAACCCATTTCGTGGATGTCACAAACAAATCTGACAAATGATACCCCTTGACGTCACGACTACTAGCAGCGCGTTTTTACCCGCTTGGAATAATTTGAATTTTGGGGCATTTTTAAATATTTCTAGCGGTCTTTTTGGACGAAATATGTTGTTTTTTTTGCCATATGTTTTATGACAATATGTACTTATGATTTATATAATTTTTTCCCCATTTAAAATTTTTGTCAAGTTCCCTATTAAGGAAGCAGAACAGCATCTCCAAAAACGAATTGTATCCGTTAGAACCTATAATCCGGTGAAATCATCGGGCTTGGGGTCAAATCCTTAAGGGAATACTAAAACGATTTTCCAATGTATTTCTAAATTTAAAATCTGGCAATTCTGGCACAGTGTTGCTAACACTCAACTTACACATGACGAAATTAATAGTACTTATATTACCTAACAAATACGCACGCGCGTCACTGGAACCGATTTAAAAGGAAAATTAACAACTACGGTGTCCTAAGCAGTTCGCGCTGTTGCCTTTAAATTTGAATCATGTAGATAGACCCTTTTTAAATATTCAAAGTACAAAACGCCAACGCTGATTGCCTGCACGGGCCGGAACAGAATGCACGCAAGTGCAAAAATAGGCCAGTTACCGGCGTTAGACTTCTAAAAACACGTGTCTAATTTGTTTATCTTTCGTTTTTGATAAACAATGTGTGTAATAATATGTTTTAAATATAGTGTAAATTATATTGTTTTAACTGGATAATTAATAAACCGGGATGTTTCCTTGTCTTTTTTTCCATAAACCATTGTGAAAATATACGTTTTTAATGCTCGTTGTAATAATCGTTTTCTATTTGTGTGTGGAATAACCAAAAATCAATGTCAGTGTTATAATATTATAGTTTGCGATAATATTATACTTAAGTAATTCGCGAAAACGATTATCGTTTATCATGTCAACGGTTTTCTGCATCAAAGATTTCGACAGAAACTATAAACTTTATAGAAAAAAAAAGGTTTATTTTTTCTTTTGGGCCTTGTTTCTATTGTTTTTCAGCAACGTGTCCCGATTTTTCCCTGGCAACCTTGCAATATCGGTAGGTAATAAATAGGTATAAATAAATATAAATAGGTATAAATACTTTTTAACCAAATCAAGTGCTGATTGGATTCAGTGTGTTCGATGTGGATATTGGCTACATGAGACCTGCTCAGTATACAAAACCACTTGTAATCGATGTGGAAGGCATTTAGCAAAAGCCGAACAGGTTAAAAGAAAGGTGTAACGTTATTTTTCATAAGGCATCTCTCCCATGTACCATGCGGCGACTCACCCACGTTGTGTGGGAGAAATTACCAAATACAAGGGTTTAGAAAACATATTAGGCTTCAATACTGTTTTGTAAAATCACTTTTGTTACAAATTTATTTTGAAGTAAACGTCCTAAGAGTATACCTGTATTTTTATTTCCATGTTATCTCGATAGGTATAGAAGTTATGACAATCTTAAAAAATATGCGGCGTCTCTCCCACATTTACCCTATAGCTTTTTTTATCGAATGATACTAACTGGATTAATTTTAAAGCACATCCTAATCAAAATCTTAAGATTTCGCGAGATTCTCGTTCTCGCATATTTTCGTTTGGTCTTACGAAATTCTAGCAGAAAATACTCTCGTCTCGTGAACGAGGCGAGACGAGAAAAAGCTAGACGAGAGTGAAATACTAGGCAAGACTCTGTTCTTACTGAGCCCGCGCTAACGCACCATATTATAGCGGACGATCAACTACAGAGAACTTCCGCTACGTTTCAAACTACGATGTCATATTGTCATACACAATCGGTCGAAAGGTGTGTTAAAGTTGTATCTAAGGCGTCTTAGAGTGTTTCTGAAACTACTGCTCGGGACGGTTTTTAGAACGAGACTTCTAGGCCGAAAAGAAATATAAAGCCAATATTTGAAACTAAAAAAGAATATAAACCGAAATAAAAATAAACTAACAAATGAACTAAAATATACAAAATGACTGACGCCCCCCCCCCCCCTCCAAAGTTATCTTAAACATCAAAAGTTGGGAAAACTTGGGTAGACAAAAATGTGTGCAGCTTATTTAACTTCCATTAGTTGCCCCGGTAAGACTGACTGTAATATATAGATAGACACTTTTGGCATTTTCAGTCATTTAAAGAGTGTCGTGTATCGTACATAACCTAAGTCTTTGGACGACCTTAAAAACAGTATTTTAGATGTTGTGCATGTTATTTCTCGTAAACATTTGCAAAACGTGCTTTCCCAATTTCCCGAGCGGATTGGACACTGTCAGGTGTTTGAAGGAAGGACGACGTTTTGAACATTTAATTAAATAACTTTTTTTTATATTATTGTTTATTTAAAAATTATTACCAATTTTGTTATTAATATTGAAATAAAATTTGAGGGATTGTATATGACATAAAACTGAATTTTTTAAAGTTGACTCAACATTATGAAACTTCCAGTCTAACCGGAAGTGATATAAATTTTCGATTTTTAAATGGGACACCTGGTATATTTTTCCTTTTTCTGACTCATATGACATTCTTAATATAACGATGACACATTTGTCACTTTTTGTTACCAAGAAAATATTTTTTTCCAAATTTATTGCTTTATCTAGAGGGCTATGAATACCTTAAAATCCTTATTGCACTTCTTTAATCTTGGGAAAAATACAATTTTACTATTTTTGGTCTAATGCTATGTGCTGTGTAAAATTTAATCTTTAAAGTTGTATTACCTCTTAATTTTTTTTTTAAACGGCAACATGGTGGCTCGTCGGGTTAAGAAAAAAGAGGATTTTATTACGATTATTTTGATACCACACTATTAGGTTTTAGAAATGCTGCCATAAAAAAAACTTTAAAAAGTTAACTGAACCAGTTTTGGGCAATAGCACGCCGATTAGGATATCTTTGTACGTCGTGCAGCATCGATCGGTTGAATTATTTCTACATTATCCAAACACTAATAACATATCAACTTTTTCACTCTTGTAAAACTATTATTTTCCATATTTTTTAAACAACAAACTAATTTACTTTGGCAGAAGCTGTCGGCATGTAAATTTTCTTCAAGGCATGATTTTGTTTTATCAGTTTTGCTGGTCACAGACTATACTTGATGCATTTAAATCTAAATTTATTCTCAAAAGATGCTTCATTTTAGGAAAGTTTCAAGTTAACTTTTTAAAGTTTTTCATGGCAGCTTTTCTAAAACCTAATAGTGTGTGGTATCAAAATAATTGTATTAAAATCCTCTGTTTTCTTAACCCGGCGAGCCACCATGTTGCCGTTTAAAAAAAATGAGTTATACAACAAACTTTAAAGATTAAATTGTACACAGCACATAGCATTGGACCAAAAATAGTAAAATTGTATTTTTCCCTAGATTAAAGAACTGAAATAAGTGATTTTAAGGTATTCCATAGCCCTCTAGATAAAACAATAAATTTGGAAAAAAATATTTTCTTGGTAACAAAAAGTGTGACACATCGTTATATTAAGAATGTCATATGGAGTCAGATAAACGAAAAATATACCAGGTGTCCCATTTAAAAATCGAAAGTTTATGTCACTTCCAGTTAAACCGGAAGTTTCATAATGTCGAGTCAACTATCAAAAAATGCAGTTTTATGTCATATACAAATCCCCCAAATTTTATTCCATTATCTTGAAAAACAAAAAAGTTAGAGGGGCGAACCACCTTCCGTGGACACCCGGTAGATTGCCCAAAACCCGGATCCGATATCACTTTTAGTTCACCTGTAATTAAGCCGTTCCGGAACATTTGCCCAACTCTGTATATGTTTTTCATACAGTTTATTTGACAATTATGGGTAGGTCTGAAATAAATACTTTTTGAATTGTGTTATTTTTTTTATATTTTATAAAGTTGGGAAATTTAGGAATTTCACCCCTCCCCAACCAGAAGCCTTCGCTACGTCCCTGGCTGGAACAGTATTTTTATTGGTAGTAATCAATTCCATTAGCAGCACAGTCTTGTTCAATAATGAACTACTTTTAATACAACAATTTGGTTAAAAAATAAATTGTATCTACTCATTACGACGCCTTTTTTCCAGTAAAGCGCTTTCTCTATAATTAAGGAAGCAGAACAGTGTCTCCAAAAATGAATTGTATCCGTTAAAACCTATTATCCACAAGACGTTGGTGGGGGTTCATAGCGATCGATAATCGCCGAACGCCGTAGTATTAGTTTTAACGTATTTGTTGCGCAGGTCACATCGTTGTTCGGAGTCTTCTAGCTATCCTGTCTGAATTTGAATTTCGTACAAATATCTGTTTCAATTAATTTATTTAAGAAATAAATTTTGTTAAGAAATAAATTGTATCTTCTCAATGCGACGTATTCTGTTCCCAGCAAAGCGCTTTGTCTACAATTAAAAAAGCAGAACAGCGTCCCCAAAAACGAATTGTGTCCGTTAGAACCTATACTGTTTTAATTAGTTAATTTGTACTTTGTATTTAAGTTTTTTTTTAATTTTCATGTCAGATAAAATAGAAGATTCTTATTACGCACAATCCATTATTAATATTAGACGTTATAATCTATGGACGAATTTTACGATCTCAGTAAACCATGTTGCATAGGTAATAACTAATCATATGTTAAACGACAAGAACAATATCACACTAGAAGCTATTTAAATTTTTGAGAACTACAGTAGTGATTTTTACTGGTAAGTATATGCTTTATTAACCGTAGCAAGCAAATATTATTCTGAGAAATGTCAAGTTTTATTACAACTTCCAGTCGGAACTAATACAGTATATAAACTCAGGTTACACCCCCAATACAACCTGATAATTACTATAATGGCTATAAACCATTCTATGGTAGCATTAACTCCTATTTCCTATTAGCTAAATTACCGTGATATTGTCACTACACAATGATCTAGCAATTTTCGTTGTCTTACAGTAGAAAAGCGCATTGCTGTCACATATATAGTATTAAACAGTTGTATAAGCAGTACCTATGTGAATTCTTATAAGGATTAAGAAGGCTTTTTTCTCAGTGTAACCTACTAAAAGATAATTATTTTGTGTTAAAGAGAAAAAAAAATAATCTCCCAGCCACTTGACATTTAAAGAAATATTTTGGTGTTAAATGATAATTTATATTAACAGTCTTTAAATTATATCCGTATACGATACTCTGAAGATGGTGAATTGCATGCGCCAATTAAAATACAAATAGCTCCCTTGACTAATTATTATCTCCTCCGATAAATTTATGTTAACTATATGCGAATTTAATTATGGACAAAATACCTATCAAGCTCCTTTTGGAAGCTGTAAATTGCTTTGTGAATCGGTGATCAGTAATTAAAAAAAACGAGATGGCCGCAAGCTGGTATCATCTTAATAATTTACCAAACCTTTTGTTTGCATTTTAATGATCCCACAAAATTGCATATAATCTGAACCTTGGTATATTCCCTACCTTGTCCATAATTAATATTTGCATTTTAATTTGACCATCACGGACAAATAAAAGAACCAACGCAAACAAACAGCGTGTTTTTCTTTCGACTTGTTTCATTTGCAAGATATCGCAGTCTACGATCGCAGGGAGTAACGAGATATATTCGAGTTATTCGAGATAATTCTGGCCTGCAAATTGCCCAAGCCTTGCACTCTTGCTTTATAACTCGCCAAGTGGTCGTCTTTTTGTGTAAGAGGATACTTTTAGTGACAATAGAATTTTTTTAATTAGTAGGAATGCTAAAGTTAAAGAATATATTACATTCTTTTAAACGTGTTAAAAATTCGAAATTGCGTTAACCCATTCACAAGGATGCGCCGATCACCCCCAGGAGCGGACTTTTTTTTAAACAATTTGAAGGCAAGTGTTGATTAAGTGAATTTTGTATTTTTAATATGCTATGATGGCCAAAATTTATGTTAGTGCCCCTAGTGTGGGACGCCATACGGCGTCATCATTTTGAAAATATCTCAAAATGTGCGGAGGATGCCATATGGCGTCACCTAAAATCAGTAGCAATTACAATTATTATAATCAAAATTAGCTCTTAGGCTTCTTCTCCTAACTGATGAGACCCGGAAGGTCGAAAGCATCCATAATGCACCCTGAATATCGTTGGGTTAAGGTGAAACCCGAATCCCAGTTTACTGCTTCGAATTCATTTGACAAAAGCAAAAGAACTTTTGGGATTTCGCAAATCTCCACGAATTTTGTGGCGCGTGTGACCCTTTTGTTCAAAAGCAAATGTCTGAGAATTCAAAGAAGCAAAAGTATTCTTTGGTTCGAAAACCTGTTAAGTTTGGATACTTGTTTCGACTTCGATTAGTCATCTTCAATCAGGGGAAATACCCTGAGACAAGTTGGAGTTTTTCTGTTTAGAAGTGAATCTACAGAACGTTTTGAGTAAAGACCAAGTCAAAAGTGCATAGCACAAAAGACAAAAGTCACTCGAAATTGTAGAACTCCGCAGATACCGAACACTGGCACAGCCTTTGTGTCTTTGATAAAATGAACAAACTTTGTTCTTTGCATTTGAGAACTACTTCTTGAACCAACACGATTAAAATCATAATAGGCGAAGAAGCCTAAGAGCTAATTTTGATTATGATTTTAATCTTGTTGGTTCAAGAAGTAGTTCTCAAACGCAAAGAACAAAGTTTGTTTATTTTACCAAAGTATAGTTACAACTCTAACTAAATCCAATCTATTTCCATTTAAAAACCTTTCAAATAATGTGAAAAGGAAGGTTGGTAGACATAATGTACCTAATAGTATCGATAACGATAATAACACCAAACAACTACTTACAATACCATAGCTAGTAAAAATTACTAGTTACGAGTGAAAAATAACCTATCATTCGGTTTTTTCAATCACTTGAATTATTCGATTATCTTCGGAAATAATTCGAGTGACGAACATATGGTTTTTATTTTCCAACGCGTCTCCAAAGTTGCTGCCCGCATGTCACTACGGCCAGAGCCATCTCCTAGCGAGCGGCTACACCGAGTGATTTCGGTTATTGGCGATATAATTTAAATTAAATACTAATAGGATTTATTATTTTATTTAGATTTAAATCGTCTGCGTCTACTGAAAACTTAATGTTTAGTGGTGAGTATTCAGTATTCATAAATATTATGAGTTATGGAATATTGTGATATCTCAAGGTCAAGTAGTCAAGTTGTTAAATTGTAAGATCTGGGAACTGGGAACCATGCCAAAAACTCCACAAATATCTCCGCCACATTTAATAATCCGCAAAAAATCAATCGATTAACAACACCGAGTCCGTTATTCCCAATACAAATGCTGTATATCAACATGAACGATGAACCGCCAATGCCAATATTAATATTAGTATTTGAGTGAAAAATCGCTTATCATTCGGTTTTTTAAATCACTCGAATCCTCGGTAGTCGATTATTAAAATAAGCCGATTTTTCCCAACACTGAAAATTACCTACATATTATAGTACACTACATTAATTTGATTGTGAAACCGATAATATGTAAGTTATTTTTACTAGCTATGTTATTGTTAATAGTTGTTTGTCGTTATTATCGTTATCGATACAATTAGGTACATTATGTCTACCAACCTTCCTTTCCACATTATTTGAAACGTTTTTAAATAAAAATAGATTGGATTTTTTTAGAGTTAGAGTTGTAACTAATTATTTTTTTTCCCATAAAACTATTTGACATAAAAATTTGATACTATCAGGAAATGGTAATGTTGATAGGAGGAATCGAATTTAATAAAAAAAAAGAGTAGTGTTACATTTGAAAACAAAAACTTTCCTTGAGTTACAGAAAAAACTAAAAATCTCGCAACGTCGCAATTATCAATTTTCAATTCAATTTTTGAAGTTATCCACCTATACCAAAATTCATTGGTAGTTTTGAAGAAAAAAACCCTGAAACAAAAGAATCCCTACACTCTAAAAATAAATCTTGTAAAACTACAGCAAAAATAATTGGTTATTTGTTGCCAGCAATAGTGCATATAATATTACAGTGACACCGTAGAATTACATGATCCATGTGAATTGTTTGTAAATAAATAACTGGATAAACACATTTTTTCCTGTATTTTTGCTTTAAATATATTGTTAATATTCATGTGAACTTACATGGGAATCACAATAAATACGGAATATTTCTTTAAAAATAGGGTAGTTTTTTAGTAAAATCACAGCTAACATTAGGTAAAATTACACGTTAATTACACTTACAAAAAAAAGAAAATGTATGTTTTTAGTTCTTATAACAGTAAATTATCTGTTCCAACACTGAAATTTTACAGTAGGTAATGAATAATGTAATAATATTGTAATATTACATAATAATCTATGTATTTTAATTTTTTGTAATTTGTTTGTCGAAGGAATTAAATAAAAATGCAGCATTTTCATATAGCTTGTTTCATTTGTATTATACCTATACTTTGTGTGTATAAAGTCCTAAACCCCATCAATATTTCAAAAACGTGACGTGACGACAAAATTTTGATAGGGGTATATTTCAGTTATTTTTAGTTTAACTTTTCGGAAAGTAAGGAATAAAATACTCAGTTCTGACTATCACTTTTATAGAAAAATACGGCAACTTTATATTTCTCCTCACCTATTTCCATGATGCAGGGTTCCGGGATACTGATATCTTCAAGCGCGTCTTTATTAGTGGGCAGCACCTCCTAAAACGTAAACATTTTTAATTTGAAAACTTATTAGTTGATCTAATGTTTGTATTGTTTTCATGACTTCGAAAATTATGTGATTTAAAGGCAGCATAACAACTAAACTCCAAAAAACAGTCTTTATGGACACATTTAAACGGAATTGATGTTGAATTTTTGTGGAAAAATTGATGTAAATTGTAAATACGTATGGATCCACACATAAAACCACAAAATGAGTATTTATAGATAGTAAAACTATACAATACTTACTTGTTAAGTACTTTCTTAATCACAAAATAAAACACATAGGTACAACTGTAAGAGGGAAAAAGAACAGACCGATGCCGGCAGGTGTGCATCAAAGAAAACAATGAACGCGACGGCCGCGCCTCGTTCGTTGTGCCGAAAAGTGACGGGGAATCCCACAATTCCCACAGACTGATGCCGTAAATTCACAGCAGAATCACATATTTTACAGTGGCGTGTAATATTTATGTGATTTTAATATTTTATACGTATTTTTTGTGATATCACACTTTACTGTAAAAATTATTTAAAAACACATTAACGTGTATTTTTAAAGATAATGTACAGAGTGCATGTAAAATTACAGCATATATGTAAAAATATAACATTATTTTTCCTGTAAATATCTATTAAAATTACCCCTAATTTTTAGAATGTATTTAGCGAGTTCAAATTTGTCAAATTCCGATAAGCTAAACCAAAGTTGTGAATATTTTTGCATTGCAATATTTGTTCTCCTCCACCCCCCTTAAACAAAAAGGTAGAGCAAACACTTAAAAACGAATTATCCAGAATTTTCATTAGATTGAAAAAATACCACCTTTCATACGTGTTCACTATGTGGATTTTTGAGAAAATCTCGCTTTTTTTGATAATGACATCAGAAAAGTACAGTATTTTTATTGACCACTCTTTATCTATAAATACTTGACGTGTTATAAGAAAGATGCGGACTGTAAGTCCAGTTTAAGTTCCAACTGAGATTGTATAAGTACAGGTTGCAGATGAAAAAAATAATTTTCTCTGAGTGGAAGAATGCAATATTTCAGCAATTGAATTACCACCAAAGTGTGTATAATAGGGATTTTTCCAAATATACAGAGTGTCCTAGTAACTAAGGCATTATACCGCAACAGGAGTTAGTACGCATGAAATTTTTCTTATGATAAAAAATTCACGGTCAAAGAAATACAGGGTGATCCAGGTTAAAATTTATTTTAGACAATTTGCGACGATTTGAAAATGATTAAGCAGATATGAATCAAAGTTCTGTTTTTGAGACCCAAAAAGACGATTTTAATATTACTGTAAATTTTCACATATATTTTTTGCCTCTCGCATTTCTGACCGCATTACCTCAATTTTTTTTATACGTAAAAAAGTTATACTTCATTAATCTCGATGTTTTAATTAATTTTTGAAATATTTGCGTTTAAATGTTAGATGGCAAGAAACATTTAAATAAATACCTTTCTTAACAAAACATAGTTTATTGGAAATTAACCATGGATATTTTATCATAAGCAATTAAACATAAATGACCTATTTTCAAGTCTACTAAATCTTTATATCTTGTTGCTATATGGCTCGTTAATTTTACAGGGTGTCTGGATAAAGGAGGTTAATCCATTAAACATTATTAAAAATAATATGACTTTTGTAATGCCATTTTTCATTTTTGACCCTTATATTCGATATACAGGGCTTCAAAGTTTGAAATTAACAACTGATTTTTTTGAATAATTGAAGTATTTAATAAGATATTAATTTCAAATTTGATACATTGCTTCAGCATAAACAGTTACATCATTTGAGAATAACAAAATAAAAAACAATTGTCAAATATTCAAAATACGGTGGGGGGGGGGGGGGGGGTTCAGTGCCCGCAGACCCCCTAATTTTTTAGTACCCCAGTGACTTCGGAACTATATTTTTTAGGTAATCATTTGTTTTTGATTATTTTTGTCTTTTATAAAATTTCTATGAAATGATGCGTTTTGGAGATAATTTGAAAAGTATGGGTTCTTAATTGATGCCAAAGCGGCACACCTAGGTCTCATAATTTTCAAATGCTAAATCAAGTCAGCCGTTGTGACATTACTATGAATACAAGATATAATTAAATGAAATTCTGCAATAAGTGACAATACCGAAAGCAAGGGACTAGCCAAACATATTTTTGTTCAAGGAATATATAGCTAACGGATTGACCTCCTTTTTCCGGACACCCTGTATATATATGTTTGCTACACCAGAAAGAAGTACTATGGCGACTAAAATTTTATCTACGCAATTCACTTTTTAGCTCTGACAGACTGGCTAGTTTTTAAAACGATAGAGATTAAGAAGAAACAGGCTTTGAAATTTACAAATATTTATTCTTGGATGCTGGGGGATGGGGGCGGTAACCCCATGGCTCCCCAACCAGAAATTTGCCACTGGATTGACCTAGTAGATCGCTCCAATATCATTCTAGATTTTATAATTTGAATCTGCAATCCATACTGTCTCGTATTTTATTTATTGTTTTAATTAATCAGAATAATTAATCAAAAACAAGAAGACGTTCCAGCGACGGCAGCTGTTTATCGGTGAGCACTAGGTCTAAGGTTAGGAATGTGTGTCACTTTTCTAAAAAGGGCGCCACCTAGTTTTTAAAGTATGTCATTTTGTTATAGGAAACGACCTCTTAGAGAAATGAGTGCAAGGTAACAAAAGACAAATAGAAAAATAAAATTAAAATATGCAGATTTAATTAAAAACCAAAATTTTAAATACATCAGTTTTAGGCTGTTGCCTTTAAAAGTAAAAATATATACCTTAATTAAATAAGATCCTTAAGTTATAATTAATAAAAAGAACAAAATTCCACCACTACCAATTTCCTGAAAAATTTACCAATAGGCGTTTTTCTATAAGTATACCCCTAAGAAAACGTAATAATAGATCGATAATTATAGTCTACTTTTAAAGGAGATAATTAGGTAAGTTAATTAGCTATATTAATGATGAAAACGGAAACAACTGGCCTGTAATCCTAGCTTCTGATAATCTAATGATCTCAGTTCTGCATGACGTAATGAAGATTTAAAGGTAACATCAAAGAAGGTACGATTTGTGGGGTAACAAAGAGATTCCCTTTGAGGTAATAGAGAAACTTTCTGAGGTAACGTTAAAACTTTCTGAGGTAGCCTTAAAACTTTCTGAGGTAACGTAGAAACTCTAAAAAGAATAAGAAAAAGCAATTAATTTAAGAAATACTATACACTCGCGTCTAAATATAACTCACCTCAAAGTGGTATTCGAGAGTTTCTGGTAAAAGTTGGCATTTCTGGATAAAAATATTTTCTTTGAGAAGTAATAAGGGTAGCTCCGATCTAATGGGCTGAAATAAGAGATTGATTTACCAAAGATGGTCAGGAAATAAACGGATTGAAAAAGACATATCTGAAAACCTCATGTATCCATTTCACAAATTGGTGAATTGACGATACATAGCTTAACTATGTTTCACAGCAATGAAGTACAAGAAAAAACAACATGGGCAGTAGATACTATTTTCCGAACGTTATTACTAATAAAATTCCAAAATCCCCAGTTAGGAGGAAATTAAAAAACTTTGCCAGTAGGAGTGACTTGCTTCCTAATAGCAGCAGAGAAAAAGTACCCGTTCGTCTCCAAGCCCTTAGCAACCGTCCGAATCAAGACATCACACAACCTAGAGACACCTGGGACCTCAATTTACCTAAATTAAAAGGAGATGGAGGAATCGAGTCACGTACGTCGCTTAATAAGCCAATGCGTGCTTCATTAGATACCATGCATCAAAAATAACGTAGTCAATACGAGTGTTTGTTGGGTTTTCTATCATCAATGTATGCGTAAAAAACTAAAAAAAAACGGTGGTTCTGGGTAGTTTATATTATGGTGAATGAGCTAGATTACGTCAAATTGAAATATTTAAATAAATTATGAAACAGAAAGGCTACATTACTCATAATTGTAATGATTTACAGTAGAGGAAAGGTGCCTATTATCGCATAGGTTCCTAATATCGCATAGTAAGGTATTTCTTAAACTAAGTAGCCCCATCTACCTGCAGGTGCCTGTGCTAATACTACCCCAAGCTGCTTAGATTCTACAAGAATTACAGATTTCTGCAGCAAGTTTTTGTTCGCTATTTCATTTGTTTACATGATGCATGAAAATTTTACCGCTGCAGATTAGGGGCCAAATATTATTAGAAGGTAAGTTTAATTAATATTCTGATATACACCAGTCGATTAAGCATATTGTAAGGATTTATTTGATATATAAATTATTAGGTTTGGTTTATTTTGTCTTTGCTTGGAGGTTAGTAACCTTACATATTGATATATGCCCTAATATCGGACACAATCGGTTGCCCAATACCGCATATCCGATATTACGAACCAATACTTAATATCGATCTTAATATTACAAACTTTTTTTTATATTCTTTATAGATGACTGAAAAAGCAAATAAAACGAAAACCCGTAAAAGCTGGGATGCAAACGCTATGGAGCAAGCAGTATAGTCTCTAGCTAAAAAGAATAAATTAAAAGTTGTTCCTAAATACGTTTTTGCCGACCCTAACCAATCAAAGAAAACAGGAACCAAACAAAGCTCCAAACCAAAAAAACAAAATAAAGATCAAGATTGCTTTAAGTCCATCCAGCGAAGATAATGAAGATGTGGAAGTGGAGCTGATAGACACCGATGATGACATGGATAGAGATGAAGAAGACGCGGAGTGTCTGTACTGCACCAATCTCTATTCGCAGGATACCAGAGGAGAGTTATGGATTAGATGCAGCATGTGTTTTCGTTGGTGCCATGAGGAGTGCGCAGGCACTGACAAAAAGTACGCTTATATCTGTGATCTTTGCCTAGACGGGTAACTCTTTTTGACACAAAGATCTCTATTAATGAACAATTTGATTTTTATTTTTATTAAAGCAGTGACTTATTATTCCAAAAATATTATGCTAGTATATGTTTTTTATTTGATTAAAAAGTATTAAAAAAAAGCTTTAACTTTACTATCATCGGTTCCAAATATCGGACATATGCGATATTGGGATCACCTCCTATCCGATATTAGGAAACCATTTTTGAAATTGTGATTTTTGCATTCCAAAATATATTTTTTTTATCTGAGAAATAAATTAAGTTTGACGCTTGAAATTTCATAATATTAAAAAATATAGGTTTTGCAATGGTATACGAAAACATACTCGTGATAGGTAGCTGAAAACTATTTTTCATAGGTCAAAACAAAAAACTATTCGATAATAGGCACCTTTCCTCTACATTTTACAATCTCATGACTCTCCATATAATGACTTCTTAAATCCTTTAACAATTTTGTCCAGGTAGTTTTTGGTTTGGGACCTATGTGCAGCGGCGAAATGAAACCGGCGTCTTTAGAATAACGATAAGTGAAATAAATTTAAAACTTTCCCTCCAGAAACGACTTGAACGTCGCGATAACGTATTTAATGAACCCTATCGTCTACTGAGGCCTGAATGGTCCTACGCCGACTCACAAAGGGTCTTAATTTATGACTTCGCCGTGTGATTGTTGCATGTTCGTAAATTATTCACTTGCAGGTCCAAATAAAATGGCTTTCAAGATATTTGGAATCGTTTAAACTAATTCATGTTGGTTACTTGGTTTCATTAAAAGTTTATTGCGCATGTAAAATAATCCATGTTTCCCCTTCCGGTCTTACCATAGACATTCACCTTTAAATACGTATATAGTGTCACCAGTAAAGTCCGCATCATATGGGATTTTTTTTTATTAATAACTTTAATATACAAAATTTGACTTTGGCATTGGCATCAAGTTCTGCTTCGATCGAGATAAAAATTAAGCAAAAAAATAGTAGTCACGTGATTCGCATTATCTGTCAAATTTTAAATTTTTTCCAAAAAATAATTCAAAAGTGAGGTTATTTCTGAAAATATCGAAAAAAGTTATTAGAAAAAGTTTTTTTAAATGCAGTTTCTAGCACACGTGCGAAATTTCAGCGGCATAGGATAATTTTGATTTTTTACATATATTTTGTAAATTGCACCATATTTGCAAAACAAGACTCAACGCAACCTACATAAAACTTCTTAGTTTTGACAATGCTTTATTTTAGATACATTTTCTTTAAAGTAGCGCCATATTAAATGTGTGTTTTTCTACAAAATCAAAATTGGGCTATTAAAATTTGGTCGCATGTGATGCAAAGTTTATTTGTTTTTGACCCTGTATAAGGTAACTTCATAAAATAAGTATTTTTGAAAACGTAGTTTGTGTCTGAAAGTAATATACCTTAATATTAAGACAAAAAAGAACAGTGTCATCAGTAAAGTGTTCATTAAGTGGAAAATAAATTTTAGGTTAACTTAACGTAAAGTTTATCTATTTTCAGTGATTTAATTTAAAACCCCATTACTTTATTTTTTATTTTTTTACTTTCAGACACAAATTACGTTTTCAAAAATACTTATTTTATGAGGTTATCTTATACAGGGTCAAAAACAAATACTTTGCATCACATGCGACCAAATTTTAATAGCCCAATTTTGATTTTGTAGAAAAACACACATTTAATATGGCGCTACTTTAAATAAAATGTATCTAAAATAAAGCATTGTCAAAACTAAGAAGTTTTATGTAGGTTGCGTTCAGTCTTGTTTTGCAAAAGTGGTGCAATTTACAAAATATATGTAAAAAATCAAAATTATCTTATGCAGCTGAAATTTTGCATGTGGGCTAGAAACTGCATTTAAAAAAACTTTTTCCAATAATTTTTTTCGATATTTTCGGAAAAAAACCCACTTTTGAATTATTTTTTGGAAAAAATTAAAATTTGACAGATAATGCGAATCACGTGACTACTATTTTTTTGCTTAATTTTCATCTCGATCGAAGCAGAACTTGATGCCAAAGTCAAATTTTGAATAAAGCTATTAATAAAAAAAAATCCCATATGATGCGGACTTTATTGGTGACACTGTATACAGCTTATCTCCTGCGTAAACAAAAGTTAAATTTTATGGGTGAAAAAATACGTCAGAGCGCACGGCTCGCCTGTCAGACGCCTTCCCTTCTAGCAGGATCGGGCATGCGCACAAACCTCTTGTTATCAGCCTCTCCTTCCTTAGCGACATGCTCAAAATACACTCCAGAACCGGCTCGGCGCCATTCCTTGTTGTTTATTGTAGGTGTTTAATATTTACGGATTTTTAGTTTTTGTATAGTTTATAGAATTGTCTTTGTGCTTTTAGTGACTCGGATACTCTGATTAAACACATCTAACTAGTAATTTGTAGGTATATCCACAACAAGAGCCGTAAACTAAACCTGTTAGAATTCTTAGAAGTTAATAAAGTCAAAAATTCTGACCTAATGTTAAATGATCAACTATACTTAGACAATTCCCCAATATTAAATCTGTAAATGGTAAGCTTATCCATTTCATTTGAATAATTAATATTAATATAGGTAGGCTAATTTTATATTGTTATAGCTTACAAGCTTTGGAATTTAAGTAGTCTGAAGTAGTGTTGGGACATCGACTCAATACATCGATGTTTTCCATCCATGTTAACATTAAAAGCAAGCATAGATGCATGTCAACAAAATATCGTTGTTAAAACATCGATGTTACAAAACATCGATAACAGAAGAAAAGAAGTGGGTAATTACCAAAGTTACTTGCGCTAAATCACCGCCGTATTTATTTTGGTAAAAGATTTTGTGACTTTAAAAAACAGGTCAACCTCAACGAATATTTTGGCAAACGGGTTCGGCCGAAGGTAGGTATAGGTCACCGATATGAAGATGTTTGCGTCAAATATTAAAACACATGGTCAAACATCGAAGGTTAAACATCGATGATCTGCAACCAGACATAAATATTGCATGCCACCCATGCATGTTTTATTGTTTATACCATGCGAGCAAAAATTATTTGCATCAAAGAGGGCTTGGATTAAAAAACGTAGGGCTTGGTTTAGATCACACGGGGAAGATATAGCTAACCAAATCTAGGTTAAAATTTTGTCAAATTCATATTATGACATGATATGCCAAACTAATGAGTACCTAATAAAATAAGTACACAAATACAAATTTATTTTTGTTGTTTAAAAAATTAACAAAGTAAGAATATACAAAAAGAAACAGAAAAATAATTACATCAATTGCTGAAATTGGCCACCGCCATGCTTTAAGCATAAATTCACACGTCTCTTCATATTTTCGAAAGTGTTGACCAGCATCTCTGGAGAAATGTTACCAAATTTTTGGATAATCCTTTCTTGTAATTGTTCTAAATTTGCAATTGGTGTTTAAAAAATAGTGTTCTTTAAATGAGGAAAAACGAAGTAATCCCTAACCGTTAAACAAGGTGATCTAGGTGAAATGTCTGATCGAAAACTGATCAATCTGTCGTCGGAAAAATTGCGTAAGTAGTTAATTGTTTCAGCGGCTGTATTGGCGATTGCACCGTCCTGTTAAAAATATCCAAAACGTAGTTCGTCGTCAAGTAATTGCTTCACAAATGGATTCAAAATATTGTCTCTATACCGCTGTGTTGTAACTGTGTTCTTCTTTGGGAAACAGCTAACCAGACACAATTTTTTGAGGGTGCAATGTGGATTCTACAAAAAAAATGGGGATTTTCACTACTCCACATGCGTGTATTCTGAGAATTTACATAACCGGAGAGGTGGAACCAGGTTTTATCTGAAAAAAAGTCAGGTCTAATAAATCATTTCTTTCCAATAAATTTTGGGTAAACTATTGAGAATAATTCCTGCGTCTTTCAAAATCTGCGGTTTGTTTTTCTTGCAATACCTGCACTTTATAAGGAAATAAATTTAGCTGCTTCAATAGTCCTACATGTTCCATAAGATCTTCCCACTTCTTGGGACAGGCGTCTTATACAATTTGTTGGCGTATTTTGCATTATTTCACGAACGTTTGCAACAAGTTCTTCTGTTCTTACAGATGATCTTCCTGCTCCTTTTTTGTGTTGTATAGAACCTGTTTCCTTAAACACAATCACGGTTCTTTTCAGGCAATGATAAAAATCCCCAGCAATAAAAGCAACGTTAGGAAAATGTTCGTGAAAATCGTCCATGCACAAACCCGGATTGTATTGCCACTCGCCATTTACTCTAACCTTGTTTAGAAAATACAGTTCAACCATAAATGTTTTGTGCTGTTCCGTAAAGCCCATTGTGTGAATTGTTCAAGAAATTGGAAAAATTAGCGATGAATCAAATTACTTGTAACGACTGTCAAAGATGACGGAATAACTGATTGATTGTTAATTTAGGTAGTTACTGACACCCAACAGGTATTAAGCTCTACGGCATTACTTCCTTAGATGCTTTTGCACGATATTAATAATAAAAAAAAACCAAAATGTATATTTAATAAAATGACGCGACGCCGACGCCAAAATTTAAAAAAAAATCGTTGCATAATCATGGCGGGCATCTAAAAGCACGAACTTTAAAAGAATATAAAATTCCATAAGAGGATGGTTTGGTTCCACCATTATATGAAGTATTTATAGCCGGTCGATGAATAAAAAGAGATCTGCTGGCCGACCTCTGGAGGATGGCGGCCCTACATCATTTTAACATAATAGAAGAATGGATGGCTTTCAGATTTATGTCATCTTTGGCCGTATCAAAGTTGCTGCGGCGATAAAGAACACAATAAGCCGAGTCGGGGCGAAGGAACGCGGACGGATATTATTATAATAATATCGAATTAGGATTAATCCCCCGACTATATAACCTGCATGGGGTAACATTAAAAAATTTTCGAGTTATTTATGGCCAATAAAGCTTGACGATGTTAACGTATTATATTTTTTTATTAAAAAAGTTTTATTGGTTGAATTTTGTTTTGCTTCGCCTTGAACAATATAGATTCAATTTATTATCGTCGTGCAAGAAGGTTAACAGTGGTTTTAATTTAGTTATTTTAAAAATATTGTATGGAGTAAAGAAATTGGTTGTCTTGAGTACCGTGCGAGCAAAAATTATTTGCATCAAAGAGAGGGCTTGGATTAAAAGACTTAGGGCTTGGTTTAGATCACAATGATATAGGGACGATATATCTAACCAAATCTAGGTTAAAATTTTGTCAAATTCATATTATGACATGATATGCCAAACTAATGAGTAATAAAATAAGTCGACAAATACAAATTTATTTTTGTTGTTTACAAAATTAACAAAGTAATAATATACAGAAAGAAAAAGAAAAATAATTACATAAATTGCTGAAATTGGCCACCGCCATGCTCCAAGCATAAATTTACACGTCTCTTCATATTTTCGAAAGTGTTGACCAGCATCTCTGGAGAAATGTTACCACATTCTTGGAAAATCAAAATCTGCGGCTTGTATTTCTTGGAATACTTGCACTTTATAAGGAAATAAATTAAGCTGCTTTTTAAGAATAGTCCTGCATGTTCCATAAGATCTTCCCACTTCTTGGGACAGGCGTCTTATACAATTTGTTGGCGTATTTTGCATTATTTCACGAACGTTTGCACAAGTTCTTCTGTTCTTACAGATGGTCTTCCTGCTCCCCTTTTGTGTTGTATAGAACCAGTTTCCCTAAACACAGCCACCGTTCTTTTTAGGCCATGATAAAAATCCCAGGCAATAAAAGCAACATTAGGAAAATGTTCGTGGTAATCGTCCATGCACAAACCCGGATTGTATTGCCACTCACCATTTACTCTAACCCCGTTTCGAAAATACGCTTTAACCATGAAGAATTTGTGCTGTTCCGTAAAGCCCATTGTGTGAATTGTTCAAGAAATTGGAAAAATTAGCCATGAATCAAATTACTTGTAACGACTTTCAAAGATGACGGGATAACTGATTGATTGTTAATTCAGGTAGTTACTGACACCCAACAGGTATTAAGCTCTACGGCTAAGCATTACGTCCTTAGATGCAAGGCCCTCTTTGATGCAAATAATTTTTCCTCGCACGGTAAATCTAATGTTGATTCATCTTCATCAGAAATCAGAGATTCACAAAAGAGATTCAATGCTGTAAATATTGGTCAAAGTGCGATTTAAATATTGTTTGTTGGGTTATATCCAGAAAGTCAGCGAATTACCCTAAACTTTGAGCCTTGTTAATATTTCGTAAACGGTTGAAAATAGGTACCTATACCTATAGGGAATAATTTATAAAAAATGTTTAGCATTAATTATTGTAGAATGTAAAAATATACAATATGTTTTCTTTAAAAAAATTAAAGTTAATACGCGTAGCATTTTTATGATTCACCATGTTTAAAATATTTTTTCGAAAAAAAAATAGCTGATCCGTTTTTTTACCATAGCGATGTAGAGTGTAGATAAACAATATCCTTATTAAATAATATTTGCGAATAAAAATATTTTGCCTCATTTATTACTGTAGGAAATGTATAATATAGTCATATATTACTTATATTCTAAAACTAAAACCATGTAATGGTGACAAAAACAACTGTATCCTTGCGTTGTAAATTAGCGATAGAATATAATAATTGCGCCATGTTAGCATTCCGTTTGTCAGGATGCAGTATTTATGAGACCGAACATAAATCTTCACAGGCGCTGCTATAAGCGGACAAGAAAATGGATGGCACAGAGAGCCTGGGTTGGAATTCTATGTCAATTTTAGGTTTTTTTTTTATTGTTATTAAAAAAATTACTTTCCTGCGATTGTTATAAAAATACATGATTTAGTATATTCAAAAAGTAGCTGTAAAGAAAATAAAAACAATTATTTGAGCTAGACGAGAATTTCGTATTCATTTTTAAAAAAGAAGAAATTTGATAGAAATTTTCTGTGCCTTTCCCACCGTATGAATCTCATGGCAAAAAAAGCTTGAAAACACTAACAGCGACACAATGACCCGTATTAATAAAATTGAAGGATATCCTTGTAAGTGTAAGGTAGAAAGTATAAGGTTTTGAGTTGAAGAAAAAGGTAGGAGTATAAGCATTTCCTTTTTTTCTTATTCATAATGATTACCTTATACTTGCAAGGATATATCCTCCAAATATAACTAAAGGGTATGTAAATAAACTTATTATATTCAAATTTTGTTTTTTAAAAACCAAAATGATTTGATATTATTATGGCGTAAATAATAAAACTAAATTAAATTTGAACTTTTATTTTAGACAGTTTTATACCTACACTTCATTATAAAAGTTGTTTATTACAATGCTCAAATTTCTTCTGACTTCTTGTCCTTGCTGGCGAAGAGGTATATCAAATTCGTCATTATCATTGTCATCTTCTTCTGGCACTTCTTCTTCAGGTGCTTCAAAATCGATGTCTTTCAAAGTTTTTGCCACGTTATAAAACACAATACAGGCAACACTTATTTTTGGCACATTCTCCAATTTCACTCGGCAAACATATTATTACAAAATAGGAAATCGACGTTTCAGTCGACCAAAACAACTTTCATTTATCACTCTCTCTTTTTTCAAAAGTTTATTTTAATTTAGTTCAGGACCTCGAGCGGGATTTCTGAATGGAGTCATGAGCCACGGCTCTTTACCATATCCATCATCAGCAAGTATCACGACTTTGTTTTTATTTTGCAAATAAACCCTTATTTGTGAATTTCTTCATATTCTTGAATCGTGGATCGATCCAGGCCAACTAACGTCCATACCAGTGAACATTTCTTTTGCATCACAAGTGGCTAGCACATTCAGTGTAGGATGACCTTTTCGGTTGACATACTCATCACCATGGCGATTTGGTTTCAGTATTCGTATGTAGGTACAGTCAACTACTCCAATTGCTGTCGGAAACCTATACTTGCTTTGCCATAACTGTTTCGCATCCATACGTTTATTGTTAGTAGAGGAAACTTTATGCAGTAATTTGATTGCGCAACTATGCTGCCAATTACGGCAGTCACTGTACGAGATACTGTAGATTGACTTACACCCAGTTCTTGACCAATGCTTTTCTGATACCCAGCGTCACTGATATAGCGTAAACATAACTTCATTTTTAGGACGGATAATAACGCACCTGCGCGAGTTTCAGCATTTATTCCCACAAATGTGTTGGCAAGCCATTGCACATTTTCCTCTCTTCAAACCGGTATAATTCTTTGTAATCGCGAACAATTGTTGATAAAAGCTGCTTGTAGTGGTTAATCTTTCTCAGTTCCACAACATCTGCCATCGCTACAACTGATCACTACACGACTGAGTCTGCTACTGACCACACTCAAAATTATTGAAGGATATCCTTTTTATTTAGAGTAAAAGGTAACTTTTATGAATAACAAAATTCTTTTTTTGGAAGGATATGCTCATAATAAGTATTAGATTTTACTCGGAATATTATGAATGCGAGCTGAAGGATTTCCTTCATATTCTGCAAGTATGAGCATAACCTTTTTTTTATGAATACGGCCCAATTAATTATTAAAAAAAAATAAAAATGAAAAATATTTTTAAAATGGAAACGACTTTTAGAAAATGTTATTGGTAAATAACAATATACAATGACATTTGGTCCTGGAATTGTTGGCGATAATCGTAAATAAATAACAGTATTTCGGACCAGGCAAAGCTATTTTTTCTCGAAGTTTAAGTCTTCAGAAGTGGTGGGATTGTAAACAATGATTTCCATATCGTTTAGAGGACGCCTTTCTTTTAAAATTATCTATCTTTGAAGAAGTCTTATTTAATCTAAGATTATTTTGATCTTAATATGTTTACACACATTAAGGCACAAGCGTCTAGAACCTGACTGTGGACTTTTCAACCGCCCAACCAACGTTAGCAATAAAGCGCGGAAAACTTAAAAATAAATGTGTTAGGATGCGCACATAAACCATTGTATTACTTTCTATTAAATTGAGGCGAGAAAATGAATGAAATAAAAACTAGTCAAATTAACTTGATTTTTGAAGACAAAAAATAGTGAATATGGAAATACTTCCTAATGCGGAGGTTTTTTTGGAAGAGGATAGTTTAGATCGAGGGGTAAACCGCTGACCCAAATGTTGTACACTACTGCCAAAAGTTGCCAAGTAATGCCAGTACTGCCACATTTTCTTACGAATTGCCCGAGGAGTAAACCGCTGACCCAAATGTTGTACACTACTGTCAAAAGTTGCCAAGTAATGCCAGTACTGCCACATTTTCTTACGAAGTGCCGGAAATATCCGTGGATTGCCTGTATTGCCGGTTGAGTGCCACTGAATTACCAGTATTTCTGGTGGAATGCCACTGGGTTACCAGTATTTCCGGTGGAATGCCACTGGATTGCCAGGATTGTCAGTCGATTGCTAGTGGAATATAATTATTATTTTAACGAGTACGCATGAGCTCACCTATTTTAAAATTATCTTTCTATTTGTGGGCACAGAAATATAAAGGGTTTAAGAAATGTCGCGTCAATGCATATTCGTCGAATCATAGGCCATCTATGAGCCACCTGCATTATTAATTTTGTCGGTATCGTCGGTACAATAGCAACTGACTTTACCGACTTAGCAGGTGACAGTATCGGTAAAACAGATAGCCTTTTTATCGAATGATACTGGCGGGAATATTTTATAAGATTAGTTTGTAATATCATAATTATTGCATTGTTGTATTAGAGAGCTGGATGCCGGGTGCTCATGTCGGAATGACCAACAAGGTACACCGGTGCCACATATCTAAAAGTATTAAAAAGATTTCCACTGGAATGCTACAAGTATTGCCACGGAATGCCGATATTTCCGTGAAATGCCTACAGTATTGCCACGGAATGCCAGTACTGCCTCCAAATTTCCTGGATTGCCACGGAAATGCCATGATTACTACCGAATTATTCGGATTTCCGATGAAATGCCAGAGCCTTGTACACCGAATTGCCGCAGCGGTTTACCCCTCGGTTTAGGTTAAAAAAAAATTGTATATTTTTAAATACTGTTTAGACTAGTGATGTTACAACCTTCCCAGTGTGAGTATTATGTTTGACTAAATCTACTACTAACTTATCTAGGTTAATATTATACTTACTACTTGTAAGAGGAGTTTCTAATAATTTTGTAGTACTTATTTAACTAGAAGAGACAATATTATGTATCTATTAAAAAAAAAGTAAAACGTTAAAGGTAGAGTGGCTATGATACAAGGTTGGGTCATGTTAGCATTATTATTTGACACTTACTTGGGCGAAATTATATATTTAACAAGGTTAAGAAGGTTAAGGAGTTTGAGTACTTTGAAGATGATACCACCGACCGGTACTCTAATTTGTGGGGATGTTCTGAAAGATACCAGGAAAAAGGGATATAGCAATGCACAAAATTAAAATATAGCTGAATAACAGTTTACTCTCCCTTATGGATATTATTGTGACCATGTTTCCAGGCATGGTCACCATATCATGTGGTCAGAAGCTGAAATCCTACATAAGGAACCACACTGGAGGAAGAGAAAGTTTAAGGAAGCTGCTGCTATTCACCAGAAGCCAGGCTGCTTTAAAAAACCATCATTAGACATAAGAACTATCTGGAAACCTTTGTTAGATAGATGTAATCTTAGGATAAGATCGCGTGCCAACTGAACGCATGACTGCACCCACCTCAGTTATGCTTCAGTGCACCTAGCTAGCATAAATAGTCTTGTAGTTACTTCACTCATTTAGTATTCACCTGAAGACGACTGGAGATACTTACCAGTTGAAACGGTGTGATTTGAAACAAATAAAGACAATGGAAGTCCAAAACTCTTTCATCATTCAAGAAACATCATTGTTTCCGACCTTCAAACAGTCATATCCACTCTTGTTGTAGAAACTAATGTAAACTTAGGTTTTCAGAACACCCGTATATAATAATTGTACTTTAAGTTCTTTATCGTTCATGGTATATCTTTTAGCAAAATTTCCACAGTCCTTAGATTAAAAATTATGTGTTGAGACAAAAAGTGGACGAAATATACCTACTTTAGTTTCGTGCTCAATATAAATCATGGTACGATATGGACATCATATCTACTCTTGTTGTACAAACTAATGAAAACTTAGGTTTTCAGAACACCCGTATATAATAATAGTAGATACTTTAAGTTATTTATTCTTCCTGGTAAATCTTTTAGCAAAAGCTACACAGTCATTAGGATAGAAGTTATGTATTAAGATAAAAAAGTGAACGAAATATACCCACTTTTAGTTTCGTGCTCAATATACGTCCTCTTGCGATATGGACACCATATCCACTATCGTTGTATAGTGTTTCTTAGGTCAATTTAATGACATAAAACAGTATGAAACTCCTAACCATAGGCGTCCCAAACAAATAATTAAAATGCGTATACACACTTATAAGTTTGTTCAACATTAGGTGTTTGTACATACTACACTTTATAAACCCACTGTATATATAATAATATTATATTAAAATAATAAATATAAGGTAACTCAAAGATTCTATACACAAAACTAAAACCAGAAAAATTAACCTGACACTGCTCAGAAAATGCTTTAATTTTTTTACCAGAACTCCATTCTGGGACCATTCCCCGGCCCGTCCATAAGTTCCAAATCACGTATATTTTATCTTCGTCTCTTCCACGCCATCCGCGGTCACTGGCCTATCTCTGTCTGACAGAATCGATCGTTGAACGGGCTGGGGACCGCTTCTGCTATACCAGCTGCAGGTAGCTGGCGCTTATCACCCCTGACAACGTGCATAATTGTGAACGGTTGCCAGTTCTTCCAAATTTTCTGGTTTGTTAATATATTATGTATAAGTATATGAGAAACAAGGGTTTGTTAATTAGTTGTTTTTAAACACTGAAAACACTTTTTGTCTTGATTTCGGTTATATTGTTTCTTAAGGACTAAAGAATGTATTATAACAATGAATAGCTTGTTATTTTTTTCTGTCACACTTAAAACTCCTCGGTTTAAAGTATATTTGCAAACTAGCTTTCACAGAAAGTTACTGACTAACAATTGAATACTGATATAAATGAAACATCTTTGATAAAAAAAACTTAAAGAATTGAAGAAGAAAGATCTGACAACCCTGGTTGTGAGGTCGGTCTCTTTGAGACTGTTTACCGCCGTATGGAATGATTGGAATGTCCTCAAACCAAGTTTGGATAAATTATACAAGCTAATATAAACTTCGATTTTTAGAACACCGTTATAATAATAATAATAATAATAATAATACCTTAAAAGTATCGTTCATGGTATATATTTTTTAGCAAAATTTCCCCAGTCCTAAGGATAAAAAATATGTATTAAGATACAAAAGTGGACGAAAATTACCCACTTTTGGTTTAACGAAAGTCTTATAGGCTTAAGTTTGATTTATGATCCGGCTGTCCTATAAATTTCTTCTGGGGTGTTACTTAATGTCATGATTTATTTATTGCCTTCTAATTGTACTATGGATCAAGGGTTTGAATGGGTGCTGACGGAAATTATTTTAATTGTTAAATAATATAGTAGGTAAATAGTAGATACGTTGATAAAAATAATAAAATTATTTACCTTTTTGTTAAGCGACTGTAAGTTACCAATCGAATTTTGTATTTTACACATACCTATTTACCAAATTTTAATACACGGTTTGTACGAAAATGTTCCCCCACTTCTACATGTCTTAATGCTGTAACTTTCTATACACATAATTAATCAATTGAACATTGATTAACTTTGGTCAATGTTTTGACTGTTATAAGATGTGACAGGAAAATAAATTATTGTTGACACGTTCCAAATTGCTGATTAAGGTAATCGCCGATAATGAGATGCCTGCGCACCATTGCTAATCACTTTTAAACATGAGACGGGTTATATTTCTTGACAGGAGAATCGACGGGAGAGTGGATGGGAGAGTCATTGGGAGAGTCGACGGGGGGAGTGGACGAGAGAGTCAACGAGTAGAGAAAAGAGAAAAGGCAGCTAGACCTAATTATATGTGGCAAATTATACCGTGCGAGCAAAAATTATTTGCATCAAAGAGGGCCTTGCATCTAAGGACGTAATGCTTAGTTGTAGAGCTAAATACCTGTTGGGTGTCAGCAACTACTTGAATTAACAATCAATCAGTTATTCCGTCATCTTTGACAGTCGTTACAAGTAATTTGATTTATCGCTAATTTTTCCAATTTCTTGAACAATTCATACAATGGGCTTTACGGAACAGCACAAAACATTCATGGTTGAAGCGTATTTTCGAAACGGTGAGTGGCAATACAATCCGGGTTTGTGCATGGACGATTTTCACGAACATTTTCCTAACGTGTTTTTTATTGCTGGGGATTTTTATCATTGCCTGAAAAGAACCGCGGCTGTGTTTAGGGAAACAGGTTCTATACAACACATAAAAAGGAGCAGGAAGACCATCTGAAAGAACAGAAGAACTTGTTGCAAACGTTCGTGAAATAATGCAAAATACGCCAACAAATTGTATAAGACGCCTGTCCCAAGAAGTGGGAAGATCTTATGGAACATGCAGGACTAATCTTAAGAAGCAGCTAAATTTATTTTCTTATAAAGTACAAGTGTTCTAAGAAATACAAGCCGCAGATTTTGAAAGACGCAGGAATTACTCTCAATGGTTTACCCAAAATTTTTTGGAAGAATAGATTTTTATTAGACCTGACATTTTTTTCAGATAAAGCCTGGTTCCACCTCTCCGGTTATGTGAATTCTCAGAATACACGCATGTGTAGTGAAAATACCCATTTTTTTGTAGAGTCCACATTGCACCCTCAAAAAATTGGTGTTTGGTTAGCTTTTTCCCGAAGAAGAATTGTTGGTCCTATTTTTTTCCATGACACAGTTACAGCACAGCGGTATAGAGAAAATATTTTGAATCCATTTGTGGAGCAATTGCTTGACGACGAACTACGTTTTGGATATTTTCAACAGGGCGGTGCAACCGCCCATACAGCCGCCGAAACTATTTACTACTTACGCAATTTTTTCGACGACAGATGGATCAGTTTTCGATCAGACATTGAATTCCCACCTAGATCACCTTGTTTAACGGTTATGGATTACTTTGGTTTTCCTCATTTAAAGAACACTATTTTTAAAACACCAGTTGCAAATTTAGAAGAATTACAAGAAAGGATTATCCAGGAATGTGGTAACATTTCTCCCGAGATGCTGGTCAACACTTTCGAAAATATGAAGAGGCGTGTGAATTTATGCTTGGAGCATGGCGGTGGCAAATTTCAGCAATTTATGTAATTATTTTTCTTTTTCTTTCTATAGTATATTCTTATTTTGTTAATTTTGTAAACAACAAAAATAAATTTGTATTTGTCTACTTATTTTATTACTCATTAGTTTGGCATATCATGTCATAATATGCATTTGACAAAATTTTAACCTAGATTTGGTTAGATATATCGTCCCCATATCATTGTGATCTAAACCAAGCCCTACGTATTTTAATACAAGCCCTCTTTGACGCAAATAATTTTTGCTCGTACGGTAATAACATGAACGTAGTTTACTCGGGTCAATGTTGACTTCGTCTATAATAATTTTACTAAGAGTGCACGTGGACCTTAAGAGTTTGGCACGAGAAATTAGGCCAATCTTATAATACACCATAGATAGATCTCTAGAAACGCTTATATGGTTAGGTTGTCATAGTAAGCTGGTTTTAAAGGACAAATTAATAATTGAGTTAGAGCCGCTCAGCCAAATTAATGATATTTTGGTTTGCTTCTACAATAGCATTTTTTTAAGCTGTCCAATTTTAGGCAAGTTTTTTCTAAAATTGCCAACTTTGAGAGTCTACCATCGCTTTTACTCGCCACACGTTTTATACCATTTACTTAAATGAAAAAATAAAGTAATATTTTGTATATTTCACTTTTACACTGAGGAAAATGATCTAATAAAATAGGTTTGCTAAGACATAGTTTGTATTGATAGCTTAATCTTTATTAACCCATATTAAATAAATTGCTAGTGTATCAAACCCGCTTTAGTGTTATATCAATTCTAAATTTGAGAAAACAGTGTTTTTATTGGTAGTAATCAGGTTCATTAGCAGCACAGTCTTGTTAAATAATAAACTACTTTTTAATACAGCAAATTTGTTAAGAAATACATTGTATTTTCTTAATGCTACGCATTTTGTTCCCAGTAAAGCGCTTTCTCTACAATTATACAGAACAGCGTCCCCATAAACGAATTGTATCCGTTAGGACATATAATCAACAAGTCGTTAGTGGGGGTTCGTAGCGATCGGCAATCGCCGCGCGCCCTTGTATTAGTTTTAATGTATTTGTTGCGCAGGTCACATCGTTGTTCGGAAGTTTCTAGCTGTCCTGTCTGAAATTAATTTATTTTTACTTTGTATTTAAGTTTTTTTAAACTTTGCATGTCAGATAAAGCAATACAATATTCTTATTTCGCACAACCCATCATAAGTATATATTGGACTTTATATTCTATCGACGAATTTTACCATCTCAGTAAACCATGTTGCATATGAAATAATTATAATAATATGCAATGTTATACGAGGTGAACAGTATCAAACTAGAAGCTATTTAAATTTTTAGAAACTATACAGGGTTTTTCACTTAAAACTCCCCACGCCAATATCTCGAAAACGATTAGAAATATTTAATTTCTGTAAAAAGTAGTCAATATATGGGGTCAAGTAGATATTTTTCAAAATTTTAAAAATTCGACGCCTACTAAGAGCTAAGCGTCGCGACGCGTCGAAAATATAAATCGATTGCATTGACTTTAAAATTACGCGCATACGAAAGAACATGTTATTTATAAACTTTTTTGTTACTTACTCGAACTTATTTATTTTACTCATTTCTGAGTTAAAGTATTATACAAAAATTATTATTGCAATTAACATGATAAAACAAATTAAAAATTTTGTTCAAAATTATGTCCATCTGCTCGAATACACATATCAAAAACTTTCAACAGATGAGCTTGGATCACTTCTAGGAGTGTCCTTCTTGTAATAGTTAGTGCACACGCTGCACTAATTTTGTTAATAAAATCAGCCATATCTTCGATAGGTTCTTCATAGACAACGTCCTTTAGGTGACCACAAAGAAAATAATCTGGTGGTGTAATGTTCGGGGACCTCGCCGGCCACCTTATCGGTCCATTAGTACCAAACCATCTATTGGGGTATTCTCTGTCTAAATACCTCTTTACAATTACGGCATTATGTGCAGGCGCTCCAACCTGCTGTAGCCCCATATTCATTCTAGTCTTAAAGGGCACTTCTTCTAACAGTTCCGGAAGTGTAGTTTGAAGAAATCTTAAATAGCGATCTGCATTTAAAGTGCCTTCGTAAAAGTGAGGTCCAATAAGGAATCCGTTTAATATGCCGCACCAAACATTCATGTCAAAAATTCGCTGACTACCTCTTTCTCTAATCAAACGAGGATGTTTTTCGGACCAAAAACGACAGTTGTTTCTGTTCAAGATTATTTTATTATGGAATCGACTTCCGTCGCTCCATAGAATTTTCGAGAGAAAATTTACATCTGGGCTATACAAATCGGCAACTCTTGCTAAGAAATCCATTCTTCTAGCGGGATGGGATCACCTGGTTCTAATTTATGCACTAGTTTAATTTTATAAGGATGAAAAGAGTTTCTATTTAGAATTCTCGACGATGAACTTATGGAAACACCGGTATTTTCTTTTAATTTTGATAGGGATATTTTGGTGTTATTATCAACCTGCTGAATTACAGCAGCAGTATTTTCATCATTTGTAGTAGTATTTTCTCTATTTCGTTTAGGTTTTACGAAACTGCCATATTCTCTTAAGTTTTTACATAGACCTGAAAATGTTTTTGCATCGGGGACTCTTCTATGCGGATAACGCTGTGCGTAAACTCTTTTTGCTTCTCTACATTTGGACCTGCATTCTCCAAACACTAGTAGCATGTTTACTTTTTCCTCATTGCTAAATTGAACCATTTTCATATATTTATTGTTAATTTGTTAGTATTGTTTAAACCGAACAAAATTAAATATTTCTTGTGACAAAATGTGACAATATCTTTAACACAGCAATGACAACATATCTGTCGCTTGTAATTGCACTTAAAACAATTGCTATAACAATGGTTGGCATAGTAACTAATATTCATGGCATTCTTGTAAAAATCATCCGTAATTGCATTTTTTGTAAATCAAGAAATGTTTACTATAAACCGGTATAACTCAGAAATGAGTAAAATAAATAAGTTCGAGTAAGTAACAAAAAAGTTTATAAATAACATGTACTTTCGTATGCGCGTAATTTTAAAGTCAATGCAATCGATTTATATTTTCGACGCGTCGCGACGCTTAGCTCTTAGTAGGCGTCGAATTTTTTAAACTTTGAAAAATATCTACTTGACCCCATACATTGACTACTTTTTACAGAAATTAAATATTTCTATTCGTTTTCGAGATATTGGCGTGGGGAGTTTTAAGTGAAAAACCCTGTATACAGTACTGAATTTTAGTGATAAGTATAATATGCTTTATAAACCGTAGCAAGCAAATATGTTTATGATTCCTGTCAAGTTTCATTACAAATGCCAGTCGGAACTAATACAGTATATAAAACCCGATTACACCCTCAATAGAACTTGATAATTACTGTGATAATTCAGAACAATAATGGCTATAAACCATTCTATGGTACCATTAACTTTTATTCCTTATTGGCTAAATTACTGTGATATTATCACTACACAACTGTCTAGCAATTTTCGTTGTCTTACAGTATATAGGAAACCGCGTTGCTGTAGTATAGTATTAAACAGTTGTATAAAGAGTAGGTATGTGAATTCTTATAAGGAATAGAAGGCTTTTTTCTCAGTATATTATACTATAACAATCGCGAAGATAAATATTTCAAAAACCGTTGCAACACTTTTGGCTGTCACCAAATATCACCGGTAAAATTTAATTAAACAGGTATAAATTTGGAAATCCTGGGTAGCTAAAGGTTTTCGGGCTAAAATAATTTTTAAATTTGGCCATTTCTATTATCATAAAATATAGTATACTGAAACCGAAAAAGTAATCGGAAAATTTGCTAAATGAGAAACATATATAGTTTAAGGATAGGTCTTTTAATATTTTTAAACTGATGTAGTAGTGCCTCAGCCACCTGACAAATCTTTTAGAATACCCGAATCCTGCTTGGAAGTACCGACGCAGAGGTGACGAATGACATGGAACCAGTTCTGCGCCAAGTGTTTGACTGACATTGGATGTAGCAGGAATATACAAGCGTCTAGGTATAGACCCAACAACGCCTTTATTATCTAGGAGTTATTGATAGACCCCCTTTAAGTTGCAGCTATGCGCATTAAGTTAGAACTTTTTCATGTCGGCAGTTTGTTGATGTGGTACACAGAAACCTGGAATTGACGACGCGGTTAGAATTTTTGTATTTCCGTCGAGTTTTCAAGATTCGGTGCATACATAAACACAGATTTAATTTTACACCGCTTGTTAACAATCACAAACGCATCTTGACATATTGGCGGGCTCTTACAGGTATTTAAATGTATGTGTATAGAAACAGTAATAAATTTTATGTTTTCATGATTCTTTTACGTGCAGGGCCGGAGCTAGAGCTGAATAGGCCCCGGGGCAAAACAAATTTTGGGGCCCCTTATTGAAATTACTTTTGATAATACCACAGTATTCATGTCGGGTAAGAATAACAGTATTTTGTTAATGTAGATATTTTTATTGTATCTTATAGGGGAGAGTGGGACATGTTAAGCTTTTTTAGGGCTTAAAAAATAATTGCTTTTGAAAAAAATAAATTAAGCGTTACTTGAGCATAGAAAAAACATTTCGGAATCAAATTACTGTAGGCACATAAAGAAAAAAGAAAAAAAAATACAAAAAAAATTATTTTAATATTATAATGTTAATTGGCGAACTTGCCCCCATCCGTGGGGCAAGTTGGACAGAAGTTGGACAAAAATTTTAACGAAAACTTAAATTTAATTTCTGCAAAACCGGTTTGTATCGTCCTTTTTGGTGTTCGTCTTCTTCGTCCAACCAAAAGCGAATTGTATTTCGTGGAACGCCGAATTTTCTTGCAATTGCACTAAGATTTATTTCGCCCTTTTTTGCTTCTGCTACAGCACTTTGCAGCTGCTTTTCTTCATATGTAGATTGTCGTTTTTTTTTTAAATTTCGTACCATATTTACAACCTGAAAACAAAATATTAAAACTTAACGCAAGTAGGGCAAGTTCGACAGCGTCGAATTTGCCCCACTAGACATTTGACAAAGTTGCCCCACCTGTGCGGAATATAAAAAAATGTTACACAATATTATATAGGTGTCACACTTACCGCCTACTAAGTCGTACTGTCAAAAGAAATTGATAAAGTTACAGGGTAAAAATTAACATATAAAGCACACTGCCCTATCTGATCAAAAATTTGATAACAATACTAGTCAATTATAGATAGATCAATATTGTAAATAACTCGCTTTTTACGTTTTGCGCCCAAATGTTACAACCACCTCGTTGAAAGTTAGAGCACAACTGACCGTTCATTCGGCGCGCCAGTCGAGCTTGGTGGGGTATTTCCCAAGGCTAAGGAATCAGAGCCAGGCTCATTGACGAACTTGCCCCGCCTGTGAAGTTGCCCCACTCTCCCCTACCAACTTATTGGAACAGCTATTACTATAATCTGGCAATCTTCTACACATATAATCTACGTAAACACCGCGCTCTCATGATATTTTGTCACAAACGCAAGAACTTACGACTAAAAACACTTCTTTCTAGATTTTATAGTGGCAAATTCTTTTAACACTTTATTAAAGTCAATTTTGCGCGCTCTTCGATATTCAATGGACAGTAGCGCTAAATTACTGAGTCTATTTTGTCGCATTGAGGTACGCAATATGAACATGAACCACGGGCGCGGGAAATTTGAAATCCCTTGATAACATTAGGTCCGATCAGCAAACTTTGAGATTTGCTTTTTTCTATTACCTGAGCATGTTTTTAACTTTTTTTTTAAGTTTGTTGGAGTATTGACAAAAAAATTGTTTGCAATGTATTGGAATAAAGCTAAATATTTTCCTTTTCCCAACCCCTGCCGGGGGCCCCTCTGGGTCGGGAGTCCCGGGGCGCCGCCCCGCTTGCCCCGCTGTAGATCCGGCCCTGTTTACGTGATAAGAAAGAAAAAATCCCCCGTAAAGAACCTCTTTTTAATATCTATATTTAATTAATTGTACTTACACTTACACAAAAACTGCAGTATATAAAAATAGTTAACACTCAACATGACCAGAAGAACTAATATGTATTAAAATCCCCAAAGTGTTGTAGGTGTCAACGCACAAAAACACAAAAATGCGTGTACCCAACAGTTAAAATCATAAATCTAGCACCCTAAGGCCCTCCGCACATGAAGCAACTAAAAAGAAACGAATTAGAAATTTAAATCATCACTCAGTTACTTATTAGTCACTTCCTGTGTATTTCAATGAGCATCCGCATACAGCGCTACTAGTTGACAACTGGTTTGCAACTCGTCAGTAATCAGTCAAGTCTCAACCCGACGTGTAGGTCGCTCAGCGATTGGTTTCTAGTTTATTCTGTAAACAACTACACAAAACGGCAAAAATGGCAGACCAACTATTGAATTTAAGACTAGTAGAAGAAGTGGAAAAATACCAGTATCTTTATAACTACACGTTAAATCAAAATTCACGGAAAATTACCGAAAAAGCTTGGAATGCTATTGGAAGCGAATTAAATGTTAAATTATTGCATTATAATAATAAAGGATAATATCTTCATCACTTGAATCACTATCCATTTTTTAACACGATAATAAATAACAATAGTTATTATTACAATACTGAAATAATAATGTATGCACCATATAACAAAGCCACCATAATCGAGAAGTGACTTGATTTTATAAACTTTCAGTAGCGTCGTGTGCGATTCATAGTTTGTTACTAGTTTATAATTTAAGTTTCTAATTAGTTTAGTTTCTTAAAAAGAAACGAATTAGAAACTTAAATCACCATTCAGTTACTTATTAGTCACTCCCCGTGTATTTCAATGAGCAGCCGCATACAGCGCTACTAGTTGGCAACTGGTTTGCAACTCGTCAGTAATCAGTCAAGTCTCAACCCGACGTGTAGGTAGCTCGGCTATTGGTTTCTAGTTTATTCTGTAAACAACTACGCAAAACGGCAAAAATGGCAGACCAACTATTGAATTTAAGACTAGTCATTTTGTTATAGTTCTTTTGCAGCAAATGCTCTGCATTTTATATTTTTTGCAATGTATGGGTGAATCCAATACGTCCTTTTCTTCTGTCGGTTTCTCCTTTTTGCATTATAATAATAAAGGATAATATCTGCATCACTTAAATCACTATCCATTTTTTAACACGATAATAAATAACAATAGTTATTATTACAATACTGAAATAATAATGTATGCACCATATAACAAAGCCACCATAATCGAGAAGTGACTTGATTTTATAAACTGTCAGTAGCATCGTGTACGTGCGATTCATAGTTTGTTACTAGTTTATAATTTAAGTTTCTAATCAGTTTAGTTTCTTTTTAGTTGCTTCATGTGCGGAGGGCCTTAGTCTATTGACAGGATTACTACCTGTAATCATTTGTGTGATCAGCTAACGCACGTATAATATACATTCGTATTATAAAAAATATACTTGCCTACTTAAAACATTTTTTGTTAGGTTAGGTTAGGTTAGGTTAGAGTGGCAGACCTCTGGCATTGACCAAACAGTCACACGTAGTCCTGTAGGACCGTTGTGGTACCACACGTGTTCCGCGGAACCTATCCGCATCAGCCTCCTGATGGTTAACGCGACGTGACGTAGATCGTAGAAGAATCTTGACAGCTCATTCAAATCAGCCAGTGCTGTTAATAAACTTTGTGAGTCGACCCAGTTGCAGGCTGCTCACTTCCTCCAGATCATTACAGAATGGTTTGCCCAGGGCATTGAACCTTCTTCTAGCGAGGCCGGGGCATTCACAAAAGAAATGCTAAATACTTTCCTCCTCTTCTTCATCTTTGCAACTTCTACAGAAGTCGTTAGTTGGTATTTGCATACGTTCAGCGTGTCTACCGAACAGGCAATGTCCGGTGACTACAGCAGTGATGTTTCTTAGGTCCTTCCGACTGTGTTGTAATAGCACTGTGGTTTTCCTGTCGTCAAGTAGAATAGAATAGAATAGAATAGAAAAATCTATATTTCAAATTACGTTAATCAATACAAATGTACAAACAAACATAAATGAAATGGCGTCAACAAAAAAATCTAAGTTTAAATACCTAAATGCAATTCCTGATCCTTTTCTCTCTTTTTACATTTCCAAAAAATCACTAATGCTGTATGGCTCCAAATTTATAAGCAATTCCTTCAATCTTACTCTAAACAATTTCTCTGAGGGTGCATTTTTAATATCATTATTTAGTTTATTATAAAATTTAACACCCATGTAGTAGGGGCTTTTTTCAGATAAAGTCAGTCGGTGAATGGGGTAATTTATATCATTAGTTCGTGTGTTATAACAATGTTGATACTGCGTACCAAATGTGTTTCTGTTTTTATAGAAAAACATGGTTGTATCAAAAATGTACAACGCATAAATTGTAAGTATTCGTTTTGCTTTAAACAGGCCTCTACATGAATCTAAATATGCCATGTTATACAGAATTCTTAAGACTCGTTTTTGAATTACAAAAATTTTTTGAATTTGTAAGTTTGCTCCCCAAAAAACAATACCAAACCTGGCCGTAGATTCAAAATTTGCAAAATACAGTGTTCTCTTGGCAGTGTCGCTTAGATACTTTGTAACAATGCGTAGACAGTAGCAAGTCCTATTTAATTTACCATTGACATAGTCGATTTGATAAGACCAGTCAAGAAAGTAGGGGCCACAATTGCCTGGAGATGCTACAAGTTGCCAGCCCTGTCCATCAGCTTTGTGCAAGTTGTTTAGCTATCCGATCTATATCCTCTTTGACTGATCCCAGTGGTCTAGCCACAGTATTCTCTGCTAGTTCGACAGACCTGCTTGCGCCCTCCCTGGCGAGCATATCAGCAGTCTCGTGGCCCTGTATTATGTCCAGGAACCCAACACAGGGTGATTCGATGTTGAGCACCAAGTGTGCAGAGATTGTTGCGACAGCGCCTTACTAATTTTGACATAGTGCTGCTGGAGCAAATTGTCTTTATGGCTGCTTGACTGTCTGTCTGACATTTTTTGTTAAAGTCTTAATTATTTGACAACTTTTCACAGGCAGATTTGTATATTTTAGAACTTATGTAGAGAAAATACATAGGTAGACTATCGTTTTCAATTTGAGTGTTTTTGTTTAGTGGCATCAGAGATAATATTCCTGTCAGTCTACTTCTGTTGGTTAATGTTTGTGAGTTATGCTCAGGTTATTGATTTTTAACATAAATTTACCAACAAGCAAAATATAAAGATATCTAAACTCACACTCCGGAAATCCTCAGAGGAAAAACTGCACAGGCCTGGCCTTAAGGATTACCGGAGCGTGTGTGGAGCCGGGTATATTCAGGCCAATATCAGTAAAATCCTCAAGGAAAAACTGTGCAGTTTTTCCTCTGAGGATTTCCGGAGTGTGAGTGGGCACCTTTTGATTCAATATACCGTGCAAGCAAAAATTATTTGCATCAAAGAGGGCTTGGATTAAAAAACATAGGGCTTGGTTTAGATCACAAGATGGAGACGATATATCTGATCAAATCTAGGTTAAAATTTTGTCAAATTCATATTATGACATTATATGCCAAACTAGTGAGTAATACATTCAGTTCCAAAAAAAGTGACGCACCTAATTTTTGTTGCAACTTTGAAGCTTTGTCATTTCTGAACGAATGGACCATTTATTGGTAGGTAATTTCTTTACCTTTAAGAAAAAAATAAACTGGTAGAAATTTTTTCAAAGCCCCCTGGATGATAGTGGAAAAACTGAGGCCATGTTATTTTCTTAATTTTTGACTTACCCTGTGCGTTAATCAAGTAAATGTATAGACAGCGCCTATACTCTATATGAAAGTTGCTTCATTTACGAGCATTTTGATTTTTTGTTCATTAATTTATCTCTAAAATTGTCCAAATTACAGCTTTTTTGCTGAAACCTTGCATATTACCAACTTTATGAATTTACCGAGAAACAGTTTTTAACAGATACGAATTTTAAAAACATTTTTAATTAACACAAAATTATAACCTAGGATAACTGCTTGATACCGTGTATTGCCTTCCCTAGTAACTCTAAAAAGAGAAGAGATTAATTGCTATGGCAAGGGCAATAATTGTTTTTTTGGCAATGTGATCCTACAATGAATTACATTTGTGGAATAAACGTAAGGTTTCAGCAAAAAAGCTCTAATTTGGACAATTTTAGAGATTAATTAATGAACAAAAATTAAAATGCTCGTAAAAGAAGCTACTTTTATATAGAGTGTACGCGCTTTCTATACATTTACTTGATTAACGCACAGGGTGAGTCAAAAATTAAGAAAATAATATGGCTTGAGTTTTTCCACTATCATCCAGGGAGCTTTAAAAAAATTTCTACCAGTTTATTTTTTTCTTAAAGGTAAAGGAATTATCTACCAATAAATGGAAAGAAAATAAAAATCGGTCCATTCGTTCAGAAATGACAAAGCTTCAAAAAAGTTGCAACAAAAATTAGGTGCGTCACTTTTTTTGGAACTGAGTGTAAAATAAATAGACAAATACAAATTTCTTTTTTTTGTTTACAAAATTAACAAAGTAAGAATATACACAAAGAAAAAAAATTACATAAATTGCTGAAACACGTAGCTTCATATTTTCGAAAGTTTTGACCAGCATCTCTGGAGAAACGTTACCACATTCTTGGTCGTGACGTAACGGTCAGCGGTCATTGAACAAACTATATTCAGAAGAAGTAGCCGAAAGCCATTTACCATACCTAAGCGATATGAGGGGTTCTTTCAGCGAGTTTTGGCACATTGAAGAATTTTGGAGGAAATTCGAGCATTTAATTAATTTATCAATCGGATAGTTTGGGGACTTTTCAAGTACGGGGTTTATATTTTAATTTAGCATTCGCGGAGCACAAAGGAGACCGTTCTGTTAGTTACATCATTGCATTCAATGTGGTATATTTCCGCCCGGCTGCTGTAATGATTAACACGTGTAAGACCATTTTAAAACAAAATTAAACCGCACTGTATATCACACCTTCTCTACCCTTCGCACAATACCGTTGTTCTGATGGCTAAACCGTCTCGAGGCCCTAATTTATGGCGTCACGCTTCGAAAGAAACTCGGAGAGTTTCGAGCGCTTAATTACACGCAAAATTATCTTAGTTACAAATTTGTTAATTTCACATCGATTGCGCTGCTACAAATCATCGGGCGTGCTGTGAATGGAAGGGATTTTTGCCAAGTGTAGTATGAACCTGCTAATTTCTAATTAAAATATAGCTATTCAGTACTCTCGCCCTTTCTTAGAATGGACGACCTTGCGTTCACTCTAGTTGGAGATGTCAATTTGAAACCGTCGGCGTCGCCACGTTTAACCTTCACTTTAAGAATTCTTTAACAAGTATGGAATGGATAAATCCTGCACGAGCAAAAATTATTTCCATCAAGAGGGCTTGGATTAAAAAACGTAGGGCTTGGTTTAGATCACAATGATAATATGGGGACGATACATCTAACCAAATCTAGGTTAAAATTTTGTCAAATTCATATTAGGACATGATATGCCAAACTAACGAGTAATAAAATAAGTAGACAAATACAAATTTATTTTTGTTGTTTACAAAATTAACAAAGTAAGAATATACAGAAAGAAAAAAAAAATTAAATACATTGCTGAACTTGGCCACCGCCATGCTCCAAGCATAAATTCACACGTCTCTTCATATTTTCGAAAGTGTTGACCAGCATCTATGGAGAAATGTTACCACATTCTTGGATAATACTTTTTTGTAATTATTGTTCTAAATTTGCAACTGGTGTTTTAAAAATAGTGTTCTTTAAATGAGGAAAAACGAAGTAATCCATAACCGTTAAACAAGGTGATCTAGGTGGGAATTTAATCGAAAACTGATTAATCTGTCGTTGAAAAAATTGCGTAAGTAGTTAATAGTTTCTTCGGCTGCATAGGCGGTTGCACCGTTCTGTTGAAAATATCCAAAACGTAGTTCGTCGTCAACTAATTGGTCCACAAATGGATTCAAAATATTGTCTCTATACCGCTGTGCTGTAACTGTGTCAAAAAAATGGGGATATTCACTACGCCACATGCGTGTATTCTGAGAATTCACATAACCGGAGAGGTGGAACCATGCTTCATCCGAAAAAAATGTCAGGTCTAATAAATCATTTCTTTCCAATAAATTTTGGGTAAACGATTGAGAGTAATTCCTGCTTCTTTCAAAATCTGCGGCTTGTATTTCTTTAGAATGAAATAAATTAAGCTGCTTCTTAAGAATAGTCCTGCATGTTCCATAAGATCTTCCCACTTCTTAGGACAGGCGTCTTATACAATTTGTTGGCGTATTTTGCATTATTTCTCGAACGTTTGCAACAAGTTCTTCTGTTCTTACAGATGGTCTTCTTGCTCCTTTTTTGTGTTGTATTAGAACCTGTTTCCCTAAACACAGCCACGGTTTTTTTCAGGCAATGATAAAAATCCCCAGCAATAAAAGCAACGTTAGGAAAATATTCGTGAAAATCGTCCATGCACGAATCCGGATTGTATTGCCACTTATCATTTACTCTAACCCCGTTTCGAAAATATGCTTCAACCATAAATGTTTTGTGCTGTACCGTAAAGCCCATTGTGTGAATTGTTCAAGAAATTGGAAAAATTAGCGATGAATCAAATTACTTGTAACGACTGTCAAAGATGATTGATTGTTAATTCAGATAGTTACTGACAGCAAGCAGGTATTAAGCTCTACGGCTAAGCATTACGTCCTTAGATGCAAGGCCCTCTTGGATGCAAATAATTTTTGCTCGCACGGTACTTTCTCTAGCAGTATTTTAGAAATAAGAAATAAGAAAACATTATTTTATTTATTACAAACAATGTTTTGATAATTCGTTTTAATTATTTTTGTTTTGATTATCAGCGGTGTTATTTTCTACTATAGAGTTTCCAACGTGTGGATTATTTAAACTTTTTGGACAAAAATATGTAAAATAAAGCAATACAACCTTGTTCGAAAATTATGAGTTTTTCAAAACGGCAATCCATAAATTTCGTATAAAGTTTGTTCAATGACCGCTGACCGTTACGTCACGTCTAGTGCTTATCTTTCTAACATCCGTGAACTAGGTGAGATAGTAAATTTGGCTCAATAATGTATGTCGTATAATTTTACTTGTCAAAAAAGGTTTATTGTAATTTTTAACAGTAACATCTTTAATCAACATTATTTCAAAAAAATGTCACGGTATTGTGAAAAAGAAAAAGTATTAATTTTAAAATTATTTGATTATTTTCAAAGAGAAAGTGATGGCGGAAGACTCTTCTACCCGTTAACGCAGTTTACGAGGTAAGTAAATATAATAAAGCAGGAATTGTAAAAACACAAATAAATTAATGCAAAGGGAATAGAGAAGGATGTCGATTTTAGGAATCGCTATAATGTAGATATTTTGTTTATATATAGGTTAACAGAGACGTAAAATTATTGGATCTACCTAAAGTATAATATTGTTTGGTACACAATGGTATTTTACAACATTCCTAATTATAGGGACAGGCTGGCTAATGTTTATATTAACCCTTAGTTTGTTAAGTTTAGATTAGCGTCTTGAAGATGTAGTTGAACTACGAAACGGTTGTAACGCCAAAATTTTTAAATAAAAATAAGTGACAAATAACAAAGTATACTTTTCGTTTCATTTTACATAGTTAAAATATTGTTCCCAATAACTGTGCCTAGCGGCTTGCTTGTATCATGCAAATTGAATTTTTTCGCAATAGTTCACCCGACAGTAATAGACTGAAATAGTGTTTCTGTCGTTTCAGGTTAATAAAAAACTAAATTGTTCTGGATTCTATTGCAACAGTTGTAAGGTGCTATTTAGCTAAAACCTTATAATACTCGTAGAATACGAATTTTTACACACCGCTTTTTTGAATCCCTTTGTGTTCCAAGATATTAATATTGCAATTATTTAAATTAAAACGTTAGCTTAGGGGTAGAGAATATCTACATAAATTTGGTTAAAATTTTTATTACATAATATGTAATGATTTAAGGTTGGGGGGGTATAGGGGTAGACGCGATACCAAAGAGTTCGGATAGAATGAATGAAAATGAGGTTTTGCTTAATGCTAAATAAAACCAACACCACATAAACATAAACAAGTCACTTCTGCCTATCACAGAAAAAACACTTTCATATCTACAAAGATAATATTATTATTGCGGAAAGGTTATACCACTTTCCCCATTCCTCGAGTAGAACAGTGTTTGATTTAAAATAAATTATATTATTGGTCACGGAATATACACTATCACTGTCTCAACTATAGGAACTCATTGGTGTCCAATAGAACATTTAACGATATGGTTAATTGGATTTCAATGAGAGTGTTTTTTGGTAGCAAATATAAAATTATACTGACTAAACTCAACCCTGTTTGCGACAATTTAAATATGTTTTTAGCCTAAACGTTCTTGGTATTACAGGTACTTATATGTAGTGTATTTATTTTAATGAGAGTATACTCTAGGTTAAACCACAGCTTTTATTGAAATTAGGCTCTGATTGTTCTTGAATAGATTTAGATTTGTTTTAAGTTTATTATAGCATTACTTTTCTTTTAAATCTATATTTATGATTATTTAAAATAAAATTTTATATGTGATGCAAAAATAGAGATTAATTGATTGTTGATACACCAATATGATTTTCTTTTGAGTTTATAAAAGTAAAACTGAGGTTCGCTTCACAAATTCGCTTTATAATTATAATTTCAGTTATTGTATTGCGCATATAAAATGTATACATTATAAAAAATAAAGGATTATTTTAGTACTGGATGAACATGAATAATTATGCGTAAGCTTTCTCCAATTTGTACTAGATATATAGGTATCTGTGGAATGAAAGTAAACAAAATTTTTTTCAAAACAAGTTTAATTATGAAGATAAAAAGAAATAAACAGTAAAAAAACAGAATAAAAACTTTAAAAAAATTCACAGATCTTGCATCTTACGCAAGTATCATAGGCATATTGAAAATACCTACCATATAATATTACTTAGAAAAACGGATTGCATTTATTTATTGTAAACATCCAAGGGACACTTTCGGATTCAGAATCTCCCATATTTAAATTATTTTTGGCCAACACTTTGCATACAATAGAAAATTAGACGGCAATAATGACGTTGTCAAAATCGAAATTGAAACAATCAAAAATGCATTTACGATAATATCGACTAATATGGACACCTAAATATTTTAAAAATTACGAAAACGATGTCTGATATCAATGAAATTTAGACGAATAAAATCTATTTGCACTGTCGTAGATTAAATTTTGAATGATACACGTTCGATATGAACTTTGTTAATGAAACTTGTGCAATTAAACCACTCGGCTAACGCCTCGTGGCTTAACCACACATTTCATTATAGTGTTCATATCGAACTAGTATCATTAATAACTATAATGTAAGAATATAGAACAATAATAAAGATAATCTACTTTTTATTATATCCAAATAAAGTTAATATACTTATTCAAAATTCAAACACACAGTATAGTATTTAAATAGTATTAATATTTGGTCTAAATAAACATCCTGATAAAGCCGACGGAAGATCCCGTAACATGAAAGTAGATATACTGGCCGATTCAATACTAACTATACTATAAACATAAACTGGTTCTCTCTCTATCAACAAATATAATGATAAATGCCGAAACCCAAAACAAAACAATATTAAATCTCACCAGATGATGTCATCGATCATGTGCTGCTCGGATCACCGCCGTGTTATTTTGCCAAAGTCCTAGCCTAAACAAATCACACCCATATAGTAAAATAGTAATAATATTTGGTCTAAATAAACATCCTGTTAAAGCCGACGCCGCTTGTGTTTGGTTATGTCCTTAATTTTGGGCTATGCAACTTTGACCTACCTACACCGCAGACGAGGTCGAGTCTAGCGTTACGCTCTTGCATGTCGTTGCATGTCGTTTGTTTTTCATGAAACAGACCCGTATATATGAACCGAGTAGTATTTTCAATACTAAAAAAATGTTTTTCCACCTTGTAATGTTGGGTAATACTACTTTTAAGTAAATAGCGAGTTCGCTAAGCCTGCAGACATCTGCAGTGCAAGCGTTTAGGATCGAAATATAACAAAATATAATATCTATAGCCTCTAAGCAAGAAAATCTGATAATAAAAAAAAATACAAGAACAGAACCAAAAACAAAAATCTTAGTAGTTAACTAATATAAATATTATAATTTATGCACTTATAAAAGAGTAAACAGTCACAGCAATAAGCACAGCAATAAGCACAGCAATAAGCACAGCAAGGGATGAGGGATGTATTTATTACGAGATTTCGTAGACTACCTATGAGAGTTATGAGGTAGGTAACAGTCTAATATAAACACTAAACTAAAACAGGTAAATTGACCTATAAATATTCAACTTAAACAATATTCCTTGACTAAAAATACTTCCAAGTTTTTCAAAGACTACCCTTACTTGATTGTTAATTAGATTGGACATGTCCCATGAATCTAACAGTTCTTCAAATGAAAAAAATATTTCACTATGCATCACAATAATATCACATAACGGTTTTCATACGTTGAAATCAAAATGCCGAACAGTGTTGCCAGAGTAACAAAGCAAAAAGTCGCCATCAATCAGTATGAAAAGTCGACACTTTGTCGCCACAGCTTTTTTGAGATATTGGGGTTAGAAAACTGTCAATACTATACCTAAAAATAAAAAAAAATGTTTTTGTGGAACAAGCTAAATAAACTTTATTATAGGTACCTACACAAAGAATAAAAATAAAACAATAAAAAAAAGGGATTCTGATTCACTGTCTGAATCTGAACCTGATTTAGGTTTTTCCTGTTTATTTTTATATACCTACATATTATATATTATTTATTTTTAAAAAGTGTTTTTCGCCGATTTTATAACTGAAACAACAATCTATTTCTTTTCAAGTTCAACTTGACTCTTAATATATCACTTAATAATTTAATGCTCCTTTTATTTCTTTTTTTTTGTCCTCACATCTAGCATCACAGCATCCTTAACTTTCAACAAGTAGAGGGGGCTGTGCTAGCATATTTGAAAAAGTCGCCAAAAATAAGCTTTTTATTGAAAATCGCCGCCACACTCTCATTGAGGCAAAAAGTCGTCATTTTGGTGACTTGTCGCCCCAAATGGCAACACTGATGCCGAATGAACGCCGGTCGCCTATGATGATGATGACGAACCGTGTTTCTCCCACCCGAAACAGCACCACAAGTAGTGCTGGAAGGTTTAGTTCACTTTGCCGTTTTCAATCTTTCGTTCTCGTTCAATAAAGTGAATAGTTCAAAAGACTAGTTCGTTTAATTCATTTAGTTCACTGATTTATACTGGCATAGTGAAGTAAAAGAAATATTTTAAAATTTAAATTATATATTAAATTAACAAAAAATACAGTAGACACCGACAATGTTTTTTATTCATTTCAATACCGAAATAGTCCGAAATCATCGCGGCATGCATCGGTCGGTCAGGTGACAAAACCTATAATCTCGGTCGTCTCGCTTAGATTGCGCTTGCGTAGTACATTCCGTTTAGACTTTAGTTCGGCTTGTTTCAATCTCTCAGTAATTACTGATTGAATCTTTTAGTTCAGTTGTCAGATTCGATCTTTTGAACTAGTTCGTTCGCGAACTACACAACTCTAACCACAAGTATATTAATCATCGTATGGACAGTACTAACGTTGAGCGAACAATAGCATATCATTGAAAACAATAATATGCTACGTTTCGTACAATAAAATTTTCAGTCGTTTAACAACTTTTATAATATTTGGTATAAAAAGATACAATAATGGATTCGATGGTAAAGTAGGATGTGATAAACGATATATATATAATAGTTGTGCATGTAGCACTTTGATGCAAAAAAAGCATCGCTACTTGTAACAATGATGTTCAAATGTCTCTTCAAAATATATATTATTAGCATCAGCTATTAGTTTACACTCCATTTAATTAGAGGTCAGCAGAGGTCTCATTTTACCACAAATACATGGTTTAATTTGATGAATATTGTCGGATATGGAATTGGCACCCTTAAGGCTAGAGAAATAGTTGTAACGTAACAGCGGTGTAAAGACTCTTAAGGTGGCGTAGCTTATCGCAAAAAAGGTGTGATAAAGAAAAACCAGTGTGTAGAAGAGAGACAGTGACATTTGCATTTAGTAGTGAAGAGAGATAGTGGCATTTGAGTTTAGTAGTAGGGGTCAGAATTGAAATGTTTATAGAAAATAACTATTTTGTAATTGGTTGGGATAAAGGATTCCAATCCCCTCTTTTTAGAGTGTGGGAAGACAGACGAAAAAAGGAATCCCTTCTTCCAATTGGTAGGGGTTGCAAAACAATATAAAAACACGAAAGAGCACTTACGACAGAGAGTTGAAAATGTTCAAGTTCAAGTGTAAGGGGAACCTCTGCCCGTTTGCCGGTTCAAGTAATTAATCTATTAAAATGTAAGGGGAAACTCTGCCCGTTTGTCAGTTGAAATAATAATTGTCTAAGAGTTAAATTCAAGTTATGGAACCCACTGCTTCAGAGACGACCTACATTGCTCCCATTGCGTAAGTGTTCTTTATCTATTGGTTTATAACATGTAACTGTTTTAATTGTTTAATTTCCTTTTTGACTTGAGTTATTATAAAGTTATAGTTGTTTCTTCTGGCTTACTTGGATTAATCTATCGCTCCTGAAGTGAGTCTTAAGAGGGCGACTCAACTTTAAAATAACTTCCTAAATTACCATTTTGTAAACATCTGTTATTTTGGTTACTTTACTAATTTTAAGATTGTATTTTTATTTATCACAATTATTATCTTTGCTTTTGCTTTTCTTGCCATTTAATAAAATTGTTAAAAATCCCTTGGTGTTTCAGTGAAGAACTAGAGAGCATCCTTAAATCCCTAAAGACAAATTAAATAATTATCTTTATAAATTTCTATTTTAAACTATCTAAGCTACACAACCCAGTCGTCTACAAATCGTAGTCCGACATTTGGTGGAGGCGCGTGTTTCCTATACGAGTGTATTTTTTTTTCTTTAAAAAATACTCTTCTATAGTGATTCCGTTTTAATTTTTTTATTTTTTTTTATAAATTTTGGTGCTCTATGTTTTTCAGTGAAAATCATTAAAAAATTATTGTTGTCATTTAAATATAGCAAGATTTTGAAAAAGAAAAAAAAAGTAAAAAACTGAAAAATCGTTTCAAATATACAAACAAGACGGCAAGTAAAATAATGTGGCGAGGTTTTAAAAATTAACAACTTTAAAAAATAGTTTAAGTAGTGTCGAGTCAGTCTCCCCAATAAATAAATTTGACCCAAAAAATCGAAGTACTGCAGTTGAACCAGAGCCAGATTTAATAAATAAATTACACTTGAATCAACTCCCCTGGCATCTGATTCACCACAGTTTCCGTCGGAAAAAGAAGCACGAGATTTTTTAAATAAATGTAAACGTTGCGCAACGAGAAGAAACATTTGGGGTGTCAAGCATAAATTTTTTTTATGCAACAACGAGAAAAAATGGTGTGACAAGCACAAAAGTTTTTATGTAACGAAATACAGTAGCGGTGAAAAGCATAAAATTCTTTATTTAAAAATAAATAGCTGGGGAAATAAGCATAAAATTATTTATTTTGAAAATTTTCTATTAAATACTGCACATCAGTGGTACAAAACGTATATAGCGGCAGCGGAAAATCAAAATAAAAAATGGAATGATATAAAAAATAATTTTTACAACGAATTTGGTTCAAGAATACCAAAACGCGATTATAAAATTAGATTATTGTCTGCGAAACAACGTTTAAATAAGGATATAAAAAGTTTTTTTTTACAGAATACAAAATTTAGGTGCTGAATATAAACAGAACAAGCCTTTTGAAAATATTTTAGAATATTTCGAGTGTGTAAGTGACTTACATTCTAATTTTATTACAAATTTTTTTTTTTTACTTTGTGATGATAGTGTAAACTCATTACAAAAATTGTCTGCGATCGTAAATAAGTTAAGTGAATTTCAAAGAATTACAAATTTATAAAACGAAGTCTTTCAAGTTTAACTATATCAGAACAACCTTCGACATCTTTTAAGCCAGTGGCTAGGCAAAATAATTTTAAACCTGAAACACAAAACTTTAAAGGTAAAACGCAATTTAAAAAATTTAAAATATGAATAATGAATAATTTTCAGTTTAGAAATTATGGTAACTTTCGAAAAAATACGTTTATTCAGGGATACCGACCAGACTTATCAAAATAAATTTTATAAACGAAATAACCCGCATTTTTTCGAAACTCGTACTCACGATGTACGTCACATTTGTTTTAATTGTGGAAAAATCGAACATTTATTTAGAACATGCCGAAGTCGAAAACAAAAAAGTCCAACAAAACCTATATTATTAGGCGTAAAATTTTTTTGATGAAACAAGGTGTTATAATTGATTTTTTCAGAGCGTATATAAAATATTACACATTTAGCAGTAACAAGACCTTTCGATATGGATTATTCTCAACAATTTTTCTTGGTTCACTTAGGGAAGACTATGACATATTTATCAATTGGAAAATTTTTATAAAATTTGCTTAAAAACAGACATAATTTTAAATATTTTCAATGAAATAAAAGAAATTCCTTTAAAGATTATAAACTTGCCAGACTCACTAAAAAATATTTTAGAGTGCTATTCATTTGAGCACAATGAAGGTTTCATTATTAATCATTACATATAATAAAAGATAAGCTATTCATTAAAATAACGTCATGCAAATATTCGAAGCTTAAGTTGCAATTAATAAATAAGGTTAATATAAATACTTTTCTGTATACTACGAATGAGATAAGAAATTGTTCTCATTTAGATAATAATATTGCATTTAAAATTTGGTCAGCACTATCGCAAGAACAAAAGATTCGTTTAGAACAACTTTTATCGACTTATAGGAACGTTTTCACACTACACAAAAAGAAACTAATTTCTTTAACGCGTTATACAAATTTAACGAAACTTGAAATAAATATAGGTGATGCAGACGCAATTAAAAAACAAACCATACAGGGTAGCGCAAAAAGAACGCGACATATTAAATAATCAAGTTAAAAAATGTTAGAACATGGCATTATAAGACACAGTCGAAGCCCTTTGTCCAGTCCGGTTGTAATAGTAAATAAGCCAGACGGAACGCACAGATTTTTTGCGATTTTAGAGAATTAAGCGGAGTTAAAAAAAAAAAAAAGTTGGCCTTTACCAGTCATTGAAGATATTTTATGTTATTTAAAGGCGCAAAATATTTTTCTACTCTCGATATGTTTTAGCAAATTGCCAATATCGAATAAGGTTGGGTTAGAAGAAAGTTCGTCACGACAGACGGTTTATACGAATTTAATGTAATGAAAGAAATATTAATATATTTAGGTGATAAAACAGTTTTCCTGATAGCTTTGAAGAACACTTTAAAAGACTAAAAAATGTTTTTCCAGATTATAAAAAGCAAAGTTTTAATACTTAAACCCAGTAAATGTTATTTTTGCAGAAACTGAAGTCAAAATGTTATGTCATATAATAAATAATCAAGGCATTCTACCAGACTCAAATTAATTTTTAGTCATAAAAAAAACTTTCCATTGCCAAAAACTCTAAATAAATTACAAAGCTTTTTAGGTTTATGCAACTTTTCTAGAAAATTAATTCCAAATTTTAGCCAGAATAGCTAATCCTTTACACAAACTTACCAGTAAAAAAGTACAGTTTAAATGGAATGAGGAGACAACCATAGCTTTTAACACCTTAATAAATAAATTAATTTTACCACCAGTTTTAGCGCATTACAATTCTAAAAAATAATTGTGCATTACGTATAGACACTTCTACCCAAGTTTTAAGTACAATCGAGGATACCATCTTTTTACAAAAAACGACATAGGTAACGACCACACTATTGCATATATTTCGAGAACTCTCTCAAAACCCGAGTCAAACTTTTTCTAATGAACTTGAGGCATTAGGTGCTGTTTGGAGTTTATTAAAATTTCAGAAGGTTAAACATAAAAATAGTAAAAAGCACGGAGATGCTGATTCCCTATCAAGAAATCCAGTAGAATGTCCTGCTCTTGCTTCACAAGAGCCTGATTTTGACATTCCAACGTATATTCTGGATTCCAAGACAATTTTCACTTATCAAAATTTCGATTAAAATCTAAATAAATTAAATTTTTCTTTAAAAACCCACAAAGTTAACCAATGACATTGCTGATTGAAAAATTTAAAAAAAAAATTTTTTTTTTACATTTTAAAAAAACAACTAATAAAATTATATAAATATATTATTGTACGGTATGTATATAAGAAATATAGAAAAATATGTAAAAGGGTGTGCTGAATGTCAGCTCCGAAAAGGTTCAAATGATAAACCCGCTAGATTTTTACAGCCTATAAAAGTAGGTGTGCCATTCGAAAAATTGGCATGGATCTGTTAGGTCCTATTCCTAAATCAGTCGATAATAAAACCATGATTATAGTTGTTACGCACTATGCTACGAGGTGGGCCGAAACTAAGGCACTTCGTAATAGAAAAACAGAATCAGTTGTAAAATTCATTCTAGAAAGTATAATTACCAGACACAGTTTTTCAAAAAATTCTTTTATAGCTAATCTCGGAAAAGTTTTTCAATCCGAATTTATTACTGAACTTTTATTAACAATGGGTATTAATCCCTTATTTACCACTAGTTATTATCAACAATGCAACGGTTTTAGAGAAAGATTAAACCATTGCTAACATACTAAGCTTGTATACAGATACAGCTCGTACCGCTTGGTCTTTATATTGACCCCACGTACTAATTTTTGCTTATAATAAATCGTTACAAAGTACCACAAAAAACTCCCCCTTTATGTTAGTTTTCGGACGAGGAGGTCCAGTTTTACCCGCGGTGGACGTACGGAGGACGTACGGAGAAAGAACGAATAAGGAATTCGTAAGTCAGAAGCTTCATTAATGAAAAATGTTACAAATTCTACAGTGATAGAATATATGAATTTAGGGAAAAGGCGCTATACTAAACTATGATACGGTAAATAAGACAAACCAAAGAAAAAATACGTTACGATGCAAAACATAGGATTTGCGATTACCAAGAGGGTGATCAAGTAAAAAAAAAAAAATTTTACACCCTTTTTAGAAAGATTGAAAAAAAAAATGGTCAGGTCCATAATAAATAGTTTAAAAAACAATCTCAAGTAAATTATGTTATTCGCGAGGGAACAGCGAAAAATGCTTAAACAGACGTAGTAGGTACATGTCAAGTAAAATTTTACCCTACAACGATCATCGGGTTGTTGATCACGTAAATAAACAATTAAATATTTTTTAATAAATAAATCTGCTGTACAAGGAAAAATGTTAAACAAATGTACAATAACAAATAAAAAACATTTTAAACAAATTTAAAAATACTTACCTGTAGAGGTACGTACAGGTACAGAACCATAGGAAATCGAAAATCAGGTGATGTTATAAATAAGGAAAACTTACAGTTGAAAGGCCGCCGGCACGATTGTGCATAAAACATCGCCCCGGAGGCCTTGCAACAGAATGAATTTCTCAAAATTTAGGTCTAAACAATGTTCTGGAACAAAAAACACTTTCAGGCACACATAGTCTTATAAAACGGTAATAATTATGTAAAATCAGATATTCAATTTTTAATTAATTTCAACTAAAAGAAAAAATAATTTCAAATTACATAATTAAATTTTTTGCTCACACCCGCATTAGCGCGAAAAGCTAATTGTGTCACGCGACCGAGACTAAGACTGAAATTGTTAATTGTTAAGCCTTTCGGACAGAATCATTAAAGATAAATAATATTAATTTCAGCAGAATTTCATATCTCAATATTCAGAGATAAAAGGTTAATTAAACGGGACAAGGAAAGAATAAGAAACGCTATCACAAAGATTATGCTTACTACAAACTTTCATTTATGGTATATTTGTTTTTAGATTGACGTTTTCCGTTGTCAATGTACAGGTGGAAGCTACAAAATTCCGATCATGGATGGATTTCTATTTTTGTCAAATAAAATCAAAAGTTTTAGGACTATCAGATAAGGACAATCTGCATAAATTTATTTTTGAAAATGATTTAATACTAATAGAGCGAAAGCTAGAAATACCGTACAAAGATTGTAAAAATATTCTAATACCCAGTGTTTTAACACACATTGAAGCCGGTCAATATTATATGGGGCCTCAAGTCTAAATTTGGGACAATTATGCCAAAAACTGTGGGCACTCTCATACACTTTGTTAAAAATACGCAAAAAATATCCTCAGTTAGTATCTATACCAGGACACCGTAATATAATTTTGATCGAAAAGTCCATGACTTCATACATGTTTTTTGTCAATTCAATATAGAAATAACAAGTCAACAAAAAGTACTGCAAATAAACAAAATTAATTTTGGGGGATCTTTTTCTATATTTTCAAATTTAACATATTTTCAAAAAGTACGATTTCAGAAAGCCTAACTCACTACAAAAAATTTTATAACAAAACTAATAACAAATTAATTCCTCATACTAACTTAGTACATAACTTACTAATGTACACCATAAGTTAGAAACTTTCATCAAGCGCATATACAATAAACTAAATTTTTTTTTTTTAATAATTATTTTGAGGTATTTCCTACTACTACAAGCTCCACAAATGGCATACTTAAGAAAACTACCAGAAGTGACAACATGTGAAGCATCGATACCACTCATTTTAGAAGTAAGAAGTCATAAATACACTATGCAGAGTTCAGTTTCTCTGCCTATCAACATTTCTCAATGTCAAACCCGAAATGGTAAGGTTTACTATAAATTAGACAAATTAATGTTGGTGTTTAGCAAAACCGACTATGGAACCAAATCTGACAAATTTTAAACCAGCCGTTCATAAAGAAATATACACGGTAGGTAATAAACAAAGAAAATCTCGTGACAAACCGTAAGTTTGAACGTCTAGCACATGACGACGTTAATTTAAGATACAATTTTTTTTTAAATATACGAAACCATGCAGTCACTAGTTACGAAACTTCGACTTTCTAAATTGTTCAAGATAAAATGCATAATTTACAGAATTTTATTAAAACTGAGTCACAAGAGATTGGTTATTTAGCAAATCAAGTTTATGGAAATTTTTTTTTTTAAATGTTTTAACTTTTGTCAGTATTTAAAACCACGAATTTATAGCTTCATACAGGAATCATCATGTTCCGATGAAATCACTCAGATTTTTTGTTCATTCAGATTCAAGTCCCTTGAAACTGTCAACTAAGTACAAAGTTTTGATGTCAATTTAAAGTAAATAGCTATACATACAATACATTTTTGGTGACATTTCATACATATTTTATTTTAAAGACAGCATTTCCAAGTATAATGACAGTCCTAATACAAATTGGCCATTATCTGTGCCAAATCTTAATTTGTAAATTTCTAATAATTTACAAGTAATAAAGGAAGAATTAATGAATTTGTAAACTACGTCAAGACATTTTTTATTGTGTACATAAAAATACGTTACTGATATTATGAAATATCGTTTTGTCTATTATCATGTTTTATTTACTATGAAGATTAAATTTGATAGGATACTTTCCCTTATGTTAAACCGGTTAAATCGCAAGTTGTTAGAGCGCACGAGGTTACGTCACGTGATGATAATTTTTTTTTTGGAGTTCCACGTGATAGGAATATTTGGTTGCATTACTGCCATGCATACTTTTATTATTACTTGCGATATTGAGAATTATATTGTAAAATAAATGAATGTAAAAAATGAAATAAATGATTCTACGCGTAATGGAAAAACGTAATAAATGATTCTACGCAAAGTGGCAGATATAAACGTATTGAAAATATTGCTAGCAGAGACAAGTAATGAACATACTAATAATATTGACAATCTTGAAATGTTAGAATTATCCGGAAAACAGGGAATGTTGTCTCTTCCTTGTAGACAAACTGTCAAAAGTTTTATTAGATTTACAGAAACATCGAAAAATTGACAGTACAGTTTGGGGTGGCCACCCACGGTTATTATCACCAACGGTTATTATTATCCATCGTTATTATTAACCATTACTATTATAATTTTATATTTTTTTATCATTGTTATTTGGTATACCAACAAAAGTTTATATATGGCCCTGATCAGGCATAAATATATACACGTGTACATAAATATTCTATTTTAAAATATTCAATATGTAAATAATCAATGTGTAACTATTATATGTGTAAAGAATACATGTATAGAGGTATAAAAGTATATTGTAAATATACATGTATTACATTTAAAAAAAATTCTAGCAGTAAAATTGTATTACGTACTTACTTCAGTAAGTCAAGACCTTACTGTAAATGTGTTAATAAGGTCATATTGTTATTTTTATTATATATCATTGTAATAATTATTGGAAATAATTTGTAAATGAAACGTTTTGTTTTGTAACGCAAGAAACATATTTCAATTTGTAAAAGTGTCATTTAAAACGGAAACTCCTACTAATAACCAATTTTGATAAAATGTAACGCATACTGTACTATTTGTTTTATGTATCGACAACAACCTGGAGAACTACACACTACACCACCTGAAAGCTATCCAAATCACCAAAGTTGTCAACTATGCTAACAGTCCTCACGTTACATATCATCACTTTGTGAACAACAGCAGCCGTTTTGGTAGAAGCCACTCCCTAAAATCAGTAAGGGCAATTCCTTCAATCCTACCCTACAAACAGTTCATCCTTCGCAAAAGAACCACAAGTTATTTGGGTGGTTACAGGTTGGTCGCCGTGGAAGTCGACCCTGGAGGAGGGGGTATTGTCGGATATGGAATTGGCACCCTTAAGGCTAGAGAAATAGTTGTAACGTAACAGCGGTGTAAAGACTCTTAAGGTGGCGTAGCTTATCGCAAAAAAGGTGTGATAAAGAAAAACCAGTGTGTAGAAGAGAGACAGTGACATTTGCATTTAGTAGTGAAGAGAGATAGTGGCATTTGAGTTTAGTAGTAGGGGTCAGAATTGAAATGTTTATAGAAAATAACTATTTTGTAATTGGTTGGGATAAAGGATTCCAATCCCCTCTTTTTAGAGTGTGGGAAGACAGACGAAAAAAGGAATCCCTTCTTCCAATTGGTAGGGGTTGCAAAACAATATAAAAACACGAAAGAGCACTTACGACAGAGAGTTGAAAATGTTCAAGTTCAAGTGTAAGGGGAACCTCTGCCCGTTTGCCGGTTCAAGTAATTAATCTATTAAAATGTAAGGGGAAACTCTGCCCGTTTGTCAGTTGAAATAATAATTGTCTAAGAGTTAAATTCAAGTTATGGAACCCACTGCTTCAGAGACGACCTACATTGCTCCCATTGCGTAAGTGTTCTTTATCTATTGGTTTATAACATGTAACTGTTTTAATTGTTTAATTTCCTTTTTGACTTGAGTTATTATAAAGTTATAGTTGTTTCTTCTGGCTTACTTGGATTAATCTATCGCTCCTGAAGTGAGTCTTAAGAGGGCGACTCAACTTTAAAATAACTTCCTAAATTACCATTTTGTAAACATCTGTTATTTTGGTTACTTTACTAATTTTAAGATTGTATTTTTATTTATTACAATTATTATCTTTGCTTTTGCTTTTCTTGCCATTTAATAAAATTGTTAAAAATCCCTTGGTGTTTCAGTGAAGAACTAGAGAGCATCCTTAAATCCCTAAAGACAAATTAAATAATTATCTTTATAAATTTCTATTTTAAACTATCTAAGCTACACAACCCAGTCGTCTACAAATCGTAGTCCGACAATATTATTTTTTTTAAATCCAATAATAATATTATGTAAAATCTAACAATATGTTTAAATTTAAACTAACTTAAATACAACACTTAAGCCAACTGCATTTTATTTGTATGAATGTGTTCGCTCCCAATAATAAGGCTATTGTTAAAAATACCATATTGTTTTTTCTGTGATGCCACCTTAATATTGGCGAGAATGCCGATGGTACACAAAGGGTTAAATGTATCATATTTTATAATATTACATGCATTGAAACAATTTTGAATAATGAACCAGCACAAACCTAGATAGCGTAATTTTCTTTATAGCATAAAGCAAATACATAATATGCAAAAAGCAGCAAATTCCCCGAAAACTCTAATTTTCTTTTGGAAATTGGGTTCGAAATTCAATATCGGGGATCCTGCTAGGCCCACTAGACCCTATCCGGAACGTCGCAGAATATGGGATTTGCACGCCAACATCCACATATCAGGCGCCGGGATCCTGCAGGCGCTTCCTCGGAATTAAGGTGTTCTTCCGGAGATTAGACTCGCAGCTGTATTTTTTATTTTATTTTATTCGGGCTATTTATCGCTCCAGGAGATCACGCTCCAGGAAATGGGATTTTAGTTGTGTGTCTCTAACGTTCTGGAACGGGAATAAATCATTCAGGCAGCACTGGGAAATCGAAGGCGTGCATAAAGCGTTCCTCTATTTAAATTGTATTGAATTCTTATGCGGATAGGTGTTGTTAATTAAAAACAAACATAGTATTTTTATTTTAATTTTATAACTTTACTTTCTGAAAAAAGTCATCTTAACCTTATAAAACTTGTAAAATCTTGTGGATATAAGGTGATAAAATGGAACTATTCTAAGCTAGTTGACCCTAGAGATAGAGATAAGGGCGGCTAGCAAAGCAATGACCTGTGGACAACAGTAACTAATTTAATTCCCTTTCAAAAATGTTGTTAATTGCCTAGGTAACAAGGAAAGAAAGGTAAAAGACCCTTTCCCATTAGTCTTCATACGGCGAGAAAATTTTACTTAATAATCTTATTTTTTTTTAAATCTAAATTTATTAATATAAGCTGAAAGATGTTTAAAATTCATTTAGATCCATAATTTACAGATTTCTTAACAAGGCCGCAGACTCTAGGGTGGAACGAAAATTAACGAAAATAAAAAAAAAATGAATAGCGTTGCGTCATAGTTAAAAAAATATGCTTCTTACTATTGAAAACAAGTATACGAAAAATAAAACTTGAGTCTTTGTATCTTGAGGTTCCTCAAAGGGACGCCATATTTAATAAAATAAGAACTTTCAGTCTCTTAACCAATTTTTTTAATTTTTGATTTTTGTGACATAAATCATCACATACATTTTAGTATGCTGTTTAAGGTTGTAGGAAACTACTTTTTAAATTTTAAAGCGAAATTTTAACATTTTGAGGCTATTGAAGTGCAGGCAATTGGAACAAAAATACAGGTTTTATTTTAAATTATATTTTTATTAACTTCAAGTTCAGAATAATAAAAAGAAACCAATAACTCTTAAATTAACATTACTCATTTCTATTTTTAAAGAAGTTAGTTTTTTTTCAAAACATGGCAATATTCAAAATTTTAAGGGCTTTGAGGAACCCCAGAATATTAAAATCTCTCAGCCAACTTTTGACATTTGTTTTTGTTTACTAATGCTCATATTTTAACAACTATGTCACACTACTTGGAGGAAAAAAGTTTTTTCGTTCCGCACCCTACTGCAGAGGGCATACGTAAACATATCATGACGCACTTTTTAGGGGAAAATGATATTTTTCTTAAAAAAGTACTCACGCGTGCTGACGGCAACTTTTCATTGGTTGAGCAGATGGTCGCAGGCAAGTGATGCTTATGCTTATAAAGGTGCCACTCAGTTCCTATTTTTTGTTTGAATATTAATTAAAAAGGTAAGAAAACATGGGTATGAAACTGCTTGAATTCTGATAAATTTTATTAAACACTTCAATTTTTTGTTCTAACGAAGTCATACATACATAATCTGTCTTTGGCCCTCTGCTAGTTACATTTGTATAGAATCTTTACCTGTACGTTACCGTGCTAAAAAACATAGAAAAACCTAATAAATCAGAAAACTCGCATACAATAATATAAGAAAGGAAATTGTGACGAAACTGTGTCATAGTATGTAACCTTTTGTATTTTATAATAGAAATGTTTAAATTATACAATAATGTTTAAGTTATTTAATCAAAATTTGTGCACTGTTATTTTAAAACTAGCCTTAGATCCAGGACCAAACAGGAGCATCCAGTGGGAACCCATGGGACACTGAGGAAAATTATCTTATACAACAGGTTTGCTAAGACATAGTTTGTATTGATAGCTTATTTTTTTAAACTCATATTAAATAAATTACTAGTGTATTAAACCCGCTTTAGTGCTATATCAATTCCAGATTTGCTAGAGCAGTGTTTTTTTGGGTAGTATAATCAGTTCCATTAGCAGCACAGTCTTGTTGAATAACGAACTACTTTTAATACAGCAATTTGGTTAAATAATTCTCAATGCGATGCATTTTGTTCCCTGTAAAGCGCTTTCTCTACAATTAAGAAAGCAGAACAGCGTTATCATCAAAAACGAATTGTATCCGTTAGATCCGCAAGACGATGGTGGGGTTCATAGCGATCGGCAATCGCCGCTAGCCAAAGTATAGTTTCAAAGTATTTGTTGGACAAGTCACATCGTTGTTCGGAATCTTCTAGCTGTCCTGTCTGAATTTAAAATATATTAATCGTACGAATACCTGTTTCAAAATATTTATTTTCACTTTTGTAATAAAGTTTTTTTAAACTGTGCATGTAAAGCAATAGAAGATTTTTATTTCGCATGCACAACTTATTATTAGTATTGGACTTTATAATCTATGGACGAATTTACCTATTTCAGTAAACCATGTAGCATAATAGATAATCATATGCAATGTTAAACAACAAAAACAATATCACACCAGAAGCTTTTTAAATTTTTGAGTACTACAGTACTGATTTTTAGTGGTAAGTATATGCTTTATTAACCGTAGCAAGCAAATATTATTATGAATATCGTTAAGTGTCATTACAACTGCCAGTCGGAACTAATACAGTATATAGAACCAGATTACACCCCCAATAGAACTTGATAATTACTGTGAGTGTTTAGAGCAATAATAATGGCTATAAACCATTCTGTGGTAGCATTAAATCCTAATTCCTATTGGCTAAAGTCTAGCAATTTTCGTTGTCTTACAGTAAGAAAGCGCGTTGCTGTCACATATAGCATTAATCAGTTGTATAAAGAGTATGTGAATTCCTATAAGCAATAGAAGGCTATTTTTTCAGTGTGATTACAAAAAATATCCGCATGCATATAACCAACAGAAATTCGGTTGGGTATATGCATTATTTTAATAACCATGCTTAACTAAATGACTAAATCGGTGTTTTGTTAAATTTTCTAGAATATTCTTGAAAAACATATTGCATTAACACATCACCGGTAATACCTAGTCGGTGCACAGGGCATTTGCAGTTCTATTAGCAAAAAAATCACATTCCACTTAGAATAACTGCTTTTGCATTAGTACTGTCCTCAAAAATTAAACTAGTGTATATTACACTGAGGGAAAAGTCTGATTATAGTTAACAAACGGATTTATTTGGGCAAGATTCCTTTGGAATAAAGTTAATAAATTAAGATCTAATAAGGCCCCTTGCATATAAAGATATCGATTTTTTATTCTTAAAGAAAATATTTGTTAACAAAATTTATTTTAATAGTTAAAAAATTGGTATAATATTTAAAGCCGCCGATTAAATAACAGGATAAGCATTTAACATTAAATTATTGTTCTTAATATTAAAAAAAATTGTCGTTGCGCCGACCGGGGCCTGTCATACCGACCCGCAGTAGTTGCGTAATAGTTGTTGTTGGTGGTCGCGTCGCCTCGTGCTTATTAACAAAAAAGGCTGTGATTGTCAGGTGAGTTATTAGTTTGGTATTTTTTATATAATAAAATTAGAAATTTGTTTACTCGTCCCATAATACTGCTAATGCAATTAGAAATAATATCCAGCATGCACGGCAGAATACCACATACATAATTGCTTATTAAGGTCATCTAGTAAAACGTATTATGTAAAACTTTTATGTAGTATAAGCCCTATAGTAAAACATTTTATTATTTTTTGTTTATTTGTTATTTCAGTGCTAATTTTGACCAAACTTGTTCAACCAGCACTGCAGAAAAAATTGTGTTGTTTTCTCCAGAAGCTGCAGCCGCCACGCTAGATCTTCTGAGCGAGTTAAAAGTAATGTTACAAATATATTCTGGTTTGGGACAACATTTTTTAACAAATGATTTTCGTTACAATTTTACAACAAAGTTTTAATATTATTACTTCGAAAGTCAAATGCCAATTTTTACAGTAAAATGTTCAACCACTAGGTAAACATATTTAATAAGGTGTAATTGTTCTGTTCTTTATCAATTTTTTTTTTGAAAATATTTTTATATTCAGCTAGAACAATACATCAGCATTCAGTTTATTAAAGTATTTATTTTAATATAAGTTTAAGAGTTTTATTTTTCCCCCTTTCTATCTAAATCTAACTAAATTGATTTTCTTAACATTAAAAAAATATTTCTTTACTTTTATATCGCCTTTTTACCCCAAGACACAACAAATTTATTGGTAACTATGATTTATTTATTACTAATTTCGTAAGCCTGCTTGCTATACATATTTTTTATTGGTTAAAGTGATATAAATTTAACGTTAGGGGAGTATATTTAAGTGACATATACGTGTCTTAACAATTAACAAACAACTGGTTTATCTAAACTTTGTCATTATGACAATAAAGCAATATATCTTACCAAATAATAAATCTTATTAATAAATAATTAATGCTCTATATAACTGTTACCTTCATTTTAGGATGGTAAACAATTATTTGTTATTATTAAAGTTATTTTTATTCACCAATCCATAACAAATTATTTCTTAGGAATAAAGAAATATTTGTTTGCTGATATTTAAACATGAAATTTCTTAATAGTTAATAAATGTTATTTAATATAAAGAAATCGTTTTCTCAGTGTAGGAGACACATTGCAATGCATATTGACCAATTAAACAGTCAGGGTTGTCTGTTTACCTCAGCGTCTATTAAAATATTATAACTGGAAAAAATTGCGGGTCTAAACGCTACCGTGCGTCGGTACACAAAAACTAGTTATTACGCGTTCAATCAAGCAAAGGTAAAGTAAATTATCACAATTACAAAACAATATTCACTCGTTGATTAATCTCATTAAGCTTCATGGACATTGTACATGGTAGGAAAGACCTGCGTCGTGGGTGGGGCAGACAGTTTCTTGATTTTAACTTAAATAGTTCCCCAGATTTTTTTTTTGGTGTAGAACTACTATCGCGAATAGGTAAGAAAATGATATTCTACTCTTAAAGTATATTTCTAAGTATTTTTTAAAATCAATTAGCAAAATGCAAATTTTTAGCCAAAATTTATTGTTTACAACAGGCTAATAGGAATTTTAGGAGAAGCTATCAGTAACGGATTAGACAATTTTAAGTGTATTTCAATTCACATAGTCTTAAAAATATATTAATAACATGTGTCCTAACTAATTTTACAATACTAACAAATAAAATACATAAAAAACATAACTAATAAATGTGTTTAATCTAAACCTAATTCTGTTTCACTGTCAGAGTCGTCATTTAGGTTAATAAAAATGGGTTGTATTTTAATTTGTACATAAATATATAAGTAATATAAATTTTATACCATAAGAGAAATCTTAAATACCCATCTTTTAACACTAATTTATAGGGCTCTGGTAGAGTCGCTGATAAGATATGGTTTGGTGGTGTGGGGTGGGCTATATCGGAATTCTTTAAGACCTTTGTGCATTGTACAAAATTACATTGTTAGAGTTATGTTTAAACTTAATAGGGGGTTTTCCACTAATCTTCTGTACTCGCAGGAAATTCTTGATGTTCGGTCACTTTACTGTCTGTCAACTTGCTCCTACGTTCATAAAACTAACATGAAACCCTATATTAACCATAATTATGAGACTAGAAATAATGTGAATAGACATTTGGAAACCCCAGTTAATAATAACGCAAAACATTTAAGATCCTTTACTTATTTGGCACCTAAAATATATAATCTTTTACCCCTAGGAATTAGGCAGTTGCTTAGCCAGAAGAAATTTACTTTTGGTTGCAAAACTTTCATTTTTCAAAATTTAAATGTATTTAAGGCATTATTTTGAAATTATCAAGTATATTAGATTGAGTAATATTCTTATTTCTATTTTTTGTATGAATCTTATTCTTGATAGATGTGGGTGTGTATAGGATAGTGTAGTATTGTAGGGATGTTATTATTATTTTAGTATAGCTTTTAGGGTGATTTTTGCATATTTCGGAATTAAAAATTGATTATAAATAATTGCACATACAGGTCAGTCACTTAGGTGTAATTTTTAAACATCTGTGATTTGTTAAATTAAGGATTGTTCATGTAATAACTTATATGTACTTAATGCAATTTGAAATATATTTGATTTGATTTTTGAAGTCTTTAACTTTTAAAATATACTTTACTGAATTGTTCCAGCTTTCGGTCGGTATATTTTTTAGAACCGTTTTAATTACCTTTATTACACTTGCACTTAGGGTAGGGTAACCATTTTTTCTTCTCACCTTTGATTTTACTTGGTGCCACATATGCTCTATGGGGTAAATATGCAATGATACGGTGGAAGACGTAAGACAGTTTGACCTATCTGTTTTGCCAAGTTATCAGATACGTATTGTTTTTTAAAGTTTTTCTTTTTTGTAACTAAATTCAAAATAAATATCATTTTTAAATAAATATTCTTGTATTTCAGTTTTAGTACGTGATCTCGTTGGCGCTCTATATAGCAAACGACTGTGATAACTTGCGTTATCCATTATAATCACGCTATTATCGGGGATATTTTTAAAAGATAATTTTCAAAAGTTCCGCAGTTGCGTCTTCATGGTAATCCAAGCTCGAATCCTTAATATTCTTGGCAGACAACAGCAAGCAGTTTGGAACCCGTCCATCTTCCGATCCAGCGTGATCTAATGTAATTATTTTTCTTTATTTGAAGGTGTTTTCGACACTTTGAACTAGAATCAACCTGTGTCATGTGTGTCAAACCATGTTTTATTTGTATAATAAAAACCTGTTTTCTGACCTATATTTCTTAAAAATATACACATTCCTAACAATTTGATTTGCATCCAATGATAAGTGATTTCGTTTTCTTCTACTAGATGCAGAGCGATAATTTTCCTACGCGTGCCATATATTCAAAACTGGTTAAACACTACTATTTCTATGCACCAAAGAATCAACACTTTAACAAATTTCTCATACGCACAATATACAGGCTTTCTAAAACTGATTAGTGATTATAATATATCCTAATTGCAAACGCCACAAACTTATCGAATTTGAACTTACCTGCTCTTTATAACAAGGACAACATTTGCTACTATTACTATGCAAAATAATGGTAAACAAGTGACACTATTAAAATTAAAATGGTAAATATGTCACCTTGTAGACTATGTAGACCTGTCAGATATACAACAATGTGGTTTATATAATTAAGTAATAAACAACAGGTAGCAAAAGCCAAGATGATATACTTTGAGATATACTTTATTAATATGCTGATTTAACCCAATGAGTGGTTATTAAAATAAATATTAGCTTCGTTCGTACAAGCAAATTTTCAACCGATTTATAATTTTTCTTTGCGCATGCATCGTTTCTAACTGGTTGCAAACCGGTTACAAACCGGTTGGAATTTTTTTGCTTTGCGAACAGGTTAGAAACGGATCCACAACCTACCATTTGGCTTGTACGAACGCCGGATTTTCTGCCTGTGGTTTGGGTTTTATTTTGGGCATACGCTTTTAAATATATTGTGCGCATGGGTTGTTAATTTGCTGACGGTTTATGTCGTCAAACCTTGCACTAGTTGAGAACTAATACAGCCATTTGTATTTAAAAACACATGGTCTTTTAGCGGTTTGTAATATGCCGTGTATGTAAATTATAATATGGCAACGCAGCATTAAACGCGAAACAGGCGCAGGCGCACCGCTTGCCGCTTGATTGGCTCGTATAGCTTACAATATTTGAGCGGCGAAACTGTTGTATGTTGTCAGAGTTGTTTATAGCGGTTTCCGTTAGTTAGTTTAGTGCATGTCTAAAGTATTTTTATGTTTTACCAATGAAAAACACCCTAATTTTTAATCCATCGCACATTGAGTTTGATGTTTCAATTGTAAATAAAATTAGCGATGTATTTTTGTATGCCATTATGCTAATAAACCATTAAGACCTCCGTACAACATCTACGAAAAATAGATCAGACTTTAACAGGGTGCCACAGGTGACTTAGCCACGATGCTCCATGTTCTTAGAGAAATTTGACTTTACACATTTGCCCGCGGCATAGACGCTGCGTTGAGGCCGTTTAAAACCGTGCGACACGACTCACTGCTGTGTGTATTTTGCATCATTTAAAAACAGTCACCATTCCTGTAAAGATGGCAAAGATGCCATCCATCCCTGAATGAAGAGTAGATTTATTCAAGAAAATGTAAACAAAAATTAATAAATAAAAATAAATGGTATACCAATGTTTCTGGATTTTTTCAAGGAATGTGTAAAGCTATTTTATTATAGTTTAAAGGTTCAACCTGTATATTGTATATGCCATTAAGTTTAGCTGGATAGTTGAGGCGCTCAGAACCAGAGTGGCCTAACCCACAAAAAGGTTGGTTTGAGTTAGGCCTCTGAAGCAACCCTAAATAATATTATATTTCCAGTGCTAAAGGAGCCCAAGCCACCTTTTGCTTCTTGTTCACAGATGGCGGCACTAATTCGTTTTAGCATTTGTTGAAACGAATTAAACTTCTGCGCCATACTGGCCCAACTGTGGGTTAGGCCACTATGGTACTAGGTTTTAAAACACGTCATTTCTTGTCTGTGGATTAGGTCGCTTAGGCATCAGCTGTATCCCTTACTGGAGATAAGATAGATTGGTTAAAGTTTCAATGGTTACAATATCTTTAAACTGACCCATATATTAATACGCTACAAATATTCAAATAATGATATTGTTGAATTTTTTGAAGTCTCTATTTCTAAGAGGAGCACACAGAATATACTGACCCTAGAAACCCTGTATCCAGATGGCCATTCCATCACTGTTCCTAAGAAAAAAAATTTAATGGACTTATTCATATCTTCCATTTATCACGATTTTTACCAAAATTTAAAAACGTCGGCTGATGCAGAAGATCTTCTGGATATATCCGACAATGTGCAGATCGTAGAAGACGTTGAGTGAATAAAAAATATATTTTTTTTTAGTTATAAGTTTTGTTTAGTTTTCCAAGGCATAAAAATTTATGAATAATAATATATTCTTTTATTTATACTTATAACAGTAATGCCAGAGTGGCCCAACCCACATTTTGTTCTTAACCTTTGCAATTTTTTTTTTATTAGTGTACATCATAAACCAGGTCCCCTCACAGCCTATTAAAATCCAAAATACGGTAATTTGAAGTTTTCCTAGTATTCTAGCAATACTCGAAAAGAATCTAAAACTTTAAACTGCTTTTTCTCGAATATACCATTTTGGGGTTAGGCCACTCTGGTTCTGAACGCCTTAGTTGTGGGATTCGTTAACTTAACGGACCCCAAAGGAAGAATAATCATTTTATTAAATAGTTTTAGAAAAAAACTGTTTACAATTAGAAAGTGAGTGGGTCAATAACAAGGCTAGGCAACATTTGATTTTTTTGATTTTAATCATCACTTTTTTCAAATAAATACTAATTATTTTAATGTCACTCTAAAAAATATAATACAAATTACAGCCTAAATATTTATCAGAATGCTCTTTTTGCAATAAAATTCCTGTCGCGACTTTCTTTCCCGGTCTGTAAATTGTCATTGCCTAATAAAGTCAAATTTCTCTAAGAACACGCCTCATCATGGCTAAGTCACCTGTCATTTCTGGCAGCAAGCTTAGCAAATGAAATTTTTTATTTTTATTAAATTTAATTTGCTACATTCCCCTTATTTATCTTTTATAGATGCTTTGACTTTTACGAAAAACAATTTTTATTTTTCTTTCCCTCCCATTTCACCACCATTACATGTCTCCGACAAAGTTGAATGTAACTTAAGATTTTTCACTACTTTTACATAAATGACTTTCACAAAGTCTGTTACAACTCCCTAATTTTTCTTTTACTCTCTTCAATTTTCTGCCCAAGACAGGGCCTTTGCACTAGCCCTTGACTTTCCAGTATGCCAGTCTTATTGTCGGTCTTCTAACTTTTCATTTTTTACACTTCGTGTACACCATTGAAAGCTCCATTACGGCTCAATCCCACTTATTATTTTCTCTATTGCTAACATCAGCATTGTACTATTTCCGTTGTTTTTCTGATGATGAGTGTTTCTACACTCGAAACATGTTGAATTATTATGAATTACTCTAGGTTCGCCTAGTTTTCTAATAAACTTGTGGAGAAAGACTTTCTGCTTTTCTTTTTTTTCTATACATTTAACTCCACTTTGAGTATGGACTACTTTTTCAAAATAATATTATTAAATTTATAATAGCAAATGATGATAAATAAAATGTTTGTTATTGGAAATAGGAGAGTTAATTAACTCAAACTGATTTATTCTACTCACCGTTCAACTTAAATAATAAACACCAAGAAAATTTAGTCTCTGAAACCTGACGCGTGAGCTGGCTACGGTCTACTACTGAACTGGAAACTTTTAGAAAGAAACTAGAAGTTAATGTCATATGTGGGTGTCAACTGTCGAAACGCTTTGCTTTTAGAAAAAGTTGACTCTACGTCTCGCGTATGTTGATAGTAGTTGTTCAAAAGAGTGGAAGTACGTACATATAGTTGTAATTTTTTCTTGGATATTAAGTAACACACATAAATGGCTGGAAGAAAATACCACAACATATTATGGCAGTTATAAAATATCTAAAAAACGTTTCAAATAAATCATAATTTTAGTATTTTTAATGGTGATTTAAATCACTACTTGATATAAATCATTCCAACCCTGGTCCATTATAAATTTCTTGTCGAAGGTTCTACTTCTAGATAGGAATTATTTAGTCAGTGAGTTTCTTAATTTTTTTTTAAATGGGGCTGGCAAAAACTCCAACTGTAGGCGTTGTTGGTGTTATACTGCTCTAGACTTTTAAATAAACGCTCATTGACATAAATTTTAACAAAATATCTCAAGAATTAAAGGAACAATGTTAAACGTCTTATGACGGAGAGAGTGTATAAAATGAACATTTATGTATTCAACCCCCATCCTTTATAATAGAATAAAAAGCTTTTCTTAGCTTTCCAACCCTTTCGTTTCTAATTAATAATGAAGATTTGTGCGATATAAAACAATTAGGACCAAGCAACAATATTTTATTTGAAAATGGAGCTTCACGAGAGCAGGTGGCGCCCAAAAGGGTGAGAATGGGGATCCAAGACAAACATGTTAATTGCATAAACTGTCAGGGTGGAAGACAGATGGCGATCACAGGTGCTGCCATTCTTGCGTACTTACCCTTTAAACTATATTTCTGAAGTTTATTACTTCTGGTTTTAATAAAATACATTGATTTTTTTAATATTTAATAGAAATAAATAAACAATGCAAAAATTACCCAGTACTTATTTTCTTTATGTATTTTTAATGTCTTCGATTAGTTTTATACCGTGCGAGCAAAAATTCAATGAGGGCCTTGCATCTAAGGACGTAACGCTTAGCCGTAGAGCTTAATACCTGTTGGGTGTCAGTAACTACCTGAATTAACAATCAATAAGTTATTCCGTTATCTTTGACAGTCGTTACAAGTAATTTGATTCATCGTTAATTCTTCCAATTTCTTGAACAATTCACACAATGGGCTTTACGGAACAGCACAAAACATTCATGGTTGAAGCGTATTTTCGAAACGGGAAATGGGGGAGTGGCAATATAATCCGGGTTTGTGCATGGATGATATTCACGAACATTTTCCTAACGTTGCCTTTGTTGCTGGGGATTTTTATCATTGCCTGAAAAGAACCGTGGCTGTGTTTGGGGAAACAGGTTCTATACAACACAAAAAAGGAGCAGGAAGACCATCTGTAAGAACAGAAGAACTTGTTGCAAACGTTCGTGAAATAATGCAAAATACGCCAACAAATTGTATAAGACCCCTGTTCCTAGAAGTGGGAAGATCTTATGGAACAAATGGTATTCTTAAGAAGCAGCTAAATTTATTTCCTTATAAAGTGCAAGTATTCCAAGAAATACAGGCCGCAGATTTTGAAAGACGCAGTAGGTATATGAAGAGACGTGTGAATTTATGCTTGAAGCATGGCGGTGTCCAATTTCAGCAATTTATTTAATTATTTTTCTTTTTCTTTCTGTATATTCTTATTTTGTTAATTTTGTAAACAACAAAAATAAATTTGTATTTGTCTACTTATTTTATTACTCATTACTTTGGCATATCATGTCATAATATGAATTTGACCAAATTTTAACCTAGATTTGGTTAGATATATCGTCCCCATATCATTGTGATCTAAACCAAGCCCTACCTTTTTTAATCCAAGCCCTATTTGATGCAAATAATTTTTGCTCGCACGGTATCTTACGGAGACTGTAATGGGGCATCAGAATAAATAAAATTTCTGTCTTTAAACTCTTAATTTTAAAAAAAGAATTAGGTTTAATATCTGATAATTAAAACACAGATAGGAAGGCGCAGAAGGACTACCAAAGGATAAAAATAAATAACTTATAATTTTATTATTACTAGTTCAAAATCAGAATTAGTCTTGATCCCGAATTTAAATTCAGATTTAGCCCATATTGCTACTACATCCTATACAATAATGTTGGTTACGTGTTTGACGTTTTTAGGGTGATTTAGGTCAAGATACCCTATAATTTAGGGTGGAATTTTTAACTGAAATAAATTTAGTATCTAGAAAACGCCCCCAACTTTTTCAAACGTAAAGGTAGGTACGTATTATGATAGCTCGACGGCAAGGGTATAAAAAAGGGAATACGACCCACTATTTACTTGTGCATTTCGGTAACATAGAAAGCCAGAAAAAAAACTGGCTATTTAAGCAACAATTGATACTACAATTTCGATTTTGCCAGCGCAGACTGTTTAAAAAAAAGGAAACATGTTATTAATAAGGTTGTTTGTTTACTTGATGCCGCATTCCAATGGTCACTGTATTTTCATTTAAGAAGAAGCGAATACTATCATAGAATGGTTTATAGCCATCATTGCTCTGAATACTCACAATTATTATCAAGTTCTATTGGGGGTGTAATCTGGTTTTATAAACTGTATTAGTTCAGACTCTAATGAAACTTGACATTAATTATAATAATTTTTACCGCACTAAAAATCAGTACTGTAGTTCCTAAAAATTTAAATAGCTTCTGATTTAATATTGCATAATAATTATGATTATCTATTATTCAATATGGTTTACTGAGATGGTAAATTCGTCCATAGATTATAAAGCCCAATACTAATGATGGGTTGTGAGAAATAAGACAGGACAGCTAGAAGACTCCGAACAACGATGTAGCCTGCGCAAAAAATACTTTAAAACTAATACTGTGGCGCGCGGCGATTGCCGATCGCTACGAACCCCCACCAACGTCTTGTGGATAATAGGTTCAAACGAATACAATTCATTTTTGGGGACGCTGTTATGCTTTTAACACGCTTTTATTAGCTTCACCTGTATGTTTGTTTGTATGTATGTTTGTAACCGACTTCTATGAACCCGATTTTGACCCACTTTAAACAGTCAAATTTCAATTTAATTTTGTAGACTTATCAAGAACCGCTGCCAATACAATAATCTACACGCAAAAAAATCTCCTGTCAAATTTTGACAGCTGTCAAGTATAAAACGAAGAAGCGATTTTGACGAAACAAATTATGGGGTCGTATAGTATTCGATGCGGAGACTTCAGGAAAAATAATAAAAATCTCCTGTCAAAATTTGACAGCTTTCAATATGTCAAATCGTTTAAAAAAAATAATATCAATGAAAAAACCATAAGGTCGTATGTATATTGACGGTGGAAAGTTGAAAAAAATACGCAAAAAAATCTCTTGTCAAAATTTGACACCTGTCAATATGCCAGAATTATTACAATAACCCATAGTGATGAAACAAACGTGGGGTCGTATAGATATTGTTGCTAAGAATAGAGAAAAATAAAAAAAAAAATCTACCCGTCAATTTTTTTAAATTTTGAAAATTTTTGTCGTTTGTTCGGGTTTGTTCGGGTTTACCGACTTCTTTGAACCCGCTTTTGACCCACTTTAAACGGTCAGATTTAATTTAAATTTTGTAGACTTATCAAGAACCGCTGACAATACAATAATACACTACTAGCTCATTTTACTCAAAAAATTTTTTTTTCTTAATAACTCGTATTAAAAAATGAAAAATAAATATAATTTAAAAAACTAAAAACCACGCTTTAATAATTAATCAAACTAAAAAGCGGAAAATAAATAAGTATAGTTTAAAATAATTTTATTTTTAGTTTGATTAATTATTAAAACGTTTTTTTAGTTTTTTTAAACTATATTTATTTAATAATTGTAGAGAAAGCCCTTTTCTGGGAACAAAATGCGTCGCATTGAGAAGATACAATTTATTTCTTAACAAAACTGCTGTATTAAAAGTAGTTCATTATTCAACAAAACTGTGCTGCTAATGGAACTGATTACTACCAATAAAAACACTGTTCTAGCAAATCTGGAATTGTAATAACACTAAATCGGGTTTGATACACTAGCAATTTATTTAATATGGGATAATAACAAATAAGCTATCAATACAAACTATGTCTTAGCAAACTTGTTGTATTAAATCATTTTCCTCAGTGTTGTTGGTAGGAAACGCAAGAATTATATTTTCGATTTTTCCTCCAAATAATACAGCAAAACAATTTCCAATCTAGTTTTTACCTTCTTTATGTTACACCATTCACGAACCTGAGTGTATTCTTCCCCACGTTGTATTTTTGATTTAGCGGGCAATAGATTTGACACAACGATCTTCGCCGCATCCGTTATTTCTTGAGGTGTCTCACTATTGCTATTAGACATTATGATACTAGGCAAACTTAAGCAAAACAGTTCTTAACACAAAAAACGATAGATTTGTATACACAGAGGCGGAACTACCAGTGTTCAATGTGTGCGAAGCACACGGGCCCTGGCTAAAAAGGGGCCCGGGAGCGGAGCCACAAAAACATAAAAATGCAGAACAAAATTTTCTTATAGAAAAAAAATGCAATACTCCGGAAAAGTATCCGCAAAACTACTCTACTCAATACTTTTATAGATAGTAGTTAACTGAAATAATCACATAAAACGGCCTTTATTTTTTTTATTATTGTTTTTATTAAACCGCAATTCGCAATACCGGCATTTAGTTTAAAGGGCGGTGTTTGTGTCGGCGATTATTAAACATGGATAAGAGAAATTATGAATTTCTACAATTTAGTTGAAAGTGTCTATGTTTTTTTTGGACAAAGCATTAAACGGTGGGCACTTTTGCAAAGTGTTACTAATACCAAAATAACTTTAAAAAAATTGACACCCCATGGTCAAAGAGACACGATGCATCGGAAGCTCTTCGTTTTAGATATTATTATGTGGATATTTTAAAAACACAGGCAAAAATAATTTTAACCTCTACAAATAAAGCGGAAGTTAATGAAGCAAAGTCTTTAATAAAACAATTGGAAAAATTTGAAACCGTTTTTCTTATGGTTTTTCAAAATAAAATTTTAATTTATTATGGTAAAAAATTATTATTCATCTTCCAGTTTTAGTGAAATTGTAACTGCCTGCATTATTTTTTTGACCATCCCTATTTCGGCTGCATCAGCTGAACGGTCTTTTACCAAGTTAAAGTTAATTAAAACTTATTTGAGAAATTGCATGACCGATAAAAAATTATCAGCTTTAGCAATTATTTCTATCGAAAATGAGGAAGCTCAAAAACATAGACATTTCTAATCTGATTTCAAACTTTGCGCATGCAAAAGCAAGAAAAAAATAATTTTTTTATATGGTTATCAATTATAATTCTCCGTACCATAATGGGGGCCCGGCAAAGTTTTGGCACACGGGCCCGTGGCTAAGTTGTTCCGCCACTGTGTATACAGTGTGACCAGTAAAGTCCGCATCATATGGGATTTTTTTTATTAATAACTTTATTCGAAATTTGACTTTGGCATCAAGTTCTGCTTCGATCGAGATGAAAATTAAGCAAAAAAAAATAGTAGTCACGTGATTCGCATTATCTGTAAAATTTAAATTTTTTTCAAAAAAAAAAATTATTCAAAAGAAGGGTTATTTCTGAAAGCGTCGAAAAAAGTTATTGGAAAAAGTTTTTTTAAATGCTGTTTCTAGCCCACATGCAAAATTTTAGCGGCATAAGATAATTTTGATTTTTTACCCATATTTTGTAAATTGCACCACTTTTGCAAAATAAGACTCAACGCAACCTACATATAACTTCTTAGTATTGACAAAGCTTTATTTCAGATACATTTTCTTTAAAGTTAGACCCTGTATAAGGTAACTTCATAAAATAAGTATTTTTTTAATCGTAGTTTGTGTCTGAAAGTAATTAACCTTCATATTAAGGTGGGAGTATCAACATGCTTGCCAACCTATAACCTATTTCGCGTAGATTTATTTGTGTTTTCTAGCTTTTATACAAAATTTAAAGAAAATCAGTATCGACTTGATATTCTATAGGTAATAATTGACATATTTAATAAATATCAAGGAATTTCATCATTTATTTTAGGAGAATTGTGTAGCAAAAAATATCGGGCAAGATTTTTTTAAACATTATTATGTCATTGTCACTCATTGTTCTTTTACTACACAATTCTCCCAAAATTAACAATGAAATAAATTGATATTTTTGTAATATATCAGATACTACCTAAATAATGTACCGACGATATTTATTTTCTTTAAATGTTAGTTATTAAAATAATAAACTCAAAAAATCAACGCGAAATAGGTTATAGGTTGGCAATAGATTGAATGACGTTGAGAATTCAACCTTAAGACAAAAAATAACGCAGTGTCATCAGTAAAGTGTTCATTAGGTGGAAAATAAATGTTAGTTTAACGTTTAACGTTAAACGTATTTTCAACGATTTACTTTAAAACCCCTTTACTTTATTTTTTTACTTTCAGACACAAACTACGTTTTCAAAAATACTTATTTTATGAAGTTACTTTATACAGGGTCAAAAACAAATCAACTTTGCATCACATGCGACCAAATTTTAATAGCCCAATTTTGATTTTGTAGAAAAACACACATTTAATATGGCGCTACTTTAAAGAAAATGTATCTGAAATAAAGCATTGTCAAAACTAAGAAGATTTATGTAGGTTGCGTTGAGTCTTATTTTGCAAAAGTGGTGCAATTTACAAAATATAGCGATGCTTAAGAAACAATAGCTCTTATCTCCAAAATGACAAATTCGCAGGAGATAGAAAAAACTGATTTACACACCTAAGCATTTAAATTTAAACACTAAATTTTTTGTGTCTACATTTTTTGCATTGAAACATACTTTTTTAACGAAACTATCAACCTTTAATTGTTTTGTCGTTTTTAAATGGAGATACGCGGTATTATTTTTCAACAAGTTGCCCAATATAACGATACGAGGTATTACATAAAATAAGAACTACATAAAGTTGACGTTTGATGTTATTTATTTAATTTAAACTAACTAGGTACAACCCAAAATTAAAAAAAAAAAAACATAGATTGTTTGAAATGTAAATGGCACCTAAAATTAATGACAGGAGACATTTATTGATGTTATTGCTGTCATAAAAATGGTGACATTCTTTTGGTAAAACTGCTTTTAAAAAAAATTGTTGGAGCTGTTGCCATTTTGTATTTTCTATTTTTATCGGATTTTTATAGAATTTTGGTGGCAAATAATCCTGATTTAGGCTTTCCAAGTTTTTTATTCATTGGGGCAATTCCTTGTACTTGTCAGAAAAAACACACTTGTATATTATTTTACCTTCTGGCAAATATTTCAGACATCGTATTTCGTTAACTGTGAGCAAACCTGGCCTGATTGATGAACAAACTTTTTCGCTTGCATAATCTGAGAAAAAATCAAATGATAGGTATTTCACGTCATAAGGGTGGGTTTTGTCGTGCTTCTTTTGTAACAGCAATATAATCTGAGGGAAGATGAATAACTCTGTTTTTTAACTTATTTTCAATTACTGCATGTATTGAGTCACATTCCATCTGAGTGTGCCAATGTTCTAAATATTTTTGTTCTATAATAATGTTGTTATTTGTTGAAAACATGAGTAGGGCACTTGACATCAGAGAATTTTGATTCTGGTAGGTGCAGCCGTCAGTTCAAATCACAATAGGTTTCCCTGAATCTTTGTGCTTATTGAGATAATCAATGAGGCAGCTAGCGAAAACTGAGGCTACGAGTTCACCCTGTGATTCATTCCACCAGTAGCAGGTAGCACTATGGGTAGCTAAATCATATAAAGTGTAGTTATGAACGCACAGCTTTGTTTTGTAGTATAGTGCACGCATTAAAAAAGGGAGCCAATTTAACAGCCTGTACGTCTGCAGTAACTACAATGCATTGACCATCTTCAGCTTTCTTTTTATCTTCACCTTTTTCTTGCCTGGCTAGTTCCTTCCTATAAATGTGCTTTTTATATTCTTCCTTTTTCAAACTAATATTGTACTTTATACAGCTGTCACATGTATCTTTCTTGGGGTGATATGGAGATTATTCTTTCTGATACAACGGTATCAAATACTTGCCTGCTTAAATGGGACATTTGATTTTCTGTACAGTACTCTACATAATGATTAAAAAATTGTGTCATAGTGGTAAACATTGATTCCAAATAAAGTTTGTCAGTTTGTTTCCGGCAATAGTGAGACGGTAATTTGGGAATGGATTCTAAATAGGCTATTAGATTATCTTTTTTTTCCTTTTTTTTTTTAGGTTTTCTTAAACTTTCACTTCTCTCTTCATTTCTATTCTCTCTACTCATGTGAATTCCAGCATGATCCTTTTTTTCAGTCACCCACTTTCTGACTGACCATTCACCTAAACCAAATGTGTTTAAAAAGTTTTCTTGCAGACTTGACTTCTTTTTCCCCCAATTTTTATATTGTATATTAAACTTGTACTTCGTCGTGAATTATTTTCTTCTTTTCTTCTGTTCTCTTTCTTGTACCAATATGACAGTCAACTAGGGATGAGACGAAAATTTTTCTTTGCTCCCAACTGTTAGATTTAGACTAACACAATAACTCGTATATCCCTTCCACGTACAACCATTTCCCGCCAAAATAGCACGTATCTCTAAACTTTCTGAAGGTTATGGAGATACGAGTAATTCTGGTCTTTGTCGTGATACGAGGTATTCTTTGACCTCGTTTTAAGACGTAAATATAAATATTGGACGTACGAGCTATTGGGAACTGTTCGATATTAGAGTGTATATTGTTTTAAAATAACAAACTCATTTTCAATGAAAATTGAGATACGAGGTATTGTTTCTTAAGCGTCGATAGGTAAAAAAATCAAAATTATCTTATGCAGCTGACATTTTGCATGTGGGTTAGAAACTGCATTTAAAAAATTTTTTCTAATCACTTTTTTCGATATTTTCAGAAATAACCTCACTTTTGAATTATTTTGCGGAAAAAATTAAAATTTGACAGATAATGCGAATCACGTGACTACTATTTTTTTGCTTAATTTTCATCTCCATCTAAGCAGAACTTGATGCCAAAGTCATATTTTGAATAAAGCTATTAATAAAAAAAAATCCCATATAATGCGGACTTTACTGGTGACACTAAAATATGTATAATAAATTTTAAACAATTGTAGGTTTTCATGGTAATCAGAACAGATGTAAAAAATTACCTTTAAAAGCTATGAATTTCAGTTTTAAATTTTTGATCTAAACACGTTAATAAAATAAGTCTAATATCCATACAGGGTACGCCAAACTCGATGGCCCCTTAGAAGTATCTAGACAATGAAACAAGTTAGGAATTTGAAATTTAGGATTTGTCCATAGGAGGTCATGATCTCCAATTTGAAAATAGTTTTAACATTGCGGCGTTGCCAGATCTACTCTTACTACATACCAACTTTGTTATTTCAAATATAATGCCCTGTATATTTTCACATTTTTGGATACCGCTGGACGTTCTAAAACTTTTCTGTATAACCGATAGTATACCTATCTAGAGCCGTTTGACAAATAAAAATTATTTATTAAGAAATTTAGCAACACGCATCCCTCAATAAAAAAATAAGATTTTTCGCAACGGACAATGACAACCGACTGAGATTTTGGCTGTTGTTCCTTAATAGGTTGTTTTGTCATAATATGTCAGGCAAATTAAATTATCTCATACAGGGTGTCTACAACATCATATTCATTTCGTGCAACATGAAAATTGTAGGTATGCAGTAATTTTAAATGGAACACCCTATATTTTAGAGTGGTAACTAAAAGATCCATTAATTCTCTATCTAAAAGTATTATGTGATGTCATACCTAATTTTAGCCGTTTTGGACTTATAAGCAAAAAAACAAAATAATGTAATTAATGTAAATATAATTTCTTATTAGCAGAAGAAGTAGGCTATGACTTCAATCAAAAACGTTTTGTCAAAATGTCACTGTCTATTTGGCAAGTAAGCGCTGTACGTACGTTCGTAATCTATTGTCTGAATATGGCGAATTCTTATACAAACGAGGAAATTTTAAAACTGTTCTACATTCATGGCGAGTGCAACAGAATTATTAATAGAACATGCAGAACATTTAACGAACACTATCCACACTTAGTCCCAATGAACAAAAAGAAATTCAATAGGATAGAAAATAATTAATAACTTTAAGCATGGACTATTTTTTCAAATTAATAAAAAAGTTAATAACAAACAGTTGTACAAAAAATGTTGTTTGCATTACGGCACATTTGATTGAATTTTAACCTAGACCTATCGGTCGCGGTAAGAATAATAATTGACAATCTCATGTGCCATTAAAATAGAATCTATTTTGCTCTCTTAGTACAAGAATAAATATTGTGAAGTAATAAATTCACTGTTTCCTAATTTGTGGGTAAAAAATAACGGCGGCTGACCTGGTCATTGTACATATAAAATCGATTTCTACATGTCTAACAGTATCTAAGAGATAAGATTATTTTTTAAATTAACATATTATTTATTTGTAACAGCAAACAGCCGTCATATAATAAAAGAAAAGTCAGGTTAAAAATTTGTTCCTTCTTAACTTTTGTGAAGGGGCGCGGAAACAGGTGGTACATAACAAAAGCGATTTGGACAAACATAAAACGTTTTGGATTTGTAGATCTTATCTAAGTTGGGAAATAAAAGAAAGGTTTACTTTTATCTGTCGTAGTGGCGACGAAAAGAACATTTTCGACTATTTTGTGGCTTTTGAATTTCAATAGGGTTTTGATAAAGGGCGTAGAAGAATATATACAGGGTGATTCAAGGTGGATGGTACGTTAGATGTAGGGGAATCAGGGGCAAGACGGAGACGCTAAGGATTTATATTAATAAAAATAAAACCAATTTATCAGAAAATAAAGTTTATTTAAAAAATTCTTTGGATTCCATCCATAACTCTTTTTGCATAAAAATGTTTGGCCTAACTTACACCATTGAATATCAAACTATAAGAAGGCCATATAGGCAGATTTCCTAAATCTGCTACGTTAAATTCATAGATGGCACAATTCACCAACAATAAAGCGTGTTGATGCAGCCACTAGCGACAAGCCTTTTCACTGCTAAAATAAAACATTGTTGCCGCCTGTCTGTTTGACTTACTGCATGAGTTTTTTTAATTTATTTTTATAGCTTATCGCAAAACTTGATTTCACATAAGTACCTAGATCCTAGATTTAAGTAGCTTACCTTTATTTTCCTATGCCTATTGTATAGTCTAGACCTAAAAATGTCCCTATTTTTAATTGCTTAGTAGCATAAAATATTTTCAACCTTTTGACGTTCCAACGTTAATTACATGAAACCATATTGACTGCCATGTTTTCTATTTCTAACACAATTAAATGACGACTCTCACTTTTCAATACATACCTAGGCTACACGTACCTATATGGAGGGAGAAGTAAAAGAAACGTTTATTATGTTGTCAGGTTATTAGTATTACAAAATGGCGTTATTCATGTGGAAAGAATATAAAATATTTTGTACTTTTTTGCGGCTTGTCTTGTTCCGGTTCTCTTGCCGCGGCGGCGCCTCGTCGATCGCGCCTGGCCCGTGATTGGCTCCACTACATCGGCCTCACTCGCTCAGCATCGGAATGCGCGCGCACACATATTCAAAGTCAGTGGCGAATTAATCAATTTATTCCACAACATTATATTATGATGGGTAAAATATGAAGACGTGTGGTTTGTATAACTTGGTTTTTATTTGCAATTATTAGTACTACTTTTCAAAATGGTTAAAATAGGTAGGTTTTTACTTTCTTACTTAAGAAACATCCAGTTTGTTTGTATTTAGTGTATTGCGTATTTTGCTATTTTTCGACGAAATAAAACCTACCTATTTTAGTTAGGTATACTTACCACCTTTAATAACATAAATAATACCTACTTTACTTATTTTATTTACTAAATAACAAGTTTCAACGTTAACACAAGACAATATTTTGTCTTATGGAATAAATATTTCCCATTACGAAAGACACTTTTCATTAATGAATTAATTTATCTCATATTTATTTATACTTAGTTAATTTTCGCATCCGTTTGTAAAAAATAAATATTATTTATATTAATTGAGAACCTCCTATTTTATTGCCTGTTAAAAATGCTTGAATCCTTAAGAATTCCAATAAAATACGATATGCGGCAACACCACGATATCACATCAGTAAATTTGAGACATCTGTTGCCGATGCGCTACATTTATAACTATAGATTTAAGGTTAGATTTACTATCAACTCCACAAATGGTGGCCAAACCATCTCTAATACGTCTAAAACAAGGTTGTCAAGTTTTCTCGAAGATCCGCTATTCTTATAGTTTGATATTTAATGCTTACACCAAAATACTAAAAACTAGACTGGGTACATATCGCTAATCGTCAGCCGAGAGTGCATCTAATATTAGTACTAAAAAAATTTACTAAAATTTAAAAAATACTTTTCTTTCCTATTTTTCTATTTCCTATTGCTTTTTTTGCCTCACTTTCCTGCGGAACGTGAAGGAGAAACATATCGCCAAATTGTCATTATAACAACTGACCAAAACTAGACAATGGTGCAAAATTTCCGTTTTCTCGTATAGATAGGTCGGAGATGGCGCCGTATAGTGCTCGATGTCCCGTTTCCAATGCCACCTCGCTCGATATTGATATTTATAGGTGCTCTTCAGTAGTAGTATTCAATCGATTAAAACATTAGCAAAAAATTATTCTTACATGGAAGCTATCAATTATCAGCTAATAAATTTGTAGAAATATTATTGTGCCGAGCCCTTCGGGCACGGCACTGTTCTAGGTCGTTCGTTTAATTATACGACAGCTGTCACTTTGACAGGTAAGTGTAATTTTTTTTTAGCTTTTTCGTAGCGAGGGTTATAGCTGTAAGAATTCGAAATTAAAAAATTTTCAGGTACCTAAATAAGAATGTTTTATACGATAGCTCTCAAATTTTGACAGGTAAGTGTCAGTTTTTTTTATCCTTTTCGTAGCGAGGGTTATAGCTGTAAAAATCTTAAATTAAAAAGTTTTTCAGTACCTAAATAACAAAGTTTTATATGGTAGCTGTCAAATTTTGGCAGGTAAGTGTCAATTTTTTTTTAGTCTTTTCATAGCGAGTTCATAGCGAGGGTTATAGCTGTAAGAATCCGAAATTTAAAAAATTTCTTGTACCTAAATAAGAAAATTTTATACGATAGCTGTCAAGTTTTGACAAGTAAGTGTCAATTTTTTTTAGCTTTTTTGTAGCGAGGGTTATAGCTGTAAAAATCCCAAATTGAAATTTTTTTCAGTACGTAAATAACAAAGTTTTATACGACAGCTGTCAGATTTTGACAGGTAAGTGTCAATTATTTTTTAGCTTTTTTGTAGCGAGGGTTATAGCTGTAAGAATCCGAAATTTAAAAAAAATTCAGTACCTAAATAACAAAGTTTTATACGATAGCTATCAAATTTTGACAGGTAAGTGTCAATGTTTTTTAGCTTTTTTGTAGTGAGGGTTATTGATGTAAGAATCCTAAATTTAAAAATTTTTCATTACCTAAATAACAAAGTTCTATACGACAGCTGTCAAATTTTGACAGGTAAGTGTCAATTTATTTAAACTTTTTTCATAGCGAGGGTTAAAGCTGTAATAATCCTAATTTTCAGTACCAAAATGACAAAGTTCTATACGACAGCTGTCAAATTATATATACTTAAATACTAAGTCTAATTTTTTATAATTTGCGACCATTTCTATGCTGTTTAGGTATAGAACAATATATTTGAAAAAAGTAGTATTTGAGATGACCTAAACGAATATCCAAACCAAAAGTATGTCGGACGCACCCAATTCGATTTATTAACGATCCAATATGACCCTACATTGATTTTAAAAAAATCAAAAAAATTACTTCCCAACTTTCGATCGCGTTAGCAAACAACAGTGTTCTGTAGCCCAACGTCGTCTACACGTCGAAAAAGTTTAAATCGATTAAAATGATTTTTGCCACCTGTATCGCGCTACAACGAAAAAAAAACATATTTTTCAACTTTGACTTTAATAACTTTTTTCCGGTACACCCTGTATATTGGAAACTGTTCCTAGAACGTGCCCCGACTATTCCTCTCTACGTCCAGAAAGTTTCAATCGTTTTGCTCCAACCGTTTCCGAAGAAAAAATTCGCGAATATCGAAATGTCGAACAACCTCCTACCACGTGGCGACGGATTATCAATGTCCGAACGCCATCTTTAAAATCGAGATTACAACTACTTCTAAAACATTTTGGGCAAAAACATTGGTCAATAAAATTAGAAGAAGGTTCAAGGTAGATATTCCATCCAATTTAAAATCTGGAAATGTTCTTATTAGTCTAGCAACTCAAGCACAAAACACCCATTTTTTGCCATTTTTGACAGCCGGATTTTTAGAATTAATAATTAATTTAGATACATCAATATCAAGGCACTCTTAGTCAAAAGTGAATGGTGTTAGAATTTGTAAAGATTGCCTGTTTCCGCACCCAAAAAAGCGACTTTTCTCAAATTTGCGAATATATTTTAATAATTTTGGATATTTAGAGGTGTTGAGAAGTAATCAGCGCATTTTTTGAGAAAAAAATAAAACGGTTTTGTTAAAAATTGAATAAGCTACAGTCGATATAGTAAAAAAAAACCTGCCGTTTTTTCCGCATTAAAGATAAATAAACGAAAAAATATCTCTTAAATACAATTTGACAAGCTCTATCCGCTAAAGTTTACAACGTTTCGATCAAAAGTCGTGTTCAGTACGAAAAAAAATAAAAACCGTGAAAAAATCAGGCCTAACTTTATGATTTCCACTTTCTTACAATTTTCGGCAATTTTCATTCCAGTTAGGTATAGAACGAAATATTGGAAAAAGGTAGATTTTGAGATGGCCTAACCGATTCTCCAAACCGAATGTCGATTGGATGCACCCAATTCGACTTATTAGCAATCCAAGAGGTACCATTTTTGACCAAATTTCGAGTTTGAAAAAATCAAAAAAATTACTTCCAAACTTTCGATCGCGCTTACAAACAATAGTGTTCTGTAGCCGACGGTCGTCAACGCGTCAAAAAAGTTTAAATCGAAAAAAATAATATTTGCGACCTGTAACGTGTTTCAACGAGAATCCGATAATTATCGACTTTAAAAATTATTAACTTTTTTCCGGCACACCCTGTATATTCGAAATTTTTACACAACGTACTCCCACTATTCCTCTCTAAACTGAAAAGGTTTCAATCGTCCCACATTAACCGTTTCCGAGAAAAAAAATCGCAAATGTGAAAATGTCGAAACTGACAACATACGCACATATTCTTACCGAAGCGCCTATACATATAGGCAGAGTATCAAGAGGCGGTCGGGGTGTCGTGATTTCGCGCCGAAGCGCCGTATAACATATCGCGTGTTCGCGCGATATGTAACTATACTTATTTAAAAACAAACAATTATCCCATCTTGCCCCGGGTACGGAGCATGATGGGGTTTATTTACGAAAATCACATGTGTGGATGATATCTAAGGGATCACCTTCGTCTATGCTGGCATACAAATTGTAGGACTATTCTTGACATATTTGACAGGCAGTCAGTCCATTCTTCCGTGGACTCCGAGTATGTCACGGAATATAAACACTTCGTGGTTTTATATTTTCTTTGGACCACTCACCTCTCGCTGTTTTATTTTATATTTGCGAACCATTTCTGAAAATATAAATAACTATTTTAATTCATTATGCATTATTTAATAAGTCATTAACTTTTTTGTATGATTTTTAACAAAAAAATGTTAGTTGGGGCAAGATGGGGTACGCGATTAATATAACATCCCATCATTCCCCAAATGACACTTAAAAAAAAAGTTTTTCTTACCTTTACAGTCGACTTTGATAAATTAATGTTTATGCCAAAAGATGCCTCTAGACTGGTACACTCCAGGAAAAAACACGTATTTTGCTTTACCTTGATGTACACTTTTTGACATACTCTGTTTTAAGCCAGAAAATAAAATCAATGACACGTAATACTGGAAAATCGATCATAACTACCGAACGGTGTGCTTTGAACGCCTGTTCTGCGAAGACTGAGCGATGTTGTTATCAAACGAGTCTAAGGTTATGCAATAGAGTCGTCCCAACGAATTAATAATACAAAGGAAGTAGGGTTTTGTAGATTGACAGTTGTCCGGGATGGGTGCTGATGGCGGCAGCATTTGACGCATGCGCGCACGACTGTTTCCGGTCCACCTCTGTGGCGTATCATTAAAATGTTAATAATAAAATGATTAATGAAATTTTATTTGGCAAAGAAAAGAAAAAAATATTTAGATTCATATATACCTATAAGATACGTTAAGGTTGGTGTAATAAAACAATACAACTATTTCTTTTAATTATTTATTTAAATAAGGTAACGGAGGTGAAAGGGTCCTTTGTAAATATCTAGTTAAATAACTAAAAAACACCTGTTGTTACACATTAAAAAAAATTGCAAAAAACAAATTGTTTCAGATAATAAATACTGATGAAGGCAAAATTATTGCTAAAACGTCTATGTTAAAAAATAAAATTTTAAGAAAACCTTACTCTTTCTTCATGAACCAAATCACAAGAAAATAATAAAATATAATATACTTAATATAGTCCTGTTTATTATATGATGTACCTAAATAATATTAATGAGATTTCTAGTATACAAGAAAATTGTCAAATGACAAACTATGCAGATAATACAAACATTTTATTTATTTGTTCAACAACTTAACAAGTTAATTATAGATACATAAACCCCATTTCTAAAAGCTATCCTAAGCTATAATAAATATTCAATTAGCATTTGCCTAAGCAGTTCAATCCTTAATTTTAATTTTTCATAGTTTAAATTATATATTATGTCTCCACAATATTTATTAAAATAGAGCACAGTCTTATAAGTGGTGAGTTTTTGTATAGATTTGTCCTCGGTGTAGGAATATAAAATACATGAGCGGATCTAGTATTGACTAAGCCTATTCTAAACGGAAGCAGTCCTAAGAACTCTTTATTATCTATTTTGTCTCTAATTATTTTATATAAGAAAATAATTCTTGCTTCTATACACAATATAGTCTTAAAGAAGGGAAATTAAACAAATTCTGTACCTCTTGGCGGATAAACTGAAAATGACTTTAAAAGAGCAATCTTATTGGCATACTGAGGATCCCAAATAGTGCATGCATACTAAAGTTTTGTAGCTACCAGCGATGTATATAAAGTTATTATGGCGTTAACATTTTTAAAGTATTTACAAGTTTTGATAATAAATCTTATCATATAAAGACCATGAGCTTCTCGAGCAACATATTTAACAATTTATGATTGAAGTAAATAATTATTGGTTTTCTAAAGATTAACTGATATTAAATACATCAAAGACCGTTATCACCTTGTTTAAGACTAACCGATACACTTTGGAGAATCCGGAAACAGTAACCATTAATGATTGTCATATAAGATTAAAGGAAGATACTAAAATCTTAGGTGTGTTGTTGGATAGTAAAATGTCCTGGAAGAGCCATGTCCTGGAGGAGGCATATCCAATATATGTTGTAACCAGAAGGTGTTCCAGTTAGATTTACAGTAGGATAATTATCTTCAGGCAGGTTTTGACATGGTGTCTCATAAGATATTGCATAGGAACGTACCTGCCAAAAAAAATATAAGTTTTTTAATTATCTGTTTGGCACCTTTACCAAATGACACAAAAGTACCTATAATGTGCTACTACCTCTCTTTGTAAATTTTTTTTTTATATTTTGATATGAATTTCTTTGAATGATAGAAGGTTTGGGACTTGCTTTGAATTTATTTTTTTAATCAATGGTATCTCCAGTCGTCCTCAGGTGAATATTGGGAAAACGTTTCTATCATTCTAGAAACATCATTGTCTTCAATCTTTAAATATGAATTTTTTTGTTTATCTTACCTACACTCCCATATTGTATTACATTCTTTATCCATGGGTTTAAAATTTTAAAAGTAGATTAAACCAATAAAACATCTAAAAACTTTTATCGATACATAATTTATGAAAAAGTGACAAAGCAGCTTCCTCAGAAGCATAAATAATGCAGAATTATTTGTATTCATATTCTTAAGTACCTACCTACCTACATATTTTCCAATATATTATGTAATGACCAGATACAATAGTTTCAAAACTTACATTTTTTAACCTGGCTACTTCAAATGTAGGCACTACTGCAGTTGGGACCAATCTAACTTTCAATCTTGAAGTTCTGTCAAAGCAATCTTCAGAAAAATGCTCCGAGCAAAGAACTCTATTTCGTGTAGGATTCCAATCACTTCGGTTTACAATTTTCAACCATGCCTTTTTTCTTAGGTAATTATTTGGAAAACTAAAAACCAATAGGTATTTTTAATTTGCTTTTCTGTAGAAATGGGGTAACCCAGTCGATTAATAAATAAATAATATTTTTCTGGTTTTATAAGACGAACGCCCATGAATGACATGCGAGGTTCGGAGGTTATGTGTATTTTGATATTAAATTAAAATAACATTTTTTTTCTCTACAGATTAAAAAGGTTTATATATCTAAACATAAACTTACCGATGAAATGTAATGCCCAGTTTTTACTTCATAGCGTTTGGGAGCACCCACAAGCAGCACAACTAACCATATTTATGGCTTATTAATTAACCCAGAATAGCAACTAATTAAAATATTTTAATCGCTGTCCAGGGCCAAAAGTATACTCCACTGTCACACTAAAGTAATTATAAGTTTACTAGAATTCGTTAAATATGGTTGTTAACTAATTAAAATGCAAAATAACTCAAAAACAGCAAAGAAAGCAGAAATCACAGCTCGACCAGTCAACCACGGTCAACCACCAAAACAAACATGGAGTCATTTGTGGGTTCTGAAGATGGCCGACTTCCGTCGCAAATTTTGTTAGGCGGTTTATGCAAAACCCTACTTCCTTTGTATTATTATTTCGTTGAGTCGTCCTCACACGTCAGTGTTGGCAGCAACTGGGGTACCCCATCTTCCCCCCATGGTCCCGTCGTGCTCCTGATACCCCTATATGACGAACCAGATAACGAATAGTTCTGAAAATTTGGTCAGTAACATAACATCTTCTATTTATCTAAAATACTTCAATACAGTGTTGCCATTTCTACCGAAAATTAGTAGCAGCTTCGACATTTTAAATGAAACACCCTGTATTTTATTTAGTTTTTAAAACCCCCATTAATTTCCTAACAACTTTTTTTTAACGTATTCTATACCTATCTCTTACCATTTCTAAAATAATAGTTAAAATTGAATTATTTTGACGGAAAAAGTAAACTAAAAAAATTTTGATATTTTTTAACTCTCAAATATGGAGACACTAAAATTTGGTGAACAGTTAAATAATACCAGGGGGCTTTGACCCTATGCACAAATCTTAGTGCGATGTACAGGGTGGTTTTAAAATACAGTTAATTTGTTTACTTGAAAAGTGTCCATACGTATATTTGCTTAAATGTATTACCCTGTATATTATCACTGATTTAAAAAACTACTTAAATTAGCTCTTTATTTATACCTAACTAGTACCAATTTTTTTACTTTAAAGTGATTATTTGTAAAGTTTTCTCGACAATTTAGCTTCCATTCGCTTTTTAGTAAATATGCCGTGAATCACCCTGTATAACAAACCACATCTTGGGTATGTGCCCCAAGGTATTTATATGAATTACCAGCGTTGCTAAAATAGTAATATTAAGTATAACAATATTGTGCGTCTTTATTTTCTGCTTCTTTTGAATGTTTAGAAATTAAAAAGGAATTACACTGGTGCTTTCTTACGTTACGTTATTTATTTTTCCTACGACAACCTATGAAAATAAGAAGTAAAGCACGCCTAACTTGGCTAGAAAGTCATTTATATCACACGCGTGTTGAAATATTTTCTTTCAATACGTGTGTTGAAATATAAAACAGCTGATGGCCGACGAATTTGACAGCAAAACTATTTAAAAAAATAAAAAACTTACGGGACCCGTGGAGCGAATTGGGGCGCTGGGTGGGGTAAAGTACACTAGGGCATTACTGCAATTATAAAAAATCCTTTTTTTTTTCATTATTTTTGGAAACCTAAGAGTATTTATGATAAAAATAATAATATATTAAAAAGGGGAAATATGTCAGGCAACCCATCAAACCTGTCAACATTGTCAACTGAGTTGAACCACAGAAAAAAAGGGGCAGCTATAGAGCAGAAATAGAATACCCTAGAAAATACCGATTTATAATTTTGCAATTATCTCGGATAAAAATATCCATACAATGTTTAAGGATATGGGACAAGTGAATACGCTTTAAGAATGTAAATTTATTTTAGCAATATTCAAAACAAATCGAATATAGATAGATCTTTTATAATTAACAAACAATCGATATTTAACATCATCTCTATCTTTCTATAATGTTAAGGTTATGTTTTAGTTTTGTGTTTTGTTGTTTTTGTATTTATATTTAGGTATATTATTGTTTTATTGAAAGAATGCAAGCAGCTAAAAAATCAGAAATTCACTGTACATAGATAGTAGGTATGATGTGCGTAAGCAAATAGGAGAAAAAAATATTATTTTTATTTAAATCTAGGTAAGTTAAAATGTGTAAGTGGACATTTTTTTAATTTTTTCAACTCTAGAGTTGAAATACATTTTTCAACTCTAGTGTTGAAAAAATGTGTGTAACACAATGGTGATACTTACAAACTATTAAAAACAAATCAAACACTTTTTGATTATTTTGTATGGTCGTAGGAAAAATTGTGTATAACATTACTCGTGTGAAAGTGATTTTCTCACAGTCGGAGAATTTCCGCACTCGGCTAACGCCTCGTGCTAAATACCTCCTCGTTTAAAAGGTACCACTTTCAATACTTGTTATGTAATATACTATTTTCCAATAAATATGTCATTGATCTCCTACCTTTGTTCATGAAAATAATATCAAAACTTTAGATTTATCATAATTATTAAAACATACATTTATATTATTACAACTACACTGGGAAAAAGCCTTCTATTCCTTAAAAGAATTTACATATTCTTTATACGACTGTTTAATACTGTGATAGCAACGCGCTTCCCTACTATAAAGTAACGAAAATCGCTAGACCGTTGTGTAATGATAATATCACGGTAATTTAGCCAATAGGAAATATGAGTTAATGCTACCATAGAATTGTTTATTGCCGTTATTGTTTTAAATACTCACAGTAAATATCAAGTTCTATGGGGGGGTAATCTGGTTTTATATACTGTATTAGTTCCGACTGGCAGTTGTAAGGAGACTTATATTTTTTGCTTGCTAAGGTTAATAAACCATATACTTACTACTAAAAATCAGTAATGTCGTTCTCAAAAAATTAAATAGTTTCTAGTGTGATATTGTTCTTTTCGTTTAACATTGCATATTATTAGATATCTATTATGTCACATGGTTTATTGAGATGCTAAAATTCATCCATAGATTATAAAGTCTAACACTAATGATGGGTTGTGTGAAATGAGAATATTTTATTGCTTTATCTGACATGCAAAGTTTTAAAAAACTTATATACAAAGTAAAATAAATTAATTGAAACAGGTATTGGTACGATTAATAGAATTCAAATTCAGACGGACAGCTAGAAGACTCCGAACAACGATGTGACCTGTGCAACAAATACGTTAAAACCATAGACAATTTACCTTTAGATACGTACAGCTTATCTCCTGCGCAAACAAAAGTTACGTTTTATGGGTGAAAAAATACGTCCGAGCGCATGACTCGCCGGTCAGCGGCCTTCCTTCTGAACACCTTCGTGCATGCGCACAAACCTCGTGTTATCGGCCTGTCCAACTTTATCGACATGCTCACGATACTTTATTTCTCTGTGAAGATACTCTCCAGAACCGGCTCGGCCGCCATTTTTGTTGTGTTTTAAGGTTTCTCTGTGGATTCCTTGTAGTTTTCTTATAGCTATCGTGGATTGTGTGTGGGTGTTTAATATTTTCGTATTTCTAGTTTTTGTGTAGTTAAGTGAATTGTGTTTGTGCTTTTAGTGACTCGGATAGGAATATAAACAATGATTAGTACTAGTAGCAGCCGTTGTATAGTTTTATTATGCCCAAATAGGGGTAAAATACCTAATGGTATTTCGTATTTTCGGTTAGTTTGAGAAGAGTAAAAGTGAGAAGAAATAAGAAATTCCAATTTTTTGGCAAGAATTTTAATTTTAAAGCCCGGACCAGTCTGTTTTCCCATTCGTCAAGCGATAATGTTGCAGTGCGTATGACTAATGGTGTCTAGCTTTGTTCACATGCGCGAGGCCAGAAAACTGCCACTTTCGTGATTATTGTTTGCTTATCTAAAGGTAAATTGTCTATGGTTTAAACTAATACTACGGCGCGCGGCGATTGCCGATCGCTACCAACTACCACCAACGTCTTGGTGGATTATAGGTTCTAACGGATACAATTCGTTTTAGGGGACGCTGTTCTGCTTTCTTAATTGTAGAGAAAGCGCTTTACTGGAAACAAAATGCATCGCATTGAGAAGATATAATTTATTTCTTAACCAAATTGCTGAATTAAAAGTGGTTCATCAATCAACAAAATTGTGCTGCTAATGAAATGATTACTCTTGATGATTACTACCAATAAAAACACTGTTCTAGCAAATCTGGAACTGGAACACTGCTTAAGCGGGTTTAATACACTAGCGATTTATTTAATATGCATGGGTTAATAAAAAATAAGCTATCAATACAAACTATGTCTTAGCAAACCTGTTGTATTAGATCATTTTCCTCAGTGTAGGAAAATTGATTCTTAACACGTTAGTATGATAGAACATTTGCGAAAATTGACTTATGCACTTTTATCTAAATGGCTATATTGGCCTAATTTAAAAAATCCCTGTATGAAAAACGTGAAACCTAAGTTACGGAATCTAAAGACCTATGTTTTAGTCAACAGCTATCAAAATTTTAAATGTTTAGGGAAAAGAAAACCATAAAGTCTTTCGCCTCAATTTTCATTCAATTGAATTAAAAATTGTGGAGAAAGACTTTATGCTTTTCTTTTCCCTATATCATTCAACTCCACTTTGAGTATGGACTACTTCTTCAAAATTTAAATGTTTAGTTTTATTAGTTTAACAGTTATTGAATTTTCTTTCCGATGTGTTTTTACAAAAAAAAAATACTAACCCAAGTAGGATACTTGGCCGCTTTATGGAAAAACGAAATATTAATCAAAAACATAAATGGCGAATGCGCTAATGTTTGAACTGAAGCAAATAAGCTTTAATCAATTAAATAAAAAATTCTTCCCTCTATCGTTAACGCTTTTCAATAAACATATTTATAACTGCGTATCTATAAACGTAATAATTAATATCATCCCAACAATTCCTATTATGTTTGACTAGACGTACAAACAGCTGGAGGGTGCTTATGTGGTATCCGTCAATCAGTCAGACAAAGTTGGTCCCTCTTTCAGTAATACTGTCATAGAATGGGGTTAAAGCCGCGTTAAAACAAGTGATAAAACTGGAATAAAAGGTCCGCAGTCACCCCTGGCTGTGACGTGTAATGAATATAATAACAACATCGGCGTTGCTAATAATAATTGGCAATTCAAATGAAGCGACCTTCTTAAAAAGAGCAAAGAGGGTTGCAGCTTTCACACAGGCCGAGGGGTGTTCGCCTGTGAAACGGCCCATTGTCAAGGTAGACAATTATTGCGATAGAGACTTGTGGTGCCACGGTCCCGATAATGCTCTTATTATTAAAAAAATCTGTCGGTTGCGTCCCCCACGTTGCTGGTGAACAATTGAATGGATTTGGCTTATGGTAATACTAAGCCAGGTTTTTTCTATAATATTCGATGGTGGTTTTCTTTTGTGAATTAGTTTTTTCAACGTTTTCCCAACCCGCATTTTAGTAGGGACTTGTGACTACATTTACTAAGTCTGACGGTAGTGTTGATGCAACCTTTAAAGCAATTAATTAAGCCGTTAAGTATAAGGCTTCTTTTATACTGAGATTCTGAATGCGAGTTTCAGTATGATGGGATTCAGAATCTCACGTGGATTCTAACGAGATCCGGAATGCATACTTTTCTAATCTTGCGCAGTTTCGGCAATTTTGTGGAGAGGCGATTAATTCCAGGGCCGCACGGTTCTATTCAGTGTTAAAATGAATGCAGTAGAAGAAGCACTGTTGCTATATTATTATCAGATGGTATGTAAAAAAAAGAAAAAACTTAGGAAACGTAGAATGTGGGTATATCCAATAATCAGCGAACGTAATACAGCAAGAAAAGAGTTTTTAAAACATCCATATTGAATTCTTTATTCGTACAGAAACGACCGTTTATACGGAGCTGGCAAGAGGCTACTGAACGTGAACGAGAATCGCAGCAGTGTTGCCAACTCCAATCAAATTTTAATAGTACAATCGACGTAAAAATAATAGTACAAGACGTTAGATAATAGTACACATAGTAACACACTTTTAAATAGAGTTAAAATACAAATAATAACATTTATTAGAATTCAAAAAACTTTGAACAGCAAAAGTGTGTGCCTACACTGCCTACGGTCCGGTAAAAACAAAACATAAACATATACGAATCAATCTAAGCCTTTCCACGAAAACGTATCTTTGTTTAACTCATACAGTTTATGTGAACGAAGACGAAAGTCGATGGTTCGATTGCGAATTGCGATCCCGGCAATAGAGGCCGGAGCAGATTAATCGATATCGTCAGATTGTTTTTTAATCGATAAAAACACAGACTGTCTGCCATAAGCTGATAATAGTATTTTAGGCGTACTATTGGGCCTATGAATAGTACATAGTACTTGACCCCTAAATAATAGTATAAATACTATTTAAATAGTGCGGTTGGCAACACTGAATCGCAGTGAAAATGCTTAAATATAAACCAATGCTAGACCTGTCGCCGATTCGAATCCCGTAGCCGGCCGGCTGAAATTAATGCGATTTCGAAATTTAGAATCGCGATTCTGTTTCCGAGAAGACGCCCGTCTAAACGCTTCGCTTAAGCGCTACGTTAAATGTGAAGCCGAGATACCGGAATCCGAGATTCAGAATCCCAGTATAAAAGGAGTCTAAACGTAGTGAATATGTAACAATGTAACTGAGTTACTTTCGGATTAGGGTCGTAAATAATCATTGGCTCTTACGTAGTTCAGACGTAGTACTCTGACCAAAAAATGCTAAGGTAGTATTTGTGATGCTAAAAGTACCTACACTGAGGAAAATTATCTCATACAACAGGTTTGCTCAGACATATTATTTTGTATTGATAGTTTATTTTTATTAATCCATATTAAATAAATTGCTAGTGTATCAAAACCTGCTTTAGTGTTATATCAATTCTAGATTTGCTAGAACAGTGTTTTTATTGGTAGTAATCAGTTCCATTAGCAGCACAGTCTTGTTGAATAATGAACTACTTTTAATACAGCAATTTTGTTAAGAAATAAATTGTATCTTCTCAATGCGACGCATTTTGTTATCTGTAAAGCGCTTTCTCTACAATTAAGAAAAGCAGAACAGCGGCTCCAAAAACGAATTGCATCCGTTAGAACCTATAATCCGCAAGACGTTGGGGGGTGGTTCGTAGCAATCGGCAATCGCCGTGCCATATTATTAGTTTTAACGTAACTGTTGCGTAGGTCACATCGTTGTTGGGTATCTTCTAGCTCTCTTGTCTAAATTTGAATTTTATTGATCGTACAATTCGTACTAATACCTGTTTCAATTAATTTATTTTTAGTTTGTATATAAGTTTTTTAAAACTTTGCATGTCAGATAAAGCAATAGAAAATTCTTATTTCGCACAACCCATCATTAGTATTGGACTTTATAATGTATGGACGAATTTTACGATCTCAGTAAACCATGTTGAATAATAGATATCTAATCATATGCAATGTTAAACGACAAAAACAATATCACACTAGAAGCTATTTAAATTTTTGTAAACTACAGTACTGATTTTTAGCGGTAAGTATCTGCTTTATTAATCGTAGCAAGCAAATATAATGATTAATGTCAAGTTTCATTACAACTGCCAGTCGGAACTAACCGAATTACACCCCCGATAGAACTTGATTACTGTGAGTAGTCAGAGCAATAATGGCTATAAACCATTCTATGGTAGCATTAGCTACTAACTATTTCCTACTAGCTAAATTACCGTGATATTATCACTACACAACGGTCTAGCAATTATAGTAGGAAAGCGCGTTGTTGTCACATAGAGTATAATAGTTGTATAAAAAGTATTTGAATTCTTATAAGAAATAGATTACTTTTTCTCAGTGTGATGCTCATCGTAAAACCGTAACCTTAACGTGCACAACATAATACAGGGTGATTCACGTTGAGTGGCCTATTAGAAGATCTCGGAAACGAGTAAAGTTATATTTCTAAAAATTTGGTAGCGGGCATGATGGGCTTTGAACTTTTAAAATATTATATTTCGACGTTTGTATCACTTCCGGTTATACCGGAAGTTATGGCCAACTTTGGTATTTCAAATGGAATACCCTGTATATTTTAGCATTTTTGTATACCTTATTGAAACCTAAGTAACTTTATTTCTAACCGTTTTTGAGATATGAATTATAAAATTCATTTTTTATGAAAAACCTTACCGAGAAGAAAGTTCAGTAATTTTGAAATTAATAAAGCTAAACATTTAAAATTTTGTAGGCTTTTAACTAAGACATAGATCTTTAGACTACACTACTTAAGTTTCATGTTTTGCATACAGGGGTTTTTTAAAAGTGTGCCAATGTGGCCATTTAAATAAATGTGCATAAGTCAATTTTTGCAAATGGAACACCATATTTTTTATTTTGGAAACGTGTAGAGAATCAAATTTCCTATTTAAACGTTTTAGATGTAAGTATCAATATTTTTAGTCGTTTTGGAATTATGAGCAATTTGAAAAAAAATATCTTAAAATATGTGTTTGTGTTAAGTTCATAAGACATTATTTTTGTAAAGAAGGCTTTGACTCCGATTTTTGTTTGATTTTGAGCTTTGTTACCATCTAGTAAAGTGGGCTTTAACTGAAATTATTTTAAAGTTGACACTAACCTAACTTAATTATTTACAAAAATAATGTCTTATGAACTTGACACAAACACAAATTTTAAGATATTTTTTTGTAAATTGCTCATAATTCCAAAACGACTAAAAATATTGATACTGGCATATTAAACATTCAGATGGGAAATTTGATTCTCTACATGTTCCTAAAATAAAAAATATGGTGTTTCATTTGCAAAAATTTTCTTATGCACATTTATCTAAATGGCTACATTGGCACACTTTTAAAATATGCAAAACATGAAACTTAAGTAATGTAGTCTAAAGATCTATGTTTTAGTTAAAAGCCTACAAAATTTTAAATGTTTAGCTTTATTAATTTAAAAATTACTGAACTTTCTTCTCGGTAAGGTTTTTACATAACAAAAATGCATTTTATAATTATTCATATCTCAAAAACGGTTAGAGATAGGTATAGATCTTTGTTAATAACAGTTACTTAGGTTTCAATAAGGTGTACAAAAATACTAAAATATACAGGGTATTCCATTAGAAATACCAAAGTTGGCCATAACTTCCGGTATAACCGGAAGTGATACAAACGTCAAAATATTATATTTTAAATGTTCAAAGCCAATGATGCCTGCTACCAAATCTTTAAAAATATAACTTTTACTCGTTTCCGAGATCTTCTAATAGGCCACTCAACGTGAATCATCCTGTATATTTCGTATTTAATATTTTTGTGAAAACCAAAAATTCACTAATTCAAGAAAGCTTAATTATCGTAAAGCGAACAGAGAAAGATCCACCATAATATATACGGTGGATCTTATTACAGAAATAAAAAATAAAAGATTTTGTATCATTAAATTGCTAAGTAACCAGTTTAAAATATGAGAGTTATATTTTGTTTTTGACATGCCTATTTGCAATATTTAAAATATTTTATGCAAATTTCATGTATGACTAGGTAATTACTACGGTTACCTGTTTTCTGTTTGGTGTAATAACATCGACATAAACTTAATTTTAATATTTATATGGCGGAAACACGCAACATCTTTGTAATTTTCTCGCCATTTTGAGAGTTCCTATTTTGCATATTACGCATTGATATGATAAGTCTATAGAGAAAATGTCCATTTAGGAATGTCGCTTGGAAGCCACTATCGAGGAATGTGTTCTTGTAAAATTATAATTATTCCATTCAGCACCTGCGGGTATCATTTTAGTGCAAAAGATAAAAACGAAATGTTAAAATTAATGTTTCCGCTTTTATTTCGATTAAACTTCGGAAACGAATTGAGGTGCCAAAGGAAAGTTTTATAAATTTTAATGAATTGCTTACGGGGATAACTACGATAAACACAAAAATCGTTAATTAATTATTTATTGGTATGTGTGAAGTGAAGAGAAGCCTGGTCAAACAGCAGGTTGGCAAAAATATGTTGTTGTATAATAGTAACTGATATTAAAAAAATTGACTATATACAGCGTAATTTACGTTGAGTGACCTATTAGAAGATCTCGGACCGTTATCTTATTTAAAATTTGTTGCCAGGCATAATGGAATTCACCTTTTAAACTATTATATCTTCATATTTGAATCACTTTCGGTTATGCCAGAAGTTAGGACCAACTTTGTTATTTCAAATCGAATACACTACCTATATTATAGTATTTTTGGATACCTTTTTAAAAAATAAGTAACTTTTGTTCATAATAATCTAAACCCATCTCTAACTGGTTTTGATAAAATTATTTTTTTAAATAAAAAGATACTGAGAAGAAATTTTAGTAACTTGGAAACTACTAAAACTAAACATTAACACCCGTATTCACTAAAGACTTTTAAATTGAATCCATTAAAATATTTACATTTTATAGCCCGAAAAGCCCGAAATGTGACTTTGGCATCAAGTCCTGCTTCGATCGAGATGAAAATTAAGCTAAAAATAGTAGTCACTTAATTCGCATTATCTGTCAAATTTAATTTTTTCCAAAAAATAATTCGAAAGTAGGATTATTTCTAAAAATATCGAAAAAGGTTACTAGAAAAAGTTTTTTTAAATGCAGTTTCTAGCTCACATGCAAAATTTTAACTACATAAGATAATTTTGATTTTTTACCCATATTTTGTAAATTGCACCACTTTTGCAAAATAAGACTCAACGCAACTCAACTCAATATTAAGGTGTTTTACTTTTAGATACAAACTACGTTTTCAAAAATACTTTTTTTTTAGAAGTTACCTTATACAGGGTCAAAAACAAATAAACTTTGCATCACATGCGACCAAATTTTAATAGCCCAATTTTGATTTTGTAGAAAAACACACTTTAAAGAATATGTATCTGTCGTAGGCTGATAGTGAAATCCGTCATTTCATGAAAAGCCTAGTCATATCATGAAGCGTGGCTAAAAGGTATATTGTAGCTGGTTTGTTCGTTGTTCCCCAGAGCATTTTTTTCAATTTTTTCAGCTAATATTATTTTATAAAAATAAAATTTAAATTAAATTTTAAAAAATGCTCTGGAGAACAACGAACAAACCAGTTGCCAATATACCTTTTAGCGTGCAGCATGATATGACTAGGCTTCTCAAGAAATGACGGATTTCACTATCAGCCTACGACATAATATCTAAAATAAAACATTGTCGAAACTAAGAAGTTTTATGTAGGAGTTTTATTTTGTAAAAGTGGTGCAATTTACAAAATATGGGTAAAAAATCAAAATTATCTTATGCAGATGACATTTTGCACGTGGGCTAGAAATTGCATTTAAAAAGACTTTTTCTAATAACTTTTTTCTATGTTTTCAAAAATAACTCCACTTTTGAATTATTTTTTGGAAGAAATTAAAATTTGACAGATAATGCGAATCACGTGACTACTATTTTTTTGCTTAATTTTAATCTCGATCGAAGCATACATTATTTTTGTAAAGTACATAGACCAGAGTAGTTGGTAGCTAATTCTCTGACATAGACTGCTATTTTGCTCGTTTTGCACTAAGGAAAATGATCTAATACAATAGGTTTAAGACATAGATTGTATTGATGAGTGTTTTATCTTAGTAATATGAAGAGAATAGAATTTCGCAGCTAAATGTTTAATATGTCACTATCAATATTTTTGGTCGTTTTGGAATTATGAACAATTAAAAAAATCTTGTAATTTCTGTTTGTGTTCAATCAAACTGCAATTTTTAAGTAAGTTGTTACTTACCTTAGTATTGTTGTCATAATCTAGTTTACTTATTTAAAATTACTCTCATCATTTGTAAAAATCGCGGTCAAAGCCTACTTTACAAAAATAATGTCTTATGAACCAACAAAGGTTTTTAGATTTTTTTAAATTGCTCATAACGACTAAAAATATGAATAACATATTTATCATTAAAATAGCTGTACCTGAGAGCTAAACTGTATTAACTCACAATAATGAAATTTTACAGGAGAGCAGTTTTAAAATTTTTATAAACATTAAATTCATATAAAAAATATTTTGTTAATAACCATTTGTTTTAAACAAAACTAAATAATATATTGTGGTCAGCCCTAACTTTTTTCTTTCCTAACTTTCAAAATGGTTTATAATTTTTGTCAAAAAAGTAATTAAAAAGACAATAGGTTGGAGTTAATATTATTTGGCCCTAACATTATTTAGATTATACACGGTATTAAGTCATTCTCTGGAGTTAATGCAAAAATGAAATGGATTTAATATGGGCAATGAAATACTGTAAGTCTGTTTTGAAATTATTTATTGATTATTTTTATAATGAAAAGAAGGTAAAAAATACAGTAAACTGCAACTTATTATTTATAATTAAATATCGTCCGTTGCCTTATCAGAATACGCTAAATTTTTGTAAAAATTGTGAAACATATTTGGAACCCACGGCAACAAAGAATGTAGGTGGTTATATTTTTTGGTTGAGATTTCATTTGCCTGCTGACGTATTAGCGGTAAAAACTCAGGAAAAGCAGTACGCCTGCCATTTCTCTTGAGATCGACACTGTCAAGCGTAGTTGCCGCAAAATCTGTTTTAACATACAATACACCTATATTTTCAGTACGTGCTTGTAAGTGAACCACGTGCGACATGCCATAATCTACATTTTTTTCACTTTTCTTACGCACAACAAACGGTGAACTATTAGAAGTGTACAATGCTTTAAAATCTTTAAAATCAGATAATTCCATATTAACAACATTGAAAGGTTTTAAGCGACAACAAATCCTTGCTAGTTGCTGCCAGTCCCAGGGCGTCATCACTTTCAAAAATGGGGTTGGTTTTCTTTCTCTTTCAATCAAGGAATGGTCACCATCGACCTCCATATGCGGGTGACCCCGTAGCAGAAATTTGTGGTTAATCACTTTTATATTTGGATGGGTTTTTAAAATCCAGAAGTATGCCATTACCATAATCATATTACGATTTTGTGACGGGCAATTATCTGACCAGATAGTAATCTCTTCTATGCTTTCACCTAAAGTATCTGTCCATTTAAGAAGACCTGATGCCATTTGATTAGCCCCACGTCCAGATTTAGATTCGTCCCACATCCATAGGTATAATGATTCAAATACAGAAAGTGTGTCCGACGTTTTTAAAGCCATTTTCAAAATTTTACTTGTTCTATTTGTCATTTTGTGGCAGAATAAACAACACACGTGCACTTCTAAACCAAACTATAAATGCACTGAAAACTGTATTAAATCCACACATCAAACTTTAGCAGTATTAACTCCATAATACTATTTTGCTCGGAAAATATTTGGAAAACCTTTAACAGTATTAACTCCATGATACTCTTTTGCTCGGACACGGCTAAGGATATAATACAGTTTAACACTGTCTAACTTCAAAAGTATAATATGTGTGGCTTAATACTGTTTTCCATGTAAAAGAGCAGGTTCAGTTTAGTATAATAAAGCTTAATACCGTTTTTTTTCAAAAATGGAGTTAATACAGTTTGGCTCTCAGGTACAGATAGGCAATTTGATTCTCAGCACGTTAGTAAGGTAAAACACAGGGAATTCAATTGACGAAAATTGGCTTATACACATTTATCTAAATGGCTAGAATGGCATAATTTTAAAAACACCCTGTAAGAAAAACGTTACACCTAATTTATGGAATCTAAAAATCAATGTTTTAGTAAAAGGCTGTCAAAATTTAAAATGTTTAGCTTTATTAGTTTCAAAGTTACTAAACTTTTTTCTCGGTATGTTTATACATAAAAAATTCATTTTATAATTCATATCTTAAAAACTGCTAGAAATAGATATAGATTATTATGAACAAAAGTTCTTAGGTTTTAATAATGTATCCAAAAATCCAAAAATATAAAGGATATTCTATTTAAAATAACCAATTTGGCCATAACTTCCGGTATAACCGGAAGTGATTCAATCGTGAAAATATTATTTTAAAACTTCAAAGTCCAGTATGCCTGCTACCAAATAAATAAAAAGATTGCTCGTTTCCGATTCTAGAGTTTATAAGTGGTCGTCGGTACTTTTCCCAACAAGCCAAATTACCCATGAATAACACTCAAAGAAACCTGCAACTTCTAAAATGTCACTCAACGTGAATCACCCTGTATAATTCACTTTTATTTGCATTACTGATTAATTTAGTGCAACCTGAAAAATGGTTATGATTTTTTTGTCAGGCATTGCATTTTATTCAAAACGTTCATTTAAATATAGTTATTACCGTTCATTGTTCAAAGTAGGTAGCTTATTGCTACTGCTCTGCTTATGCTCATTAATAGCACAAAAGTTAAATGACAGTGCAGGGAAATATTTTACCCTCTATGTAAGCTTCCCAGCAATCTTGGATCAATGTGATTTACGAAAGGACTGGCGGTCAAGCAGGAATATAAAAACCAATAAATCGTGGATAAACTGCAAGAAACAGCACTACTTTGGGAAAAAGAACCTTTAGGTCAAGCGTATTATTTTATCAGGATGCCATTAGACTCCATATGTGAGTTAAAAAGACGACCTCAGATCTTCTGCTAAGGTAAATTTAGATTTTAGATGGATTCATTCCTATTATTAAAACTTATTTAGCCATATTTATAAAACGTTTGTAATAATAATGATAATATTAGTATTTAGCAGGATATTGAGCTTTATTTTCAGCTCACAAAAATATAAAAAAAATCGTTGATAGCAAAAAATTATCACGTTACTACTGTTTAAATTGGTAGGTGCGAAAAATATTATTTGGTTATAATAAGATAGGAAGATTGAAGAAAATTATTTTTCGTCATTAATTTTACTTGTTACCATGTTAAATGCAATGTCATCCGCACTACCGCACTAGCAAATCATTCGTTATTTAATTTTCTTATCAACATTTCGTTTATTTTTCGTTTTCTTCAAAAAGCGGCCAAGTACCCATATTTTACTGGCAGTATCCTACAATTTCATGTTAAAAAAATTAATTGATAAATAAATAAAATCATAAAATGAAATTTTGTCCAATTTGCACACATGTCTTTTTCTGCTTTTATTAATTCGTAAATCCAACCTTTTTTAACGTAAAACTGTAGGTAATTGTACTCCAAAGATGAGTATTTGGCCGATTTTTGGATAAAACGAAGCAGTAACGACAAATTGATCAAAAACGAATTGGCGAAGGCGTCACTACAATGAGAAAAACCTTCAATTTCTTATAAGAATGCACATACTCTCTATACAACAAACTGTTTAATACTATATGTGACAGCAACGCGCTTTTCTACTATAAGGCAACGAAAATTGCTAGACCGGTGTAGTGAAAATATCACGGTAATTTAGCCAAAAGAGTTAATGCTACCATAGAATCATTTATAGCCATTATTGCTCTGAATACTCACAGCATCAAATTCTATTGGGGGTGTAATCTGGTTTTATATACTGTATTAGTTCTTACTGGCAGTTCTAATGAAACTTAACATTAATCGTAATAATATTTGCTTGTGACGGTTAATAAAGTATATACATATACTGACCACTAAAAATCAGTACTGTAGTTTCCAGAAATTTAAATCGCTTCTACAGTGTCCGCAAGAAAGTTCGCATCAAATGGGATTTTTTTTTATTATTAGGTATAGGTAAAAATTGAAAAAGTAGTTAGTTTTTGCTTACCTAAAAACCAAAAATGACGCATACTGAAGCAGCTGCACGACTTTCGTTACCTGTCAAATTTGACATTTTTAATAAAATAGGTTTAAAAACGCCCTTATCTATCAAAATATCGAAAAACTTTATTCGAGAAAGTTGTTTATTTATGCATTTTTAGTCCTGGTGCGAAATTTTGACAGTCTAATACAATTTTTATATTTTGCCAATTTCTTGAATATTTTGATCAACCCTCGTAGATTAACTTTTATACATCGATGTAATACCATTTGTCTACTTAATACTTCATTTGTAATCTTAATGCAATTTTTTGTTTCCAATTATTTATTTTGCTTCAAAAACTGAAATTGTTATTGATCAGTATATGTAATGTTTGATGCAAAGTTTATCTAATTACATCAGTTTTGCCAAAACCGACGTTTCCCATTTTTCTTAAGTTAGTAAGCAGATGTACAAAAAGGAAATATTAGGAAGCTTTCGTTGAAATTTTACTTAATTAATATTGGATCAAACGTCTGTTAAAACTCTCTAATTTTCTTTTGCTCTTTTCATTGTTCTGCAAAGACAGGGCCTTTTCACTACCCCTTGACTTTCCAGTATGCTGAATTCTTGTCGGTCGTCTGACTATTCATATTTTACACCTCTTGTATACCATTGAAATCTCCATTACGGCTCAATCCCACTTATTATTTTCTCTATTGCTAACAACATCAGCATTGTCTATTTACTTTGTTTTCCTGATGATGAGTGTTTCTACACTCGAAACATGTCGAATTATTAAGAATTAGGTTCGCCTAGTTCTTCTAATAATCTTGTGGATAAAGACTTTGTGCTTTTCTTTTTTCTACACATTTAACTCGACTTTGAGCATGGACTACCTTCAAAATTATCCATAAATATTTCATCTAGATTATGACTTCTGCGTTTTACCATTATTAAGCCCAACAGCAAAACTAGTTTTATGAATTCTCAAAACAAACTGTAGGTACCGTTAATTTTTCTTAAATCGAAAGTTTTATTTAACACGAAGCATTCCACCAGTTTCATTTACTTGAAAACATTTAAGATAGTAAAGTTTTTTAACGGACCGTGATGTTGAACAACTGAGCATCCGATCCGAATCTCCAGAGTCCCGACGCGAATTCCCAAGTTGAATTCGCCACGCTTCGAGTCGATTCGACCCTCCGAAAAATTATAGCGAAACACGAGCATCACGCCGACCCCCATTTTGATTGACACTTTTCACTTGGGCTTCGTCAATAAACAATGACCGGGGCCTGACGCTCTCTGGCTCTCACGCTCTCGTCTGTCATTCTTTCTCCGCCACCATGGGGATAATTACTTTGTTGGTGCGTACGCTTTGCACCGCACAAACAAGTCAATCGCCTTCCTTTACTCTTTAATCCGCCTCGCTCCTATTGTTATTATTTCTGTAATTATTACTATTGTTAATCTTTCCGGAACTGACAAGGGCGCATACTAATCTTCGGCCTCGATTGATATTTCTTTTATCTCACAAATTGTTCGGTAAACTAAATTGTATGAAACTGGGTTAATGTATTTTGTCATCTTTAATGCTAAAGGACAGGTGGATGTGATTTACACGGACTTCTGGAAGGCCTTTGATAGAAATGATCATAATATTCTTCTAGGGAAATTGGAAATGTACACTGAGAAAAAGTTCTTTCTGGTGGCAATTAAGCGATTTTTAACATTTCTAGTATTGGTTTTTTAATTGGATAAATAAGATCACTAAACTAAATTACTCTTGACATAATTTTGTAAAATAAATTTGATTAATTCGGACAACTAAAAAATCGAATTGGAATATATATGGTTAAATTAACAAAAGTTTAATGCAATCAATTACAGTTTACTAATATTATTTACTTTCAATTTTCTTAATAAATATTTTATTCAAGGAATTTAGATATTTGTTAGCATAGTATGCTATAATAAATCTAGAGATTATAATTTAATACTGCAAATAAAACAGATATTCCAAAATAAATTTATTTTGCCAGAGTTTCGCGAACTAAATTTTACTGTAGGCAAGTTAGTTGGTGATTCCAGAATTACGGCTCGAGTCTCAACGTGAAGACGACCACGACGCGAAGCATTTAATTCGAAGCGCCCGGGTTGGTGTTGTTTGTCTTCAAGTGGTCTAATTATAATAATAAAGTTATGGATGAAATGGAGGAAATATTAAAAACCTGGGGGTTACCCATGTTAGTAAATTGCATGTGCATAAATGGCAAAAAATTGCCGCGCCGCGCCAGAAAGATGGCGTACATTATTATATGTACATATGTGTTGCAAATTGCGCTACGAAAATCCAACAATTTGACTAAATTTTCCAATGCGCACGCTGTACAACCGTACCAATTTTTCTACAAATAACATTTATTAATGCATTTATAAATATTCAATGGAATTTAAACCAAATTATTTTCAATAAGTACCTAAGTAGTTTGAGAAATCATGTCCTAAATAATTGTATATAAAATATGGCTGCCAAAATAAATATGATAATAATTGTTTTAAACTTGACGATTATTTAAAATTTAATTTTTTAACCAATTAATCAGAAAATGGTAAAAATAAAATAAATAGGCACATAGCAATTTAAGTAAGTGCAATATACAGGGTGTTTCACGGTAAATGGAACGTTAGAAGATTATAGAAAACGGGTCAATATCTCGGAAACTATTAAGTAAATATACTATATTAATATGCATTAAAAAAAAAAATATATATAATTTTCCGTATAGAATATACAGGGTGGCTCATTAATAAGGAACGCCGGCTATAGGTATCTTAGGATCCGTTAATCGGACGACCCTGAGAAAAAAAATTATTGGTAAATCAGCAAAGTCCACCGCTAGAGGGCGTAAATCCAACCTCGGAGCAGAAAATATTGTTTTAATCAAAATTGTTTCAAGTGAACCTATATTGAATTTTTTTTTTTGTAAGCTACTAAAAATATCACAACTTTTTTGTATTTACGTTTTTTCCCTACCTTATAAAATAAAGGGTAGGAAGGGGTAAACGTTGGTTTGAAAAAAAGTCAATAACTTTTTTTTTAAATAACCGATTTCAAATAACTTTTTTTAATTTTAAAGCACTTTTATGGGCGCTCTACTAGAATAATAACATTTTAAGTTCAGTTATTTTTCGTGTCAGTATAGGTGGCGCTTTATGACAAGGTCTCAGATTTTTATGATTTTCTCGAAAATTTGAAATGGTATTTTTATTTTTCTCTAGGAAGAAGAGCATCAAAATATTACAGTTACTGGTGAAAACCGCTGTCCGAACTGTTCATTCCTTATACAGTATCCGGCAAAAAGTTGGACCCATATGGGAAACTTTTTTATTATTAATTTTACGTATATATTGTAACAAAACTTTTTTATTATTAATTTTACGTATATATTGTAACAATTATAAATTAATTTTAAAAAATACCTTGAGTGTTTTAAATGGATCTATAAATAATTGTTACAATTAATTTAACTTATTTTAGCACAATAATACATTATTTCTAAACCATATTGTTTTATTTCTTACAATCTGATATAATTGCGCCAATAAAATAATATTATTCTCAAATGCATGCAATAGTTGACTAAATAAAATCAACATATTGTTACAATTATAAATTAGTTTTAAAAAATATCTTGCGGGTTTAAAATGAATCTATAAATAATTGTTGCAATTAAATTAACTTATTTTAGCACAATAATACATTATTTCTAAAACATATTGTTCTATTTCTTACAATCTGATATAATTGCGCCAATAAAATGATATTATTTTTGGAATAACACATTACTTTTGAGCAAAATTGATTTCGTTTTTGCAAACTATAGTATAGTTGTCACAAGAATATTAAAATCTGTTCAAAATAAAATATAATTACCACAAAGAATTATTATTCATTACATGAATTAAATCGTCATTGTGACAACAAAATTTTAATTTTGCTAAATATGTACTATCCAAAAATCAAATAAATTATAATTTACGCAATTTAATTTCTATTAAACATTTTTTGTATAGTTGTGGATCAATTAAACCTTTATTGAAAATCCAATTAAATTATGTAATTCTTTGAATTCGGTGATTTAGTTGCTCGTTACCAACTCGATTATTTAGTTGGATGAAATATATCCGGGTATTGGGAATTAATCATTTTTCTCAGTGTATGACTTTGGTTTGGAGCTATTACCTATCTTAAAGATTACCTATCGAATCGGCGTCAATTAGTCACGAACAGGGGATTTAACTCCAATAAATAGATTGCTGCTGCTGGAGTGCTCCAAGATTTCAATCTGGGGCCACTATTATTTCTAATTTTTATCCATAAATAAGCACGTTTTTTGGTGGAGAGTAAACTGTTTGTGGACGACTTAAAAATATTTTAGTCAATATCAGACATAATGGACTGTTACTCGCTTCAAGATTATTTGAACCGATTACTGCAGAAGTGGTGCGATTGTATTCGATTGGGTCTGAATGTAAATAAAAGCAAAGTACCTACTAACAAATTCATATGAGAAAGATACAATTTTTGTCAAGCTTTCTAGTCCAATCGGGTTAGCTCCGTCTTTGCTACTTCTATTCTGAGAGAAAATTCAATTACCAGTAGCTAGAAATCCATTAGCAATAGCAAAAAATCTGCATTAAATAGGCGCCGAAAAAACAACTCTGTTGTAGCTACTAGGTTAATTTTTTCGAAATTACTTTAACCTCAATATGGTCGTTTTCTTAATATTTTAATTTTTTTTTGCTGTTGAAAGAACTCTATTGCCCTAAAAAAATAAATAATGCAGTGGTAAAAAATATCTTCACTACATAGTATAAAACAAAGTCGCTGTCGCTGTCTGTCCGTTCCTAAATCTCTAAAACTACGCAACGGATTTTGAAGCGGTTTTTTTTAAATAGATAGAGTGATTCATGAGGAAGGTTTATATGCATAATACATGCATGATATTATAGAGAAACACTGATAAATTTAGAGGGTTCTAATGTGATGTCGTAAATGAACACATTTTAGACCCGCGTGCGAAGCCGGGGCGGGTCGCTAGTTTATTTATAAAATATATGATTTTGTGATTAATTGAGGTTAAAACTATTGTTTTTTAATCCTTAAAATTGTCTGATAGTTATAATTTTTTTTTATGATAGTCAACCTAGCTACTAATAAATTACCTTTTTCTGAGCTCCTTTTTTTAGGATTGGCCTTCAGTGACGTATTCGCCGTTTTATTTTTTTTTTTTTTAATTAACGCTTTTTATATGAGAACATTTAATAACATAACAATCCTAAACAAATAAGATTCATTTTTATTTATTATAAAGTATGTTATTAACAACAGAAAATAAAGTTTATGGTTAAGGGGAAAATAAACACAAATAAACCTTAAATATAAATAAGGACATATCTACGCAACATTTATATCACGGAACACAAAATTAGGTCTGCAGTCATGCACCTCGCACATGCACTAAAAGTACACCATACCATCAGACATTAATCACCCACCAACAACGGCAATCAAATGATATATTTTGAATTACCCTGGTCAACATAAACCACTCGGAGCAATGACAGATCATTGTTTTAAGTTAGTTCGGCCCCCTCTATTCCCTTGCAGTAAGGAATATACTATACCGGGTGTCAACGAGATTATTGTACATAGCACCACAGTGTTATGTTAAGAGATATTTTAATCAAATTTGGGTTACTGTAATGTTTGAAAATGATCTTTATTTTTACCTAGAAACCAACTGAATTTCACTTCCGGTTTAACCGGAACTACGCCATTTATGTTTTTTTTAAATGACAACCTGTATATTATATTGCACAGTCAAATTCTCCTCAAAATTCTCTTTTCAACGATATACAACAAGTTGACATTTACTTTCAAAATGGCGGCGAAGGACTCATTTTACCAAAAACAAAATGGTGTCTATAAAACAACGTATGCAATTGATACGGGAAAAATAGTGATAAAATCTTTTAAATTGGTCCCTTTTGTAATTCTTTCAGCACTGACATTTAGATTTTCTTCTTTTGTTTTTAAAGGAAGGTATTTTTTTATTGTTTAAAAAAATCTTAACTTTAACCCTATTTTACAGAGATTTTTTAAATGTTATCATATACTTTTTATTATTTAGTATGAAAGTCTAAAGTATCCTTAAGCACCTAAGGATATTTTCGAAATCAGAATGCGTTTTGCTTCAGTTTTAAACAAGAAAAAAAAACCGTGCATTTTTCAATAAAAACTAAATAACTTAGTTCCACCTAAGTTGGCTTTGGATAACAAAATTGGTATTTATCAACGCCATTATCAGACTATTTGTTTGTAATGAAAATTTTGTAGTGTATTGTGCTTTTGGTCGAGGGTCTGATTCATATTTCGTTAAATAAGAATAAAATGGTTAAGTTTTCAAGAGAAGAACAAATTAATTAATTAACATGTTAATTATTTAACAATTAAATTATTATTATTGAAGCAAAACGCATTCTGATTTCGAAAATATCCCTAGGTGCTTAAGGATACTTTAGACTTTCATACTAATTAATAAAAAGTATATGATAACATTTAAAAAAACTCTGTAAAATAGGGTTAAAGTTAGGATTTTTTTAAACAATAAAAAAATACCTTCCTTTAAAAACAAAAGAAGATAATCTAAATGTCAGCGCTTAAAGAATTACAAAAGGGACCAATTTAAAAGATTTTTTCACTATTTTTCCCGTATCAATTGCATACGTTGTTTTATAGACACCATTTTGTTTTTGGTAAAATGAGTCCTACGCCGCCATTTTGAAAGTAAATGTCAACTTGTTGTATGTCGTTGAAAAGAGAATTTTGAGGAGAATTTGACTGTGCAATATAATATACAGGTTGTCATTTAAAAAAAAAAAAAAATGGCGTAGTTCCGGTTAAACCGGAAGTAAAATTCAGTTGATTTCTAGGTAAAAATAAAGATCCCTTTCAAACATAACAGTAACCCAAATTTGATTAAAATATCTCTTAACATAACACTGTGGTGCTATGTACAATAATCTCGTTGACACCCGGTATAGCGCTCGCTGCAAGTTACCTAAACGATTTCTCCATAATTTAAAGATGGAACTATTTAGTTCTTAAAAAGTATATTTTAGCTATAAAAAGAGGGTTTATTCTTAGTTTATTTTTTGTAATAATTAGATAACCTTTCAGGAATTAAAAATTCAAACAAATATTATTATGATTAATGTCAAGTTTCATTACAACTGCCAGTATAATACAGTATATAAAACCAGATTACACCCCGAATAGAACTTGATAATTACTGTAAGTATTCAGAGCAATAATGGCTATTAACCATTTTATGGTATCATTAACACCTATTTCCTATTGGCTACCCAAGCAGCAATTTTACGTTGACCCGACGTTGGTCTACGCGACCCAACGTTGCCATCCTACGTCATTACGACTTCTTTACAACTCCTGGTTGGACCAATATGGTCAATCATTTTTGGGTCGTTTCGACGTCGGGATCCGCCTTAAGGTTGTGGACAAGAGCAAGTGGCGACTAACATCTTGACATCTTGTGGTGCAAAAAATCAAACCATGTCGTGCAAAATTTTATATAATCATAGTAATAGTCGGCATAATATACTAATTGGTTATATTATTGCTACTCGGCTAACCTATAAAATATGATAGGACAAAATTCACTTACTCATGCCAGTATGTTTTTATTTAAAAAGATGGCAAGCATATGGAAAAGATAAATGGTAGGTACCTAATTAGATAATTTCGTTTACGCTACTCATCGGGTAAAAATGCAAACGCATTGTACTTTACTGACAAATATGGGTAAAATATATAGTAAATTAAAACAGGGCTGCGATAATTCACCGTTTTTGTAAAAAAAATATTTTTTTGAGAAAAACTTTATTTTAGCGTCAAACTTTAAAATTATAATCATATTGCTTTATTATGAAGTTTCAATGTGTTTTAAAACATTATTTTAGGAGTAATCATAGTATAAAATAAAAATAATTAAAGTTGAACAACAATGGCCGCCGAAAATACATTTGTAAACTGCTAAAATGGCATAGTCGTAGAAACGACCAAACTTTTACTAATAAGAACTTCTAGTAGTAATTTTTTACCCAGTGCCTCACGAAATATAACTTGGTCTGGCCCGGTCTTCGAAGGAATCTATTTCTGAATCAGTAAATTGTATCAAATGATTCACAATCACTATAATCAAACTGATCCGAGTTGTCTTGAGCAGAGGATATGGGAACTTCAGTCTGATCTGAGATAGGGTTGGTGATGACTTCTTGGCCCGCTTCTTGGCATCCAGTAGGGGATGAGCTTAAGCAACCTTCTTGAAGCCGTTGCAGTTTTTTTGTTTTTTTTTTCTATAATAGGTGGCAAAATATTTAAAACGACGTTTCATTTTATTTATTTTACTGAATAATTGAAATGACATAGGTACTTATAAAAAACAAGGTTAGAAAAATTGTTTGCCAACTTTTGAGCCCAAATATGCAATAACCTTAAAATCTAAAATTACTAGAACTTAGTTGTATACCGACGTTGTTACAACATTGGATATATCACCTAAATGGAAGTTAGTGGAGACTTCACCGACGTAATAACATCGTTGGCTGCATGGACTAAACACGTCTATTCTTAATATGACAAAATCCGACGTCGATCTAATGTTGGAAAATACACCTTAGAACAACGTCATCAAATATGACCCAGACAAACGTCGCCCCAACATCGTTTAGTAATAGTCAGAGGGCGACTATTATTTAAACTTAATGCGTCGTAGCCAGTAGCACAAAATTGGTCGGAAGTTGTTAAAATGCTGCGTGGGTAAAGAAAGTACTGTGATATTATCACTACACAACGGTCTAGCAATTTTTGTTGTCTTACAGTAGGAAAGCGCGTTGCTGTCATATATAGTATTAAACAGTTGTATCAAGAGTATGTGAATTCTTATAAGGAATAAAAGGCTTTTTCTCAGTGTAGATTGATACCTGAATATCTTGTTGAGGGGGCAGTATCCAAATCTACAACTTTAAGTCACAAATGTCCCCAAATATATCTTAACAAAATCGGATCATTAATTAAGATTATGTTATAACCTGTAATTAAACCCTATATTTTAGTTGGTCGTTTAAAGAGCAGTAAAAAGAAGAACACCATTGAATAAATAAAAACTAGTAAAAAAAAAATTAAATAATTTATAAAAGCCCGACACAACGACCAGAGACCCTTTTTGGCACCAGGGATTATGACCGCATCGTGATTCTGTTCCTCGCCAGCTCATTCGTGATTTATTGTTATTTATTTGCGGAACGCCTGCACTCGCGTAAATCACATCGCATCGATCCGAACGTTCCGTTCGTGCGAGGATACATAACATAATATTTGGATGCATAGTTTGGTTGAAGTCCTTCTTGTCTGATGTTCAAAACCTGACATTTTATGGTATAGGAGAAAGTTCCTACTTTATTTGGATTTATGAATTATTTATTTATTTATTTATTTATTTATTTATTTGCACAAATAAGAGGCCAACAGGCCAATGGCCAAGGGCGTCCATAGGGGGGGGGGGCAAAACGGGCACTTGCATTTCATAATTCAGTATAAATATTGATTAGTACAGTGGTTAGTTAGTAGACCAACAAATCACTAAACTGAACAATTACATAATAAAAACATATCAATAAATTAATACATTAGGCATAAGTTAAATAAATAGTCTTATACAGTGTCACCAGTAAAGTCCGCATCATATGTTCTGCTTCGATCGAGATGAAAATTAGGCAAATAAATAGTAGTCACGTGATTCGCATTATCTGTCAAATTTTAATTTTTTTTTCAAGGAATAATTCAAAAGTGGGGTTATTTCTAAAAATATCGAAAAAAGTTATAATTTTTTTTAAATGCAGTTTCTAGCCCACATGCAAAATTTCAGCTGGATAAGATAATTTTGATTTTTTACCTATATTTTGTAAATTGCACCACTTTTGCAAAATAAGACTCAACGCAACCTATACATAAAATTTCTTATTTTTGACAATGCTTTATTTCAGATACATTTTCTTTAAACTAGCGTCATATTAAATGTGTGTTTTTCTACATAATCAAAATTGGGCTATTAAAATTTGGTCGCATGTGATGCAAAGTTCATTTGTTTTTGACCTTGTATAAAATACGTACTTTTGAAAACGTAGTTTGTGACTGAAAGTAAAAAAATAAAAAATAAAATAAAGAGATTTTAAATTAAATCGTTGAAAATAGATAAACTTTTCGTTGGGTTAAGCAAAAATTTATTTTCCACTTAATGAACACTTTACTGATGACACTGTGTTCTTTTTTGTCTTAATATTAAGGTGTATTACTTTCAGACACAAACTATGTTTTCAAAAATACTTATTTTATGAAGTTACCTTATACAGGGTCAATAACAAATGAACTTTGCATCACATGCGACCAAATTTTAATAGCCCAATTTTGATTTCGTAGAAAAACACACATTTAATATAAAGCTACTTTAAAAAAAATGTATCTGAAATAAAGCATTGTCAAAACTAAGAAGTTTTATGTAGGTTACGTTGAGTGTTATTTTGCAAAAATGGTGCAATTTACAAAATATAGGTAAAAAATAAAAATTATCTTATCCAGCTGAAATTTTGCATGTAGGCTAGAAACTGCATTTAGAAAAACTTTTCCCTGTAACTTTTTTTTTATATTTTCAGAAATAACCCCACTTTTGATTTATTTTTTGAAAACAAAATTAAAATTTGACAGATGATGTGAATCACTTTACTACTATTTTTTTGCTTAATTTTCATCTCGATCGAAGCAGAACTTGATGCCAAAGTCAAATTTCGAAAAAAGCTATTAATAAAAAATCTTATATGATGCGGACTTTACTGGTGACACTGTATATTATAAAAAGTATTGTTTAAGTTTTTGCCCCCCCCCCCCCCGGAAAAACGCTCTATGGACGCCCTTGCCAATGGCCCAAGCTTGGCACCCACGGTTTACAATGTTGTGTACAGACTTAAACCTATTACTAAAATTGTAATATTATCATTAGTTCATCAATTAAAATTAAGAACATCAATAGTATGATCTCTAAGCCTTTTTTTAAATGTTGATAGAGGTAAATTAAACAAATCAATATTGTGGTATAAATTATTATAAAGTGTGGTTAAGCGATTTATGGGAGAATGTTGACCTGAATTTGTTCTATAAAAACAGTTTGGAAATAGATTATTATGACGAAAGTTTCGTGAAGGAATATTAAAACCTATACCGGAAAGCAAATTTGGATCATCGATATAGTTGTTGATAATTTTAAATAGAAAGCGAATATCAGCTTAAGTACGCTGACACTTAAGGGGCAATAACTGAAAAGTCCGTTGAAGTTTTAATAAGTTGGCGTGAGGGTCGAATATGCCGGTGCTTTTAAAGTTTAAAAATCTGAGAAACTTGTTTTGAATACTTTCCAATCAGTTTTTATATACAGCATACTGAGGTATCCAGACGACAGAGGCAAGACTTAGTCTGCTATAAACATAGGCAAAGTACAGAACTTTTAAAGAGTGTACGGAAGGCAGAAACTTGCACGACCTATATATGACATACGATTACATAACTAATGTACTCGTTAAACATAATTTTTTTATCATAAATAACACCAAGATCCTTTATCGTATCTACTTTTTTAAGTAAAATTCCATTAAAGTTGTAACCAGAAGAAAAAATATTTACATTTCTTAAGAACGAAATAAATATACATTTATCTAAGTCCAAAGAGAGTTTATTTAAAATACAATATTGGAAAAACAAATCCAATTCACTCTGTAGCAGTAAACAATGCCCAATACTTCCTATTGTAAAAAAGATTTTCATATCATCCGCGTAAAGCAAAATTTTACAAAAGTTAAAACATTTTTTCACATCGTTTAAATATATAATGAAAAGTAAAGGCCGCAAGTGGGAACCTTGGGGCACACTAGAAGTTACATTGTAAACAGGGTGACCGTTCACTGCCACAAATTGGAATCGATTAAATATATAATATATATATATATAATGAGTGAATATGAATAAATATTATCGAATATATGATACTTAACAACTTAATTTAAAACAGTTTTTTACGTTACTCTCTGATTAGAAATCCTAAAGTTGCCACTAGACGAAATTTTACAAAAATCGTTAAACATTAATTGTTTCAGGCAATCTGAAAGATAAATCAGTATCAATGCTTTTATTAAAAATACGTTTTTTCTTTGACCCTTTACATACTATATAGTACATACGCAAATGCGTATCGTAATAGACTTATTATAATACCAAATTAGAAAAACTACTTTTAATACAGCTATTTTGTTAAGAAATAAATTGTATCTTCTCAATTCGACGCATTTTGTTACCACTAAAGCGCTTTCTCTACAAATAAGAAAGCTGAACAGCGTTTTTAAAAACGAATTGTATCCGTTAGAATCTACAATCCACAAAACGTCGGTGGAGGTTTGTAGCGATCGGCAATCGCCGAGCGCCGTAGTATTAGCTTCAACGTATTTGTTGCGCAGGTCACATCGTTGTTTGGAGTAGAAGTAGCTGCTCTGTCTAAATTTGAATTTTACAAATACCTGTTTTAATTAATCTATTTTACAAGACAGTTAGAAGACTCCAAACAACGATGTGACCTGCGCAATAAATACGTTTAAACTAATAATACGGCGAGCGGCGATTGCCGATCGCTACAACCCATGTCTTGTAGATTATAGGTTTTAACGGATACAATTTGTTTTTGGGGACGCTGTTCTGCTTTCTTAATTGTAGAGAAGGCGCTTTAGTGGGAACAAAACGCGTCGCATTGAGAAGATACAACTTATCTCTTAACAAAATTGCTATATTAAAAGTAGTTTATTATTCAACAAGACTGTGCTGCCAGTGATGGAACTGATCACTACCAATAAAAACACTGTTCTAGCCAATCTGGAATTGATATAACACTAAAGCGGGTTTGATACACTAGCACTAGTAATTTTTTTAATATTATTATGGGTTAATAAAAAATAAGCTATCAATACAAACCATGTCTTAGCAAACCTGTTGTTTAGATTTTAGATCATTTTCCTCAGTGTACCACTCTATTTCAAATATGGAATATTTCTTCAAATCTTAATAATTTCCCTTGGCCACAACAATAGTAATTTACGTTACAAGGCCGGAAAGTATAGTGTATTTCAGGTCGAGACAAGCATTTCCAGGGCGAGCCGTAGGCGAGTCCTGGAAGCTTGGAGAGACCTGGAAAACACTAATTTTCGGTTGCGTGACGTACAATATTTTTTTTAAGACCGACACTTCGATATACTTACATTAAATTATTTTATATTATTTTTAAATGCATCGTATGACTTCTCGTAACGGGCTTTTGATTTTACTGGCAATATATCGTCGCATTCCTTGCTGCTTCCAAAATTTCTTCTGAAATCTCATTTTCCGTGTCGGATAATTCAAAATCTGAATTCATATTGTTAAATTTGCGAACTCGCGAAACAAGTTTGACATAAAAACAACAAATTAAAAATCAACGAACTGTCACTCGACAATACATTGAAATGTTGTTGTCATAGTAATGAAATCAACGTAGCTTGTATTATCAAAGAGCGATTGGAAAAACAAAAAACAGGGACCGGAAAAATCTTTTCCGGTGTCTAACGTCAATTTTCCGATCTTGATCGACAAAACGTTTATTTCTGGACGAAAAATTGTCCAGAAAGTGTATATTTTCTGGTCGGTTTTAAAAAATAGTAATTTACGTTACAAGACCGAAAAGTAGTGTTTTTCTAGTCGAGACAAGCATTTAAGCTTGGAGAGACCTGCAAAACTCTAATTTTCGGTTACATTCCAAAAAAGGCCAAAGTTTTTACACCTGAAGAGATAAATAAATTTATAAAGGATGCACCTGGCAAGATTTAGCTTGCAACAAAGGTAAGAAATTTCTTACGTTGACAGTATAGTCAGAATTGGGCAATAAAAAGGCGAGTGAGTGCATTTTAAGAAAATTTGTATATTTCAACTTTGATGATGCTTGATTAAGTAGCTGCTGGACGCATATCCGTGTCGGATGTAGCGTATTGCAAAGTCGGAAGGAGCCGATTGGAGATGAGTAAGGAACGCGCGAAATCGCACTTGTGGGTGCAATATCGCGCGTCCGATAAGCTAGTACATTTTAATAATTGTAAAGAGGTATTAAAATAAATACTACATTGGTTACACATTAAATGTATTGTGTTTATTTTTCATCTAAATCTATGTAGGTACTTTTAATAATTCTAAGTGAATAAAATATAATAAATTCTATAAATAACCGTTGTGTGATATTTTTGTTTAACCCTGTATATTGGTCATAGAAAATGCATAGTATTTTACTCGCATGTAATAACTATAACTCACTCAGATGATTACGACCCTCGCCTTCGGCTCGTGTCGCAAACTTCATCCTCGTGAGTTATAGCTAGTATTACACTGTTAAAAGAAAAGAATCAAATTTAACTTTTTTTTATGTCCCAGAAAGTCCACTCCCGTTTTTTTGTCAATTTAACTAAAACCGCTTCAGTCAAGCAGTAACTCATAAAATATGTTATTACTATTTTGACATTAATCTGATTTTATTGTGCAGTAAAAATTACAACTTAATTAGTTAATTTGACACATTTTTTATGTTAGTATTAACTTCTTTTAAAATTTTAACTAAAAAAGATATTGATAATGATTATAAACTTTATCAAAGTTACTAGTATTTGATTTATTTGAACCGTAAAAGAATTGCATGTTAATTTTAGTTAGCTGTTATGTTAAAAAGACTTCCAGAAAAGTTAGTTCTTAAAATCTGATTTTTACTAAACACAAAAGAGTTAAAATAACTATACATTTTAAGTTAAATTTGACTTCTTTTAATTGATTATAAATTTTTTTGATTCTCACGTCCAGGATTTCTAACAGTGTACATGCATCAAATAATATACTATTTCCTTAGTGTACCAACTATCACTATATTTCAAATATGGCATATTTCTTCAAATCTTAATAATTTCAATTTCCCTTGGCCACAACAAAATAATATTCGACGTGTTTGCAACACCACAAAAATCCACATTATTATTGCAGTGTCGCCCAAGAATTCCGTTAATTCCTTGCATGCGTCCTCTAATTGACGCGGGTGTAATCCAACACTTGCGTCTCGAAGTCGACAAGCAGCTTAGGATTTCATAGCTGGCCGCGTTCGCAGGATCAAAACTCATAATTAGCAACGGGAGGCCGGATCCCCTGCTTCCCGAGGGACACTGCTCACTCCCACTAATTGCCATTAGACCGATCATAAAGTCAAAAGGGTTCGTTATTTTTATCACTGGGAAAAATTGGCTGTCGCGCCGATAAAAAAAATATGTGTATCAAATATTCTCGTTTATTCTCTTTACTTATAGACTTTGACGTTATTGCTTGGTTTACAAAAGCTATACCGGGTGTCCACGGAAGGTGGCTCGCCCTTCTAACTTTTTTGTTTTTCAAGATAATGAAATAAAATTTCGGGAATTTGTATACGACATAAAACTGCATTTTTTGACAGGTGACTCAACATTATGGAACTTTCGGTTTAACCGAAAGTGACATAAACTTTCTATTTTTAAATGGGACACCTGGTATATTTTTACTTTTTTTTGACTTCATATGACATTCTAAATACAACGATGTGTCACTTGTCACTTTTTGTCACCAAGAAAATATTTTTTTTCCAAATTTATTGTTTTATCTAGAGGGCTATGAATACCTTACAATCACTTATTTCAGTTCTTTAATCTTGGGAAAAATACAATTTTACTATTTTTGGTCCAATGCTATGTGCTATGTAAAATTTAATCTTTAAAGTTGTATAACTCATTTTTTTTAAATGGCAACATGGTGGCTCGTCGGGTTAAGAAAAAAGATGATTTTATTACGATTATTTTGATACCATACACTATTAGGTTTTAGAAGAGCTGCCATTAAAAAAACTTTTAAGAGTTAACTTAGAACTTTCCTAAAATGAAGCATCTTTTGAGAATAAATTTAGATTTAAATGCATCAAGTAGCCTGTGACCAGCAAAACTGATAAAACAAAATCACGCCTTGAAGAAAATTGACATGCCGACAGTTTCTGCCAAAGTAAATTAGTTTGTTGTTTAAAAAACATGGAAAATAATAGTTTTATAAGGAATGAAAAAGTTGATATGTTATTAGTGTTTGGAGAATGTAGAAATAATTTAACCGATGCTGCACGACTTTACGCACAAAGATATTTTAATCGGCGTCATCCAACCCAGCACTATTAGGTACCCAAAACTGGTTCCGAATATGCGAAATGAGCCTGACAATAATAACAACTGCTGCTGACTGCAACTGACATGTTTTTTCAACAACAAACTAATTTACTTTGGCAGAAGCTGTTGGCATTTCAATTTTCTTCAAGGCATGATTTTGTTTTATCAGTTTTGCTGGTCACAGGTGACTTACTTACTTACTCCTCAAAAGATGCTTCATTTTAGGAAAGTTCTAAGTTAACTTTTTAAAGTTTTTTAATGGCAGCTTTTCTAAAACGTAATAGTGTATGGTATCAAAATAATCGTAATAAAATCATCTTTTTTCTTAAGCCGACGAGGCACCATGTTGCCATTTAAATAAAATGAGTTATACAACTTTAAAGATTAAATTTTACATAGCACATAGCATTGCACCAAAAATAGTAAAATTGTATTTTTCCCAAGATCAAAGAACTGAAATAAGTGATATTAAGGTATTTATAGCCCTCTAGATAAAACAATAAATTTGGAAAAAAAATATTTTCTTGGTAATAAAAAGTGACAAGTGACACATCGTTGTATTTAGAATGTCATATGGAGTCAAAAAAAGTAAAAATATACCAGGTGTACCATTTAAAAATCGAAAGTTTATGTCACTTCCGGTTAAACCGGAAGTTCCATAATGTTGAGTCACTTCTCAAAAAATGCAGTTTTATATCGTATGCAAATCCCCGGAATTTTATTTCATTATCTTGAAAAACAAAAAAGTTAGAGGGGCGAGCCACGTTCCGTGGACACCCGGTATATTGACAATAGAAAGTTGATTCCCAATAGATACCGTGCGAGCAAAAATTATTTGCATCAAAGAGGGCCTTGCATCTAAGGACGTAATGCTTAGCCGTAGAGCTTAATACCTGTTGGGTGTCAGTAACTACCTGAATTAACAATCAATCAGTTATTCCGTCATCTTGGACAGTCGTTACAAGTAATTTAAATCATCGCAAATTTTTCCATTTTCTTGAAAAATTCACACAATTGGTTTTATGGAATAGCACAAAACATTCATGGTTGAAGCGTATTTTCGAAACGGGGTTAGAGTAAATGGTGAGTGGCAATTCAATCTGGGTTTGTGCATGGACGATTTTCACAAACATTTGCCTAACGTTGCTTTTATTGCTGAGGATTTTTATCATTGCCTGAAAAGAACCGTGGCTGTGTTTAGGGAAACAGATTCTATATAACACAAAAAAGGAGTAGGAGGACCATCTGTAAGAACAAACCCGAACAAATCCAAACAAACGTTCGTGAAATAATGCAAAATACGCCAACAAATTGTATAAGACGCCTGCCCCAAGAAGTGGGAATATCTTATGGAACATGCAGGACTATATAGGTACTTAAGAAGTAGCTAAATTTATTTCCTTATAAAGTGCAAGTAGTATTCCAAGAAATACAAGCCGCAGATTTTGAAAGACGCAGGTCTTTATTGGAAAGAAATTATATATTAGACTCTTTTTCGGATGAAGCCTGGATATGGATCCATATTATACACCTTATGACAAAATCGTATTTTATTAACCCCACTTTACCTAAACGGTAAAAATAACACTAAACAATAATGACAAAATGAAGACATCTGAAATTATAAATATTTAATGTACAGCAAAGCTTTTAGTAGGTAAGTATTTTATATCATACTATCCGGGGAGTAACGAAGTGCATTCTGTTGGGGGGGGGGCATCCAATATTTTTCAACTCTAAAATGTTTCGAGTAAATGTATGCAAAACATATTGAGTATGTACCTGCTATACTACGCTCTATACAAGAGACCGACCGAAGGTTCGGTTTCGGCTAGTTTCGGCCAAAAAATCTAGTTTCGGTGACAGTTTCGGTTCCGGGCAAAAATTGGCCGAACCTTAAACTCAGTGTTTGTGAATTATTGCGCACCTGTTCGGTTAACTTTGGGTTAGTTCGTAGGCAGTGTTGTCTATATAAATAAAAAAATTTCTCTGTCGATCTTTTTGTTTTTTTTAGGTATTAAGAATTCAATTCGTTCCCAAGATCGATCTCGTCTTATATAAAATTAATTAGATTTCGGTATACAATAAAATTTTAAACATCTATAAATAACTCGATAAATAAGTTTCGGTTTCGGGTTTGTTAGGTTTCGGCCGAAACTGAGACCAAGGCCGAAGACTCGGTTTCGGCTGAAAATCTTGTTTCGGTCGGACACTACTCTATACTCTTTTTTTTCGGGATTTTCGGGAGTCCCAACATTTACAACCTGAACAACTTTACCACCATGTAGGTACTTTTTTTTTCATGAGTCTTTTTGTAATCACTATATTAAATTCCGAACAACATAACAAACATTTCACTTGAAAACGTCCACTATTTCTCTTTTTATCCATTTTCACATTCAAATTACCGGCTGTTACCCCGATCACTGGTCAATATGGAATATGGAATGTAGGCAAATAAAATACCCTTTAATTTTTCAGATGCAAACGGAATTTATTTGTTTATAGTTAAGCCCTATTGTCGGCAGTCGACACCATTTGAGTGCAGAAAGCCATAAATCAGCATTACTGCTTCTGATAAAAAATTAAAATAATATTTTAATGTATTTAATCAGGTAGATATTAAATTTGTTTTGGTTCTATATTTTCAACCATATATATACATTTAAAGACTTTGCTATATGAAAAATGAAACAGGGAATATAATAATATGTCGGGAAATTACAAGAAAGATGTATAATGTATTTTTTTTAATTCCCAGCTGACATACAAATATCCCAACATTCCCAACTGTTTCTATTTTCAATAGTATTGAGGGGTCCATTGGCTAGTTTAAATTACTTGTTAAATTCTTACGCGAAAGTTATTTAAACATGGGTAGAAAAGTATTTTGGACGCACAAATATCATTAAATATTTAAAAACGAATGTCATCAAGCACCCTAATGCACAAAGTCTTGATTAACTGCTCAAAATTACGTTCAACTTGGTTTTTAAAGGAGTTTGCACTATTTGCGCAGACTATACTTTCTTCAAACGAGTTCCATTTATGTACACTACCCGATTGATGAGGAAGTTCTTTCTCGGAAATGTCGCAGATTTTTCTTTGCTTAATTTTTTTGAGTGTTCCCGAAGCTGTTGATTTTGATTTAAATGAAACAAATTTCTCAAGTTACAAGAATAGTAGTCTGTTAGTATTTTAAAAGTTTCTATTATATCACCTCTAGTTCTTCTTTGCTTCAGAGTAGTTAGCCCAAATCTTTTAAGTCTTTCGGGATAAGGTAATCCTCTCAATTCAAATGGAATTCTGGTAACCCGCCTTTATACCCTTTCCAAAATTTCAATATGTTTAATGTAGTAGGGGTTCCAAATATTGTATCCATATTTAATTTTTGGTCTAATATAGGAAGTGTACAATTTCTTTACAATCTGTAGAGAATGAGCTTTGAAAGTCTTTTGCATGAAAATAAAACTATTGGCTTTCTTTACCATTTTAATAATATGTGCTTCCCATTTTAAATTAGAAGAAATTACTAACCCCAGATCTGTTTGTTCTGTAACACTCTTAATATATAAGTTGAAGATTATTTAGCAAATATGTTTCACAAGGGTTATTTTCGCCAATATGCAATACTGTACACTTGGTTATGATTATTAAAATTTCAGTTATGGTAATCAAAGTTTTTCTCAGTGTGAGTCATACTGGCGAATCGAGCTGTTTTTAATGATCGGGATTCGTGAACCGATTGGGGTTTTCGGGGTTCCATACCCAATTCTGCCAAATAGGCACCAACTTTTTAAACCAAAATAAAGAAAAATTGAAGAAATTGATTTGATTGATCCCCTAGCTCACATTTGGGACGGCCATGTCCTGTTAGCCCCCAAGGCGTGCCATTGAGCACGTCTTCTCATTAATTTTATTGGAGCTACGCTACTATTCTATCCTGTCACAAAACCCAGACCGCAACTCATTTACCATCCGCTTTCATCTTGTTTCCAAAATCCCGTGCACCCTGGTCGCTCGACATGCAACATATCCGAGTTGCCATTTCAACTTTTTAATGGGAACAATGGAACAACTCACGCCATTTGTTCTAAACTTTTAATAGCTTTAATGGCTTTAATTTATTACTGCGATTACAGCGCTCATTACCGTCGATCAAATTAGTTAATTTTGTTGTTTTAAAATTGGCTTCGTATTTAAATTTATCTGTCCGACGTAAATGCTTATTTATTATGGCTGCTTGAATTAGGCAATTTGGTGTTTTACTAATTGTACCTCAACATTTTTGGAGAATGCATTTTTTTTACCCTAAACATTTCAATAAAAAATTAAATTTATTTTTTGGTTAATTACTATACAGCGTGATCAGTTTTAAAGGTACGATCCAGAAAGCCATTTATGTTACGATTATGAGGTAAAAAAATTATTAATAAATTTGGGCAAAAGAATTCGATTAAAAATATTCTTAAGTTCCTAACTTTACTGCTAGGGGGCGCATTTGCTGTCCTGTAACTAAAAGTGGCTAATTTGCTGATATATTTCATATACAATGTTAGTCTGAGACATGTCGCACACAATCTGTAGAGATTATGTTTTGCGGTTTCCGTTCAGAGTACATCACTCTAGAGATGTTTTTAAACGTTTAGCCCGACGCGTAAAAAAACTGGCCTAGTGCAACCAGTCCCTCCTGTGAGAAGACATCGCCGTGCAAGCACAGAAGACAATAGAATTAATGTATTGGCTTATGTATCCGCAGATCCTTATATAAGTATTAGAAAATTGTCTAGATACTTGGGATTATCATTTGGTATAGTACCGTCAAAGCGGGTGACTTGACTACGATTTTGATGTAAATGTAGTTATAGGAGACAGCTGATTCAAAAAAAATACCAAATTTTTTTTTAAAACTTGCATACAAGTTTAAGGAACATAATCCCACCTCATTCTTGCTTATATGTAATTTCGTTATCTCAAAAAAAAAAATTATATCCAAAATGCCAAGTGACCCGCAATCCGGGTGACTTGAAAAATTGGTATAATTTCTATTTTTTGAGCTTGAAACCCACTCGAGGTGTGACTAGAAATAAAAAAATGTGTTTTAAAAAATATTTAAACCTTACCTAATTAAAACAGAAAACAGCCAAAAAAACAAAAACAAAGGAAATACATATTTTATTCTTAATTTTACAAACTTAAAAAGAAATTCTTAATTGTGCGGCCCATGCTCTATTTAATGACTCCTTAGTGTACCGAACGTAACTACGTTCCCCAATTTTTCGTTTATACCTCTGCGGCATATTTTCTTAATTTTGTCAAGTCACCCTAAAAATTTATCAAACATAAAAAAAAATCGCTAAAGGTTGAAAAAACCGAATTATAAATTGATATTAAATTAAAACCTTAAAAAGAACTATTTTTTAAAGGTAATTATCATAAATTCTTACCTTTAATTAAATTCTTTCTCTTCTAGCCAATCAAAAGTTTGAGCGCTTTAAAAATCGTCGTTATTTACTAAAGATTTGCAACGGACGTGTTTAAACGAAAGAGCAAGCTACACAAGCGCAACGCTGCTGGAAAGTAGGCATAGACCAAGGTCAAACGATCGGCTGTAGCTGAAGCTCCAGCTCCATGTCGCTAAATAGTTAGGTGGCTAGATCTCCGACCAAGTAGAATTTTATCAAGTCACCCCTCATTTTCAAGTCACCCACTTTGATGGTATAATTTTCAAACGAAAAGAGATAACAACCTCGGGTTTTCTGATCTCTTTTACTTAACTAATAGTCTATCAACAAGCAGGGAAGGAGCCATGGGGGGGGGGGGGGGGCGACGCCCCCCCCCAAAGTTATCTTAAACATTAAAAGTTGGGAAAACTTGGGTAGACAAAAATGTGTGCAGCTTATTTAACTTCCATTAGTTGCCCCGGTAAGACTGACTGTAATAAAATATAGATTTTGGCATTTTCAGTAATTTAAAGAGTGTCGTGTATCGTACACAACCTAAGTCTTTGGAGGACCTTAAAAACAGTATTTTAGATGCTGTGCATGTTATTTCTCGTAAACATTTGCAAAACGTGCTTTCCCAATTTGCCGATAGGATTGGACACTGTCAGGTGTTTGAAGGACGACATTTTTAACATTTAATTAAATAACTTTTTTTTTATATTATTGTTTATTTGAAAATTATTACCAATTTTGTTTAAATAATCAAATGTACTACATTCATTTGCCGTAATTCCGAAACAGTTGAATTTAGTCATATGGTATGCTATACAAAAAATATTTTAAAGTTATTGAAAATTTAGAATATCTGATAATATACAGGGTGTTCCATTTTAGCCCTATACCGGGTGTCTACGGAATATGGTTCGCCCCTCTAACTTTTTTGTTTTTTAAGATAATGAAATAAAATTTGGGGGATTGTATATGACATAAAACTAAATTTTTTAAAGTTCCAAACTAATTTACTTTGGCAGAAGCTGTTGGCATTTCAATTTTCTTCAAGGCATGATTTTGTTTTATCAGTTTTGCTGGTCACAGGCTACTTGATGCATTTAAATCTAAATTTATTCTCAAAAGATGCTTCATTTTAGGAAAGTTCTAAGTTAACTTTTTAAAGTTTTTTAATGGCAGCTTTTCTAAAACCTAATATGTATGGTATCAAAATAATCGTATTAAAATCCTCTTTTTTCTTAACCCAACGAACAACCATGTTGCCATTTAAAAAAAATGAGTTATACAACTTTAAAGATTAAATTTTACATAGCACATAGCATTGGACCAAAAATAGTAAAATTGTATTTTTCCCAAGATTAAAGAACTGAAATAAGTGATTTTAAGCCCTCTAGATAAAACAATAAATTTGGAAAAAAAATATTTTCTTGGTGACAAAAAGTGACAAGTGATAAATCGTTGTATTTAGAATGTCATATGGAGTCAAAAAAAGTAAAAATATACCAGGAGTTCCTTTAAAAAATCGAAAGTTTATGTCACTTCCGGTTAAACCGGAAGTTCCATAATGTTGAGTCACCTGTCAAAAAATTCAGTTTTATGTCGCATACAAATACCCCGAATTTTATTTCATTATCTTGAAAAACAAAAAAGTTAGAGGGGCGAGCCACCTTCCGTATACACCCGGTATATACAGGGTGTTCATTTGAAAACTTCCCACCACGGATTTATCGAAACCCACTGATTAAAAGAAAAAACGCCGAGACACGTCAAAAGATTTGCCAAAGGGGACAACTTTTTAACCAAAAACTACTTCACCCCATTTTACCCTCTGCCCCCCAGGGTCATCCCCTTAAAAATTTTAAATGACAAGGGTATCAAGTAATAGCTTGTTTGTAAGGTCTTTCAAAGTGCTTTATTTTGACGTTTGATTTTTTTAAATCGGTCGATTCGTTTTCGAGAAAATTAGAAAAATCTTTATTTATCTTAATTTGTTCATGATAAAAAAAAACACACGAAAATATCACTTTTTATTTCAATAAGTGTTCAAAAACCAACATAAACAGCAATTCGGAAGATTAGACAAAAATTATAACAAACATTTTAATTCTTGGGGTATTGGTCCTGATGAGGGCTTGATTAAATGAAAATGCTTTTTTAAGCTACGCCAAGCTTTCGATAATGTTCATTATCTTCTTCAGGGCTACAATATGAACAAAAAATCAATTAGTCATAGAAAACTCTAAGGTTTAGAAAATTGAGTGGGAGAAATATTATGATTTTTAATGTAACGACCAAAAAAGACCACAATTTTTGCAAAAAGCGCTAAAAATTAATTACTTTCTGCTAATTAGCATAATGTCCTCCAACTTTGCTTGTTTTTCCATCATCTTGTAGCTCCGTTAGGACTGTTTGCACCTATTATATTTCGAAATTCTTTATTCTATTCTCCCGATGATGAATGCTTATGCGTTCGAAACATGTAGAGAATTACCCTGTATTAAACCTTGAAATTTATTTTTTAATATACCAGTGGAGGAAGACGTAAAGTGTCTTATTTCTTTCCCTTTAAATACAGGTATTATTTAAAGTTAAAATTGCAGGTTTCATCAAAATAAAAATTGCAGCCGAACTAAATTCTAAAACAACAAAGTTATTTCAGAGCACCATTAAAATATTATATTATTTAAAACATTTCGGGCTTGCCAACTTTGCGTGAAAAACTCCATTTTCCTCCGTGCATAAATTACAATAAAATTATTCGCATGCTATTTTAGAATTTAATCCGCAATACAAACCATTACCGCGAATTTGCCTCACAACGCTTCAATGACAGGGGGAGAGCAAAACATGGAAAGCTGGAATACTGGAAAATGCAATAACTGTCAGTGTTTCTCGGCGGGAGGGTGCGGGGGGAGGGGGAGGGGGAGACCGGCGGGATATTGCAAGTAGCTGCAGCAGCGCGGAAAATCGTACATGACACGCTCATATCCATAGCAACTCCGTCAGATATGAATATTTCATGGAATACATTTTCATACTTTATTGAACGTGTCACCTCTGATTACGAACAATATACCTGTCCTGCTGCAGAGAACGGCTCCGACTCCGTAAAACACACAGATAAATGCTGCAACAACGTGACATTTCCCTTTGCAGTCACCCCCGACGCGCCGTTTTCCGGAGCCGTCAAAATTAATAAAGACCAGACTTAAAAAGGAAACTTATTCTTGAGAAAAAATTTATATAAAAGTATGTTAATATTGCGTTTATTTTTACAGGGAGTTTTACCGTGCGAGCAAAAATTATTTGCATCAAAGAGGGCTTGGATTAAAAAACGTTGGGCTTGGTTTAGATCACAATGATGAGGACGATATATCTTACCAAATCTAGGTTAAAATTTGGTCAAATTCATATTATGACATGATATGCCAAACTAATGAGTAATAAAATAAGTAAACAAATACAAATTTATTTTTGTTGTTTACAAAATTATAATACTTGCACTTTATAAGGAAATAAATTTAGATGCTTCTAAAAGCCTGTTTACATTAGGTGCAATCGTTGGATGCAGTTTATAGCGAGGCAATTAATTTCATTGCATGACCGTTTACATCACGTTTACATTATGAAGCAATTAATTTCAAGCAAGTATCTTGACAACAGATAATACCAACCCAAACATCAGTTGATTAAATAAGAGGTTATGTGTTATGTTGATTTTCCTGTAGGTGTTTCTGTAATTTTTTGTTGTGATTTTTGTTAATTAAAACATGTTGACTTTAAAAAATATATTATATTAAAGAAAATCACAAAAACCAACACCCAACGCTTCAAAATACAAACAAATACTTTTGTAAAGGTTATGTTTACTTTTGTTATCAGGTTGGTATTGAAAATAATACTAGAAAAATCACTAAAATTGCATGCTATTTGCAATCAAATTAGAACATTTCCTAATTTCGTGCGATGCAAATAAAATTGCATCAGCTGATCAGAAAATCACCAAAGCGCATGCCTTGAGGCAATTTTTTATTGCAATTGCATTGACTGCACCTAATGTAAACAGGCTTTTAAGAATAGTCCTGCATGTTCCATAAGATCTTTCCACTTCTTGGGACAGGAGTCTTATACAATTTGTTGGCGTATTTTATATTATTTTACGAACGCTTGCAACAAGTTCTACTGTTCTTACAGATTGTCTTCCTGCTCCTTTTTTGTGTTGTGTAGAACCTGTTTCCCTAAACACAGCAACGGTTCTTTTCATCAGGCAATGATAAAAATCCCCAGCAATAAAAGCAACGTTGGGAAAATGTTCGTGAAAATCGTCCATGCACAAACCCGGATTATATTGCCACTCACCATTTACTTTCACCCCGTTTCGAAAATACGCTTCAACCATGAATGCTTTGTGCTGTTCCGTAAAGCTCATTGTGTGAATTGTTCAAGAAATTGGAAAAATTAGCGATGAATCAAATTACTTGTAACGAGTGTAACGACTGTCAAAGATGACGGAATAACTGATTGATTGTTAATTAAGGTAGTTACTGACACCCAACAGGTATTAAGCTCTACGGCTAAGCATTACGTCCTTAGATGCAAGGCCTTCTTTGATGCAAATAATTTTTGCTCGCACGGTACAAAGGTAGATTTTGGACATAATTATTGTGAAGAGTGGAAAAGAACTAAATTGACTGCAGTTGGTTCAGAATAAATAGTAATATTATTTAATAATGTCTTTTAAAAGTCAATTCTTGTTCTGCCTGGCACGGCTATACAGTTTGTGTGAAAATATCGCAACATATCGAAAATTTGTTTATTTGCCATTATAGGGAAAAAAATATCCCGAAAAGGTTTGCTTATCTTAAGGGCCATGACTATGGAGGGCTTTAGGTTAGGAGTCCGATCGCAATACATTGGTTTCGGGCAAAGTTTTGGATCGGTAAAGCAGCTTTAAAAATGGCTGTCAGAGGCGCATGTGTTCCTTTAAATCTGTAAAATTCATGGGTTCTTATGGGATAATCAACTGTTTTATTGAATTTAGTTAACTAAAACCCTCTACAGGCTGAGATATGTATATATTATATCTAATAAAGCTTATTTTATTAATTATTGGATAAAAATACCGCTGACGTCTATCAAAACCTGTAAAAAGTCAAACACTTGACGATCACTGCGCCGCGACCGGGAAACAGCGAACTAACTACTAAACAGGGACGTAAATTTAAAGAACAGCCATTTTCGATCGGACTCCTTCCTAAAGCCCTCCATAGCCATGACACACACGGCGTTTTAATAGCGGTTTTTGCCGAGGCGGCGCCGGCGGCAGACGCTGCCGCAGCAGTGGGCAAGACATACATTCATATATAGCGGTTTCGGCGTGGTTTCTGTTGAGGCGGCGTCATTCGCAAAATAAATTTAGATTAATTTTTACTGCACTGACGAAAATTATCTAATACAACAGGTTTGCTAAGACATAGTTTGTATTGATAGCTTATTGTTTATTAATCCAACTTAAATAAATTGCTAGTGTATCAAACCCGCTTTAGTGTTATATCAATTCCAGATTTGCTAAAACAGTGTTTTTATTTGTAGTGATCAGTTCTCTTGGCAGCACAGTCTTGTTGAATAATAAATTACTTTTAATATAGCGATTTTGTTAACAGATAAATTGTATCTTCTCAATGCGACGCGTTTTGTTCCCACTAAAGCGCTTTCTCTACAATTAAGAAAGCAGAACAGCGTTCCCAAAAACAAATTGTATCCGTTAAAACCTATAATCTACAAGACGTGAGTGGGGGTTTGTAGCGATCGGCAATCGCCGCTCGCCGTATTATTAGTTTTAACGTATTTGTTGCGCAAGTCACATCGTTGTTCGGAGTCTTCTAACTGTCCTGTCTGAATTTAAATTTTATTGATCGTACCAATACCTGTTTCAATTAATTTATTTTTACTTTGTATTTAAGTTTTTTAAACTTTGCGTGTCAGATAAAGCAATATAAGATTCTTATTTCGCACAACCCATCATTAGTATTGGACTTTATAATCTATGGACGAATTTTACCATCTCAGTAAATCATGTTGCATAATAGGTAATCATATGCAATGTTAAACGACGAGAATAAAGTTACACTAGAAGCTATTCAAATTTTTGAGAAATACATCAGTACTGATCTTTATTGGTAAGCATAATGCTTTATTAACCGTAGCAAGCAAATATTATTAGGAATAATGTCAAGTTTTATGCTGCCGACTGCCAGTCGGAACTAATACAGTATATAAAAGCAGATTACATCCCGAAAAGAACTTGATAGTTATTGTGAGTAGTCAGAGCGATAATGGCTATAAGCCATTCTATGGTAGCAATAACTCTTATTTCCTATAGGCTAAATAACCGTGATATTATCACTACACAACTAGCAATTTTGGTTATCTTACAGTAGGAAAGCGCGTTGCTGTCATTCGGTTGGAAACACGGTCTCAGAAAGGCCGTTCCACAAAGATGACGTCCTCCAAATGAAAGAGTTCTAAAACAATGATGTTCGGGGTGTACTAAGTTGAACCAAATAGGGATGGGCGGCAGTGGTTCGTCGTGTGTTTCTGCTTTGCATTACTCTAGGTGGAATCGAGCGGGCAATATCCGTCGAACACTTGCCATGGAAATATCTGTAGAAGAGAGTCAAATCACCAACCTGTCTTCGATGTTCTAAGCTGTCGAGGTTCTTGGTCAGCTCGTGGTCGCCGATTAGACGAACGGCTCTCCCTTGGATGGAATCCAATAACCGAAGGGTATGCTTCGGTACAGAACTCCAGAGATGGGAGCAGTATTCCAGTGATGGTCGAATCTGGGCTTTATAGAGTGTCAAAAGTTGTTGAGGTGTATACAACTTTTTGGTACGGAAAAGTATACCGAGCTTCTGAGAAGCTGCCCTGGCGATTGCCACAACGTAATTATGCCAAGACATATTTCCTCCCAGGTTGACACCCAGTAAATTAATAGACGAAGTCAGTGGAATTGCGTGTCCTGCCATAACGATATCGGGTTCTGCAATGTTAACCTTCTTAGAGAAAACTGCTGCCCGGGTTTTTTGAGCGTTAAATTCGACTTGGTTAATGTCACCCCAAGACAAAATTTCTTCCAGGTCTTTATTGAGGCGTGATATAAGGAATAGAAGGCTTTTTTCTCAGTGTGCAAATCGTTATATATAATAATAACTTAGACAAAAATTTTGGATTTTAAAAGTTAGACAGGCAGTAAAATAAGCCTTTAGAAATTGTAAAAGATGTAAAGTAAAAAGAGCATTACTCAACCGCCATTGATGGGTCAGTTCTTTGCCGATTGGAACCTACAATAAGACGTTTTGTAAAGACGGGAATCGACTATTTCGGCCCTAGAAAAGTAGCTGTCAAAATAAGTTCGGAAGAAAGATATGGGGTGATTATTACTTGTACTTATATGGTTACGAGAGCTATACACCTGGAAATCGCACATGAATTGTCGACAAATAGTTTTATTTACGTACTACGTCAATTTGGTTGTAGAAGAGGATTTCCTACTGAAATATTCAGTGACATTGGAGGAAATTTCAAATCTGCAGAAAGAGAGCTTTATATTAAACTACAAACTTTAAATCAGACAATCATTAAAATTTCTATAGTTTGAACAACATAAAATGGAATCTTATAAAATAAAATAATTTGCTTTGAGTTCCAAACAAACAAAACTGTCGTGGCTGATCAGTCGCATATAATTCGAGTTCGCTTCAAGCAAGAAAACAGCTAGCGGCGGTTGCATTAGACGCTGCGCCGAAGGCGGTTCCAAAAAAAAATTAATAAAACATAGATAAATAATAACAAACCCAAACCAACCGCTGTTCGTTCGCTCTAAAAAGTTCTAATCCTTGAAAAATCTTAAATATGTAAAAAAATAAGAAAATGTGCTAAATATTTTCATCAATTTTTTTTCAGTACCAAGATATTGAAAACATGGATTTATAAAGAAACATATATTTTCATTATTAGGCTTCAGCTGAGCCACCATCATATTTAATGCATTTATCGACGTTCTTTCTAAATCTACGTACGAGCGTTTTCAACTTCAAATCTTTGTACTTCGTTGCAGGATTGTAAAATTGTGTTTTTTTATTCATTGTCATTTGCAAGTATGTGAATATCAACAATTTCATTTATTTTTTAATCTACGACAGTGACATTATGACGTATTTAGCATTATCATTTAGATGTCATTATGACCTTCATAATAGCACTCAGTGCCATTATGAATTCATAATAACATCCAAATGTTAGATGTTTAGATAGGTCTGTTCGTACACCTGTCTTGACTTTTCGGGAAATAGGGAATCTATTATGCTTTGCGCGATATCTTCGACATCCGAAGGGACACTTTCGGATTCAGATTCTCCCATATTTAAATTATTTTTTTCTACAGACGTGTGGAAAAACCAATTTTCCGCACGGATATCAGTGCGGAAAATGGATTTTTCCACACTAGTGCCGAAAATTTTTTCGGCACGATTATGTCAAAATTCCGTGCGGAAAATTGGTTTTTCCACACTAGTGCGGAAAAATTTTTCGGCACGATTATGTCCAAATCAATAATATATCAATTATAACTTGTAGATTACTTTTTTTTCTCAGAATTAGTTACTGTTACATATGTACGTGATTGTTATAGTTAATTAAAAATTACTAAATTTCTTTGAAATATGTGTTACTTATTTCCACACGTCTGTAGAAAAACTATTGTACCTGACACGTGCGGAAAATGTTTTCCCTGCACTCGGCTGCTTAACCGAACTCCGCTACGCGTCGTTCGGTGAACGGCAGACTCGTGCGGAAAAATTAATTTTCCGCACTTGTTAGGTAAATAGCTATTGGCCAACATACATTGCATATAATAGAAAATTAGACGGCAATAATGACGTTGTCAAAATCGAAATTGAAACAATCAAAAATGCGGTTACCATGATATCGACTAATATGGACACCTGAAAATTTTAAAATTACGAAAACGTTATCTGATATCAATGAAATTTAGACGAATAAAATCTATTTGCACTGTCGTAGATTAAATTTTGAATGATACACGTTCGATATGAACTTTGTTAATGAAACTTGTGCAATTAAACCACTCGGCTAACGCCTCGTGGTTTAACGTTGCGCATATTTCATTATAGTGTTCATATCGAACTAGTATCATTAATAACTATAATCTAATTGTGTGATGTCAGGTAACCTTGCAGGCAAATTTTTAAACTGGCTACATTGTACCAGAGCAGAAAGAAATCTAGTTTTCCTTCGTTTTTCAGCCAAAACCAATCTTAAATAAACTAATACGGAACAAGATTAAAAGCTTTTATTTGAAGGTGGTAAACAATGAAGTTATATCAAAGAAATTACCTTGTCGGACTTCCATTGTCTTTATTTTGTTAGTTACCAACACAACGTTTCAGTTAGTTAGTATCTCTAACCGTTTTCAAGTGTAAACTAAATTATAATTCTAAAGCTACTGTCATAAATATTATCCTTGTGAAATGAAGCTTGATGACTCCGCCTACGTGCTTATTGGAGTGTGAAGTTTAACCTGTTTCTTTTGGACAAGAAGAAGTTTCCAGATATTGGGGATATCTATACTTGGTTTATTAAATATATTATGGATATTTTGATTCATGAAAGCTGCTTCTTTAAATTTTCGTTTTCTCCGGTGCTGTTCCGTGTCCAAAACCTTGGCTTCTGACCAGTGGCGTAACTAGCCCTCTGACCTGGGGGTGGCCCTGTTATTGTGATTTGAAGTGGCGGATCGTGTAGAGGTGGAGAGCCCGCCGCAGGCGAAATGCGCCGCAAGCGAAATATTTTTCTGGACCACGCCCAAATTTTAACAAATTTGGTCAATATTCAACAGTAATATCACAAGACCTCGTTTTTTATCGGTTAGATTTTTCAGCTGTCACGAAAACTTTTTTTGGAAATTTTTCGAGTTGAATTTGGACATGTTTATTCTGATTAGATCCCGAGAGCATCTTGGCAGGCAGCATTGGATTTCTAACTTTACAGACCTGATGGCTTGGAGTTCCGATTCCGAGTTTTAGTTATAAAATGTGTAATGTAATAAAATTGATGAATAAATATAATTAATTTATGTAGGTATATAAAAAAAATTCAATTAATCAATTTGTCGTTTGACTTATCGTTCGCATTTGGGTGGTCTGGCAGAATAAATTTGTTTCTCGCGGATTCTGGGGGGGGGGGGCAGGCAGACCTCTGGGGGGGCGGGGCCCCCCTGGTCCCCCTTAGTTACGCCATTGCTTTTGACCACTGTATATTATATTGGTTGGTCCATAGTAATACATGTTCCGCTACCTACCTGATCTCGAAGTTTCACTTCTTTGAGTATGTTTCAAATGCTCTTTAACACGTACGGGAAGAGGTATTTTTTGTTTCTCCAATGTACGATTCGCCACACTCGCAAGATATTTGATAGATACAATTATTTGTGTTTTCACTACGGGGGTTAGGGGGTTACTTTTGTAAGAAAGCTTCTAAGCGTATGTCCGTTCTGTTTTAAATCTATTTGGATATTTGAAATTTCAATATTAAGGTCTTCCGGATTGTTGCAAACGTTAGATGCTCTGTGATAAAGCCTTAGAATTAGCCTTAGAATTATAATTGAGTTTATATACACTTGAAAACGGTTAGAGATACCTACTAACTAACTGAAACGTTGTGTTAAGTAACACAATAAAGACAATGGAAGTCCGACAAGGTAATTTCTTTAATATTAAAAGCTCTTCAAGCAATAATCCAGAATATTTATTGGAACCATAAGCGTATATTTTTAATAAATCTATTGAGACAGGACAGGCCTACGTGTCCCATCAACAACAATTTATATTTTTATTTTTAAAGCAATTAGTGAAGTATATGTAAAACTGGGCCGCAGTTGAACGTGAACAAACCCGAACAAACCCGGACACGCGGTGGCGCTATTCAGTTGTTGATTCGTACTTCGCCCAATTCGTGTTGTTTTACTTTGTTCGCGCTCGTAAACAACGTAATTTTCTTTATAACTTTTGGTAATTTAAAGGTTTTTATTGGGCAATTCATTTTTTACGAACAAAAATTGGAAGTTTCTGTACTGAAATTTAATGAAAATATTTATGAGATACATATAAGTTAAAACATTGTGATTTAAAATAAATAAAGGCAAAGCAAATAGAAAACTCTTCTATATGACTTCGTTTTTTTAGTAAATCTTGGATCATTCTGTACAACAAAAATAAATTTTCTAAAGCACAGAAATAGGTAACGTAAAAGGAAAACGTTAAGCATTACTTTACACTTACCCCTCTTTTAAGTCACTGGTTTATTAATTTTGACGGCAACGCCGCGCTGTAGACGAGGGTGGTTAACGAGAACGGGGAGATAACGAGACGTAAGAGAAGCTGAAAGTATTTTTTAATTACACGTAATTTTAAAGTTGTCTCCTCGAGGTGTATTTATAGGTAAGGGGGAGAACAGAAATTTAAAAAGGAAAATGATGTTAAACCTTTTCAGGATATGTTTAAAAAAACTTGCCTATAAATAGACCATGTAATATCGGATTCTTTATCCCCATTACCATTAAAAAGGCAACATTCTTGAATTTTTCATACAAACTTTTTTGTTTCGTGACCTTCTAGATTTTTTATTTTACATTAGTATACAATCTGTATCAGCCAAATGGAATAAATTTGATAATAAATACGTGTTTGAAAAAACGCTTGGATACGTCGATTGGTATTTCTATTTGCGCATTATTTTTAATAAAAACTTTTTATACAGTGTGTGTCCAGGGAACAATGGCCAGTACCAACTTTCTTATTTTAAATGCAACACCCTATATACTATTCAATTTTTGGATTCTTCAGAAAATTTTAGACATATTTCATGTACCGGGTGGTCAAATAAGCGAGGACGTCGGCTTTATCTCGGAAACCATTAATCGTACAACTTTCGAAAAGATTTTTTTATGAGTAAAGTGGTCAAGAGAAATTGCTGGAAATTACTTTTAAGTTCCTCATTTCGCCGCAAGGGGGCACAATTGAAAATTGTTTTTTTAAATTCTAAATTTCTCCGAAAATTTCCATATTAAGGTATAACTCTGATTACATCGTTGGAAAGCTTAGACAATTCTGCATCATTTTGGTTTAAGGCTCATTGGTGTACCGACCTTGATAAGAGTGGGAGAAGCTATTGAAAGTGTAAACATTAAAATCGCTGTAACTTCTAAACGACTTATCCGATTTTACTAAATTTAAGCTTGTTTGGAAGGCGAAGATAAACATCTTCAATTGCCGTATCCAACAGTACACGATAGTGTTTAATAAAATTGCTAGAGGGCGCAATTTGTAATAATAACAGTTTTTTCGATTTTATCCCGAAAATTCAAATCATACGGTATAACTATGACGTCATAATCGAAAAGTATATGAAATTTGCAAGAAAAGATGTGAAGACCGCAGTTTGATATCTTTGTTCGTTTCAGAGTTATTGCCAAAACAATAATTTTTAATACAAATTGCGCCCTCTAGCAATTTTATTAGAAACTATCGTGTATCATTAGATACGACAATTGAAGGTACAACACAAGCTTAAATTTTTAGTAAAGCGAATAAGTCCTTTAGAAGTTACAGCGATTTTAATGTTTACACTTTCAATAGCTTCTCCCACTCTTATCAAGTGAAAGTGTAAACATTAAAATCGCTGTAACTTCTAAACGACTTAACCGATTTTGCTAAATTTAAGCTTGTTTGGAAGAAAAAGGTAAGTACCTTCAATTGTCGTATCTAATGGTACAAGATAGTTTCTAATAAAATTGCTAGAGGGCGCAATTTGTATTAAAAATTATTGTTTAGGCAATAACTCTGAAACGAACAAACATATCGAACTGCGGTCTTTACATCTTTTCTTGCAAATTTCATCTATTTTTCGATTATGATGTCATAGTTATACCGTATGGTTTGAATTTTCGGTATAAAATCGAAAAAACTGTAATTATTACAAATTGCGCCCTCTAGCAATTTTATTAAACACTATCGTGTACTGTTGGATACGGCCATTGAAGATACTTATTTTTCCCTTCCAAACAAGCTTAAATTTAGTAAAATCGGATAAGTCGTTTAGAAGTTACAGTGATTTTAATGTTCACACTTTCAATAGCTTCTCCCACTCTTATCAAGGTCGGTACGCCAATGAGCCTTGAACCAAAATGATGCAGAATTGTCTAAGCTTTCCAATGATGTAATCAGAGTTATACCTTGAAATGGGAATTTTCTGAGAAATTTAGAATTTAAAAAAACAATTTTTAATTGTGCCCCCTTGCGGCGAAATGAGGAACTTAAAAGTAATTTCCAGCAATTTTTCTTGACCACTTTACTCATAAAAATTTTTTTCCGAAAGTTGTACGATTAATGGTTTCCGAGATAAAGCCGACGTCCTCGCTTATTTGACCACCCGGTACAATATCCTATACTTATCTTCAACTGTTTCGGAAATATTAAGTATTTTCAGATTTATTGCATTTCATCGTTTCTTTTTACTGATATTAAATTAAAAAAGGTATAAATAGTTTTGTTTACTTTTGTTTAAAACTCCTTACCCTAGCAAATTGTTGTCTGTCTGCATGACAGTAGTGGTCAGTCGTTTATAGTCGTTTGAATTTCATTAACTGCATATCAGAAAAATGGTTTATTTTACAGAAATGCACAAAATAACAATTCTGCAGACGATTTGTTATGGAGATAAAACACGGACACAAATGGAAGTTGCTCTCTTATTTCATAAAAAATTTCCAAATTTTCCGCTTATTACTTAAGGGAAAATCAGTAAAATAGAAAATTAGTTTCGCCAGCTTGGATATGTAAAGCAGATAAAAAAAACTGTGTGTGCTTAAGACCACACGACAGAAGTGAAAACTTCAACAAGGTGAAATTAATAATATCAAATACAATAATTGTAATTTTACTGCATACGAAAAAAGATACTTCCTAAAATTGAACAACCCTTAAAAAAATGCCGGAACATACCTGAGACGCAACAAGTGTCTATCTTGTGATCTTAAACACACAAACAACGCACACTGTTTCCACGTGGATACTGAATGCGACTGATGCAGCATGCTCTTTCATATAACGTTCATTCGGGTCAGTTCGGATTGAAAATAGGAGTCGAATACGAGCGTAACACAGCCGAGCGTAACGCGTGACACATTGTAACGCGTGACGGCTCAGTTTAATTCAGTGCCCACAAAAGTGCTAAACGCGCCTAAAGAAGTTTTCACTTCAAAAGATATTAATTTTCTAAAATTGAACAACCCTTGAATTTTTACATCTTCAACAGAAGTCATAAATCATAATAAATTAGGTCCACGGAATAAGCAATTACGGTAAAACTATTTACCTTACTTCACCCTACGTAAATATATAATTGAAAAAATGCCAGAACATACCTGAGACGCAACAAGTGTCTATACAACGCACACTGTTTCCACGTCGATTGAATATAGCAGTTGAATTCGAGCGTAACACAGCCGAGCCTGACGCGTGACGGTGACGCGTGACGGCTCAGTTTAATTCAGTGTCCACAAAAAGTGCTAAACGCGCCTAAAGAAGTTGTCACTTCAAAAATGCCAGAACATACCTGAGAGGCAACAAGTGCCTATCTTGTGATCTTAAACACACAAACAAGCAATTCGAGCGTAACATAGCCGCGTGACGCGTGAAGCGTGACGGCTCAGTTTAATTCAGTGCCCACAAAAAGTGCTAAACGTGCCTAAAGAAGTTTTTACTTCAAAAAGTAGCTGCCAATGCAATAAATAAGTGATGATACCAAATTAGATATTATGCTTGAGTTAGACTAGTTAGAGGAAAATCCACATACTTCCGACATACCGTCGAAAAACGCCAATGTTAGGCATTCATCGATTATTTGAACATAACAAGAAAATAAAATGTATCCCTACAAAATGATACCTTCTCGTGAGCTCATGGAAGACGATTTTGATAGGAGAACCTATTTTTGTGAACAAATGATGGCAATGTTAGATAACAATGTGATCCCATTAGAACATCTTTGGTTTTCTGATGAGTGCACCTTTACACTTCACGGTCATGCTAATCGTCAGAATTGCCGCTATTGGTCTAGGAAAAATACCCACTGGATTAGAGAAGAACATACGTAATATCCTATAAAGGTTCATGTTTAGGCAGGAGTAGTTGGAGATCATACCATAGGTCCCTTTTTCATTAATGGCAATTTAAATGGCGATTATTATTTAGAACTGCTCCAAAATAATGTCTTGCCAACTTTGACAAACTTATATACTGATCCAGCAAACCCACAACTTCCAGCGAATATGATATGGTTTCAGCAAGATGGAGCACCGCCCCATTACCAAATCAATGTCCGGCAGTATAATTTATCCAAAGTCAGTGTGATGACATTCCAATCGTTTACCGCCGTATGGAATGTCATCACACTGACTTTGGATACCTCAACCGAGTATTACCAAATCGGTGGTAGGGAGGCGTGGATCAATAGAATGGCCAGCACGATCCCCTAATCTGACGCCATTAGACTTTCTCTTATGGGGTTATGTCAAAAATATTGTATACAAAACTAAACCCCTTGACTTAGCTAACTTAAGAAGACGAATAACGCTTGCGATTAGATCAGTCACGCCTGAGATGTTCAGTAACCTTAGAAGATATTTATATGTTTTGCTAAATTACCGTGATATTATCTCTGCACAAAGGTTTAGCAATTTGCGTTGTCTTACAGTTGGAAAGGGCGTTGCTGTCACATAGAGTATTAAACAGTTGTATAAAATAAAGATTATGTGAATTTTTATAATGAATAGAAGGCTTTTTCTCAGTGTAGCGAAATCTTGTTTTATTTATGGACTTTCCAATAATAAAATATTTGACAACTTTTTGTAGAAAAAACTATCGCTACTGAGATAAGACATTGCCTGATACCCTGATGAATTGAAATACATTTTGCCGGAATTTAAAACAACATTAATTTCCTAAAACTTTCAGCACTACGAACTTCTGCCTGTTATTTCTAGTTATTTGGACTATTCCTGAGCGGCCAAACTCGGACTCCTGTGGGACCCGAAGGGGATCTATGAAGTAGAGTCTCCGGAAAATTTTCCGACTAACGCTGTAATCTCCAGAGATGCCGCACGCGTTTGATTGATGAAGCCCGTCTGTTGGGAAGCTGTAATTGTTTTCTAATTATTTGTACCAAACATTTGTACGCCAGTGGAAAATCCATTAAGTTATTAGGTTGGAAAGTTAGAATTCCTTTATTTTATTTATTTCCAAATTAGTTATTACCTTTCAGGTATACATATTTTATTGATGTTATAGGATAAGATAGTAGTAGGTCAACCGCGATAATATTTTAAAAATACTGCAATAATTGAATTACCCAATAATTATATCGGCAAATATTCAGAATATGGATGCTTTTATGGAATCCAGTATTATAATAGTTTCACAGATATATTAGGTACCTGATGGCAACAGAAAAATATGCTTAGTTCCGAGATGGCCGAATTATTTGATCTCCGAAAATCTATTATACAGGGTGTCCGGAAAAAGGGGATCAATCCGTTAACCATATATTCCTTGAGCAAAAATATTAAGACTTTTATAATGTCATTTTTTATTTTTGACCCGCGTGTTCGATATAGTCAACTGCAAAATGTTACTTAATTATCCAATTATCCAAAACGACCTTTTAAAAAAATTCTTATTGTGGAGGGGATTGTGGATATTTCCATTATGTACATCGGTGCGAAGGTGGATTTTCAAATTTAATTATTTTATAAAAAAACACAGAGAGTGCAAGATTCGTATCAGAAACATATTTAACTAACCCAATTCACTTTATGCGAAACTCTCCTTCTACGTCGTATACCACATGTGAACCTTATATAGGCATTCTGCATTATTTGTATACATATTATATCAACAGCGTCCAAAAACGGTCCTTAAATATGATCACAATAGTTGAAATGAAAAAAAAAATCATATAGTAGCATAACAACTTTTTAGTTTCTTGACTCAGATAATGCATGGCAGTACAAACCTTTGACTGAAAAAGCTATCCTTAGGCAAACGGTCACATGTTCTTTAAATTTGAGTTTATTGTCAAGTACCAGGCCCAACTTTTTAGAAGAATTTAGAAGAGCTTCTAAGTCCCTATTAAGTTAATTATTTGCAAGTGCAATATCAGACGATTTAAATGATAAGTAAATTTGAGTATCGTCTGCATATATTTTTTGGATTGACATGGCCTGTGCTTCTTTCCTGGTACAGTGTAATGTGAATTTTAAATGTCTTTTAATACTTATTTATAAGAATTAATTGTAATAGATATGTTGTTATGTACCTACTATATTGTATTTTAGTGTGTTTTTAAAAGCATAGCTTTAAGATTGTTTTTTTTTTACTTTGTGACGTCGGTGAAATATTGTAATGTTGTTAACCGTAATATATTTGAATTATAGAATAATGGTATAGACAATATTTAAGAAACTTCACAAAGTTTGAAGTAAATCTACTATATAATAGGGGTCCGAGAATACTACCCTGTGGTACACCCGCGGTTTCAGCAAACTGACCATCTAGGCTAACTCTTTGAATCCTATCCGACAAATAGGATGACAGAACCGCATACGCAGCTTGACCAAATCCAATATAATCCAAAATTGCAACCAATGAGGTCGTGATGACTCATATCAAAAGCTTTAGTGTAATCTAAAAGAACAAGGTAGCCCTGTTTTTATCCTGCACTCGCACTATCTTTTCAGTTAGAGGAGGCCATCTTTTTTTGAAATCATTTTTCGTTTTTTTTTAGACGTACTCTTATTTTTGATCTATATAGGATCTGACTTCAAAATCTCTCAAAGTACCTACCTAATAGATTTCACATTATTTGCCATCGAGAAACTCCAAGTTCGATTAAAAGAAGACATATCCGTAGCAAATTTTAACCAAAACAAGTTAAATCCCAATATATGTAATCACTGAGTTTACAATTTTATGTCAAAACAAGACATACAATTTGAATCTGCTTATGTTTCCTGTTTTACCGATTAGGATTTCTTAATTAGCTGTTAACAGCTGATTGTATAAATTAGATGTTACTTTGTGTGTTCTAGTTAAGTTTTTTTTTTAAATTTATGCCTTTGATAAAGAAGAGAAAATATTTATTTTAGTAGAACTCTAAATAGAAAACCCACTAAAAAAAATGTAGTGACACTTTTGGAAAACTAGTCGAACAATGCAGAACATCAGTGATAAAATCGTCCAGTTCTAGAGGTGAAGGAGATGACGAGTATTTACGAGAACGAGAGTCGAGGATGCTAATTTTAAATGAATAACGTAATTTGTGTTTGGCACTTGAGTTATTTTTTCATTAAATTTGGATTAACATTATTAATTATTTTGTTTTATTGAATTAAAAAAAAAATTTCTTAAATAGGTAAATGGATGTTTTTTTTTTTTAATTAAATGCCTAAGATCGCCAATACCTGAACGGTTTATTATCAATCAGTGCACCCGTAAAAATTATATACTTATTGTTATCATCAACCCAATAAAAAATGAGCTATACACACCGTGTAACAAAAGTATGGAACGCTTTAAATATCTTTAAGAGGAAGTAACCCCTTTTCCACAATGAAAATTGCCGAACGTTTTGCTGGTCAAACGAAAAGAAAAAATAAAAATTGGTATTTAGAAAATAAATTCTACTTTAAATACCCCATCCAGAAAAGTAAATGACGATCGAAAATATTCCCAAAATTTTTTTTAGAAATTTTTTTATTTTTAGTAATTTTGTAATATTTTAAACAATTCTTTATTGGTCAAAAGCAAAATGACTTTCCCGGGTGTAGAATGTTGTACCAAACAATTTTTCTTAAAGCCATTTTTCAATATCGGCCTTACTTTTTTCTCAAAAACGTTGGGCGCGTAAATCCACTTTACACGCTTAAATTCACTTTACGCGCCCAACCTTTTTGAGAAAAACGTAAGGCCGATATTGAAAAATGGCCTTAAGAAAAATTGTTTGGTACAACATTCTACACCAGGGAAAGTCATTTTGCTTTTGACCAATAAAGAATTGTTTAAGATATTACAAAATTACTAAAAATAAAAAAAAATTCTAAAAAAAATTTTGGGAATATTTTCGATCGTCATTTACTTTTCTGGATGGGGTATTTAAAGTAGAATTTATTTTCTAAATACCAATTTTTATTTTTTACTTTCGTTTGACAAGCAAAACGTTCGGCAATTTTCATTGCGGTAAAAGGGGTTACTGCTCTTAATACCGTTCGTTCGACTTAGCTAAATTTCGGTATCGGTATATAAGAGGTTATTGCGGAGCTGATAGTGACATTTGCTATGTTGCCAAATTTGCAGTTTTTTAGCAATTTATATAACTTTTTTTCTTTAAATAAAACACCCTATATACTGTTCAACAAAATGATTCCGCAGCAAATTTGTATGAAAGTTGTTTAGAATTTGTTGCTGAATAATTTTTTTGAATAATATATAGGGTGTCCCATTTAAGAAAAAAAAATATATATTGCTAAAAAACGGTAAATTTGGCAACATCACAAATGTCACTAGCAGCTCCGCAATAACCTCTTATATACCGATACCGAATTTTAGCTAAGTCGGACGAACGGTATTAAAGATATTTAAAGCGTTCCATACTTTTGTTACACGGTGTATGTCGTTATTGATCTGAAAAGTCGTGGATTTGTTTATTTTTAAATTTTCACTGGTGTTAATTACAACATATTATCGAAATGTTTACGGTAGCCCTAAAACAAGTACCTAGCTTTATTAATAATAATAATTATTATGTAAGAAGGATTCACAATCAGTATTGTCAATAGTTGGCGTTCATAGGATAGAATCATTAAAATAGCAAAAAATTGTTAAGTCTGGCAAGCCTATAACCGATATAACCAAACGTCATGTCAAGTCATTTCGAAGTGACAGGTGAGACAAACCAGCCGGTAACAATCAGTTTTTTAGTCTTACCCGTGATATTTATTGTTACAATAATATTGTGTAAAAAATTATTCGTTTTGGTAATGAATCAGCAAGTTTGATTGCTAAAGAAATTGAGCAGTTAGTAACTCATTTTTATTACTAAAATGTGAGAAACATTAAATAACAAATTTGTTATCTGAAATCCAATGTCTTTATAGTTTTAAATTAAAATATAACTTTAAAAAACATATTTCCGATGAGTGTAGTTTAATATGACGCACTGTATTTTTACAATAGAAGTCGATTTTACTTGTTAGTAACTAAGGTTTATTACTAAAATTTCAGGAACATTAAAAGGGACTCCAATTTATGAAATTTTCTTACCGAATCTCCTATGCAGTAGAATTAATTCCCGATAATTTTTTTCTCGGTATCACTCATGTCTTTATTGATTGTTCGTCTTCGACTCGGGATAATTTTCTAACAACAAAACCTTTCGTGACCTTAAAAAAAATTCACAGATCTTGCACCTTACGCAAGCATCCTACGCATTGAAAATACCTGACACAGCTTTAAAATAAACCGCATTATTTCGCCTTAAGAAGCCTACTGTTGCTCTGTGTCCCATTACGTTTGGGACACCCTGTATATTAATTAAAACATATTATAAATAATCCCAAAAAAACGAAAACAAAAATAAAAGTTTGACACCCTTTATCTTGGTTGTTATCAATTTTGGGATAATGCAAGTTTAAATAAATCGCGTTATTTCGCCTTAAGGAGCCTGCTGTTGCTCTGTGTCCCATTACGTTTGGGACACCCTGTATATTCACTAAAACATATTATATTAAATGTATGGTTTTATTTCTAAGAATTATTAATATAAATTTGTTTATAAACAATAATATTCACATAGCAGACCAACCAAGGTGAACTATAAATAATCCCAAAAAAACGAAAACAAAAATAAAAGTTTGACACCCTTTATCTTGGTTGTTATCAATTTTGGGATAATGCAAGTTTAAATAAATCGCATTATTTCGCCTTAAGGAGCCTGCTGTTGCTCTGTGTCCCATTACGTTTGGGACACCCTGTATATTAACTAAAACATATTATATTAAATGTATGGTTTTATTTCTAAGAATAATTAATATTAATTTGTTTATAAACAATAATATTCACATAGCAGACCAACCAAGGTGAACAATTGCCTTATATTCAATCGGTCATATTGTCTAAGCCTACTTATGCTATGTTTTTAAATTATACTTATTTAACCAAGCGTTCAAAATAGACCATAAAGATTTTCATGAGATAGGTAGGGGTACAAAATATAACCAATCACCCGGTACAATAACATTTTCTGAGAACTCAATAATAAAAAAATTATCCCATTTGTTAACCAAATTTGGGCGGACCCTGTAATATGCAATTATTGTGCTTCAACTTTTTGCCTCCCGCTTTTTTTTTCGATATAATATTCCGATTTAAATAACGTGAACTTACCTTAGTTATAACTTATCTCAATAAAACACTTTTTAACAAAGTTACTATGGCGTTCTTTAAAACACAAACTAAACTAAACATTATTCATTATTTACTTGCCGACTTTACGCTGATTCATATTTATATTTCTACCAAGTATTATCAGAGTATTATGTTACAAGACCGATCTAGATATTGCGCTGTTGGCCGCGACATCGACATGAGCGACATCGACATGAGCGACATCGACATGCAATGCAAAGTTTGCGTAAACACGATCCTAATAGTATTTTCAATACTAAAAATATTGGTAATAATTCTGCTGCTAGCGAGATTATAAGTAAAAATCTCGCGAAGTGCGAGACCTTTTCTTCTCGTGAAACACTAGGGAGGGAACCTATTTTTTTTAGTTCTGTGATACCTACTCATCCATTATAAACGATTTTATGTTTATACTTAAGCTATAAAGTTTACGTACCTATTACACATTTTTAAGTATTAATAAAAATTATAATTAGCTATAAAACGTATGGATAGGTAATATCGTAAATTAGGAAAATCATATCTGAATTGATTATTTTTACTTTCATTATATTTTCTATTATAAGCTTATTTACCACCGACACGTAATAAACCTTAGTAATAAAACTCTCCTTAGGTTACGACCAATTTCGAATCAATATACGGCCATTTTCTTAATTTGCATTTTAATATTTAAGGCTGTATTCCTACACGGTCTCTTGGAGTTAATAGCTTGTGCAAATTTATTAAACATGATAATAGTCAAACGATACCTATAAACTTATCAGTTTTTAATAAAGCCTTGAAAAATTTTACAATGGCATAAATAGAGACTTTGTTACTTTGAAGAGATGGAGACTGACAATACTGACATGTAGGAGAGGCACGACTTTCGCAACTACATTATATGTAAAGGCTGTTCAATAACCGCTGGCCGTTACATCACGACTAGTGCTTATCTTTCTAACATTCGTAAACTAGGTAAAAAAGTGAATTTTTCGTCAATAAAGAATGTAGAAGTAATGCCGGAAAAAATTTATTACATAAAAAGTGTTTGAAGGCGGTACTTTTTCTAACGAGGAGGTATTTAGCACGAGGCGTTAGCCGAGTGCGGAAATTCTCCGAGTGTGAGAAAATCACTTTCACACGAGTAATGTACACAATTTTTCCTACGGCCAATCCATACAAAATACTCAAAAAGGGTTTGATTTGTTTTTATTAGTTGGTAGGTATCACCATTGTGTTAATCAAATGTTTTTAACACTAGAGTTGAAATACATTTTTCAAGTCTATAGAGTTGAAACAAAATGAAAACAATGCCCACTTACACATTCTAACTTACCTAGATTTAAATAAAAAAATACTTTTTTTCTATTTGCTTACGCACCTCATACCTACTATCGATGTACAGTGAATAAATTCCCATTCTGATTTTTTAGCTGCTTGCATTCTTTCAAGAAAACAATAATATACCTAAATATACATACAAAAACAATATAATTATCGATAGCTTGAGTTATATCTATATTCGATTTATTTTGAATATTGCTAAAATAAATTTACTTACATAAAGCACAATCACTTGTCCCATATCCTTAAACATTGATGTGTGGATATTTTTATTCCAGATAATTGTAAAATTATAAATCGGTATTTCCTAGGGTATTCTATTTCTGCTCTATAGATGCCCTTTTTTTTCTGTGGTTCAACTCAGTTTGGTGGGTTGCCTGACATATTTTCCCTTTTTGATATAATATTATTATTTTTATCATAAATACTCTTTAGGTTCTAAAAATTACGAAAAAAAGGATTTTTTCTAATTGCAGTAATGCCCTATAGTGTACTTTACCCCACCCAGCACCCCAATTCGCTCGACGGGTCCCGTAAGTTTGTTATTTTTTTAAATAGTTTTGCTGTCAAATTCGTCGGCCATCAGCTGTTTTATATTTCAACACACGTATTGAAAGAAAATATTTCAACACGGGTGTGATATAAAGGACTTTCTAACCAAGTTAGGCGTGCTTTATTTCTATTGTCATAGGTGGTCGTAGGAAAACCCTTTTACCCTTTAACGCAGTTTTAAATAGATATAATAAAGCAGGAATTGTGAAAACATAAATAATAAACAGGAAAAATATATGGCAATTTTTCTATAAATACCTATCTGTTTTAGAGAGTTTCTGATGCTTTGATGGGAGTTTCGTGTTCAAAAATCTCACGAATTAAGGCAAAGGGGATAGAGAAGGATGTAGATTTTAAGAATCGCAATAATGTAGCTATTTTGTTATCTCGTGGTCGACAACTTCACGAAATTCATGAACATACCATAAGAGAGCGTATTAACGGGATGTATAGAGCAGGTGAACACGTTACCATCCGCTCATTACAACTAAACCTTAAAATCATTGATGGTGTTGAAATATCCACTGGTTAATTAGCGGACTGTTTAAAAAAACTAAAATTTAAATGCCGTAAATGTACCTACTATATCCAACAGGCGTTTTTTAATAGAGCAACCCCATATAGCCTAAAAACGAGTAGAAGTTTTAAGAGAATTTAGGAATAACGGCAACACTTTCCCTTAAAACCTGTTTTTCTGGTTGAAACCTGGATATAGATACAGTAAAGGGCCCAAGAAATACAAGATGGTTAAATAAAAGTTTAATTTTCGTTTATACCGCAAGTATAATTATGGTTGTTAATAAACCTTTAATATAGGACAAAATGTCCGCCTCGTCAATGTTAATATATATAGTGTATAAAGGGAAGATATCAACGTTTACAATTTACGTTTAATACTCTTTGATACGGAATGAAAATGCCAGGTATCCATTCGACGCTTAAATATAGTATACCAAACATCAGTTATTAACGTTTACGAAATACTTTAATTAACATTTGACGAAAAATGGCTATTATTAGTATAAAAAGTAAGAATTAGAAACGTCTTTGTGATACGTTTTTTCAATATTAATTGAAAATGGTTATTGATCGTTCTTACCTGATTTTAGAATATATTCAGTATATACAGCGACCTGCAGAATTCTGGTCCAAATGAAAAACTTTTTTTTTTATCGATTTTCCAGAAAATTTTATTCTTGCTAAAAGTTTCTGCGTCCCCTTAAACTAAAAAGGCCGTCATTAAAATTGAAAAAAATTGTAGTGTATACGAGAGAGATTAAATTTTTTAAAAGTTGCTTAAGAGTAAAGTACTCTTATTTTCCGTTCGTTTTCTTGGACAACCTTTAAAAAATTAAATTCCCCTCGTATGCACCACAAATTTTCCAATTTAAAGAGGGCTTTTTAAGTTTAAGGGAACGCAGAAACTTTAATCAAGAATAAAATTTTCTGACAAATCAATAAGAAAAAAGTGTTCCATATAGAACCAAAATTCTGCCGGTCACTATTTACTATATTACCGTATACCTGTACTGTATACACAGTAGATAAATACAATGAAAATTTAAATGCAAATAAATTGCTAATGAAAATGGATAGAGGTTAATATAGGTAAAAAAACGTATGAATGTAAAATATAAAAGTATAAAAAACATTTATTTTTAGGTAAGTACAGTAAAGTGCTGTAATAGTAGCCCCATAGCTAACTTTTTACTTGACTGTTTTGGCACCTATGTTTCGCTTGTTTAAGCCAATCTTGGCACGCTTGATTTATTGCTGTATCAGTCGTTTCCCCAAAAAGTGCTTTTCCGTGGTCTTTGCCCTGAAAGGCTATCTTGACAGCTTCTGTAAAAAAAAATGACTACAACACAGCCTGCTAAAAAAAGTTATCATACACTGTCATTTTTGTCAAATTCACAAGGGACAAATTGATTTAGATTCATGTTAATTATAGAAGTAAAGTATAATTCATGACTTACCATTAATTGCTTTGTATGCATTTGTTTCTTTAAATGGGTATTTCTTATGTTGATTAGCAGATTTCGGGGCACTACCGGCCCAATTAAATGCCATACCCAATTTATTAGTTATGAGATATTTCATCATATTCATTACACAAGCTCTTACAGTGGTTCCTCCAATGGAGGCTAGACGGGTTCTCTAAAAAAGGTTCAATCGTTGAAAACAGCTTTAATTAATAACCAACTACAGTATGGTTTGGGAAAGGAAAAGATAGTATGGTGGGATAATGAATCTGAATTGTTTATATATCTTTATATGGATTTATCACTGTTGTACTGTTTTAGAGATATAATTGATATGAAAAATGACTTGCAAGTCCCTGTACTAATTTTTTATTTTCTATTCGACAACAACTTCCAGTTTAATCAGAACTAAAAATTAAATTAAATTTCAGCCAGTTTCGGAAGTAAGCATTTTTAGATATTATACGCACAATCACAGAAAAATAAAGGGTTTACGCACAATGGCTATTTATTAGACAAAATAAATATTAAACGTTTATTCAACTATTATTTTCCCTTTATCAACATGGCGTGGTTGGTATAACCAGTAGGTATTTTAGGTGTATTAAACGTTTATTAAACTAAAAACATAAGAATTAGTTAGTATCGTCGTACCTATAATACCGGATATCGATATCGAGATAAATATACCCACCAAACGTAGAATTTTAAAGGCTTTTATACTAAAAAATACCTAGACCCTATAAAAACCATATAATACCCTCAATAATAACCTAATCATTTGTTCAACGGTTTGTCCAGCAAAATGGCCCACAATTCCTTCGTTCATAAATTTAACCAGGGCATTATGTTTAAAAAAATTGGGATCAAAACTAAAAAACAGATATTCTTACCTTATATTGAGAATTATTTCACGCAATTCAACAAAACTCAAAACAATAAAAACACAGTCACGTCCGCCATTACTCGCTGCTATTTCGTAACGAATTCAAGCAGTGTTGTCACATCAACACACTTAAATTCTTCGGATGGATACAAAAGTCCCAAATTTATTTTCATCAATCTTAGCCGTGCCGTGAGAGTTATACCGTGCCATGAGGAACTAAATATATCTTGTCATTAAACTTAACGACCTTATGGCACTTATTAAAATTTAAAAAGTAAGCATTAAAAGAAAAAAAAATAATTATAAATAAAAATGGTAGGTCCTACCTACATTAAGTATTGATAAAGTTCTTTTTTTATATGGCATTATAGGAAATTCTCGAGAATATGCGTGAATAATGATGGCCTCCAGTCGACGACAATGTCTGCAAGGGTGATTTTCCCCAGACCTGGCAACGTCGGACGCAAGACGTGACGTAGGCTGGCAAGTTCTCGAAAATCACGCACATAACTGCGTGGCGCTTGCAAGCGTCGCAGGTGCTGGTAATTTTATATGAACACTGTGAACGTTTATTGGAGGTTTAACAACTTATTGAATATTATCGTTAATTAATACTAAAATTATAGTTCTACAAAACAATGAAAATATTTTAATTTCCGAAACCAATAATGATTTTTCCTCGGATTTTTCCTTTTCTTTTGTTGTCATCACTAAAAAGTTTGGCAAATTTTTTTTTTTTTTTTTTTTTTTTTTTTTTGGCTTGAGCTGTGCAGCTATTCAGCCAGTCGCATATAGATATATTCTTCAACCAAATAATTTCCAAAGCTAATTAAGTCTAGCTCCTAACCTAACAAACAAAGTTTTGAAAACGAAGGGAAATAGACAGGGTTACACTCTTCTCGTTCTGGGCCGATCAGAACATTGTATAACAAACAGGTAGGCCAAGGGGGTTTTAAAACACTAGGATCACAATAGGAACTCGGCACATTTTATAAAAACAGCAACCTTTGAATATTTTACTTCCGAATAATATGGACTTTACCCGTATTTTCATTGCCGTTTAATAACAGTTGTTGACTTTGGGATAAAAGACGAAAAACGTATACCTACGACAAAAACACTTAATTTTTTTCCATAAGACTTTGAATAATAATAATTTGGTAAACAAGTTATAATAACAAAAGTAAACAATAACGTTGTAAGATATCCAGAAAAAATCACAATATTTATAATGTAACCTCAGAAAATGGTATACCGTCCACCTGTATTACACGGTTTAAAACATAGACGTTGACAAGAAACGTTTTATTAGTACACCATAACCAAAAAAATACCAAAATATTGTTGAATACAAGTATATTAAACTATAATTAAAATTTATGTGTTTCTTGGGGGGCTTTTAGGCGAATTTGGCAAGATGATACTCTTCAAACAGTTAAAAAAAATCGTCAGAGTGTACGGTATATCTATCTATTCTACGTGCTGGTTCAGAAAATGGATTTGTGAATAATGCAAGTTTGTTATTCAAGTCTGGCCTGAAATCTGGTGATGATCATCATTCGATGAATAGTGAAAACTTCGAGAAATGGTTTGAAGAAAAATTATTCCCAAACTTGGAAGAAGCGTCGCTTTTTATCATGGATAACGCCACCTATCATTCTGTGCTAATTGAAAAAATTTCAAATACAAGTTGGTCAAAAAGATTACTGATCCACCGAAACGTTACAAGTAATCTGGAAAGCGCTATTTATTTTATTTTTTGATTATTTTAATTTTATTTTAATAGGTTGGACGAACTAGCATTGCAACATGGGCATTTAATCGTATTGAAATGGTTTGGTCAGCATGTAAGCGCTATTATGATGCAAAAATAAGTTCTATGCCTCCTGTAACAAATGACGTAGTTTTGGGTCTGTGGAATGAAGCCATAAAAAATGTAACAGTGGAAAAATGAAAGAATTATGTAACAGAGACTATAAAAATTATAAATGATGTGTGGGAACAAGAAATATTTGTCGATGCTTATTATTAACTTGGACGAATCTGATAACGATGATCCTTACGGAGATAATTTATTTAATTATTAAAAAACTGTATTTTGTTCTATTGTCATTTTTAATTACATTTTCTTTTTTATTATTTTATAAATGAGATGAAAATATTTGAAACAAAATTTATACACACTAGACAAGAAAATATATGATTTAATTCTAAATTATATAAATGAATTTTATTTATTTTTCAGTACCTATACCTACCTAAATTTAAATTAATTTAAAATTTCATACTGATTTTCAAAAACAAAATGTTTCATCCGATGATACCTTTTACCTTAAATATACTACTTATTTCTCACTACATTAACAGTATAAAAATAGCAATTAAAAGTTTGAAAAAAACGAGCTTTTCATGCAAGATTAATGCCTAATTCATATACACGATTTCATCTTTCTCCAACAGACGAATAGATAAAGCGGCAGAAATGGGCTAGGGACCGCAAAATCTCTAATAATATCGCGATTACAATACCATAATTTGTAAGGAAAGTAAAATACTAAATTTGCAGTTGTATGCAGTCAAATGTACCACTTACCACTAGACTGACCATTCCTTAAAACATATACTACATATATACGATTTCTTACATATTTCAAGCCTTGAGACATTTTTAGAATGGTCAACAAAAATTTGTATTAAAGAAATGGAAATGTGTTTGTTACCTACCGTAAAACGTATTTTCTTTTTCTTCGTCTGTCGCCATACTGTCAAGATTAAATATATTTGTAGTATAGATAATATAATATTTTCTAATTAATTATTGTATACCTGGATAAATAAGTAACTGTTAGTGCTTCTTATTAATTTTAACCATAATATGGTAATAAGAAAGCAATAAAACTTGTAAAAATGCATGTTCAACATTTTTTGAGACTGGTCTTCGCTGGCTCCTAAAATCACTAAGTATAGAGAAAATATAGATGTTCTTACCTGGTCATAATTCTGTAATATTTTACACAAAATATAATGTCCAAAGGTAATTTTTAAATTGTAATGCTACAAAAAACAAAGCTTACCTGATTTTAATACGTGCTTCACAGTAAATAGTAAATAACGACAAACCTTATTTACGGCATATTATACAGCTAAAGTATAGCAGGAATATTTCTTTGTATACAGGGTGATTCACGGTGGATGGAACGTTAGACGTTTCTGACGAATCAGTAAAGGAATCGTTCTGAAAATTTGGTAGTTTACATAAACGGACACGCTCTACCTATCTAAAATATTTTTAACAATACAGTTTTGCCGCTTCCACACAAAAATAATAGCCACTTCGATATTTTAAATGGAACACCCAATATATTATTTAATTTTTAAATTCTACATAAAATTATAATTATTTTTTAATAAAAGCATTATTAGTCTATGTTTAATGGTTTCCGAGATATTGTCTCTTGAAAAATTACATTTTTGAACTTTGACAGCTTCTAGCTTTTTACCTGTACGTCTAAGAGCAAAACGGCTTACATGTCCCTATCTTCGATTTTTATTATCTTTCCAAAATTGTCAATTTCCGGTTAAACCGGATGTAGGAAATATGATACTTCCGGTTTGACCGGAACTTGTTACTTTTGGAAAGATAATAAAAATCGAAGATAGGGACATGTAAACCGTTTTGCTCTCAGACGTACAGTTAAAAAGCTAAAAGCTGTCAAAGTTCAAAAATGTCATTTTTCAAGAGACAATATCTCGGAAACCATTAAGCATAGACTAATAATGCTTTTATTAAAACATGAATATAATTTTATGAAGAATTTAAAAATTTAATAATATATAGGGTGTTCCATTTAAAATATCGAAGTGGCTATTATTTTTGTGTGGAAGCGGCAAAACTGTATTGTTAAAAATATTTTAGATAGGTAGAGCGTGTCCGTTTATGTAAACTACCAAATTTTCAGAACGATTCCTTTACTGATTCGTCAGAAACGTCTAACGTTCCATCCACCGTGAATCACCCTGTATACTGAGAAAAAAACCTTCTATTTCCTATAAGAATTCACATACTCTTTATTCAACTGTTTCATACTATATGTGACAGCAACGCACTTTTCTATTGTAAGAAAACGAAAATTGCTAGACCGTTGGGCAGTGAAAATATTACGGTAATTTAGCCAATAGGAAATAGCAGTTAGGAGTTACTGCTACCATAGACTGGTTTACAGCCATTATTGCTCTGAATACTCACAGCAATTATCAAGTTCTATTGGGGGTGTAATCTGGTTATATATACTGTATTAGTTCCGACTGGCAGTTGTCATGAAACTTGACATCAATCATAATAATATTTTATTGCTACGGTAAATAAAGCATATACTGACCACTAAAAATCAGTACAGAAGATCGTCCAGATTATAAAGTCCAAAATAAGAATCTTCTATTGCTTTATCTGACATGCAAAGTTAAAAGATTCTAAATGCAAAGTAAAAATAAATTAATTGAAGTAGGTATTGGTACGGTCAATAAAGTTCTAATTCAGTTAGGATAGCTAGAGGACTCCGAACAACGATGTGACCTGCGCAACACATACGTTGAAACTAATATTACGGCGCGCAGCGATTACCACCAACGACTTGTGGATTATAGGTTCTAACGGATACAATTCGTTTTTGGGGACGATGTTCTGCTTTATTAATTGTAATTCTTAACAAAATTGCTGTAATAAAAGTAGTTCATTATTCAAGAAAACTGTGTTGCTAATGGAACTGATAACTACCAATAAAAACAATGTTCTAGCAAATCTGGAATTGAAAAAGCAGAATGATCTAATACAATAGATCATTTTCCTCAGTGTAGTTTGGCTTCTACCTGTTATAGATAGCAGCGTATGTAATAAATGAGTTCGCAATTAATTTTTAAGTGGCCGCTCTAACTCGTTCTCCCCTATCTTCTACTTTATTTTGAATTCTTCGGCATTTAGCCCTTTTATTTTGCCTTCAATTTCTTTCTTCAACGAAAACAGCCTTAACCCTTTATTCTGTAATTACATGCGTGGCTAATGTAGTTCACTTGCCGACCAACGACAAACCTGGGGCTACTAGGCTTTGCTTATGTTCTTTTTAGTTTTTAAAACCAATGAGGTGCCTGAGCAGTTAACGATGTCCATAAATATTTAAGGCGGCTTAACTATTTAATAGTTCTTTCGTTCTCTTTTGTCTTCGATTTACTTTACTTATTTTTGTTTAGTAATAATTACAAGTACCTACAAGTACTTTTAACACATTACTAGGCGCGGCCCGTGATTTTTTTTACAGGTGGGGCAAATTATGATGGCCGTAATGTAATAAGCAAAATGCAGTTTAGTGCAAAGTTTAGCCAAGGAATAATTATTTACCTAATACTATACACCGTAAAAACATAAAATACTAAAATTGCATTTTTGCTGTTATTTTTTTTTTTTAATTACATTATATTCCACAGCTTTACTTTATAACTATTTTCTTATATATAATTCTCTTGCCTTTATGTAGTACAAACATTGCATGCCCATCTGATGTCACATCAGGACCTTCAGGTACCCCAACAAGAACACCGAAAAGAAAATCTGTCGAAGAGGATCCAATGGTGGGTGTTTTAAAAAAAAAATAGGCAACTCTTTGGACAATGTTAGACCTGCAACAACAGTGGATAAGGTTCAACAGTTTTCCAACTATGTTGCAGCAGAAACAAGAGATTTGCCCAAAGACAATCAACATGAATTTATGGATGAAACCGTTATAAGATTATTACAGATAAAAAGAAAACAGAGAAAGTCCTAAACAATTTGGTTATAACCTGATATTTTTTTTATTAAAATTTGGAAGAACCTACCTAGTGTTAAGAGTTCAAATGTATTATTAGTTTAATTGTTTTAGCAGAATGTTATATTATCTTGTTAATATGCTCACCATAACTTTAAAATTGATAATGTGATGGTATTTTTAATATGCATTAAAAGTCATTTTGTAATATTGATAGGCATTTTATTTATTTTTTACTGACTTAGTTAAGCTTTACTGTACATCTACTGGGTGTAATACATTTATGTAAAAATATAAATAATGAAAAACAGTAAAATGTTTAAACTAAAAGGTTAACTAAACAAATATTGGGTTCTGATTAAGTGCTCCTGTATTTCTAATATAGTCCCGTTGCCAAGGACACAAACTACTGCAAACACCACTATAGAAATATTCTTTAAAACAATCTCAGTCAGAGTCTTCAAAGGCATCACAGTTTAAAGGAACCTCCTTTCTCCATTCCCCTGGCATAAGATAGAATTTGCAGAATTATACCGTTGACTCTTACTGCCAAAAATAAACTACCTGATTAAACCCTATTGTATACGCCTTAACCTCTTCAAAGGGGATTAAATGGGATCAGGGTCGGCTTGAAAATGTACCTATATACACCACAGAATTGATATTTATAATTTAAAATAAATAGATAGTTATTTTTAGTTTTAGGTAGGTGCCTATAATAAATGTAAAATAATGATAACAATTAATGATAATTGAAAATAGTATAAATTAAAAGTATAACTATTAGGATAACAAGTACAATAAAAATTAATTAAATTCTAAAAAACTATTGACAATTTATTCAAAATTTAACTCTGTATCACTATCACTATCCTCATCTAAGCCTAAACTTAAAATTAAGGGTTGAACATTTGTAATCATATAGAATTATTAAGAATTTTCCACCGTAAGTATGTATATGCTGTACACAATTTTTCCAGCTGTCTGCAGAAATTTTTCTTACTTCGTTTTTAATTAATTCTTCTACAGATGCATTTAATGTAGGAGAAATATTATGTCTCCTAATATTGGATTTTAATTGGTGCCATATCAGCTCAATAGGATTGAATATACAATAGTATGGAGGAAGACGCAACACTGTATGTCCATTTTCTGCTGCAAGTTTGTCACACTCGTATTCTTTATTTATTTTAAAAGCTTTTAATACTTCTAGCAGTTCTCGGTTTTTGTAAGTTTCTTCAAAAGATAAATCATTTTCAATCATACAATTTTGAATTTCTGCTTTTGTATTATTAGAATTGGGAATGATTTTTGCTTGCCGACTATGATAACTATAGCATTGTCCATTACAATGACGCTATTTTCAGGTATATTTTTAAGGAGTTTATGTTTAAACCAATCTTAAAAAGTTGTGAGTCGGTATCTTGATGGTAATCTAAAGAAGAATCTGTTATGTTTTTAGCTAAAAGCAACAGACAATTTGGAACAAACCCGTTCTCTGAACCAGCATGTAATATTGTGATTATTTTGCCTTTATTTGATGGTGCCTTGGTTTGACATTTTTTGGAAGAATCATCCCAACCTTTTCTTGGAGTGTCATGGGTATCGAACCATGCTTCATCAAGGTAAATAATTGGACGATTTTCTTCTCTAAATTGTTTAACAGCTGTTAAATATTTAAGTCTTCATTCCCGTAAACGTTGAGATTCCATGAATGTTTGTCTTTTATTAATGCTTCGGTATTTAAAACCCATTTTACGCAATATTTTCCTAAGGCTTGAAAGGCAACAAGAGATATTTGTTTCGTCTTTAATCAGCCGCTCTTTGAGGGAAATCAAAGTGTGTACAGTTTGTGCCTCATACATTTGGTAAATCTTTCTTTTTAATAAATCTGTCATTTTCGTCAATGCTTCTAAATGTGCCAGAATCACTCCGATTTTTTCTAGGATTAGCAGGTTTAGGTACTATCATATAATAGTATAAAATATAAATTGAATTTGTATACCTGGTCCGGCTCTGCTCGAAAAGGTTTTAAAATTTGGGATTTTATTATTTATTTTATGGTCAAAGGGATATTGAGGATTTATTGCAGTCAAAAGATGAACGGTATAATTCTACAAATACTATACCATTAACTTCCCTATCTAAGAAAATACATAGGGTTTCTTCAGATTTTATAAAGTTATGAAAGCATAGTGCAACTTCTACTATGGATTCTACGGTCTCGGGATTTCCATTTATTTCTCTATGGAATATTCGGAATCTAGCCACAAGGATTCCAAATGAATTCACAATTGTTCTTCTAGCACGAGACAACCTAAAATTTAAGTTCATTGTTACTTTTAAGTGAAATGGTCAAAACTATTGTAAGCATAGATCAAAACAGAACAGTTCTTGTTATTACCTATAATTGAAAATACTTTCATCTTCTGGCATATTGCCTGCTCTTCTCTTCCTGTAGGGTCTTAATAAATTTAATTGCAGTGGGAAGCCTTCATCCCCAATAAAGTAAAATGGTGCTTCGGTATATGTTCCTGGCAAAGTTTTTGAATTGGGAATTTGCAGTTCTCTATTCTTCAACTTTATTCCAAAACTGCTATTTTTAAGTAGGTACCCCTCCATCACTTTGGGATCCATAGGCTCCAATGTCAACATAAAAAATATCTTGCATCACAAACTGCCAGCAATATGATACTAAAATATTTTTTATAATTAAAATATACACTGAAAAAAAAGAGTCTAAGAAATCAAATAAATGATTTATTTGATTAATATTTTTATTGGTCCAAGATAAATACTATTTGGTTCATACAAATCTTGTTTGTATTAAATAAACTAAGGTATTTGAAATATTTTCTATATTTATTTGGTTTCTTAATTAATTAGGTGCAATAAATAGTGTTTGCTACAAACACTTTTTAAGATTTAAATTAAATTTGTAATGGCCAACAATGCATTATTTCAAGCAAATAATTTTTATTTAAATTTCATGAAAGCTAAGCAAGTTCCGACTCGACCTTCCCGGGCAATCGCACCCAATCCGCTTCGTCTTTGCGCCGCGTCGTGCCTTCGCGACCGCGCTTCTTGGCGCTCTTTTAGTTGACTTTAGTTAGTGACAGGGTGACAGGTCTTGGTTGGTTATTCTTGTGCAATGGAGCAATGGTTACTGGATAAAGGCTTGGGGCATCTTCAGCCTGTATTTGAAGGTAATATATTATGAGTTATAATTATTTTTATATTTTATAAAGCAATTTTTTTCACGCCGCAGGCATTAAAATAAGTGACCTATTATATTATTCTTAATTTTGATAAAAAAACATAATAGGTATATGCATGTGTTATTGTGTAAAGGCTATAACGACTATATTCTTATGCTGCTTAAGAGTACCCATCAACATCTTTGTTTAGAACGCAGGTCTTTCATATTTCCATTTGGAGCATAATAAAGCAAACAATAGAGAGATTTTGGAACTCTTATTTTAGCCTGTCGTTATCGTTATCCTTATTCTAAGCATGCGCAGTACTAAAACGAGGCAGCGATTCCTTTATTAACAATAACGAGCTTCGTTAATTACGGAGATATAAGGAAGGCTATCGTTATGGTTATTCTTATTTATTTTTGTACCTTTTCGTCCTTTTCCATTGTTGATTGACACATGTCATGACTTTGATTGTTTAAAAATGAATTGTTTAGAAATAAAAAAAGGTTATGTTTGCACCTGTCAAATTATTTATTTTTAAGACGTTCAAAATCTTCTTGTAATTGTCACCGTAATCGTTATCGTTAATAAAATTAACCATAACACTGTGTTTTACTGTTGATATTTTAAGCGTTCCAAAATCTCTCTAATGGCGCGTAGGTACGTTTCTGTTATTGCCCCATCATGCTTTGCGTTCTGTAAATAAACTCAAATAAATATTACCTAGTTCTTGTAAATAAAAAGATATTTGGGGAAAATTATTAATTATTTGCAGTAAAAATATATATTTTTGAAAAAAGGATTAATAATTTATTTAAACTATTTAAGTATATTATCGACGGTTTATACCTAGGTATCTAAATACATATTTTTTTGAGGGAAAAAAATATTTATTTAAAAAAATTTACTTAGGACATGTAGGATACTTATATTATTTAAAGATACAAGATGTGTTTGCATCGAAACTTTCACTTTCACTGGCAATTTAACACTTTAAAATAAAGTATTTTGTCCTTAATGAAATAACAAAAATTTTCAAACTAAAACTTTATTCTTCATTGAATTAAATAAAAAGAACAACACAACACACTGAAAAAACAAATGATTTGATTCAAAGAAAAATGGAGGTCGCCGAAACAATTATTTATTTCTTATTAGCGGAAAAAATATTTATTTAATAAAGTGACGACACTTATTTGGATTCTGGATTGACTTTAAATAATATTTGTTTGGCATCAATAAATCTCCTTGCCAGAATCCAAATAAATGTCGTCACTTTATTAAATAAATATTTATTCGAAAAAGGTTTTGTCGCACCGGGTTCTATAATTCCCGTCGAAAATAAATATTTGTTCCGCTAATAGGAAATAAATAATTGTTTCGGCAAACTCTATTTTTCTTTGAATCAAATCATTTGTTTTTACAGTGTATAGATCCTGTTGAAGCTAGCTGGTGCTCTAATCCTAATTCCTAATGTGTTTGTCATCCAGTGCCCCAATACAGTTGGGTATTTGCCATAGATTATAAAACCTTTTTCAATTTGAAACCACTGTTCTTCTGTAGGCGTTTTTATATATTATTGGGGCTAGATTCTCCCAAATAACGTTACATGTTTCTCGAACAATATTACATAATAATTTGGTAGGTGGAGCTATGCTAAATGCATATGCAAGAGTAGGGTATGAGTCTCCAGTCGCTAAAAATCCTAATGTCACCATAAGTCTTTGTTCAGGTGATATCGGTTCTCTTTGAGAATGTTTTAACAAACTTTGGCCACAAATATTTAATAATTTACCAAATAAATTGGAGCTCATTTTTGTAAAGTTAAAAAAATAACGTTGGGTTACTTTAGGTGCAGTTCTTGAATCAAATTTTGATAAAATCCTTTTTGATCCCTTTGTTGGTATATATCTTAAACCCACATTCTTCGATTTTTCTCTTTTTTAAAAGGTTATTCTTTCTGTAATAACTTATTCCTAAAATACCACCTATATATAGGGCTCCTAATATTTTGACTACATTTAGTGTTTCTTCGTCCATTTTTTGCATAAACTATTACACAGTTTTTTTTTCAGACTATTCCACTCATCATAATTTGGACCAATCAAAATGTAGCATTTTTAGATATTTACCTGTTTTTAATCGGAAAAACTACTACCTCCATAATTTTGCCGACCCCACTGACCAATCAGAATTTCAGAAAATAGCAAGCAGCATAGTTTTTAATCGGCAAAATTTTGTTACCTTAGTTACATTCATTGTTAAGACTGGTAAATAATTAATGACTGACAGTAGGTTGTCACTGTTACTTTTGAAAGGTTGTAATCTCACGTAAATTTATTTATTTTTACCAAAGTATGTGTGAAACCATTCGTTTCGGTCAAAGATCAATAAGTGAAATAAAATCTGCCGTGAAAAAAGTAATTTCAACAAATACCATAAAAACCAGATCGTCAATATGGAACCAATTTCTAGATTTTTGTAAAGAGCGTAATTATGAATTTGTTTCGACTACAACTATAAATGATTATAAAGCTGCACATTTAATATTGTTAATAATTTTTCCTACGACCACCTGACAATAACAGCACGGTTAACTTGGCTAGAAAGTGCTAAATATCACACGCGTCTTGAAAAAAAATATTTCAACACGAGTGTGGAAATACCAAGCACACTAAGGTATTTAATTTAAACAGGTGTCAATTTGACGACAAAACTATTTATTAAACATAACAAACTTACGGGACACGTCGAGTGAATTGGGGTGCTGGGTGGGGTAAAGTACATTAGGGCATTACTGCAAATTTTTCGTTATTTTTGGGAACCGAAGAGTACTTATTTATGATAAAAATAATATTATCAAAAAGGGAAAATAATAATATGTCAGGCAACCCACCAACTGTCATGTTTCATGTTTACATGTCAACTTACAGAAAAATAAAGGGTTTATGTCAACTAAGTTGAACCACAGAAAAAAAAAGGGGCAGCTATAGAGCAGAAATAGAATACCCTAGACTAGGAAATACCGATTTATAATTTTGCCATTATCTCGGATGTTTAATTATATTGGTGTAAGTGAAAGTGCTTTATGTAAGTAAATTTATTCTAGCAATATTCAAAACAAATCGAATATAGACAGAACTTTTATAATTAGCAAGCCATCGATATTTAACTCCATCTCTATCTTTCAATAATGTTGAGGTTTAATAATGCGGTACATTAATTATCATAAAATAAAACTATAAAAAAAAAAAAAAAATAAATACGTTAGTGAAGTGTCTAGTTAGGTTCTACTCAGTAAATAATTGTACTGTCTACTAACCCCTAAATCCCTTCTTTTTAGTAAATGTCACTCCTATCCTATGTTGTAATTGTCAATACTAAACCCTTGACCCTTAAAATAGCAGCTAAGAAACGGTTAAATACACAAATCCAGATACTCATATTAAGCAGTCCAAACCGCATTGTACGCAAAGAAGAAAAGTCAGTGGTCGTGATATGGTACAGACCAGACAACATCACGATTACCCCTAATGTGCTGGCAAATTGCCCCCAGGGAGCAGAGCCATTAAGAACAAGACAAGACAATGTTGAGGTTATGTTTTATGTTCTAGTTTTGTGTTTGTGTTTTGTTTTTGTATGTATATTTAGCTTAGACGAGGTAAAGGAGGGGACGCGGCATCATAAACAGCGATTGTGACCAGAATTTACTGTTTGGCACCAAGAAAATGGCGGTTTGCAAAAATATATTATTTCCTGTGAAGCTTATTCCTGGCTCCTTTCGATAGCTACGACTTTTGCACCCGTAAGATGAACAAACTACCATTTTATTCAACGATAAATACTACTATGTTTCATTCAATTGCAATCAAAAACACAAAAACCCGCTTGGATGTTTGGCACAGAATAATGGCCGCCTATCGAATTTTTGGTCACACTTTGCTTTTGTCGCGTTAGATGCGCATGCCGCGTCCCCTCCTTTACCTCGTCTAAGATATTTAGGTATATTATTGTTTTATTGAAATAATGCAAGCAGCTAAAAAATCAAAAATCAGAAACGAAATTTATTCACTGTACATAGATACTAGGTATGATGTGCGTAAGCAAATAGGAGAAAAAGTTATTATTTTTATTTAAATCCAGGTAAGTTAAAATTTGTAAGTAGGCATTGTTTTTATTTTGTTTTAATATAGACGCTTCTATTGGAATCCGCCTTGAAATTTGTTTTGCATTTATTGCGTTTGTACTTTGTCAATTTTTTTTAACACAATGGTGTACAAACTATTAAAAACCAAACAAACTCTTTTTGATTATTTTGTATGGTCGTAGGAAAAATTGTGTACATTACTCGTGTGAAAGTGATTTTCTCACACTCGGAGAATTTCCGCACTCGGCTGACGCCTCGTGCTAAATACCTCCTCGTTTCAAGATTGCCACTTTCAACACTAGTTATGTAATATACTAATAAGTAGTGTTTATCTTTTCATTTTCCTAACTTCTTTTGGAATAAAATTAACTTATAATTCACCCATATACCTAGTTTTAATATTATTCGTGAAATAGTCTTGCCAAATACCACTCAAAAAAAAAAATTTTAGGTAAAATTTTCTCTGGTGGTTTTATGTACGAGAAAAATCTAAACAGGAAAATTTTAAAAAATAAAGTTAACAAACGACATGACTATAACCTTAAACTTTCTTCATTGTAAATGACTGAACGATGAAATGTCAATTTGAAATTGGCGTAATTTAAAACAGAATTGATTGTAAATGTAGCTTTACACTTTGGAACTTTTGCATTTTTTCAAGGATAATCATTTTTCTTTGTTTTGAAACGAAATATACCATGAATAAATCAAATTAATATGAAAATCTCGTATTGCGAAATAATTGTTGAATTATTTAATTACGACTAAAATGAAACTATCCTAAAATGGAGAATTCCAAATACGGAGTAAATAACATCGCTTTACATTGATGGAAATGCCGAGACTCGGTTTTCGTCTCTTTATCCAGCTGCAGACTGCGTGTGTACTTTGTAATGAATGAGTGCATTGTTAGGCCGGAACCACAGGAACGGAACGGAACGGAGCGCTGCCATTTATTCCGGCGCTTTAATTACTTCCAATCTTCCAGTGGCCATTAATCACCAAAACGGCGGCGGCCGCCGCCGACGCACGGTGCAGCTAGTAAATGGGAAAGAGGGACAAAAATTAAAAGTTCTACTCCTATTTTATTTTACTTTTAAAAGGCTGACATTTACAGTTCATTATATGGAAAATGACAAAATAATATAGAAAATCATAATCATAAATAAAATGCGGATTATATGCACTTAAATATTCATCCAAAATATGCGCATATATATGCCTTGCTTGCCTTTAAAATATGCAGTTATTTGCATTTTTTTACCAAATATGCATACTGGTATGCAATATTTCTTAATTTATTATAGTAAAATGAGGTAAAGAAACACATTGGGTTCTAAAAAATATGTTTATTTTTTGAAAAATGCAAAAAAGCAAAGAAAAACAAAAGTAAACAATTTTTTAACCTAAAATTGTATAAACAGCATTTGTTACTAAATATTTTTCAAAATTTTTAAACTAAAACCGATTGTCTTCTATTAGTAAAAATATTATGTTTATACAAAGAGAAGCTTCTTTCAACATGTAGGTATAATTTATCCAAACTCAGTTTGAGGACATTCCAATCATTCCATACGGCAATAAACAGTCTCAAAGAGACCGACCTCACAACCAGGGTTGTCAGATCTTTCTTCTTCAATTCATTAAGTTTTTTTATTAAAGATGTTTCATTTATATCAGTATTCAATTGTTAGTCAGTAACTTTCTTTGAAAGCTAGTTTGCAAATGTACTTTAAACCGAGGAGTTTTGAGTGTGACAAAAAAAAATAACAAGCCATTCATTGTTATAATAATACATTCTTTAGTCCTTAAGAAACAATATAATCAAGACAAAAAGTATTTTCAGTGTTTAAAAACAACTAATTAACAAACCCTTGTTTCTCGTATACTTATACATAATATATTAACAAACCAGAAAATTTGGTAGAACTGGCAACCGTTCACAATTTATGCACGTTGTCAGGGGTGATAAGCGCCAGTTAAAGCGGCTGGTATAAGCTGAAGCGGTCTCCAGCCCGTTCAACGATCGATTCTGTCAGACAGAGATAGGCCAGAGACCGCCGATGGCGTGGAAGAGACGAAGATAAAATATACGTGATTTGGAACTTATGGACGGGCCGGGGAGTTCTGGTAAAAAAATTAAAGCATTTTCCGAGCAGTGTCGTACCGTGTCAGGTTTATTTTTCTGGTTTTAGTTTTGTGTATAGAATCTTTGAGTTACCTTATATTTATTATTTTAATATAATATTATTATATATACAGTGGGTTTATAAAGTATAGTATGTACAAACACCTAATGTTAAACAAACTTATAAGTGTGTATATGCATTTAAATTATTTGTTTGGGACGCCTATGATTAGGAGTTTCATACTGTTTTATGTCATTAAATGGACCTAAGAAACACTATACTGATGTAATCGGACAATACTGCAACTTAGGTAGCAAAATATAAGGCCAATATACAACTTGGTTGGATGGTTTACCCTCATAAATGCTTTTTACTGCAGTTAAGTACCTATTTAAATCCTTCATTCTATTTTACAGTTACATCCAATTTGTTCGTTAATTCCTCATAATTATAAGTTCTATTTGGGGAGTAACCTGGTTTTAGTGGTTTTATATACTGTATTAATAATTCCGACCGGCAGTTTTAATGAAACTTGACATTAATCATTATAATATTTGCTTGCTACGATTAATAAAGCATATATACAGTGTCCGCAAGAAAGTCCGCATCAAATGGGATTTTTTTTTATTATTAGGTATAGGTAACAATTGAAAAAGCACTTAGTTTTTGCTTACCTAAAAACCAAAAATGACGTATACTGAAGCAGCTGCACGACTTGCGTTACCTGTCAAATTTGACATTTTTAATAAAATATATTCAAAAATGCCCTTATTTATAAAAATATCGAGAAACTTTATTTAAGAAAGTTGTTTATTTAGGCATTTTTAGTCTCTGCACGAAATTTTGACAGTCTAGTACAATTTTTATTTTTTGCTAGATTCTTGAAAATTTTGATCAACCCTCGTAGATTAACTTTTATACATCGATGTAAAACCATTTGCCTTTACTTTATTTGTAATCTTAATGCAATTTTGTGTAAAATTTTTGTTTCCAAATATTTATTTTGCGTCAAAAACTGAAATTGTTATTGATCAGTATGTAATGTTTGATGCAAAGTTTATCTAATTACATCAGTTTTGTCAAAACCGACGTTTCTCATTTTTCTTAAGTTAGTAAACAGATTTACAAAAAAAAAATATAGCTATCATTGAAATTTTACTTAATTATTATTATTAAATTAAATTAATTATATTAAACTATTTTTGTTAAAAAAAATGTTTGGAGCGATTAATATTTATTCTTTTTGATCCAATATTAATTAAGTAAAATTTCAACGAAAGCTTCCTAATATTTTCTTTTTGTACATCTGTTTACTAACTTAAGAAAAATGAGAAACGTCGGTTTTGACAAAACTGATGTAATTAGATAAACTTTGCATCAAACATTACATACTGATCAATAACAATTTCAGTTTTTGAAGCAAAATAAATAATAGGAAACAAAAATTTCACACAAAATTGCATAAAGATTACAAATGAAGTAAAGGCTAATGATTTTACATCGATGTATACAAGTTAATCTACAAGGGTTGATCAAAATTTTCAAGAATCTGGCAAAAAATAAAAATTGTATTAGACTGTCAAAATTTCGTACAAAGGCTAAAAATGCCTAAATAAACAACTTTCTCGAATAAAGTTTTTCGATTTTTTGATAAATAAGGGCATTTTTGAACCTATATTATTAAAAATGTCAAATTTGACAGGTAACGCAAGTCGTGCAGCTGCTTCAGTATATGTCATTTTTGGTTTTTAGGTAAGCAAAAACTAACTGCTTTTTTCAATTTTTACCTATACCTAATAATAAAAAAAAATCCCATTTGATGCGGACTTTCTTGCGGACACTGTATAATATATATAAAAGAAACTGATATTTGGTCATCATCGGACGAAGAACCGTTAGTCCAGACACGCAAAAAGTCATGTCAAAATTTTGAATACGAACCACCCATGAAGTTGGTTTTCAGCTGCACTCGTGGTATTTCAGTCACCATATCTGCTAACTAACAAAATGCTGAAAATACAAGGAATCAACCACTTTCTGCTGTCGTTTCAAAAAATAAACAACTAAAAGAAACATCGGAAGGGCAGCATACCGATTACAAAAGAACAACTTACAAAGTTCGAAGATACTAAGACAAAGGAATAAAAAGTAGAAACTGAAAAAAAGGAGAGTTGTTAAATCAAAAAAAGTATCACCGAGAAGAAGTATTTTTGTCAATTATGCAGCCAGTTATATGAGGAAAATAACGGGAATTGAAAATTGGATTATGTATGTGAAATGTGTCAAAACTTGTTCCATGAAGCTTGTAGTGCCGATGAAGGTGTAGGAACTTATAAATGTGATTTTTGCGAGGCATGTTCACTTTACCCAGTCACATCGTTCACTTTTCCGGAATGACCAGGTAAAGAGTGAACAAATCCAATATTTTAGTAATATAATATACCGGGTGTCCACGGAAGGTGGCTCGGCCCTCTAACTTTTTTGTTTTTCAAGATAATGAAATAAAATTCGGGGGATTTGTATACGACATAAAACTGCATTTTTTAACAGGTGACTGAACATTACGGAACTTCCGGTTTAACCGGAAGTGACATAAACTTTCGATTTTTAAATGGGACACCTGGTATATTTTTACTTTTTTTGACTCCATATGACATTCTAAATACAACGATGTGTCACTTGTTACTTTTTGTCACCAAGAAAATATTTTTTTCCAAATTTATTGTTTTATCTTGGGAAATAGTATATTACGTTACAAGACCGGAAAGTACTATTTTACAGGACGAAGCAGGCAATTTCCAGGGCGAGCCGCCAGGCGAGTCCTGGGAGCCTGCGAGTCCTGTTAACGTACTTTTCGGTTGAGTGACGTACAATATTTTTTTTACAATCGACACAAGACACCAGTGGCGTGCGAGAAAACGTTAATAATAGCTTACTATATGGGTATAGTTTTAGCAGAAAACTCTAATAGTTGGGAAAATTATGTTTAATAATAAATACAATTTGGTACAAATGTTCTTAATTCTATTTTATCTATTAATATCTATTTGTTAATTGTTATATTGAAAGTACAATTTTGTGGTGTATTAAATTGTAGACATGACGGGAAATTTTTTGATTCATCTTTATAGGATGTTTGTGAAGTTATATCCACTTTTGATCCTCCGGCTTCCTGAATTCTACTGGCTATATCAATCTTATTTTGTAGAGACTGTTCAATGTAGCCTTCGGCAACTTGGGATGATTTCCAGCCGCCATGTCGTTTTAAATTAAGGATATCGCCTCCACCTTCAACTAACAGTGTCGCCGAACTACGTCGAAAACAGTGCCCTGTAAATTGCTCTGGGTTTGGTAATCCCAAATAGGATGCTATTTTTGATGGCGCTTTTCCTACTGAATGCAAACCTACTGGTTGAATAGTGCATTTTCCTTTATTATAGAAAAGAAATAGCCTGCGATGTGGAACACTAGGCGGACGTAAAGAAATATATTTTCTATATATATTTAGGTTTCGTTCCCCAACAACTATAAATGACCTGGGTTGGTATGTTTTTGTATTTGGAATTTTTACCGCCAACATCGATTCGTTATCTTTAACATCGTCAATTGTCATATTGGTCAATTCTTCACGGCGACACGCTCCAGCCGAACCCATTATTAGTAAAAGCTAAAAAAAATAAGAAATAGTTTAAATATATTTTTTTTAAACACAATATAAGAAAAGAAGAACTTTAAGAAAACTCGTATTATGTATTTAAGTACTTACTTTGATTAAAAGATAATCATTATCAGGGGCTTCCAGCAAAAATTTGTCAATGTCTTCTCTGGTAAGTACGTTCGATTTTTGGGGAATGTATCCAACAGATTTTCTCTTTATGAATGCTATCAGTTTATAATATTTGCTTATATCAATGTTTTCTTTTAAATTTAACATAGATTTGATCATTGAGTACAAGCTCCACAGTGTAGATGATTTTAATTTTTCGGATTTTTCAGCAAAATAAGCTAACAAAACATCCTCAGAAACATTTCTGACATTTTTTTCTCTACACCAATTTTTAAAGACGCTAAACGTTTTTTCATACCGCACTCTGGACTTATGCGGCAACAAATCGTCTGTAGCTCTAGCAGCTGCCTCTGTTATTTCAACTGGAACGTCATTTTCTTCCCAATCCAAATTAAGTTCCATATCTAAAGTCTTCCACACAATTTTATAAAGCCACAAAAGTTTATTTATCAAAGTCAATATCGTACCTGACAGTTCGTTACTATGGAAGCAAGAAAACATAAACATGTCAAAGCCTACTTATAAATGAGTTTGGTTAATTTTTTTAAATTGGGAGCGGAACGCAACAAAAATTGACCGGTAAAGTACTTTACCGGTCAATTTTTCATTACTTTCCGGTCTAGACCAGCAAAGTGATATTTTCCGATCAAAAAATTGTCTAGAAAGTGCTTGCTTTCCGGTCGATTGAAAAAAAAATACATTTTTACTATTTTTGGTCCAATGCTATGTGCTATGTAAAATTTACTTTTTAAAGTTGTATAACTCATTTTTTTTTAATGGCAACATGGTGGCTCGTCGGTTTAAGAAAAAAAAATGGATTTTATTACGATTATTTTGATACCATACACTATTAGGTTTTAGAAAAGCTGCCATTAAAAAACTTTAAAAAGTTAACTTAGAACCTTCCTAAAATGAAGCATATTTTGAGAATAAATTTAGATTTAAATGCATCAAGTAGCCTGTGACCAGCAAAACTGATAAAACAAAATCATGCCTTGAAGAAAATTGATATGCCAACAGCTTCTGCCAAACTAAATTAGTTTGTTGTTTAAAAAAACATGGAAAATAATAGTTTTACAAGGAATGAAAAAGTTGATATGTTATTATTATCAGGCTCATTTCGCATTTTCGGAACCAGTTTTGGGTACCTAATAGTGCCGAGTTGGATGACGCCGATTAAAATATCTTTGTGCGTAAAGTCGTGCAGCATCGGTTGAATTATTTCTACATTCTCCAAACACTAATAACATATCGACTTTTTCACTGCTTGTAAAACTATTATTTTCCATGTTTTTTAAACAACAAACTAATTTAGTTTGGCAGAAGCTGTTGGCATTCAATTTTCTTCAAGGCATGATTTTGTTTTATCAGTTTTGCTGGTCACAGGCTACTTGATGCATTTAAATCTAAATTTATTCTCAAAAGATGCTTCATTTTAGGAAAGTTCTAAGTTGACTTTTTAAAGTTTTTTAATGGCAGCTTTTCTAAAACCTAATAGTGTATGGTATCAAAATAATCGTAATAAAATCCTCTTTTTTCTTAACCCGACGAGCCACCATGTTGCCATTTAAAAAAAATATGAGTTATACAACTTTAAAGAGTACATTTTACATAGCACATAGCATTGTACCAAAAATAGTAAAATTGTATTTTTCCCAAGATTAAAGAATTGAAATAAGTGATTTTAAGGTAATAAGTAATAGCCCTTTAGATAAAACAATAAATTTGGAAAAAAAATATTTTCTTGGTGATAAAAAGTGACAAGTGACACATCGTTGTATTTAGAATGTCATATGGAGTCAAAAAAAAGTAAAAATATACCAGGTGTCCCATTTAAAAATCGAAAGTTTATGTCACTTCCGGTTAAACCGGAAGTTCCATACTGTTGAGTCACCTGTCAAAAAATGCAGTTTTATGTCATAAATACGCCGAATTTTATTTTATTATCTTGAAAAACAAAAAAGTTAGAGGGGCGAGCCACCTTCCGTGGACACCCGGTATGTATATTTTTTTTATTTTCGTGTTAAAATCTTTAAGTCTTGCATACCGAATATCCAGTGCTCATTGTTTAATTTGTATTTTTCTTATAAAATTGAAGTCGTTTTTGGAGAATATTAAAATAAACGTCTTTAAAAAAAAGTTCTACCTTTGCCTTCCCCTACTTCGTCATCTTAGGACCCTTTCCCCTACACATAGCTTAATATTTTAAGCATTTTTAACGAACCCACATATACAGGGTGGTCATTTAGTGCCGCTGAAGCTGCAAAAAAATAGCTAAGTTGTAGATTTAATTTTAGATTTGTAATTTAATAAATGAAATTGTTGCAATATACCCAGTTTTTCAAATTAACCTAAAACTCCTTTAAATTACTCATATTTCGTGCGGGCAACTTTAGGGGTAAAAATTTAATTTAAAATTAAATCCGGACCAAAGGCAACTTCCAAACAACGACGAGGGCTGAGGCACAACAGCAGCCGCAGAGACGTCACACAGTGCAGCGACCTGAGCATAAAAGGGCAAAAAGTTATAAAACTCCCACACACTTAAAAAAAAAATGATTAAGTTTTAAATCCAATTGAAGTCAGTATTGATTGAATCCAGGTCCAGACCAGATTGAGAAAGAGTCAGTGATTAAATCGGCTTATTCAAAACTGATTAATGTAATATAATCATGTGAATAGTGCTGGCATTTACTTGATGAAAATTCATTACAATAATTGTTGCAATAAAGACTTTAGTCTAATTTCCACATAATATTTATTTTATAACCCGACGCGTTTCGCTACACAGTAGCTTTATCAAGAAATATTTAAAATTTAGTAAGGTACTATAATTTTAGCCTAAATATCTATCTACAAATTATCTTTTTCTTAAATAAGTAATTATATTAAGGGAATACCCACAGAGTAGTTTTTAGAATATGCATGGTCAATTATTGAAAAGGTTTAATAAGGGGGATTTATTCAAATCTGTTTGGTCATTCAAAAGTGTTTTTATGACGGTTAATTTCCAAACTTTCCAACAAATTAAGTTTATGGCTTTTATTTTCTGTATGAAGAATTTTAAAATTATCTGCAAATATATGGCTTCCTTCGGTAATGTGATTGGAATATGTGGAGTCTGTATTTTAACGTAAAAAACTTCTTTTATGTTTAGCGATTCTGGTTTTGAATGTTCTACCTGTCAGACCTATATAAATTTTTGGTCACGATCCGCAATTTAATTGATAGACACCTGATTTGTTCTCACTGTTAGTCTTTGTTTTATGCTTTTTAATTTTTTACCCAAAGTGTTTGTTTTCTATGCTACATTTATTTCTTTTTGATTCAAATAGGCTTTAATTTTCTTGGTGGAATTTCCTATATAAGTCAAGGTCTTAAAATTATTTTTTGATTCTTCAAAAATAACTTCAACTTCAGATTTTTAAATGGAACACCCTGTATACTTTGAACTAAGCCGATTCCTAACACTATTTTCATTCAGGTGTCCCGTTTTAACACTTTTAATTATTTTTCTTTCGATTTTTATTTTTTCATTTACTTAGATTCCTATGAACTTTCTAAGTCAAAATCTTGATTAAAAATGCAATTTTGAAGTTTTAATATGTTTTAAATGTTTTACAAACTTTTTAGGTTTTTAAAAAGGCTTTTCCCAGAGAACTCAATTTTTTCAAATATATTGATTAAAATATTTAATATAAATTACTTAAGATATAATCATTAATAATTTTTTCATTAATCAGTTTAAATAAGATGGCTTAATCACTGACTCTTTGATGGAATCAGTTGGCAGAGTTAGTTTATTAAATCACTCTGGTGTGGACCTGGATTTAATCAATACTGAGTTCATTTTGATTTGCCAAAAGTAAAAAACACTAAAAGGTGGGATGAGATGAGGCCAGTAAATGTTTTATGGGATATTGAGAAATTATTGGAAGAAGTCGTATACTATAAACAGATATTAGAATTCATTGATGCCAACAAAGTTTTTGTTACCGTTCAAGCTGGTTTTCGAAAAGGGTACTCGACAGAGACAGCCATTCAATGTGTAATTGAGAGGTGGAAGAGAACCATTGATCAAGGGGAAGATGTTATAGATGTATTTTTGGATTTTAAGCGAAAAAATTGACAGGGCTAGACTATTGAGTAAATTGTATCAGTATGGTATTCACGGAAACGTTTATAAATGGTTTAAAAATTATTTAAGTAACAGGTCACAATAATAAACAAAAATATCAAAAACATTTTCAACTAAAAAAATAAATAATATAGGAGTTCCTCAAGAAAGTATACTAGGTCCAATGTTATTTATTTTATACATCAACGATATGCCTTTAGTTTTAAAAATGTGTAAATTACAAATGTTTGCTGATGACACCTTAATTTACATTAATGTTTTAAATATTTTTGATGATCTAAAAATGCTAAGATAAATATATTATTAAATTGGCTAAAAGTAAATAAATTAAAATTAAATATTTCAAAAACTAAATGTATGGTTATGGGTAATAATTTAAATTGTCAAAATATAAATGTTGTAATTGATGGTGAAAAATTGGAATTAGTAAACAGTTTTAAACATTTATGGAAAAACATTGATTCAAAATTAAAATTTTTTAATTATTTTGAAAGTATTATATCGAATATTGCCGGAAAAGTAGGTTATTTTAAAAGAATCAGTTCTAATTTAAGTTTGTTTTCTAAAAAAACTGCATTTAATACTATTATATTACCACATTTTCTTATTATTATTTACTGATCTTCCATTTTATATTGTGGTAGTGAGGAAATATTTGATAAATCACAAATTTTACAAAATAAGGCAATGCGGATTATTTTAAATTGTGACAAATATACAAAAATTAAGTTTATGTTGAAAAATTTAGATTGGTTGAATGTCAGAAATTTAATTTTTATTTAGTAGATATATGTATCTTTATAGATAAAATTAAAAATAATTTATTGCCTGATTATTTAAAAAATATTTGTTCTATTAATTATCACCATCATAATTATAAAACAAGAACTAATCAAATTTTTTATGTGGATAGAGTATCTAAAACATTAGCTTATAAATCTATTTTTTATAAAGATTTGATAGAATATAATAATTTGGAAAATTCTATTAAATCTCAAAAATCATTAAAACTATTTAAAAAAACTTTAAAATTACATTTAATTAAAAAACGAAATAATACGTAATATTTGATACAATTTGCAAAATGTTTAACTTTTCTGTCAATTTTTTTGTTAAAAGAAGATTGCGTTTTAAAATTTAAAAATAAATCTGTAAAAATGTGTTAAAAAAATTTATTAGAAAATATTTAATTGTAGCTTTTTGCTAAATAAAACATGTTACTACTACTACTACTACTAACCAATCTCCCGGGTCCAGTTTCAGCTCGTTTGTCAGGTTAATATGGGGAAATAGGTTTATTTTCAAAAGTCATTCCTTCGCCCAATGTGTCCTTTTCTTTTTTGTTTTATGGCTAATGGTGTTAAATAAAAGACCGTTTTCTATAAACTGGTTGTATTTATTTTATTAAAAGCAAATCGAATAACATTATCAAGCCAAAAGGAATTCTAACAAAAAACGGAAACGCACCAAACTTAAGGTAGAGTTCGTTCCGCTCTAAGCGGTCCTAAGTATAGTCTACCATATATAACATTCCCCTTGATAAAGAAAAGTAAGAAACAATTCTAAAAACTATTTTAAGAAAAACAAACCCTAATTTAAATAACTCAGAACTGAACTCTGAACGATAATCCTATGAATTGTAATTTAATCTTTCTGGAACTTTAATTACTCTACCCGACTTGGTTGTTGTAGGTACAAAAATAACTTCATCGTCCAGACTTAAGTTTTGATCATATTCGCTATTCTGACAATCTAGAAAACTATCATTATCAGAATCGCTATGAACAGAACCGTAACTTAAAGGATAATTTTTAATAAATTTGGTATTTCTACATAATACATTATTATTTTCTGTTTTTACATCAAATGACCTTGGCCTAAATTTATTTTTATTTTTTATATAACCCTTTTGCCACTTTTTATCATTTAATTTTGTTTTGTATAAGACCCGTTGATTCTTTTTAAAATTATTATTTTGAACACTGCACTTTTTATCATAATTTTGTTTTTGTTTCACTTGTCTTTCTTTTAAAACCTCTCTCACTCGCGAATTATCACATTTTACCGGTTTAAAAAACATATCCTCACCAGGCAAAATATCCCTCAACCTTCTATTCATTAAAATTTGTGCTGGAGATTCCAGTTTATAATCTATTGGGGTATTTCTGTAAGACAGAAGTGTAAGATACAAATCTTTGTTTTCATGTTTGGCCTTACGTAACATATTTTTTAAAGTTTGAACATTTCTCTCCACTAAGCCATTCGATTGGGGGTACAACGGACTTGACATAGTATGGTTAAAATTCCATGATTTAGAAAACGGTTTAAAAAAAATACAATTGAATTGTGGACCCCCATCCGTAATGACACATTTTGGAATTCCGTGTCTAGCAAATATGGATTTAAGATGTAAGATAACTTCATTAGATGACTGACCGTCAACAAGCTTAGCTAATTCAATATACTTGGAAAAATAATCGACAACTAGTAAAAATACCTCAGCGTCAAAATAAAATAAATCGCAGGCCACTTTTTCCCATGGCAAATCAGGTAATTCATGGGGTAACATAGGTTCTTTCGGTTTATTATTTTGAAAAGTTTGACACGTTAAGCAACTTGATATTAAATGTTCAATATCACGTGATATATTAGGCCAGAAAAAAAATTCACGAGCTCGACTTTTACATTTTGTCATTCCCATATGACCGTAATGTAATTTATCTAAAATATCTTTACGTAAGCTTGGTGGAACAATTAATTTTCTATTTTTATACAATAAACCGTTGGCTTCCGTTATCTCATATTTATATTTAAAATATGATTTGACTAAGGGACTGACTTTTTTGTAGACTTTTGGCCAACCATTTTTTACATAGCTTAACAAAATTGCCGATTCTTTATCCTGAGCCGTATAAAAAGTTATTTCTGAAATTTTTTCGTCCGTTGCATTTAAACTATGACGTAATAAACAAATTTGTGTTTCGATCTCCTCTTCGATACAATCGTCATTATTTAAACTATGTGGAAGGTACGCCCGGGACAAAGTATCAGCAAAAATTAATTCTTTACCTGGTTTAAAAACCAATTTTATGTCATATCTTTGCAATCTAATAAACATTCTTTGCAATCGCGGAGGGCATTTATGCAAAGGTTTTTGAAAAAGTTGAGTTAAAGCTTTTTGATCTGTTTCCACAGTAATCTCCTTGCCAAATATATACTGGTGAAACCTTTCACATGCAAATACTAAACTAAAAAGTTCTTTTTCTATTTGTGCCCAATTTAATTGAAAATCACATAACGATTTTGATGCATACATGCAAGGCAACCCCTTCTGCAGTAGTACAGCACCCACGCCATCTTTTGACGAGTCTGCAGAAATTGTTATAGGTAGTGTGGGGTCGTAAAACTGTAAAATGGGCTGTTTTATTAATTGTTTTTTTTAAATATTAATTGAGTCTTCGTGCCTTTTTTCCCAAACCCACGCAACATTTTTTTTTAATTATTCTCGCAGAGGTGCAGTTATTGTAGAAAGGTGACCTATAAACTTACCAACATAGGTAACCATTCCCAAAAATCGCTGTAAATCCTCTTTATTTTTGGGGAAAGGCATATCTGTTATCGCTTTTATTTTAGAATCATCAGGTTTAAACCCAGACTCAGATATTTCATGACCCATGTAAGTAATATTACTAAGACCGATTTTACATTTATTTTTGTTAAATTTTATATTATTTTGAAGTGCAATCTCAAGGACACTTCGTAAACGCTCATCATGTTGAGATTTAGTTGTACCCCAAATTAAAATATCATCTAAATAAATTTCTACTCCTGGCAAATCAAATATTTCTTTAAATTTTTTATGGAAAACTTCTGGGGCGCAACGGATACCAAACGGAAGCCTCAAAAATCTATAGCGACCGAAAGGCGTAGCAAAGGTACACAGATCCGAGCTATACTTATCTAATGCAACTTGCCAAAAACCTGACATAGCGTCCAGAGTTGAAAAAAATTTTGCTCCACTAAGTTTTGAACTGATTTTCTCAAAAGTGGGAAGGGCAAAATGTTCCCTGCGGATATTTTTATTCAAATCGCTGGGGTCTAGGCAAATTCTTAAGGACTGATCTTTTTTAACTACTAATACGATAGGATTAACCCACTCTGTTGGGTAACTAACCTTACAAATAATTTTATCACTTTCTAAATCATTTAAAGTATTTTTAAATTTTTCAATTAATGGAAAAGGAATTTTTCTGGCAGCATGCACAACAGGTTGGGCGTTTTCCTTTAACTTTATGTGATATTGACCCTGAATGCAACCTATACCTTTAAAAACGTTAGAATATTGTTTAATCAATGAACTATCGGTAACTACATCAATTTTTCTAATAAGATTAAGGCTAATACAGCTATTTAAACCAATCAAGGCAGGAGAATCGGTACCAACAACGACAAAGTCTAAGAAAAATTCGCGATCTTTAGATTTACAGTTTAACTGACATTCGCCTAACACTGGAATAATATCGTTAGAATAATTAGTCAGCTTTACATTCGACTTCTTAATGTAATTTTTGTCGCAGCCTAATGTGGAATATGTTTTATAGCTGATCGTGTTAGTCATCGCACCGGTGTCCATTTTAAATTGCACATATTTTGTATTATTTACCAAAAGTCTAATGTTCCACTCTTTTACACTATTATGGTTTTTAATCATACCAATAAAAAAATCAGTAGCTGGTTCGTATAATTCAGAATTATTGTCATTGTCTTGAATCGAATGAACAAACTTTCTTTTAAAGCATAATTTTTGAAAATGATTCATTCCTCCGCACAATCCACATTGCTTTCCATATGCGGGACATCTTCTCACTTGATGAGTCGTGCCACACTTGTGGCAGTTAAAGCGAGAATTCCAATCTGTGGACTTTGCTCCACGAACACTGCCATTAGGATTGCCGCCTAAACTTTTGTAGCTGTAAGGATATCGCCCACTTGCACCAGGTTGATTAGTGCTGCCCCTTGCTCGTACTATATTCACATCCTTGTTTTCACTTATCTCTTGTCCCTGTTTTCTGGACTCTTCTACTGCTAAACAAATACGTTCGGCTTTCTTGAGAGTGATGTCTGGCTCTTCTAGCAACCGTTCCCGTAGTGAATCGCTATTTAATCCAATAATTAGTACACTACAAACAAGAGAATCTTCAAGCTTGTCAAAGTTGCATAACTTGGCTTTATTTTTTAAATCTGTCAAAAACTGCTGAATACTTTCCCCAGTTAACTGTTTTCTAGTTAAAAATCGATGCCTTTCATAAATTAAATTGGTTTTCGGTTGAAAAAAACCGTCGAAATGATGAATAAGCACTTCGATTTTATCCTTTTCTTCATCTTTTATTTTAAATGTATTAAAAATACGTAGACCATCATCACCGATATACTGTAATAACTGAGCACACTGTATGTCCTCCGCTTTTTTATTAAACTCCGTAGCTTTTAGGTAGTTTTTAAATTTTTGTATCCAAAATTTCCAATTTTTGGATACATCACCACTTATATCTAGAGGTGCAAGACCTTTAAATTCCGCCATACCGACGCGACGCAATGTTGCAATTATTAATTTATTACGTTTTTATTTTTAAAACTTTATTATTTTAATTTTAAGTTCGCAGCGCCATGTTAAATAAAAAACCGTTTTCTATAAACTGGTTGTATTTATTTTATTAAAAGCAAATCGAATAACATTATCAAGCCAAAAGGAATTCTAACAAAAAACGGAAACGCACCAAACTTAAGGTAGAGTTCGTTCCGCTCTAAGCGGTCCTAAGTATAGTCTACCATATATAACAAATGGTGCCGCCATTATACTTAAATATTATCATTATTCAACTAAAAAAATAAATAATATAGGAGTTCCTCAAGGAAGTATACTAGGTCCAATGTTATTTATTTTATACATCAACGATATGCCTTTAGTTTTAAAAATGTGTAAATTACAAATGTTTGCTGATGACACCTTAATTTACATTAATGTTTTAAATATTTTTGATGATCTAAAAATGCTAAGATAAATATATTATTAAATTGGCTAAAAGTAAATAAATTAAAATTAAATATTTCAAAAACTAAATGTATTGTTATGGGTAATAATTTAAATTGTCAAAATATAAATGTTGTAATTGATGGTGAAAAATTGGAATTAGTAAACAGTTTTAAACATTTATGGAAAAACATTGATTCAAAATTAAATTTTTTAAATTATTTTGAAAGTATTATATCGAATATTGCCGGAAAAGTAGGATATTTTAAAAGAATCAGTTCTAATTTAAGTTTGTTTTCTAAAAAAACTGCATTTAATACTATTATATTACCACATTTTCTTTACTGATCTTCCATTTTATATTGTGGTAGTAAGGAAATATTTGATAAATCACAAATTTTACAAAATAAGGAAATGCGGATTATTTTAAATTGTGACAAATATACAAAAATTAATTTTATGTTGAAAAATTTAGATTGGTTGAATGTCAGAAATTTAATTTTTATTTAGTAGATATATGTATCTTTATAGATAAAATTAAAAATAATTTATTGCCTGATTATTTAAAAAATATTTGTTCTATTAATTATCACCATCATAATTATAAAACAAGAACTAATCAAATTTTTTATGTGGATAGAGTATCTAAAACATTAGCTTATAAATCTATTTTTTATAAAGGTTTGATAGAATATAATAATTTGGAAAATTCTATTAAATCTCAAAAATCATCAAAACTATTTAAAAAAACTTTAAAATTACATTTAATTAAAAAACGAAATAATACGTAATATTTGATACAATTTGCAAAATGTTTAACTTTTCTGTCAATTTTTTGTTAAAAGAAGATTGCGTTTTAAAATTTAAAAATAAATCTATAAAAATGTGTTAAAAAAATTTATTAGAAAATATTTAATTGTAGCTTTTTGCTAAATAAAACATGTAACTACTACTACTACTACTACTAACCAATCTCCCGGGTCCAGTTTCAGCTCGTTTGTCAGGTTAATATGGGGAAATAGGTTTATTTTCAAAAGTCATTCCTTCGCCCAATTTGTCCTTTTCTTTTTTGTTTTATGGCTAATGGTGCCGCCATTATACTTAAATATTATCTTCATAATACGTAGTTCTTTGTTGAACTGCATACAATTTTGGCTTACGAGGTTGCACTTACGAGGTTGCACTTACGAGGTTGCACTTACGAGGTTTGCACTTGACACTTTGACACAGACATAATAATATTAAGTATGTTCTTTATTTTAGCAGATTTTTTAATCAATATTTTTACTGTTTTTATAGTGACATTCGACAAGGATTTACGGGTCTAATGCGAATCTTACTCGCATAAAATTATTTATTCAAAATTAATAAGATTTATGCATTAATGTTTGCATAATGCGTAGGCCGGTAGCATGTCAGATTTTTAAGATGAGCTTTTGAAAGCCGAATGCAAATTTATGAAAAATGATGCAAATAATCAAGTTTATTAACATGCGGCGGGAACATATAAGCTGGAAAGAGTTAAAGTAATGATACTAAATCATGCACGGATTACTAATGAAAAGCATTGTCCGTGCCTTTAGCAAGTGGCCCGTTCAAGAATTATTCACCTCTTATAGTTGCCATAAAAGCTTTTAAAACGAGCTTTAAATTTTATTTTTTAATATTTTTTAATTTTTTCTTGGTAAAATTTATTTAATCTACAGTCTGTATCAGCCAAATAGAATAAATTCGATAATAAATACATGGGGGTGTGTCCGAAAAAACGCTCGGACACGTCGATTGGTAGTGCTTTTTTTCAATAAAAACTTTTTATTCAGGGTGTGTCATGTAACAGTGCCCAATACCAACTTTCTTATTTTAAATGCAATACCCTGTATATTATTCAATTTTTGGATTCTTTAGACAACATATTTCATGCATTTACCGGGTGTCCCACTAAGAATAACTCTCGGCCGTATCTCAGAAAGGGTTAGTCGTATGGTTTGCGGAAAAAATTTTTTTTAGTAAAAGCGGCCATGAGAAATTGCTGGAAATTATTTTTAAGTTCCTCATTTTGCCGCAAGAGGGCACAATTAAATTTTTTTTTAAAGTCTAAATTTCTCCGAAAATTCTCATATTAAGGTATAACTCTGATTACATCATCGAAAAGCTTAGACAATTCTGCATCATTTTGGTTAAAGGCTCGTTGGCGTACCGACCTTGATAAGAGTGCGGGGAAGCTATTGAATGTGTAAACATTAAAATCGCTGTAACTTCTAAACGACTTATCCGATTTTACTAAATTTAAGCTTGTTTGGATGAGAAAGGTAAGTGTCTTCAATCGCCGTATCTAACAGTACACGATAGTGTTTAATAAAATTGCTAGAGGGCGCAATTTGTAAGAATAAGAGTATTTTCGGTTTTTTCCCGAAAATTCAAATCATACGGTATAACTCTGATATCATAATCGAAAAGTAGATGAAATTTGCGAGAAAAGATGTAAAGACCGCAGTTCGATATCCTTGGTTGTTTCAGAGTTATCGCCAAAATAATAATTATAAATACAAATAACGCCCTCTAGCAATTTTATTAGAAACTATCGTGTACCACTGGATACGACAATTGAAGGTACTTCCAAACAAGCTTAAATTTAGTAAAATCGGATAAGTCGTTTAGAAGTTACAGCGATTTTAATGTTTACACTTTCAATAGCTTCTCCCACTCTTATCAAGTGAAAGTGTAAACATTAAAATCGCTGTAACTTCTAAACGACTTATCCGATTTTACTAAATTTAAGCTTGTTTGGAAGAGAAAGGTAAGTAACTTAAATTGTTGTATCCAATGGTACACGATAGTTTCTAATAAAATTGCTAGAGGGCGCAATTTGTATTAAAAATTATTGTTTTGGCAATAACTCTGAAACGAATTAGGATATCGAACTGCGGTCTTCACGTATTTTCTTGCAAATTTCACCTACTTTCCGATTATGATAGTTATACCGTATGATTTGATTTTTCGGGATAAAATCGAAAAAACTGTTATTATTACAAATTGCGCCGTCTAGCCATTTTATAAAACACTATCGTGTACTGTTGGATACGGCGATTGAATATACTTACCTTTCCCTTCCAAACAAGCTTAATCTTAGTAAAATTGGATAAGTCGTTTGGAAGTTACAGCGATTTTAATGTTTACCCATTCAATAGCTTCTCCCACTCTTATCAAGGTCGGTACGACAACGAGCCTTAAACCAAAATGATGCAAAATTGTCTAAGCTTTTTGATGATGTAATCAGAGTTATACCTTAATATGGGAATTTCCGGAGAAATTTAGAATTTAAAAAAAAATTTTATTGTGCCCTCTTGCGGCGAAATAAGGAACTTAAAAATAATTTCCAGGAATTTCTCACGGCCACTTTTCCTAAAAAAAAATGTTTTCGCAAGCCATACGACTAACCCTTTCTGAGATACGGCCGAGGGCTATTCTTAGTGGGACACCCGGTACAATATCCTATACATATCTTCAACTGTTTCGGAAATATTAAGTATTTTCAGATTTATAGTATTTCAGCGTTTCTTTTTACTGATATGAAATTAAAAAAAAGGTATTGTAGGTAATTAGTTTTGCTTACTTTTGTTTAAAACTCCCTTACCAATTAGTTGTCTGTCTGCATGACAGTATAGTTGTCAGTGTTATAGTCGTTTGAATTTCGTTAACTGCATATCAGAAAAATGGTTTCTTTAACACAAATGCACAAAATAACAATTCCTCAGATAATTGGTTATGGAGATAAAACACGTACAGAAATGGAAGTTGCTAGCTTATTTCATGAAAAATTTCCAAATTTGACGCCTATAACTCAAGGAAAAATTAGTAAAATAGAAAAGCAAATTCGCCAGCTTGGACATGAAAAGCAGATAAAAAAAGTAGCTACCAATGCAATAAGGGGATATGATACCAAATTAGATATTATGCTTGAGTTTGAGAAAACCCATGCACATACATCTAGTCGAGAAACAGGCCCGTGTTGTTCGATGTTAGCCATTCATCGATTATTCGAACACAAGAAAATAAAATGTATCCCTATAAAATGATACCTACTCTCCTACTGATGAGCTCATGGAAGACGATTTTAATAGGAGAACGTATTTTTGTGAACAAATGATGGCAATATGTTAAATAACAATGTGATCCAATTAAAACATGTTTTGTTTTCTGATGAGTGCACTTTTACACTTTCACGGTCATGTTAATCGTCAGAATTGCCGCTATTGGTCTATGGGGAAAATCCTCACTGGATTAGAGAAGAACATACGCAATATCCTGAAAAGGTTAATGTTTGGGCAGGAATAGTTGGAGATAATATTATTATCATAGGTCCCTTTTTCATTAATGGCAATTTAAATGGCGATAATTATTTAGCATTGCGCCAATATATAAGTATTTCCAAATCGGTGGATAGGGAGGCGTGGATCAATGGAATATGGAATGGCCAGCACGATCCCCTGCTCTGACGCCATTAGACTTAATCTTATGGGGTTATGTCAAAAATATTGTATACAAAACTAAACCCCTCGACTTAGCTGACTTAAGAAGAATAATAACGCCTGCGATTAGATCGGTCACGCCTGAGATGTTCAGTAACATTAGAAGAAATATCTATTTAATATTAGGATGTTGCCAAGATGTTCGCGACGAGCATTTTCAACATCTCCTACATTAATGTTTTTTTTTTTTGTTTTTACATTATCAAGAAATAAACAGTACCTATTACTTAATAGTTTTTGAGTGTGCTGTTAATTTTTGCAATAAATCTGAAAACATTTGATATTTCCCAAACAGTTGAAGATAGGTACCTACATGAAATATGTCTAAAATTTTCTGAAGTATCCAAAAACTGAATAATATACAGGGTGTTGCATTTAAAATAAGAAAGTTGGTATGGGCCATTGTTACATGATACACCCTGTATAAAAAGTTTTTATTAAAAAAAATGCGCAACTAGTAATACCAATCGACGTGTCCGAGCGTTTTTTCGGACACTCCGACACACCCCCATGTATTTATTATCGAATTTATTCCATTTGGCTGATACACACTGTATACTCTTACCTACGGCTCGTGGTTATTCTAAATGCGGGGCCATTTAGTTTTCTGTTCTCTGTATTTCTGGAATACCTATTAAAATTTTTTGTACCTAAAAAAAATTATAAAAATTTAATATCCTTTCTTATTTTTGTCCTTACTTGTTTGTGTAATCAATAAATTGGCTCTCACTCTACATTCTAACACTCTAATGTTGAGTTGCACAGTTTTAACCTTAGTAAGTTAGTTCCAGTTTTCAGTAACATATTTTAAAATTACAGACATCAGTGTTAGGTCCCCCTCAAAATGGGCTACATCCCTTATTTTAACTCTTAACGGTATTTTGTAAAATTGACGAAACACGGGTATTGATTAAAGGAAGTTATGTACCAACTTTTAGACCTACACCAGATTTAGTTTTTGATGAGATACAGAAATTCCTATAAAAATTTCAATCCCTGCTTTTCTCCCCTTAATGATTGAAATGTTCTTAATATAAGGATTAAGGTCTGGACTCTTGTTTTCTCGGGTCAATTCCTGTACAATTCTTGCCGTCAGTCTTTCATGAACAAATTCAAAAATTCCTGGGCCTTGATTACCTACTTTTATTTGTATTATATTGCTCGTCATTCTAGGTCAACCTATATACACGAATTTTTGCCGTTGTGGCACGATTAGAGTGTTTTTTCATCAGAAAATACCAATTCGACTCTTCCCTGTTTCTTCGGGCAGTATTTTTTGAATGCAATACCTAGTAGAGTCTATTCAGCCAGTAAACCTGCAAGATGGCCGCCATGTCATATGACAAAAGTCATTGAAAATGCAAAAATTTATTTTATTTAGCTGGAATATGACTTTTGTCATAATAACAAAATATGACATGTCGGCCATCTTGCAGGTTTACTGAGTGAATCGACTTTACCTACTTCTGTAAATAAAATAAGTGGAAACGTACCTATACCGTAGGATATTTTTTTCCTCAAAGCATAGTTTTTAACAAAATAAAATAAAATAAAATACATCTTGGCAAATACCTTTGTAATTGATGCATTGATATTTTGAGCTCGCATATATACAGGAACGTAACTAGGGGGGGGAGGGGCGCTTATGGGGGCTAAGCCCCTTGAAATATTAATAATTAGGTGGTGTTTACCTGTGTCAGAAAAAAAGCGCGACTTATTTTTCATTCCTTCACCTAACCAGGAACTTTTACTTAATATTTTATCAGTTTTGACGAAATGGTGACAGCGCATCGAAGATGTGGTTTTGACAGCCCCCTCAAAAAATTTTGTCTAGTTTTGCCCCTGTCCACCGTCATTACTTTACTCTACATTTGCCCCGATTTGTTCACATCTAAAACCTACCATATCTAATATCTAAGTAATTTGTTTACGTTGCTTATAGAATTAGCGACGGGAGATTATAGCGATAATTTTGTTAGTTCCTATTAACTTAATGAAATTAATAAAAGATAATTTTTTTGTCAAAAATGAAGTGCTTTATATCTATTGGCAAAAGTTATTCAGAATAAATTAACTAAACTCATAGGAAACATGTTTTTTTATGTTTTATTTGAAACTATGTAGACATGTAATTTCAGATGTTTTGGTTGAAAACGAATTAATGTTTTTAATGTTCCTGAAATTTTAGTAATAAACCTTAGTTACTAACAAGTAAAATCAACTTCTATTGTAAAATATAGTGCGTCATATTTAACTAAACTCATCGGAAATATGTTTTTTTTAAATTTCATTTGAAACTATGTAGACATGTAATATTATCAGATGTTATGGTTGAAAACGAATTAATGTTTTTAATGTTCCTGAAATTTTAGTAACAAACCTTAGTTACTAACAAGTAAAATCAACTTCTATTGTAAAATATAGTGCGTCATATTTAACTAAACTCATCGGAAATATGTTTTTTTTAAGTTTCATTTGAAACTATGTAGACATGTAATATTATCAGATGTTATGGTTGAAAACGAATTAATGTTTTTAATGTTCCTGAAATTTTAGTAATAAACCTTAGTTACTAACAAGTAAAATCAACTTCTATTGTAAAATATAGTGCGTCATATTTAACTAAACTCATCGGAAATATGTTTTTTTTTAAGTTTCATTTGAAACTATGTAGACATGTAATATTATCAGATGTTATGGTTGAAAACGAATTAATGTTTTTAATGTTCCTGAAATTTTAGTAATAAACCTTAGTTACTAACAAGTAAAATCAACTTCCGTTGTAAAAATACAGTGCGTCATATTAAACAAAACTCATCGGAAATATGTTTTTAAAGTTTTATTTGAATTTAAAACTATAAAGACATTGGATTTCAGATAAAAAATCTGTTATTTAATGTTTCTCACATTTTAGTAATAAAAATGAGTTACTAACGGCTAAAATTAACTTCATTTTTAAAACTCTAATTATTAGTTACATTTAACTAAAGCCGCCGGAAATATGTTTTTGTATAGCATTTCAGTAAAAAAATTACAATAAGAAAAAACTCCAATTTATGAATTTATATTAAATTTTTTCCTACCGACCCCACGCAGCAGAATTAATTCCCGATATTTTTTTTCTCGGTTTCACTCATGATTTTCTTGATAGAAAATTTCCCTCGTAACCTTAATAAGTGATAATAATTATATATTAGGTATATATACAGGGTGATTCACGGTGGATGGAACGTTAGACGTTTCTGACGAACCAGTAAAGGAATCGTTCTGAAAATTTGGTGGCGTACATAAACAAACATGCTCTACCAACCTAAAATAATTTTACCACAACAGTGTTGCCGCTTCCACACAAAAATAATAGTAACTTCGATTTTTTAAATACAACACCATAGATTTTATTTTATTTTCGAAACCCCCACTACTTTCCTTACAATTTTTATTAACTCTACTCTATACTTATCTACTCTATACTTATCTCTTACCACCGTTTCTATGATATAAATTAATTTCCGTTTTTTTTGTCCGAAAATGTCACTTTTAAAAATGCTGATAATTTTGAACTGTAAAACACTGAAACCCTGAAATTTGGCAAATAGTTAACTACTACCATAGGGCGCTTTGCCCCAGTCCCAAATCTTAGTTGCAATATATAGGGTGGTTGAAAAATACACTTATTCTGGTAACTTAAAAAATTGACCATAAGTCCTTTTTTTCAAATGTAACACCCTATATATTATTGCGGATTTGAAAAGATGCTAAAATTTAACTTAATTCTTGTATATCATACCTGTACCTAACTAACTAGTTTAACCATTTTGTGTAAAAATTTTCTATACAATTCAATTTTTATTCGGTTATTAGTAAGTTAGCCATGACAAAAACTATTGTTTGCGTATGTTACTATGGTTATCGTTTTGATATTTTAATAAGTTTATAGACAAGATAGAAATACAGTTTAAAGTCATGGAAGAAAAGTATACAAGTGCAGTTCTTATATGAATTTATTTATTTTATTTGGACAATGTGACAAAATTATAACTAATAAAATGCTATTTTAACAGATGTTCAAAACGCTGGCCGTTTACATCCAAACACTTTAATATGCGGGTGTTGACTGCATTGATTTCAAGAAAAATTTAGTTTTAATGTTTTTGCATGCATCTTAATGCAAACACACATTGTCCAAATAAAATAAATAAATTCATAAGAACTGCATTTGTATAGTTTTCTCCCATGACTTTAAAGTGTATTTCTATCTTGTATCTAAACTTAATAAAATGTCAAAACGATAACCATAGTAACATACGTAAACATCAGTTTTTGTCTTCGGTAACTTACTAATAACCGATTAAAAATTGAATTGAATAGAAAATTTTACAAATCATGCTTAATACGTCAAAAATATGGTTAAACTAGTTAGTTAGGTACAGGTATGATATACAAGAATTAAGCGAAATTTTAGCAGCTTTTCAAATCCGTAATAATATTCAGGGTGTTACATTTGAAAAAAAGGACTTATGGTCACTTTTTCAAGTTACCAGAATAAGTGTATTTTTCAACCACCCTGTATATTGCAACTAAGATTTGGGACTAGGGCAAAGAGCCCTATGGTATTAGTTAACTATTTACCAAATTTCAGGGTTTCAGTGTTTTACAGTTCAAAATTATCAGCATTTTTAAAAGTTACGTTTTCGGACAAAAAAAACGGAAATTAATTTATATCATAGAAACGGCCATCATCATCAAGCAGAACGTCTCGTCCACTGCTGAACATAGGCCTCTCTCAATAATTCCCAATTTTTCCGGTCCTGAGCAGAATGAATCCAATTTGTCGAGATGCGCTTTACATCATCTGTCCATCTAGTTGGTGGTCGTCCCTGGTTTCTGAAGGCTTGTTCTCTGGGTCGCCATTCTATAATTCTTTTTGTCCATTTTTCAAGTGGCATTCTTGCTATGTCCAGCCCAAGTCCATTTCAAGCAAGCCATTCACTCCACCGCATCTGTAACGCTTGTTCTCTGTCGTATTATTTCAGTGGGAACTCTATCCCTTATTAACTCAGAAATTACTGATACCTACCGACAATTCACTTGCCCTGAACAATTCGGTTAGGCTGCTGGGTATCACTGTCGATGACAGTCTTAACTGGTACTGCCACACAAATACTCTTGGTAGGGAGCTTTCCAGTCTGACTTTCTTGTTTCGTCGTTTGGGGACCTTTGTAAGTTTCGACATTCTGAGAATGTGTTATTTCGGTCTGTTTCACTCAAGGATGTCTTACGGGATTGTTCTATGGGGAAACAGCTCTTCCACTTTAAAAATATTTAGACTTCAAAAAAGAGTCGTTCGTATCTTAAGTAATGCCGGTTACAGGGACCATTGCAGACCCTTATTTAGGGAGCACAAAATCATGCCTTTACCGTGTGTTTATATTTATTTTAGCCTTATAGAAATACACGAAAACAAAATTACTATGAGCTCATCAAGCAAGCTACATACTTACAATGTGAGGAAGGACGTACTTACTATTCCTAAATTAAGGTTAACAAAATCAAAAAATAACTCCTTGACCTTGCAGTTATACAATGCTCTTCCGAGTGGAGTTCAACACTGTAAGCTTAATTCTATTCTATTCTATTCTATTCTATTCTATTCTATTCTATTCTATTCTATTCTATTCTATTCTATTCTATTCTATTCTATTCTATTCTATTCTATTCTATTCTATTCTATTCTATTCTATTCTATTCTATTCTATTCTATTCTATTCTATTCTATTCTATTCTATTCTATTCTATTCTATTCTATTCTATTCTATTCTATTCTATTCTATTCTATTCTATTCTATTCTATTCTATTCTATTCTATTCTATTCTATTCTATTCTATTCTATTCTATTCTATTCTATTCTATTCTATTCTATTCTATTCTATTCTATTCTATTCTATTCTATTCTATTCTATTCTATTCTATTCTATTCTATTCTATTCTATTCTATTCTATTCTATTCTATTCTATTCTATTCTATTCTATTCTATTCTATTCTATTCTATTCTATTCTATTCTATTCTATTCTATTCTATTCTATTCTATTCTATTCTATTCTATTCTATTCTATTCTATTCTATTCTATTCTATTCTATTCTATTCTATTCTATTCTATTCTATTCTATTCTATTCTATTCTATTCTATTCTATTCTATTCTATTCTATTCTATTCTATTCTATTCTATTCTATTCTATTCTATTCTATTCTAATTCCCAGCAGAGAACGTTCCATGGCGCGTAGCGCAACTCTCACTTTATTTACTGATTTCTTCGTTAACGTTGAAGTCTCTGAACCGTAAGTCATGACAGGAAGAATGCATTGATCAAAAACCTTGCGTTTGAGGCACAACGGAATATCTGACTTAAATATATGTTTAAGTTTACCATAAGCTGCCCATGTTAGTCCAAGTCTCCGCTCGAAACGGTAAGGGATAAGTATAGATTAGAGTTAATAAAGATTGTAAGGAAAGTAATGGGGGTTTCGAAAAAAAAAATATATGGTGTTGCATTTAAAAAATCAAAGTTACTAATATTTTTGTATGGAAGCGGCAACACTGTATTTTTAAAAATATTTTAGGTTGGTAGAGCATGTCCGTTTATGTACGCCACCAAATTTTCAGAACGATTCTTTTACTGGTTCGTCAGAAACGTCTAACGTTCCATCCACCGTGAATCACCCTGTATATATACAGTATATTAGAAAAATTTTAATATTAAATTATACCTATAAAGCTTTTCGACGCCCAATTCACAGTCTTTCATTTACCTTTGCACCAAATAGTATAGGTATAAGTAGGTACTTACCCTGCCGAAAAAAGCTCGTAAAGGTTTATAAATTCTATCACAAATTTTATAAGGATCCATAAGGTTTAAGAGATTTGATGGTTGCTAATTTAAACCGCATTTTATTCGGTTGTTTTATTAGGGTTCATAAGCAAATCAGTTTTATGTGGATTTTTCTTTGGGTTAAAAGCGATTATCAATTATTTGGATTTGTAAAGCTAAGTAGAGCAGTTATAAAATTTCTTACAAAGTTTTATGTGGATAAATTCTAGTATGCAAAATTATTTTATAAGAATTGTAGGTAGTAGGGCTGCCAACTGAAATGTCCTTTAAAATCCGAAATCCAATCCATCACATCATAAATTAATGTTCGGTGGTGACCTTTTTTTTTTTTAGAGCGCCCAAAAATATTTTCCCAATGTGTCCTTTATTTCAATATCCGAAAGTTGGCAACCCTAGTAGGTAGGTACATTTTATTTGGATTATAGACTTTTCCAAATAATTTATTGGGAAACTAGCAGTTCATTTGTCTTGAATCTCAATTTTAGTGTTGCCGCGAGACGAGACGAGAGACGACCTTCTCTCGTGATTTAAACCAAATATAGTAAAAACCAAGCAAAATTTTAACGCGTTTAGCTTAGGTTCTATCATATTTTACATAAATTGTGTGCAATATATGTCAAATATGACAGAACCTAACCTAAATGCGTTAAAACTTTGCTTAATATTTACTACAGGGTGGCCCATTAGTGCGACAAAGGTCAATATCTCTTGTACCACTAAGATAGCGGACAACTTTTGACGAAGTTTATAAAGGGTTTGTTCGGGTTTGTTGTAAGAGGTGCCTCTTATAAAATTATTTTTGTCTATACAGGGTGCTCCAAAACACCAGCAGGTAAGAAATTTCCATTTCCAAGATATTGATTTTTAAAAATGTAATTTTTGAGTTTTGACAGATCTAACAGTACGTCTTAGAGCAAAACGGCTCACATGTCCCTAACTTCCATTTTTATTATCTTCCCAAAAAAACCACCTTCCGGTTATACCGGAAGACCTATATTTCCTGCTTTCGAGTTACATCCGGTTTAGCCGGAAGTTTGATTGATTTGGGAAGATAGTGAAAATGAAAGATATAGACAATTGGTCTTTTTGCTCTGTAGATGTATTGTTAGAAAGCTATAGGCTGTCGAAACTTAAAAATATAATTTTTCCAAAGTCAATATCTTGGAAACTATTAACTATAGACTAATAATGCATTTAATAAAAGTAATTATAAATTTATGTAGAATCAGCAAATTTAAAAAAAAAATTTTTGGGACACCCTGTCTGTTATGAGATTTTTAAAATCTTCTTAAATTCCTCTTATCAAAAATATATAATGTCCATATTTGGACCGACGGTTTTCGAGTTATTTGACTGCAAATAATTTTATCCAGCCATAAAACGTCATAAAAATATGTTATTCTGAATGGCCAGGCGCGGCTAACTAGATAAAACTATTTGCAGTTAAATAACTCGAAAACCGCTGGTCCAAATATAGACATTATGTATATTTTTGCAAAGAGGAATTTAAGAAGTTTGAAAAAAGCTCAAAAAAGTAACGTTTTTTGCTCGAGAGAGATCGAGAGAGACGAGAATTTCTCGACGAGAGAGGGTACTTCTCTCGTCTCGTCTTGGAGTTTTATTCGAGAGAAAATATCTCTCTCGTCTCGTCGAGAGAGGGCCAGACGAGACGAAAGACGAGAATTTCTCGTCTCGGCGGCAACACTACTCAATTTGCTATAAATTTGAGCGATTCACAGCAAATTGCCTATCCAAGGCCCTTTTTATGCGAAACTATAGTTACTTATAAGATATTATAAGACTGTATATTTTACAAATCCAAAATTAACTTGTGCGTGTATAACAACTAGGTAAAAAGTAACACACACCAAACACCGTATATATTTACTAAATCTTTATTAAAATTATTGTTAATTATAATGTTGCGACACTTAGTGAACAGAACCCTGAACATCCTCTGAAATCCTATAAAAAAAATTGATCCTTAAAACTCCACACAAAATCAGAATAATATATCATAATATGGTATCGTAAAAACGAATAAGGTTGTATAATTAATATAGGTAGGTACATTATGATGATTCGTTCTAATTTTGTCGGATGATTTCATTGAGAGTTGTAAATCTTATATATTTAGTTCTATCAACCATAAATCCTCAGAAATAACCTTTACCTTCAATTAAAAATACATCCAGTCTTATTAACCATAAAACTTTAAAAATTACTTAATCAAAAAACACCATATCGGCGTTGTGTTCTAGTGGTCAGTGCAGCGGCCTCTCAGATCGAAGGCCCGGGTTCGTTCCCCGGTGTCGGCAAAAAATCGTCGATGTTAAATTTGGAATTTGGTTTAAGAGCTGCGCCGTCTTTCGGAAGAGACGTTAAACTGTGGGTCCCGTGTCATGGATGTTGGCACGTTAAAGAACCCTACCCTCGATAAAGAGGGATTCGGCCAAATTACCAGATAGTGTGTGACAAATTCCCTGGCATCGGTGATTGGCCTCGTTGCGGAAATAGGCCGACGTAAAAAAAAAAAACACCATACAAACTTATAAACTCATCAATTTTATAGGTGCCGCACACAACCTAATAAATTTGAAAGCCTCCTAAAAATGTTATCGATCATAAAATCTTATAAGACATGAAATAATATATAAATTCAGACAAATTTCTAACCTACCGCTGTTTCCCGTTACGATTTAAATTCAAATAGATGTTCCAAACTATATAATTTAAGGAATCAGTGCATGCGCGCTACAAATATAAGCAAGTTAAATACCTACATATTAAAATATATTCATAGAATATAATATATAGGTACCGAAGAATATTATACCTAGGATGAGAGATAGAAAATCATACGACCTGATAAGCCATAAAATATAAAAATTAATTAATTATAAATACCAGGTATTCCTCATGAGAACATAATGATGAATCTTAGATACCTAATAGGAAATTTTCATCATTTATGGGATTTACAGAGGTGTCTTTCTGGTTTGGTACATATGAGCTCTGGTAAAAAAAGTTTTTTTTAAGACTCATAAAATATCAAGAAATACTGTTTCAATAACCTATCTTAGTTCTGATTTTTATAAGAATTTATAAGAAGCATTTTCTACAAAGTGGGCGCTATATTATGTTCAATTTTACATTCATCATTATCAAAATTGTACTGCATTCCATTTCAAAGATACATATTTAAGCCCATGCAGCCTCTTAACTGCGATCGCTGTTAAAGATTGCCTCTAATACTTATTTTTTGCTTAGATGAGCGTCGTTTGGCACCAGTCAATACTCGTTAACAATAAGTTTATAGATATTGTTTACAAAAATATACCTAAGTACGTAGGTAACAGAATGGTTTTAAAAATGTGTTAGTGTGCTCCTTATTGTGCTATAAAATAACATTCTTCAGCTACCTACATTTATGGTAATCGAATGGGTAATTTAAAAGTATATTGGTAATTTAATATGGCTTACCTACATCAGAACAAAACGTTTAGAATTTTTCATACCCCAGAATGATATTTCATTAAATATGGTCCCTAGCTACAAAATATACCGTGAACCAATTACAAAAGAAAAATATAATTTATTAGATGCATAATATAATAAATCACAAACACTTACAAAGACATGACTACCCTGTTTATAAATATAATTATGTTAAATATTGTCTTATTGTCACATGATTAAGACACTGCGAACATCCTCCTCAAATTCTAGTGGCATAAATCACAGAGTGACACAACTTGACAACTATTACAAATTCATTGATAAATACCAATCGATACGTTATGCTGTTCGTACATACGCCCTTGTGCCTCATTCATCTTTTTCGCCACCTGTTCAGACAGCTAGTAAACACAACCCCGTCATGTTTGCTTTTTCTATGCTCGCGGTTATTTTCGATGTTTATCACGTGACGTCACGATGCGACGCGACCGCCAAATCTACGCACCACGTGACCACAATTCACGATATCCTTCGGCGGGCGATCACGTGTCCGCGAGAACCGAATCCAGCAAGTGGCGGTTTTTTTAACGGCAAGGTAAAGGCGGGAACTTTTATCAATCCGTCACGCGAGTTACGGCAGGAAGGCGGCAAAGACAGCACGTCGCTCAACCAATCACACTATACGCCATATTGCTGCGGAGGCGTGGCCGCGATTAACGTAACCCTTTAGTTACGCGCTGCACGTCGCGTCACATACAAACGCTTCTTCTATACTAACAGGTAAGCTAGGGCTCGACGTAGTATGAGGCGGCGTTGGTGGAGCACCACGTGTTCGATCCTTACGTTACATAGGTACGGCCAAGGAAGAACCTGACCAGATATCAGATTAACATCAAAAATACTATTGGAATTTTTAGTCATTAAACGATACATTTTATTGATTTTTTTACCTTTTGATATTTTTGTTTAGATTCTAACAGGCTACATACTAGGTACCTATATAAATTATAGGTGTAAAGTCTGTTTCAATGACCGCTGACCTTTGACATTCTAAGAATGCCTATATAAGTCCTGAAAATGACAAACATTCTACGTATATTCTAAAGTATATTAAGTACATGCATATTTTTTGATAATATTCTTGAAATGTTCTAGGAATGTTCAAAATAAATTTGCTTTCGTAGTACCTATATAAATAGAATATTCTTGGAAATGTCCTCATAGAATATTCTTGGAATAGTTTTATTATAATATTCTGTATATATGCTAGAATGTTCTAAGAGTGTTTAAAATAAATGTACTTTCCTGGTACCAACACAAATAGAATATTCTTGGTATACGCCCTTGCGAAATATTCTTGGAATATTTGCATTGGAATATTCTATGTATGTGCTAGAATGTTCTAAAAGTATTCAAAATAAATGTACTTTTATAGTACACAAGTATAATGTTCTTGGAATACGCTCTTGAAGAATATTCTTGGAATATTTTTATTGAAATATTCTTTAATATGTGCTAGAATGTTCTATGAGTGTTCAAAATAAATGTATTTTCATAGTACATGAGTAGAATATTCTTTGAATATTTATATTAGATATAATATTCTATAGACTGTGCATCCATAAAGTCTTGCACAAATTGATTTAAAATTCAGGGATTTACTATTTTTTAAAACGCTTGGACACGTCAAATAGTATTTTTATTTGCGTATTTTCTAAGGTAAAATGTTTTTATACAGGATGTCCCACGCTGGAGGTATGATGTAATCGTTATTTTTTTTTTAAATGGAATACCCTGTATATTATATCAATTTTGAATTCTATGATGGAAACTTAAAACTTTTTATATCACCAATCATACCTCTGGAAGTCACGGTTTCTGAAATATTGACGTTTGAAAACTTAAATTAAAGGTATAACAACAATTTATTAGCAATGTGTGTAGGTGTTATATTTATAGCATGTTCTATGAATATTGAATACGCCTAGACCATTTTATATAGAACATTCTTAGAATGTTTCAGTCTACAACTAGAGTAATAATCTTAGCATGTGCTATGAATCTGTTTGTGTTTAGTGGGAAATGTCGTATAATTTTACCAATCAAAAAAGTCCTTTTGTCACTTTTGACAGTGACATTTTCAATCAACACTATTTCAAAAATGTCACGGTATTGTGAAAAAGAACAAAAATCAATTTTAATTATTTGATTATTTTCAAAGAGAAAGTAAGGCCGAAAAAACTCGTTTAGGTACCCTTTAACGCAGTTTACGAGACCAGTAGATATAATAAAGCAGGAATTGTGAAAACATAAATATTAAACATAAAAAATATATAGCAATGTTTTTATAAATACCTATCTGTTTTAGAGAGTTTCTGATGCTTTGGTAGTTTCGTGTTTTCCTTAAAACCTGTTTTTCTAGATGGGGCTTTTAGGCGAGTTTGGCAAGATCATATACTCTTCAAAAAGGTTAAAATAACGGCGGAGGGTGTATGGTATATTATTCTATCTACATTATCTGGGTTCAGAAAATGGATTTGTGAATAATGCAAGTTTGATATTCAAGTCTGGCCTGATTCGATAAATAGTGAAAACTTTGAGAAATGGTTTGAAGAAAAACTGTTACCAAACTTAGGACAACCGTCACTTATTATCATGGATAACGCCACCTATCATTCTGAGCTAGCTGAAAAAATTTCAAATACAAGTTGGTCTAAATGACTACTTATTGTATGGTTAGAACAGAGACAAATTTCGGTTTCACCATTTGCAATGAAGGAGCAGATCTGGATAATAGTAAAGCAGTATATTCCGCCGAAACGTTAAAAGCATTCTGAAAAGCGTTATTTATTTTCATTTTGAATTATTTATATTTTATTTTAATAGGTTGGACGAACTAGCATTGTAACATGAAGATCGAGTTTTAAGATTTCCTCAATATCATTGCCACTTTAATGCTATTGAAATGGTTTGGTCGGAATGTAAGCGCTATTATGTTGCAAAAAGAAGTTATATGCATCCTGTAACAAATGACGTAGTTTTGGGTCTGTGGAATGAAGCCATAGAAAATGTAACAGTGGAAAAATGGAAAAATTATGTAATACACACTAATAAAATTATAAATGATGTGTGGGAACGGGAAAGATTTACCTATCGATGCTTCAGATAGGTACTCTTCTCCTTACTATTAACTTGGAGGATCAGATGATGATTATCCTTGCGGAGATATTTTATTTTAATTTAATTAAAAAACTGTATTTTGTTGTGTTGTAATTTTTTATTATATTTTCTTCGCGATTAGGTTACATGCTTGTTTAGTTCGGTTTTGTTAGAGTGAGCCACTCTACATACCTGCACCTAACCGGCTTAAATATGTAATATATATATATAATATTATATAAGTAGATATATGTAAACATCACAGTATTACAGCACATCACGTTTGGGTTAATTTTACGAATGATTAACGTTACAACATAGGTACCATACGGACGTAGTCGTGAAAGGTTAAAGGTACAGGCTTGCACCATACAAGTAGGTAAAGGTACCTATCCTAGGTACAAGATTTAGGTTCAAACATAAGATATGAAGTTAGGGTTGCACCTGATACAACCCATGAAAAAACACTTTTACAACGCAATTCTTCTAAAAAAAAAGTATACCTAGGTTCCGAACCTACCTTTATACCTATATCTTGAAAAAAAATGATTTCTCGGATGTTTAGTGAAACTTTGAAAAAAAAAAGTGTCTATATAGGTACTATACTACTATCCCATATTACCTATTATTAATATATTTTTCATTGATAGTATAATAATTGTTAGGTACCTACATCAAAGCATTAATAGTAAAATGTGTATCAAAATAGAAATAATTCTGATTTAACAAAGTGTGTATCAAACCCAAAATAATTACAAAAACATAAATAATATAGAAACGAAAGAAAAACTAAAAGTCTTCCTTCACAGGACATAGACAAAGTTTTGCTGACGGCAGCAGAAGAGAAAATGGTAAAAGGAATACAACCCTAATGGAGCTTTTATGGTTTTGTGTTGGTATAGCAAATGAATGAATAAGTAGTGAAGAAAAAATTGACAGACATTTTTACATACTGACTATGTAGAAAAATATATGTAGAAAAGTAATTAAAACATTTGTTTAAAAGGAAAAGTCCAAACTAACTGAATGGCAGAGGAAGTAAAATATCTACACTTTTTCTTGATTAGAGATAATTAAGAGTCGTCAAAGTAAATTATTTTGGAGTATTTAAGCTGAAAATCCCTATAAATGTAAGACCAACTAGGGTGAGCATAGGGTTGTGCCTGATCAATTGACCGCGGTTAATTGAGCGATATTTTGACCAGAGAGATTTTGACCTGGTCAAATTCGGTCAAAAACTTTTGCAGCCTCTTCTGAGAGAAATTGGTCCTCATGGGGCATTGTCCATAGCAAGCTTGGCAACTGATTGAAAACCACTCGCTCAGGAAAGCTGGTTTATATAAAGTACAATTTAAAGCTGTTAAGTGGCAGTGGAAATAAAAAACATGGAAATTCGAAGGAACCAGCGCTAAATTTCAATAGTTAAAATGAAACGAGTGATACAGATTCTGCAGAACATCAAGGCAATGCCAGGGGTGAGTTCCAGTGATGAAGATGATGTGCCTTTATGTAAGCTATCTACCAAGGCCAGCACTGCCAGCAGTCTCTTATTTCATCATCAATCAGTCACTCACTCATTACTTCATTAGTTATTTAGTATTGTTAGATTAATATTATACCTACATAATATTTATCTGTAATTTTTGTGTGTTTTGTACCTCAGAATGGTTTATTTATTTTTTGTTTATTAAGTTTAAATTAGGTTTAAAATTCAGACAAACTTCGCTTGTTTCGGTATTATTACCTCTAGAATATCCCTCGTATTTTACGAGAATTTTATAATCACAACCACGTTCGGCCAAGTAGAAAACACAACGGTCCAAGCGAGCCTTGACCATGGCTCTGTTTCCTTTGCCACACACATTTTATTGCGCAAGTGTGCAAGAGAAGAAAAGACAAAGAAAAATAATCTGTTGAAGCGAAAAGCCCAATCAAATTTCGATAAGGTTCCGATGAACGTTGCCATTTTGCAGAAACGTGTGGGAACAAGAGCGGATTTATATTGCGGGAGCAGTTCTTAGTTTACTTAATAGAAAAATAAGTTGACTCAAGTGCTTAACCGATTTCTGCAGTAAGGAGGATTTTATAATTTATATTCTAATATTCATCGTCATTTTGCAATTGTCATTTTCACCCCTGGTATTCTTTAAGAATCGGCATTCACATACAAACAAATGGCATCCTCTGAACCCTCACAATTATCGGAGATATCGTCAGAAGAACTATCGTCGTAAGCAGGTTCGCCATCTTCTTCTGAGCTGGAACTACTTAAAGGTCGTTTTTTGGTAATTTTACGTAATTTCTTCGTTTGCTTTACTTTTTTTCTGTTGTCTGTCTCTTTAGTGCTTTCCTTGCCAGTCTTACCATACGCCGCTTCGGTTTTTTAGTGACTTTTCAAGTTCTAACTTATAGGGTGATCTAGTCAACAATGTAGATTTGGTGCCCTTGCGACCACGATTGCTGACGTTTCTTGGAGGAATTGTAGGTATCGGAGATATAAGACAAGGCGTTACAAAGTTATCGGCTTTAGAAGTCGACGGTTGTAGAGAGACAGTTTTAATTAATTTATTGAAAATTACTGGCTGTGGTATTTCTGCGCAGCATCATTCATCATCATGGAAGATGTCGAAGGTTTAACTAAAGGAAAATGATTCGATTCAGCTTGCGTTAAAGTTAATGGACAAGGCAAAGGCTGTATATATCAGTTTCATTATTATCGAAGTCAATCAGGTACGTTAGCCCCCCCCCCCCCCCCTCCCCGAGACTCGAGACCAAACTTATAAAACTTACAAAAACAAAATGAATTTTATTACAAAATATCAATATATTATTAGAGCTCTGATTCTCTGATTTCGACAGAGGGGGGCAATTGCCCTCTCCCCCTAAGGCACGTGACCCAAGCACCTCAATTATTACTAGGTTTGTTTTTGTGCTTTTCTTGAGGATTTTGTGTTGTGTTTTTTATTTTTCCCACTTGCAAACCAAGCACCATGTTTAAAAATGGCGTGGCACCAAAAAAATTTTCGCGACTTGTTTCGGGCGCCTTCGGCGCGATCTCGGTGACCCCCCCCCCTCCTTCCCGAAAACAAATCCTTGCTACGTGCCTGAAGTCAATCATGATGTGTTTTGATTTAGAAGTATTGTAGGCAATGCAGAGGAAATTGGTAATATTCTGGTTTCTTCGTTGATGATGTTGTCATCTTCATCTATAAAATCATAGTCTTTGAACACGCTTTTATCTAAAGGATATATTCTGGTTTCCCGAAAACCACTTATGGTGATTTCTCCAGTTTGGAAACGTAAATAAGCACGACCAAATACGTCCATTATTTCGTACTGAGTCAAAAGTCGCCTGTTTAATCTAATCCAGCATCGAACTTCATCAGCCAGGTATTTTTTCAGTGGTCCCATAAATGATTTATCTAATCCAATCTTGTGGCTTGAATGGGGTGGAATTGAAAGCAGATGGACATGGAGCTGGCGGGCTAGATCAATTACGTCTAAGTTTCTGGTATGAGAGGTATGCCCATCGGAGAGTCTGCTGTAGGTCTAACAATTGCAAAAAGATGATTAAACCATTTAGTAAACAAGTTCATCTGGATCCAGCCAGATGGATGACATTCATGTATGGACCCTGGAAGTGCCCCTTTCATAAGAAGTGGATGAATTCTATTGCGCGGAAATATCACTAATGGCGGCCCAAACGATTCTCCTGCGCTCATACACATTACCCATGTGATTAGGGAACCCCTTTCCGCAGATGTTAGGGTACCGATCTGCCTTCTACCCTTACGTCCCAAAATTCTAGGCATTTGTGACGGTACTACATACTAATGCCCGTTTCATTAACGTTATAGATTCTATCTGCTGTGACTTTATGCTGCTCCATCGGCTATTCGAGAATACTAAAAAACGTACCAACACTTTCCTTGTTAAAGCCTTTGGCTCTAGCAAACGATGTCCCTGTTGGGTGACGAAAAGACAGTTGAGAATGACGTTATAAAAAGGATTTTAACCAATCTCTTCCGGCGCTTTGGTTCTTTGTAGAAAAGGAGTGGCGGATGTTATTTCTTACTGCAAGTTGGTATGCTAAAGTCATAACATATTTTCGTACCAAACCAAAAAACTTTGCTTCCATTGTTAGAATATAATCTACAAGCATTTTTTCGATTTCAGCAGGTAAACAAGGCTTCCTTCCTAACTTGGCGCATGTAACTACCGCAATGGTTGCGTCTTTTGCCGCTAAACGCCTTAGTGTTGTACGGGGAACACTGTACCTACACTTTGGAAGCTTTGAGAGAGCCCATTTGTTTAGTCCTTAAAGCTTCGATGGCTTTCTCCATGGATTCCTTGTTTCATTTTTGACGCTTTTTGGTGGATTTTAAAACTTTTAGCGACATATTCTAAAATAAAGATAATAAGCTTATCAATACTACACTAATAATAATTATTATTTTAATCCTTAATTGTCTTTGAAAAATTGGTGGCTAATATTGCCATATTAACCTGCCCTATGGCAGGTCCTATTGACCACCGAGCACCTGATGTTAACAATTATAATCTATAACCTTAAAATTAAAATGAAAACAATCAAAACCTCATGGTCAAGTATTTACCTAAGAACATAAAATATAAAATATGCTAACTGGTAAGGGTGAAATTCAAATTTGTCTATGTTTTAAATTAATATTAAACTAACAAACTTACCGAGAAATTAGATCTGAAACCGTAAAGATAGATATTTGCTTTTCACAAACGGGTCCGTACACCATGGACGGTAAGATGTGACTATTTAATGATTTAATATTTATTTTATTATTGTTTGACAATAGTAAGCGGTAGAACCGATGAGACTATTGCATTAATTGTTTTAGAAGGTATCACAATGACATGTATAATGTATAAAAGTCCAATCCTGAAATTCATACCACCTTATAAAAACTCAATAGACCAGAATTGACAGAGTGTCACGTGACTTGGAATCCATCTTGCGAGAGGAATTATAATGTTTATTATATTAGGTTTTGTATGTAAATTAAAATGAATTGCTTGATTAATTTAGAAAATTACAGTTTTCTTTTTTTCTTAATCATTAGATTTTTACTAGTAAGTTTATTAAAAATTAATATTTTATGTACCCAGTTATTTTAACAATAACACACACGAAGTACATTGATTATTAAAACTTTAAAATAAAAATATGATTATTATTATTATGTTCTTTTAACATTGTAAAAATACAGTGCATTTATTTTCTTGTCGTTTATAAAAAACCACCACTTAATTATATGAAATCCGACTCTTTTTTACAAATTATTGCTGTTGCATGTCTTTGTTTTTAAATTTTCCATAAAAATCGATCATCGAATGAATAATAAATATTTAAGTATTATTCCAGTTGTATATCTCGTTATTCAGTCGAAAATGATTAATTCGGATCAATTAATATTTAAATTTTATGCAAACGTTCTCTAGTCTAAAGGACATCAATAATCAAAACATGACAAAACTATAATTAAAACAATCTTTTATATGAGTCTTTATTAAGACATGATATTTTAACAGTTGTTAGTAGATTTAAATACCTAAGTATACCTAATTTATTTGTAGGTTTATCGCAGAAATCATAAAAAATACACAAAATAGCAAAAATGTTTAAATAAAAAAAACCATAGCTGCTGATATACTTACTTATAATCAAAAAATATGTATTTTTGACGTTTGAACCCAGGAAAATAATCTAATATAACGGGTTTGCTATGACATATTTTGTATTGATAGCTTTTTTTTCCAAAGGGGTAAAAAAATCTTCAAAAGACACCCTCAAGCCAAGGTGTTCTAGTGGCTGGGTAGTGTCGGATTCCTACCGACTAAAAAAATTCATCTCATCTACGCTCGCCACACCAGAATCCGCTTTCGCATTGCTTCAATGTGGGTAGCTGCCGATTTTTTAACTTGATGTTTGGTGTTTAGCCTCTGCTCTCTCTTTCTTTAGTCTCTAACATCTTTCTAACTGTTTTGTAAGTTTTTCTCCATGTTTCTTCTCCTTCCACTAGGCTATCCATCATATTCCTTGCAGTAAAGGTTATTCCCATTTCATGTTGGAAGGTTGTTCGTTCTTCCTGCCATCTGGGGCATATAAATAACGTGTGCTCTGCATCATCTTCTTGATTGCAGTAGAAACAATTGCTTGTGTTGGAGATTTTTTCCTATCATACAGGTATTTCTGAAAACAGCCATGTCCCGAAAGAGCTTGAGTTAGAAAATAATCAACCTCGCCGAAAGGCCTATTTTTCCACCGCTGGATATCGGAAATCAATCTATGGGTCCATTTGCCGTAAATTCCGTTATCCCATTTGTTCTGCCATCTATTTATTAAATTTGTAGTCGCTACGTCTTTTGGTATTCCCATGTATTTTTCCCTTCTTTCCCTTATTAGTAGTTCAATGGGAGCTACTCCGGCGATGACCCACTGTCCTGTAAGCACTGCATATTCTAAGGGACATATTTCTTTGTATTATGGTAAGTTTTTGTAACCGTTTTTTATTTTCTATTATTGAATATCAGGCTGGCGAGCCATAAAGCAACTGTGACTGCACAACACTTGCTAAAGTTCTTCTTAAAGACGACTTAGGACCTCCGATATTGGGCATGGCCGTTACTGTTTTTTCTGCTTTTTCTATTGTTTTGTTGACATGTACATCAAAGGTCAGCTTCGTATCTAGCCACACACCAAGATATTTAACGGCCTTACTGAGATTGACCGCCGTGTCTTGTAGAAGGAATTTTATAGGTCCGATTTTTCTCTTTGTAGTTAGAAGTACAGCCTCGGTTTTTTCTGGTGCCAGTTTAAGCATTCGATTCTTCATCCAGTTTGCCACTCGCTGCAGTCTTGCGTAGCTCATGAGAAGTTCATCTGTTTCTGCTACGACAATCATAGCCACATCGTCAGCAAATCCTACCAGCGTTATTCCCCTTGGCATAATCATATGGAGCAGTCCATCGTACAGGATGTTCCATAATATGGGGCCAAGTATTGACCCCTTGCAGTTCTCATCTGTTTCTAGTATTATCTCCCTTTCAGACAGGTATGACGCTATGAGGGCAATCAGGCTTTCATCTATTTCCCTTCTTCTCAGTTCTTCCAGAATAAGCTGCCATGAAGCGCTATTAAAGGCGTTTTTAACATCCAGTGTTATCATAGCACACAGCCTCCGATGAGAGTGAGTGTAGGCAGCAGCATCCCTAGCAATTTTCAGTACCTCGTTTATCGCATCCACTGTTTGTTTTCCTTTTCTGAAACCATATTGTCTCTGCGATAGACCTCCTGTGCATAGGAGTTCCCTATTCAAACCCCCTAAGATTAAGTGTTCATACAACTTGCCTTCAACGTCTAACTGTATTGATAGCTTATTTTTTATTAACCCATATTAAATAAATTGCTAGTTTATCAAACCCGCTTAAGTGTTGTATCCATTCCAGATTTGCTAGAACAGTATTTTTATTGGTAGTAATCAGTTCCATTAGCAGCACAGTCTTCTTGAATAAGGAACTACTTTTAATATAGCAATTTTGTTAAGAAATAAATACTATCTTCTCAATGCGACGCATTTTGTTCCCAATAAAGCGCTTTGTCTACATTAAAGAAAGCAAAACAGCGTCCTCAAAAACGGATTTTATCCGTTAGAACCTATAATCCATAAGACGTTGGTGGGGGTTTGTAGCGATCGGCAATCGCCAATCGCCGTATTATTAGTTTCAACATATTTGTTGCGCAGGTCACATCGTTGTTCGCAGTCATCTAGCTGTCCTGTCTGAATTTGAATTCTATATTGATCGTACCAATACCTGTTTTAATTTATTTATTTTTAATTTGTACCTATATAGGTAAGTTTTTTAAAACTTTGCATGTCAGATAAAGCAATACAAGATTCTTATTTTGCACAACCCATCATTAGTATTGGACCTTATAATCTATGGACAAATTTTACAATTCATGTTGCATAATAGCTAATCATATGCAATGTTAAACGACAAGATTAATATCACACTAGAAGCTATTTAAATTTTGAGAATTACAGTACTGATTTTTAGTGGTAAGTATATACTTTATTAGCCGTAGAAAGCAAATAATATTATGATTAATGTCCAGTTTCATTACAACTGCCAGTCGGAACTAACACAGTATACAAAACCAGATTACACCCCGGAATAGAACTTGATAATTACTGTGAGTATTCAGAGCAATAATGGCTATAAACCATTCTATTAACTCCTATATTATTATCCTATTTGCTTAATTACCGTGATATTATCACTACACACCGGTCTAGCAATTTTCCTTGTCTGACAGTAGGAAAGCGTGTTGCTGTCACATATAGTATTAAACAGTTTTATAAAGAATATGTGAATTCTTATATGGAATAAAAAGCTTTTTCTGCTTGCTTTCACAATTTGATTATTTACTTTTAACACTAGCGCTTAAAGTAAGATTTTAGGGCTACTGGTGATATTAAAAAGTGAATTTTCATTAGGTTTGTAGAAAATATATGTTAATTAATTGTTTTAAATTTAAATCGAAAATTAAAATAGGTAGGTATCGTCAAAAAATAAATTATATATTGTGGTTTTTAAAATATTATCTAGGTATTACCGAGGATTTTTTATGACTTTCACTGTGATTGTGTATAGATATTAGTGATAAGATCATAATGCTTTACAAGGTATATTATATTAATATGGTTTCATTTAGTAAATACGTTTATATGTTTACGTGCAGTAATCCATCACGTATCATCATAAAGATTAAGAAATTATAAAAAGTTGCACTTTGCAAATAAAACAAACTAATAATAACTTTAAATTTGGCTCACATACGTAAGAAAACTCATTGTATAATGAATTTATGTGATGAACGTATCTGTTATAATAGTTCAATTGCCCTACAGTAGGGTTGAGTAAGCGTTTCTACCCCATCCATGGATTTGGATCGCAGACACCCCCACCACCACACCCAAACCTACCAATACAACACTCCCCCCACTCCTCCCCCCACTCCTACCACCACACCCAAACCTACCAATACAACACTCCCCCCACTCCTCCCCCCACTCCTACCACCACACCCAAACCTACCAATACAACACTCCCCCCACACCTCCCCCCACTCCTACCACCACACCCAAACCTACCAATACAACACTCCCCCCACTCCTCCCCCCACTCCTACCACCACACCCAAACCTACCAGTACAACATTCCCCCCACCACCACACCCAAACCGATGGGTAAATTGCAATCCTCCTTCCACCACACCCAAACCTACCAATACAACACTCCCCCCAACACCACACCCCACTTTGTTGTTGTAAAAAGCAGTCGTTGTTCAGTTTAAAAAATAATAGTTAATAGTAATTTTCGTACAGTATTGTTAAGACCAGTTACACAAGATGTATCAGTGCAGCGATTGCAATAAAACATTCAACCATCAATCAAACGTGTATAGACATAAGAAGGAAACTTGTCCTAATAGATCACCCCATATTAAAAGGAAGAATAACATGCAATTATGTGACGATTGCAATAAAACATTCAGTCATCAATCAAACGTGTATAGACATAAGAAGGAATCTTGTCCTAATAGATCATACCATATTAAAAGGAAGAATAACATGCAATTATGTAAGATACCAACAAAGAAACTTAAAATAGAGGAACCCCAAAAATCAGAACATCAACCATCAATTCCTAAACTTATTCTATCACGATGTAAGGAAATAATTATTGCTGTCCTTCTGTGGTTATTATATTGGCACATATAGAGAGAAAAATTTAGGCGACCTTTCCAGTGATGAATTAAAAAATGTCAGCTTTGAAAAATATTTAATAAAACATTCAACTTCCTATGAACTTCTAAAAATATGGGGAAAAATTACCTAGTGCCTATAAAAATAACATCCATTCAAAGTCATTAACACATTTCATTGAACTCACGACAACCGCTGCTAACTCGATAGACCCCTAGGCAAAACAAGTTTTATTTCCGTACTTCATTTAAAAATTACAAAATTCAGAGAGGTATTAGATATAAGCTAATTTATACTAACATTAAACTTAGTAACATAGAAAAAAACACACCCTATTATAACTATTTCCTTGTTAGAAGCGATATGAAATCATAATAATATAATATCTTAAAGATGTTGATAATGACCGGTTTTATTATACGAACGTGTTTGTTAGTCGGTTAAGTAGAAACTGGGCCAATAAAAATAAAGAATGAATGAAAGAAGAATACAGTTTGATTTTTTTTTACACTGTTGTCAATACTTCCTTAATTTCGCATAGCTCAAATTATTATAAACAAATAAAATTAAATACTCTCCTGCATGAAACGATTACAAATTATTCAATGCATTTCCTAGTTCATTATCTGATCACCGCAGCGAGTTGTATTTTTTAATAAATACATACAACTTCCCAGTTCATTGGATGGTCAATCGGCCAACTCAGTTCAACTACTGCATTTTTTCGCAAAGTCATTAACACATTTCATTGAACTCGCAACGACCACTGCTAACTTGATAGGCTCCTAAGCAAAACAAGTTTTATTTCCGTACTTCATTTAAAAATTACAAAATTCAGAGAGGTATTAGATATAAGCTAATTTATACTAACATTAAACTTAGTAACATAGAAAAAAACACACCCTATTATAACTATTTCCTTGTTAGAAGCGATATGAAATCATAATAATATAATATCTTAAAGATGTTGATAATGATTGGTTTTATTATACGAATGTGTTTGTTAGTCGGTTAAATAGAAACTAAAATAAAGTATGAATGAAGAATACAGTTTGATTTTTTTACACTGTTGTCAATCCTTCATAGCTCAAATTATTATAAACAAATAAAATTAAATACCCTCCTGTATGAAACGATTACAAATTATTCAATGCATTTCCTAGTTCATTATCCGATCACCGCAGCGAGTTGTATTTTTTAATAAATACATACAACTTCCCAGTTCATTGGATGGTCAATCGGCCAACTCAGTTCATCAACTACTACATTTTTTGACTTTGGTTAAAATATATAAGCTGGTTGGATTTGCTTCCGAAACATTCACAATCTCTAGCTCGCCTAGAGAGTATAAATATATATATAATTCACCGTTACAAATTAATTTTTTAAATGTCGCGAAAACCAAATATCACAATATTAAAAAATATTATAGTTAAATCAAAAGATGCTTTTGAAGACGTTGTTCCCAAACCAAAAATGGAGTTTTATTTTGATCGTCCAAGTACACCCGAAGAATTTAAAACTCCTATTAATTCTCCGTCGCTGTCTGAAACCCATCAAGCAACAACAAATCTACAAGATTATTTAAATGGAGAGGAAGAGGATTGGGAAACGCTACTTCAACCCTTTTCTCCGGACACACAAGTTCCTGAGATGCAAGCAGCCGAGACGGAAGCAGCCGAGACGCAAGCAGCCGAGACGCAAGCAGCCGAGACGCAAGCAGCCGAGACGCAAGCAGTCGAGACTCAAGCATCTGAGACGCAAATTCCAATAGTTCCAGACGATTCAATCACTCCAATGGATCAAGTCGAACCTTATCAACCAGAAGAGAGAAATCATAGATGGCTGATTCACCTCAAAAAAATCAACGAAGTTAACAAACTAATTCAGGAAGTAGAAAAAAAGAAAACCTTGGCTAAAGAACAAATCGAAGATTATGAAAATCTCTTATCAATATTTAAACAAAGAAAAACGGCAATGGTTTTAGACTATGTAAACAATACTAAACAAAACAATTTAATACATCAAATTTCAAAAAGAAGAAAATTATTTTAAAAATAATTTGTAACGGTAAAATATATATATAAATAAATAAATAAATCTCTATACGAGTTAGAGATTTTGAAACAAAGTTATTGTTTTATTTATTAATCTAATATAGTTCTCTGTATAAAATTAACAGAACGTAGAATCATATTAAGACCAAACCTTAGGTATTTATTAAAAATAGAATTATATAGTGCGTTTTCCCTAGTAAGATACATCCTAAAATCAAATGTTATTGATTTGCAGCAACAAATAATATTCAGAATTTAGATAGAGAAAGTTAAAAGAATAGGTGAATCAAGTTAGTTGTTAACTTAAATCAGTAGCGACTCATGATACTTAAAATAGGTGAGATCCAAAAAAAGGCATACATTTTGTTATTTTTGATATTGGTCGACTATCCAAAAATTTATCGCTTTTCCACTTCAGTGCGTCTCGAAAAAAGGAGTTTCAAGTAAAGAGGAAATTAATATTATCAGAGGGTTTTATTTTTTATTTATCTAGACAGAACACACAAAACAACTATTTTATTACCTTAAAAAGCGAGCATTTGACAACATGTATGTTGCTTTTAACAATGTAAGGTTGTTATATATATATATTTTTGTATAAAAGTGAGAGTTTTTGAGATATTACAAATTACATTTTTTCGCTTTGTTAGACTATAGCATGTTAACGAATCATGAATTTAAAAAAACTGGTTTTAGTATGTCTTAGTTTTTAATCATGGTGGACATTGAAACTAAAATATACTCCCACTCTTAAAAAATTGATAGGAACCAAATATTAAACTATATAACTTTTGGATTAAAGCTTAATTCTCTAGTTCTAGTACATAACCTTACTCGCTGAAAGATGAAGGATTTACAGGAAAAAGGGGAAATGTAAATTTTTGATATTTTTAAGTTTGGCAACGCTGCATGTTCTTTTCAATGCATTCTTATTTGCTATCTACGCTAAATTGCAATAAGGCGAATGGACAAGATTTTATTGAGCTTCTAATAAACACCTTACAACGGTAAAAGGGAGACCGTTACAGCGAAACAGCGAAAGAAGGGAGGATGTCTTCGATGTATTATCATTATATTATTATTATAATTACGTAATGTTGCAAGCCGTTTAACTAATGACTATTAAGGAAACTGGCATGTATGAGATAGAAGAGGATAGAATTAATTAGAACATTAATAAGACGTCTATAATAATATAGGAGGTAGTGACAGATACACAGGATATAGATGTATAGGTCTTAAAAAAATATAGAACCTTGACTTTGTTATTGTTATATAAATAATTTGTGGTATCTGTCGATTAAGCATTATAAAAGACGTATTACATTAAAAAGATAGTCGTTGGTAATACTGTGGCAAGAAAATGTGTATGAAAATCAATTCTAAATAGAAAATAACCTTATAACTACCTCACCGTTTTATTTGTATGTTAGACATCTAACACTTCATATTAGCAATACAATTGTGGCCCCTATTATAGGTTAGTTAACCAAGGGTCCGTCCTATGGCATCTGTCACCTGTCAAAAACGACTGAGGATACAGTAACTAGATAATATTAAAATGTCACGAGACATGAATAATTATGTATTGCAACAGAAATATATAAAAATTATCCTTATTTCCAAAAAAAAAAAAAAAAAATGTGATATCTGATACATGCGAATATAAGATAGAAAAGGACAACACTAACTAAATATCAACCCAATTAGCACACTTAGAAAAACCAATGTTGATCGGCCAGCAAGGTTAAAAGTTATAGTTTCACCATTAACATTCATATATCTAAAGGGGAAAGACGAGATTGGGAAAAAAATGAGTAGACAATAAAACAACCTTAGTAAAAAAATAATCTCTAACAAGTTAGAGACTTAAAAATTATAGGTATTATGTTTAAATTATGATAACATTCCTATGACAAGGGATCGCTTATAATAGACAAACTACGAAAAATTGGTTGCCCCCCCCCCCCTTCCCTAAACGAGAGAACAATAGATAAAAATTAACCTAAACATATCTATAAATAAAACAAATTTGTTAATACCTATACAATCTACAGCAGGTATGGTTTAAAGATCGCCGAGCTGTTAGTGAGAAAAATCTAATAAACAACCAAAAACTACAAAAAATGACCATTGAATCCATAAAATAGCTATTTAACAGTCCTTAAGAAAGGTATAAAACGTTAAATACAACACTAAAATAACACAAAAACGGTCTTTGAATTCATAAAAAAAGTCTATTAAACAGCTCATAAAACAAGGTAAAAATATACATATTAAATAACTAATCAAACCAAAAAGCAGCTTTTGAATATATAAAAACTACTAATGAACGGTTGATAACTACTAATAAACGGAAAACTCTAAAAAAAAAAATACTCAAAACGAGATATTTGACACGTATCAGATAGTAGTTTCAGTAAAATTAAGAGGAGAGAAGGAGGTTATCATAGATACAGATGTGGTATCTGATTAATATATATACGCGAATATAAGATAGAAAAGGACAACACTAACTAAATATCAACCCAATTAGCACACTTAGAAAAACCGTTGTCGATCGGTCAGCAGGGTTTAAAAGTTATAGTTTCATCATTAGGATCCATATGTCTAAAGGGGAAAGACGAGATTGGGAAAAAATGGGTAGGCAATAAAACAACCTTAGTAAAAAAATAATCTCTAACAAGTTAGAGACTTCAAAAATTATAGGTATTATGTTTAAATTATGATAACATTCCTATGACAAGGGATCGCTTATAATAGACAAACTACGAAAAATTGGTTGCCCCCCCTTCCCTAAACGAGAGAACAATAGATAAAAATTAACCTAAACATATCTATAAATAAAACAAATTTGTTAATACCTATACAATCTACAGCAGGTATGGTTTAAAGATCGCCGAGCTGTTAGTGAGAAAAATCTAATAAACCACCAAAAACTACAAAAATGACCATTGAATCCATAAAATAGCTATTTAACAGTCCTTAAGAAAGGTATAAAACGTTAAATACAACACTAAAATAACACAAAAACGGTCTTTGAATTCATAAAAAAAGTCTATTAAACAGCTCATAAAACAAGGTAAAAATATACATATTAAATAACTAATCAAACCAAAAAGCAGCTTTTGAATATATAAAAACTACTAATGAACGGTTGATAACTACTAATAAACGGAAAACTCTAAAAAAAAATACTCAAAACGAGATATTTGACACGTATCAGATAGTAGTTTCAGTAAAATTAAGAGGAGAGAAGGAGGTTATCATAGATACAGATGTGGTATCTGATTAATATATACGCGAATATAAGATAGAAAAGGACAACACTAACTAAATATCAACCCAATTAGCACACTTAGAAAAACCGTTGTCGATCGGTCAGCAGGGTTTAAAAGTTATAGTTTCATCATTAGGATCCATATGTCTAAAGGGGAAAGACGAGATTGGGAAAAAAATGGGTAGGCAATAAAACAACCTTAGTAAAAAAATAATCTTTATCAAGTTAGAGATTTAAAATTATAGGTATTATGTTTAAATTATTATATACCCCCACTCCACCACTTTTCCACTATTATAAAAAGATCTAACCAAAGATGTTAATTTTGTTAATGTTAAAAAATTGAAAAAGCTAACTATTTTTAGGAAATATTGCACCAAACCTATCTTCGAACTTAATGAACAACCAAGTTTACTAAAATCGATACCTAAATGTCGTTTTCATTATAATTCACCATCTATGTGTACACTTTCCAATGTATTTTATTTGTGTGATAATTTTTCATGAATGAATAAACAGATTTATTTAATTTATTATTGTTTTATTTCATTATATTTTAATTTTAATACATTTACATCATCATATAATTCTAATTTAACTAATTCTGTCACTAACTTTAAAAAGTTTTTAGTCTTTAAATAGTCTAAACAAACTTTGACTGCTTTTTTACATAAAAGCGAATGTTCACTATAGTTTATAAACAGCGATAAATCTTGAGCATCATTGTTCGTTTCAGTTAAATAAGTATGATATCGTGAACAAGCTTCTGAAATAATAAAGTCTTCACACATCTCACGAACTATGGTCTCCATATTTACACACAATCACTATCAGAATCTCCAGTGTGTTCTATATCATTTTCTGCAAATTTAATTATGAGCAATGCATCCTTTTGATCCTCTGGCACATATGGTTTTAAAGAGCACTCGCTGGTCTGCTAACCATAGCACTTTTTGTATTTATATTAATTTCTTTTATGAAATTACGTTCAATTTTTTTAACAGCCTCATATAAACTTACTGCTAATATTTTTGACATTACTATTACTATTGTTTGAATGTTTGTAATAAAACTAAATATTGAACTAGCACACAATAATATATTATTATTATGAATTGGCTTTTTCCCCCTTTTTAAGTCGGGCGAGGAGACATCCCTCCACCATTCCCCCACTCCTGGAATGGGGAGGGGGGGGAGGAGTGGTAGAGGAGTGGGGGAATGGTGGAGGGATGTCTCCTCGCCCGACTTAAAAAGGGGGAAAAAGCCAATTCATAATAATAATATATTATTGTGTGCTAGTTCAATATTTAGTTTTATTACAAACATTCAAACAATAGTAATAGTAATGTCAAAAATATTAGCAGTAAGTTTATATGAGGCTGTTAAAAAAATTGAACGTAATTTCATAAAAGAAATTAATATAAATACAAAAAGTGCTATGGTTAGCAGACCAGCGAGTGCTCTTTAAAACCATATGTGCCAGAGGATCAAAAGGATGCATTGCTCATAATTAAATTTGCAGAAAATGATATAGAACACACTGGAGATTCTGATAGTGATTGTGTGTAAATATGGAGACCATAGTTCGTGAGATGTGTGAAGACTTTATTATTTCAGAAGCTTGTTCACGATATCATACTTATTTAACTGAAACGAACAATGATGCTCAAGATTTATCGCTGTTTATAAACTATAGTGAACATTCGCTTTTATGTAAAAAAGCAGTCAAAGTTTGTTTAGACTATTTAAAGACTAAAAACTTTTTAAAGTTAGTGACAGAATTAGTTAAATTAGAATTATATGATGATGTAAATGTATTAAAATTAAAATATAATGAAATAAAACAATAATAAATTAAATAAATCTGTTTATTCATTCATGAAAAATTATCACACAAATAAAATACATTGGAAAGTGTACACATAGATGGTGAATTATAATGAAAACGACATTTAGGTATCGATTTTAGTAAACTTGGTTGTTCATTAAGTTCGAAGATAGGTTTGGTGCAATATTTCCTAAAAATAGTTAGCTTTTTCAATTTTTTAACATTAACAAAATTAACATCTTTGGTTAGATCTTTTTATAATAGTGGAAAAGTGGTGGAGTGGGGGTATATAATAATTTAAACATAATACCTATAATTTTAAATCTCTAACTTGATAAAGATTATTTTTTTACTAAGGTTGTTTTATTGGATAAAGATTATTTTTTTACTAAGGTTGTTTTATTGCCTACCCATTTTTTTCCCAATCTCGTCTTTCCCCTTTAGACATATGGATCCTAATGATGAAACTATAACTTTTAAACCCTGCTGACCGATCGACAACGGTTTTTCTAAGTGTGCTAATTGGGTTGATATTTAGTTAGTGTTGTCCTTTTCTATCTTATATTCGCGTATATATTAATCAGATACCACATCTGTATCTATGATAACCTCCTTCTCTCCTCTTAATTTTACTGAAACTACTATCTGATACGTGTCAAATATCTCGTTTTGAGTATTTTTTTTTAGAGTTTTCCGTTTATTAGTAGTTATCAACCGTTCATTAGTAGTTTTTATATATTCAAAAGCTGCTTTTTGGTTTGATTAGTTATTTAATATGTATATTTTTACCTTGTTTTATGAGCTGTTTAATAGACTTTTTTTATGAATTCAAAGACCGTTTTTGTGTTATTTTAGTGTTGTATTTAACGTTTTATACCTTTCTTAAGGACTGTTAAATAGCTATTTTATGGATTCAATGGTCATTTTTGTAGTTTTTGGTGGTTTATTAGATTTTTCTCACTAACAGCTCGGCGATCTTTAAACCATACCTGCTGTAGATTGTATAGGTATTAACAAATTTGTTTTATTTATAGATATGTTTAGGTTAATTTTTATCTATTGTTCTCTCGTTTAGGGAAGGGGGGGCAACCAATTTTTCGTAGTTTGTCTATTATAAGCGATCCCTTGTCATAGGAATGTTATCATAATTTAAACATAATACCTATAATTTTTGAAGTCTCTAACTTGTTAGAGATTATTTTTTTACTAAGGTTGTTTTATTGCCTACCCATTTTTTCCCAATCTCGTCTTTCCCCTTTAGACATATGGATCCTAATGATGAAACTATAACTTTTAAACCCTGCTGACCGATCGACAACGGTTTTTCTAAGTGTGCTAATTGGGTTGATATTTAGTTAGTGTTGTCCTTTTCTATCTTATATTCGCGTATATATATTAATCAGATACCACATCTGTATCTATGATAACCTCCTTCTCTCCTCTTAATTTTACTGAAACTACTATCTGATACGTGTCAAATATCTCGTTTTGAGTATTTTTTTTTTTTTTAGAGTTTTCCGTTTATTAGTAGTTATCAACCGTTCATTAGTAGTTTTTATATATTCAAAAGCTGCTTTTTGGTTTGATTAGTTATTTAATATGTATATTTTTACCTTGTTTTATGAGCTGTTTAATAGACTTTTTTTATGAATTCAAAGACCGTTTTTGTGTTATTTTAGTGTTGTATTTAACGTTTTATACCTTTCTTAAGGACTGTTAAATAGCTATTTTATGGATTCAATGGTCATTTTTTGTAGTTTTTGGTTGTTTATTAGATTTTTCTCACTAACAGCTCGGCGATCTTTAAACCATACCTGCTGTAGATTGTATAGGTATTAACAAATTTGTTTTATTTATAGATATGTTTAGGTTAATTTTTATCTATTGTTCTCTCGTTTAGGGAAGGGGGGGGGGGGGGCAACCAATTTTTCGTAGTTTGTCTATTATAAGCGATCCCTTGTCATAGGAATGTTATCATAATTTAAACATAATACCTATAATTTTTAAGTCTCTAACTTGTTAGAGATTATTTTTTTACTAAGGTTGTTTTATTGTCTACTCATTTTTTTCCCAATCTCGTCTTTCCCCTTTAGATATATGAATGTTAATGGTGAAACTATAACTTTTAACCTTGCTGGCCGATCAACATTGGTTTTTCTAAGTGTGCTAATTGGGTTGATATTTAGTTAGTGTTGTCCTTTTCTATCTTATATTCGCATGTATCAGATATCACATTTTTTTTTTTTTTTTTTTGGAAATAAGGATAATTTTTATATATTTCTGTTGCAATACATAATTATTCATGTCTCGTGACATTTTAATATTATCTAGTTACTGTATCCTCAGTCGTTTTTGACAGGTGACAGATGCCATAGGACGGACCCTTGGTTAACTAACCTATAATAGGGGCCACAATTGTATTGCTAATATGAAGTGTTAGATGTCTAACATACAAATAAAACGGTGAGGTAGTTATAAGGTTATTTTCTATTTAGAATTGATTTTCATACACATTTTCTTGCCACAGTATTACCAACGACTATCTTTTTAATGTAATACGTCTTTTATAATGCTTAATCGACAGATACCACAAATTATTTATATAACAATAACAAAGTCAAGGTTCTATATTTTTTTAAGACCTATACATCTATATCCTGTGTATCTGTCACTACCTCCTATATTATTATAGACGTCTTATTAATGTTCTAATTAATTCTATCCTCTTCTATCTCATACATGTCAGTTTCCTTAATAGTCATTAGTTAAACGGCTTGCAACATTACGTAATTATAATAATAATATAATGATAATACATCGAAGACATCCTCCCTTCTTTCGCTGTTTCGCTGTAACGGTCTCCCTTTTACCGTTGTAAGGTGTTTATTAGAAGCTCAATAAAATCTTGTCCATTCGCCTTATTGCAATTTAGCGTAGATAGCAAATAAGAATGCATTGAAAAGAACATGCAGCGTTGCCAAACTTAAAAATATCAAAAATTTACATTTCCCCTTTTTCCTGTAAATCCTTCATCTTTCAGCGAGTAAGGTTATGTACTAGAACTAGAGAATTAAGCTTTAATCCAAAAGTTATATAGTTTAATATTTGGTTCCTATCAATTTTTTAAGAGTGGGAGTATATTTTAGTTTCAATGTCCACCATGATTAAAAACTAAGACATACTAAAACCAGTTTTTTTAAATTCATGATTCGTTAACATGCTATAGTCTAACAAAGCGAAAAAATGTAATTTGTAATATCTCAAAAACTCTCACTTTTATACAAAAATATATATATATAACAACCTTACATTGTTAAAAGCAACATACATGTTGTCAAATGCTCGCTTTTTAAGGTAATAAAATAGTTGTTTTGTGTGTTCTGTCTAGATAAATAAAAAATAAAACCCTCTGATAATATTAATTTCCTCTTTACTTGAAACTCCTTTTTTCGAGACGCACTGAAGTGGAAAAGCGATAAATTTTTGGATAGTCGACCAATATCAAAAATAACAAAATGTATGCCTTTTTTTGGATCTCACCTATTTTAAGTATCATGAGTCGCTACTGATTTAAGTTAACAACTAACTTGATTCACCTATTCTTTTAACTTTCTCTATCTAAATTCTGAATATTATTTGTTGCTGCAAATCAATAACATTTGATTTTAGGATGTATCTTACTAGGGAAAACGCACTATATAATTCTATTTTTAATAAATACCTAAGGTTTTGTCTTAATATGATTCTACGTTCTGTTAATTTTATACAGAGAACTATATTAGATTAATAAATAAAACAATAACTTTGTTTCAAAATCTCTAACTCGTATAGAGATTTATTTATTTATTTATATATATATTTTACCGTTACAAATTATTTTTAAAATAATTTTCTTCTTTTTGAAATTTGATGTATTAAATTGTTTTGTTTAGTATTGTTTACATAGTCTAAAACCATTGCCGTTTTTCTTTGTTTAAATATTGATAAGAGATTTTCATAATCTTCGATTTGTTCTTTAGCCAAGGTTTTCTTTTTTTCTACTTCCTGAATTAGTTTGTTAACTTCGTTGATTTTTTTGAGGTGAATCAGCCATCTATGATTTCTCTCTTCTGGTTGATAAGGTTCGACTTGATCCATTGGAGTGATTGAATCGTCTGGAACTATTGGAATTTGCGTCTCAGATGCTTGAGTCTCGACTGCTTGCGTCTCGGCTGCTTGCGTCTCGGCTGCTTGCGTCTCGGCTGCTTGCGTCTCGGCTGCTTCCGTCTCGGCTGCTTGCATCTCAGGAACTTGTGTGTCCGGAGAAAAGGGTTGAAGTAGCGTTTCCCAATCCTCTTCCTCTCCATTTAAATAATCTTGTAGATTTGTTGTTGCTTGATGGGTTTCAGACAGCGACGGAGAATTAATAGGAGTTTTAAATTCTTCGGGTGTACTTGGACGATCAAAATAAAACTCCATTTTTGGTTTGGGAACAACGTCTTCAAAAGCATCTTTTGATTTAACTATAATATTTTTTAATATTGTGATATTTGGTTTTCGCGACATTTAAAAAATTAATTTGTAACGGTGAATTATATATATATTTATACTCTCTAGGCGAGCTAGAGATTGTGAATGTTTCGGAAGCAAATCCAACCAGCTTATATATTTTAACCAAAGTCAAAAAATGTAGTAGTTGATGAACTGAGTTGGCCGATTGACCATCCAATGAACTGGGAAGTTGTATGTATTTATTAAAAAATACAACTCGCTGCGGTGATCGGATAATGAACTAGGAAATGCATTGAATAATTTGTAATCGTTTCATACAGGAGGGTATTTAATTTTATTTGTTTATAATAATTTGAGCTATGAAGGATTGACAACAGTGTAAAAAAATCAAACTGTATTCTTCATTCATACTTTATTTTAGTTTCTATTTAACCGACTAACAAACACATTCGTATAATAAAACCAATCATTATCAACATCTTTAAGATATTATATTATTATGATTTCATATCGCTTCTAACAAGGAAATAGTTATAATAGGGTGTGTTTTTTTCTATGTTACTAAGTTTAATGTTAGTATAAATTAGCTTATATCTAATACCTCTCTGAATTTTGTAATTTTTAAATGAAGTACGGAAATAAAACTTGTTTTGCTTAGGAGCCTATCGAGTTAGCAGTGGTCGTTGCGAGTTCAATGAAATGTGTTAATGACTTTGCGAAAAAATGCAGTAGTTGAACTGAGTTGGCCGATTGACCATCCAATGAACTGGGAAGTTGTATGTATTTATTAAAAAATACAACTCGCTGCGGTGATCAGATAATGAACTAGGAAATGCATTGAATAATTTGTAATCGTTTCATGCAGGAGAGTATTTAATTTTATTTGTTTATAATAATTTGAGCTATGCGAAATTAAGGAAGTATTGACAACAGTGTAAAAAAAAATCAAACTGTATTCTTCTTTCATTCATTCTTTATTTTTATTGGCCCAGTTTCTACTTAACCGACTAACAAACACGTTCGTATAATAAAACCGGTCATTATCAACATCTTTAAGATATTATATTATTATGATTTCATATCGCTTCTAACAAGGAAATAGTTATAATAGGGTGTGTTTTTTTCTATGTTACTAAGTTTAATGTTAGTATAAATTAGCTTATATCTAATACCTCTCTGAATTTTGTAATTTTTAAATGAAGTACGGAAATAAAACTTGTTTTGCCTAGGGGTCTATCGAGTTAGCAGCGGTTGTCGTGAGTTCAATGAAATGTGTTAATGACTTTGAATGGATGTTATTTTTATAGGCACTAGGTAATTTTTCCCCATATTTTTAGAAGTTCATAGGAAGTTGAATGTTTTATTAAATATTTTTCAAAGCTGACATTTTTTAATTCATCACTGGAAAGGTCGCCTAAATTTTTCTCTCTATATGTGCCAATATAATAACCACAGAAGGACAGCAATAATTATTTCCTTACATCGTGATAGAATAAGTTTAGGAATTGATGGTTGATGTTCTGATTTTTGGGGTTCCTCTATTTTAAGTTTCTTTGTTGGTATCTTACATAATTGCATGTTATTCTTCCTTTTAATATGGTATGATCTATTAGGACAAGATTCCTTCTTATGTCTATACACGTTTGATTGATGACTGAATGTTTTATTGCAATCGTCACATAATTGCATGTTATTCTTCCTTTTAATATGGGGTGATCTATTAGGACAAGTTTCCTTCTTATGTCTATACACGTTTGATTGATGGTTGAATGTTTTATTGCAATCGCTGCACTGATACATCTTGTGTAACTGGTCTTAACAATACTGTACGAAAATTACTATTAACTATTATTTTTTAAACTGAACAACGACTGCTTTTTACAACAACAAAGTGGGGTGTGGTGTTGGGGGGAGTGTTGTATTGGTAGGTTTGGGTGTGGTGGAAGGAGGATTGCAATTTACCCATCGGTTTGGGTGTGGTGGTGGGGGGAATGTTGTACTGGTAGGTTTGGGTGTGGTGGTAGGAGTGGGGGGAGGAGTGGGGGGAGGAGTGGGGGGAGTGTTGTATTGGTAGGTTTGGGTGTGGTGGTAGGAGTGGGGGGAGGTGTGGGGGGAGTGTTGTATTGGTAGGTTTGGGTGTGGTGGTAGGAGTGGGGGGAGGAGTGGGGGGAGTGTTGTATTGGTAGGTTTGGGTGTGGTGGTAGGAGTGGGGGAAGGAGTGGGGGGAGTGTTGTATTGGTAGGTTTGGGTGTGGTGGTGGGGGTGTCTGCGATCCAAATCCATGGATGGGGTAGAAACGCTTACTCAACCCTACTCCCTACATTGTGTGTCGGCATTCAGATAGACCTTCGCAGTTTTGATTACGTGCCTGGCATGCTTTTAGAACAAAGGTCATCTTATAGTTTAAGAATATGAATAGATCGGTGAGGCTACAGTAAAGCAGGAGTATAAAATTGTAGAAAAAAATGTGGCAAACCAAATTTGTCTCAATGGAGAAAGGCTCATGCAAGTTGGAATCAGTTGCGTTAATGACGGTGCTCTTCGCCGGTATGGATTCAGCAAAAAAAAATGTTTTACGGATCATGGATAATTACGAATTACATTTGTTCATAGATGCAGTTTATTTTTACAGAGCAAACGGAATTGTGATATACTGACAAATTCTTCTTACGTTTCTGAAAACTACAACATCTGGGTCGCAAAGTCTTTGGCCTTTCCAAGACGTTTTTTAACTTAGCATACTTAATGCACATCCAGATCAGACTTTAAGTATTTATCTTTATCTTCTATACAGTGTCGCTAGTAAAGTCCGCATCATATGGGATTTTTTTTTATTAATAGCTTTATTCAAAATTTGACTTTGGCATCAAGTTCTGCTTCGATCGAGATGAAAATTAAGCAAAAAAATAGTAGTCACGTGATTCGCATTATTTGTCAAATTTTAATTTTTTTCAAAAAATAATTCAAAACTGGGGTTATTTCTGAAAATACCGAAGAAAGTTATTAGAAAACGTTTTTCTAAATGCAGTTTCTAGCCCACATGCCAAATTTCAGCTGAATAAGATAATTTTGATTTTTTACCTATATTTTGTAAATTGCAAAATATTTGCAAAATAATACAAATATACACAAAAAAAGTAAAAATATACCAGGTGTCCCATTTAAAAATCGAAAGTTTATGTCACTTCAGGTTAAACCGGAAGTTCCATAATGTTGAGACACCTGTCAAAAAATGCAGTTTTATGTCGTATACAAATCTCTCGAATTTTATTTCATTATCTTGAAAAACAAAAAAGTTAGAGCCACTTTCCGTGGACACCCGGTATATATTTACCACTAAAAATCAGTATACTGTCGTTTTTAAAATTTAAATAGCTTCTAAGGGGGCAATGGGGGCAATTGCCTCCCCCCCCTGAGCAAGCAAAAACTTTTCGGGGCACCCTTGTCAGTGTGGGTAGGCGAAAAGCCCGATAATTTTTTTTTAACTATACATCCAAATTTTAACAAATTTGGTCAACAATTCAGAGCAAAATTTTTAAAATCGACTATGTATTGAGATTTTTTACTACTGTGAGTTTTTTCTCAAACAATTTTCTTATATCTATGATTTCTAAAAATAAAATACTAACATTTTGGTAGGTATGTCCTACTTTAAGGAATAATAAAAAAAAATATGATTTCATAAAATTGTAATAGAGTTGCTAGATGTATAAAACACAAAGCGCAAATCAAAAAGGGCACATGATGCGAATAGGAAGTAGTGAAACATTTATTGGTTTTTAGTATTTTTTTTATAATGCATAACAATACGTATAACAAGTAATAAATCACAGGGAGTAGAGTAGTAGGTCTTGCCTTAATGCACATCCATAATAGGCATATTCCTATTGATATTGAAAAAGTCATTACAAGATTTGCGAAAGCCGGCCCTAGGACAAGATTGGATTTTAATCTTTAAGGACATACTTATACTTGCTTCAACTTAAATTGTTTTTGTTTCTTTCTTTAGTCTCTTTAAACCTAGATATTAAGTATATATGTGTTTTGTATTTCATATTTTTTTTGGACAACAAATTAAAATTTTATGAAATTTTTATTTAAACGAATTCTCTGGAAGGTAAAATCGCAGAAATTAACCCCCTCCTAAATGCACCGGGTTGTTTTTGTAATTTTGTTTTGTATTTTTTATTTTTCCCACTTGAAAACCAAGCACCATGATTCAAAAAAGGGCGTGGCACCCAAAAAAATTTCGCCTGCGGCGCTATTTTTTTTAGCGCCTTCGGCGCTGCTTTTTCTTTGCCCCCCCCCCGGGCAAAATCCTAAATCCGCGCCTGGTTAAAACTAATAGGTATGTACTACGGCGAGCGACGATTGCCGATCGCTACGAACCCCCACCAACTTCTTGTGGATTATAGGTTCTAACAGATACAATTCGTTTTTACGGACGCTGTTCTGCTTTCTTAATTGTAGAAAAAAAGCTTTACGAAGAACAAAACGCGTCGCATTGAGAAGATACAATTTATTTCTTAACAATTATTCAACAAGACTGTGCTGATAATGGAACTGATTGCTACCAATAAAAACACTGTTCTAGAAATCTGGAATTGATAGAACACTAAAGCGGGTTTGATACACTAGCAATTTATTTAATATGGGTTACTAAAAAATAAGCTATCAATATAAACTACGTCTTAGCAAGCAAACCTGTTGTATTAAATCATTTTCCTTGGTGTACGTAGTTAGTAAAGTACCTATGTAAATTTACATAATTTTGTTTATTTAAACGTAAATAATTATTTTGAATTTTTATTTACAAACCAAATTTATAATTCATGTTCAATTAATTGTACAAATGTTTATTTATAGGACATAATAATTATTACTATATTATGTACATGCATTTCATGCAAAAAAAGCCTTTTTTATCACCATTAATCACAAACCAGTCACAACTCTTAACAAAATAATCGTTCAAATGATTGTGACATTTATTTTAAATAACTTAAGTATGTATATTAAATTTAAAATATATATATATCTTATCAGAATAGCAGATTTATTTATTGTAATTCATGTATCAGAAGCTATGCTACCTGCCAACCTTGTCTTTTCTGGGCGTTGCAAGAGGTAATAAATCAAGTTGGACGTTTTTGTTTCTTAACAAGTTCAAGCGCTTTAGAGACATCCTTAAATATGTTGAAAAGACCAACAAGTGGTTTGGAATATTCGTTGCGGTTAAAGGGACGGCTGATATTTGGGCACTAATGACTTTTCAAAGAAATATGAGGTTAGATTTAAATCATTAGTTGAAACAGTTTTTATTTGGAGCTGATGATAATTTTTAACACGGTTTGAAGTAAAATGTATATCTTTAATTATTTTTATTATTTTTTTAAGATTCTAAAACGTATTGTATAAATACCATCAATAATATAATATAGATACTATACACTCACCAGCTTCAGTGTACAGGAAATCCACTCACACGGGGCAATATCTTAATCCCGGATCGAATAATTCAAACTCCATAAAATAGGGCATAATTCAACCTCTTTATCACAGAGCATCTAACGTTTGCAACTGTAGCGGACATACAGTGTGTGTATAAAGTCTGGAAACGGCTTAATAACATCACAATTTACTGGCCGATTTAAACTAAATTTGGTACAGTTGTGTAAGAGGATCTAACGCACCGAATGACGATATTGGCGTTGTTGCCAGCTTTTTAGTTTGTCTGGAATTCGAACGAATTTTATATTTTTAAATATAACACCCAGTATATTTTTTCATTTGTAGTTTTTACATTAAATTTGTTACACTTTTGGTATAACATACTTTGTTCATAATATCAGTAGTTTTCGAAATAACTAGTACAATTTAGAAAAAATATATTTTTTATATTAAATGTTCAAACTGTTTTCCCTGTACAGTTTAACAGTTTGCTAATTGAAAATAAAATTTTTCAATTGTGTTGTAAATCATTTCTGGCGTTATTAATTCAAATTCGTCCAAAATTCGACGCTGCAAATCGGCCAAATCTTGAGGTTTTGTGGTATAAACTCTGTTCTTCAAGTGTCCCCATAAAAAATAGTCGTTAGGCGACAAATCAGTGGCCACTCGATTGCACCCCCTCTTCCGATCCACCTATTCGAAAAAGTGTTGTTCATAAATTCGCGCACGTTTCGACCAAAATGGGGAGAAGCTCCGTCCTGTTGGAAGAATGTACTTGCATAATTTGGACCCATCACATTTCGTATAGTAGGCACTATTTGGGTTTCCAAGAGCTCAAGGTAAAGTTGTGATGTCAAATTTCCATCAATAAAAAATGGACCGATCTTGTGGTTACCCAGAAGCCCAGCCCACACATTCAATTTTCCAGGGCGTTGTGTATGACCTTCTATCATCCAGTCGGGATTTTCATTTGCCCAAAACCTACAGTTGTGTCTATTGACTTTACCATTTAACATAAATGTTGCTTCATCCGAAAATACTATAAATTTGAGAAACTGGTTATTTTGGTCAAACCTTGACATCATAATATCACAAAATTCAATTCTTCGCTCATAATCATCTTCTGATAACTCTTGAACTACATGTATTTTAAAAGGGTGATATTTATGTTTTATTAAAACATTATGGACGGATTTAAAGCAGACGTGACTTACTTGAGAAATTTTTCTTAATGAAGAAACAGGGGTTTCAACAACATGTTGTAAAATTTCTAAACTTTTCTCTTCATCTACTCCTACTGGTCGTCCTGATCGTCGCCCATCTCTACAATTTCCAGTTTCTTCGAACCGTCGGACAGTTGTTAGAACAGTTGCTTTTAAAATTGGATTTCGGTTTGGAAATGCGTCATTAAATAGATTTTTAACCTCTTCGTAAGATCTGACCCTATCGCCATATCCTCTCATCATAAGAATTTTAATTCTTTCACTTTCAGTTAAAGACATTTTTGCATGTAAAAATGACAGCTTTTATGACTTAACATCAAAACTGAACTGGTGTTTTATTTATTAATAAATAAAACACAATTTGTTGATATTTTCAAAACACGTCGTTATTTCGAAAACTACTGATATTATGAACAAAGTATGTTATACCAAAAGTGTAACAAATTTAATGTAAAAACTACAAATGAAAAAATATACTGGGTGTTATATTTAAAAATATAAAATTCGTTCGAATTCCAGACAAACTAAAAAGCTGGCAACAACGCCAATATCGTCATTCGGTGCGTTAGATCCTCTTACACAACTGTACCAAATTTGGTTTAAGTCGGCCAGTAAATTGTGATGTTATTAAGCCGTTTCCAGACTTTATACACACACTGTATATACAACATATAATTTTATCAACAAATTATTTTCTGGGTATTAACTGGCCGTGCCCAAGAAAAGGCAATAAAATGTGCGTTGCATTTTGACCATCCGCACAGCTGTAACCCCTCCGACCAGGGGTCGGGAGTAATATAAAATAATAAAAATTAACAATTCGGTACAGGCAATAAAGCACGCCTCTAGTTCCAGGGCATCTCTTAGAAATATTGCCGACGCTTTTTGGGAGATTCCAAAAAGGCAAAATAAAGACAGTTAGTTAATCTCAGTTAGCCATACGATCCGCTCGGCAATCTGAGACCGCGCACAACCCGCTCCGTTTGTAAATATTGTAATGTTTATGTAAATATACAGTTTAAGTGTTCATATAAACATCGATCTATTTATTTTACTAAACACCCTATACACGATCAACGCACCCCCCAAAGCAACAACCCGGAAGACCTTAATATTGAAATTTCAAACAAAAAAATTTTAAAACAGAACGGTTACCCTGAAACCTTTGTAACTAATACCATCTCAAAACTTAAAAATCGCGAAGTAAAAACTAATACAGAAACTTATTTAGTAGCAAGCATTTCTTACAATAGGATGTCAAGGGGATTTCTGAAAAGATTAGAAGGATAACCACAAACTATAATATCAAAACAGCCTTCAAATCCGGAAATACGCTTAGAAGCTTCCTTAGAAAAGTAAAACCCCCCCGTAATGGAAACACAAAAAATTGTATCTATCAAATCCCTTGCGAGTGTGGCACATCGTACATTGAAGAAACAACAAGACCTCTTCCCCTATATATACGAGTTAAAGAACATCTGAAACATACTTAAAGAGGTGAAACTTTGTGATCAGGTAAGTATAGCGGAACATGCAGAATGGACCAACCAACATAATATACAGTGGTCAGAAGCCAAGGTTTTGGACACGGAACAGCACTGGAGAAAACGAAAAATTCAAAGAAGCCAGCTTTCAAGAATCAAAATACCCATATATTTAGTAAACCAAGTATAGATTTCCCCAATATCTGGAAGCCTCTTCTTGTCCAAAACCAACAGCTCAAACTTCACACTCCAATAAGCATGTAGGCGGAGTCATCAAGCTTCATTGCACATGGATAGTATTAAGGACAGTAGTCTTAGAATTATAATTTAGTTTGCACTTGAAAACGGTTAGAGATACTAAGTAACCGAAACGTTGTGTTAAGTAACAAAATATAGACAATGGAAGTCCGAGACGGTATTTTTTTTGATATTACTTCATTGTCTAACACCTTCAATCAGAAATATTGCATTAACACCTGCAATACATAAATATTTTTAAGTTATATTAATTTTAAACCCAATGGTTTATAATAGGCTCTTCATATTTTATTATTTAGGGTTACTTTCCACCACTCTGGAAAAACTCTAGAAAGTAAAATAAATAAGAATTAGTTAACTTATAACCAATTTAAAAAAAGCGACATTTTTAGAGTAACTTTGAAATTGAATTATACTATAGCGCTATAAACAAGTTGCTGTCAAGAATTCTATGCGGTTTGTACATATCAAGCTGTCCATTAGTACTTTTAGACCATTTTTATAATATTTTATAAAATTATTTTGCCGTCAGCGAGAAATGGACATAGTATTCGCATAAAATTTGATGTTTGAAATTTCATTAATAAGGTCTTCTGGATTGCTGCATACGTTAGATGCACTGTGATAAAGAGTTTGAATTATGCCTTGTTTTATGGAGTTTGAATGATTCGAACCGTGATTAAGGTATTGCCCTGTGTGACTGGGTTTTCTGTACACTGAAGTTTTTATGTTTTCAGCACTTCGTGTGACTAGAACATCATGAAAACGTAGAGTGGAATGTTTTTCTGTTCCCATTGTAAATTTACTGGATTGTTTTATACTATTAATACGTTCCAAAAACCGTAACAGCTCTTCGTTGCTGTCTGTCCAGATAATAAAGGTATCATCAACATATCTAAGCCAAAGTTTAGGTTTAATTTTGGCAGTGTTAATAGCGTGTGACTCAAACCATTCCATGTACAGTACAGCTAAGCCACCACCGGAGAGAGAGAGATGAACCCATTGGAAGACCGTCATCCTGGGCATAGAACCTATCTTTTACTTGAAAGTAGGAACTACGTAGACAACACTCCAATAGTTCCATCACTCCATTCAGCGGCAAACTAGTGCGTTCTGAAAGGGTTGGGTCTTCTTGTAACTTTTGCTTGATGATATGCAATGATTCCCCTATTGGGACGTTGGTGTAGGTATAAGCTTTCTACATCGAAACTGACAAAATGTGTCTTGTGTTTCTAAATTGACGGTTTTTAGAATATTTATAATATTTATATATTTTTAATATTTGTGTTAAGAAACAAAATAAAGACAATGGAAGTCTGACAAAGTAATAATTTTTTTGATTCTTCTTTCTGTTAAGAAACTCTGATTTTAGAACGGACGGACTATGCAACTATCGTTTTTATGTTTATCTCTATTTTGCCCATAAAGAAATGCTTATAGAGTACTTGCCACGACAGCGATCGCTTTCTCCTCGCTTCTCCATCTGAAAAAGGTACAGAGTGCCACTTCAGGTGGCTTTGACACGTCAAACATGTGATACCAACTTCAAGTAAAGAAAAAAAGCATATCGAAAACAGGGGCGGCTCGTGGTATTTGAAAGTGGTGAGGCACAGTTGAAAAATTTTTTTTTAGTAAGGTTAGATTTTAAAGTTTAGACAAGTTTTTTAAATCGCTATAACCACATTTTGACCAAACTTTGTCGCTATTGTTTGTTGCAAACAGAATACACGGCCAGCAAAATAATTTGTTTAACGTTACACTACCAGTAAGCCAGTCGTACTTTTCGTACCAAGTGTTTTGAAAGCTCCGATTTGATTTCCCCACCCTACCGATAGTAACAAGACGTTTACTCAAATCTGCAACAGGTCGCTTTACTTCTTTTACTATGTACAATTTATCTTCATAGGAATTAATAATTCTGCTCATTTACTAAAAAATTAACAAAGTAACAAGTAGGATTGCGAATGTTTACATTTACCTGGGGAAGTTGTGGACGCTGTGCTAGATCCCGCTGAATCAATTTTTCGCTAGTAAGCACAAAACAAATAAACTAATAAGTAATAAAAGTAATGTATTATTAATATTTTAGAAAAATCACTGCCCACTTTTGGAAAAAAAGCAAAACAAAAATCAGTACGGAAAACCACAAAAGTATTTACCGAAAACTATAATAAAATGCAATGCACTATGCACTCTCTCTAAACTTTCAACTTTCAACGGACAACCTGTTAATCTAATAATAGCATTTCTCCAAATACCGTGTCGCGGCGTTCATCTTTATAGATTAGATGAGTCCCCTCGCGTTCGCATTAAATTTACGTAGAGAGTTGAGGCTGGCCTCAGAAGAATGTTTTTATGCGCTATTTAAAGCTAGATTCGACTGGACTATTACGGGTATCATACATCACATTACATATTTTCACTAATACGCTAGACAAGGAAGCGGGAGGCTGGGCCTTTAACAGTGGCGTAGCGTGGTTGAAGTGGCGGAGGGGGCGGAAAGGTAAGGGCGTTTTTTTTTATAGGAGTGAGGGGGTAAATTTGGTCGAAAAAAACGCGCCGCAGGCAAAAATTTTGTGGGTGCCACGCCCTTTTATCAATGAAGTTGCCTGATTTTCAAGTAGGAAAAATATAAAATACACAAGATCCTCAAGGAAATCACAAAAAAATTAAACAAGTAAAAGAAAGTGCTTCGTTTTCATGGTTCATTATGGGTCCTGGGGGGGGGGGGGGTAATTACCCCCTTATCTACGCCCTTGTTGAAAGGGCGCCTCACTGGTAATGCATAATTTCGTTTGTTTAGTAAATTTTGGCCTGAGAAATAAAGTTTTTGTTTTGTCATACAGCAAAATAACTGAAAGAATAAAAATTATTGGTCGTGGCAAAATATTTTTATTATAAATTAAATCAAGTAGGTACCTAGTGAAATTAAAATAGAATCGCGAAATAGATAACAGGTTTATTTTATGTTTCTTTACTCTTAAAGTTATTAACAAATAATAACCTAATTAAAACCTGGAACTGGGAACTATTGGGAGAATGGGAAGGGGGCGCCGTTTGGGACAGGGCTCAAAGGGCGGGGGGGCGGTCGCCCCCCCTGGCCCCCTGCACGCTACGCCACTGGCCTTTAACCATATACGACCGCATGCAGAAACGAGATAGATGATATAAGAACAAAACAAGCAAGGGATCGTAAAAGACAAGGAAGCGCGAGACCGGCTTCTACCATATACGACCGCATGCAGAAATGAGATGGATGATATTTCTAGCGAAGCGCGTTAAGATTGACGGAATTTATTCTAATGGATATATATTTATGCAAATAGTAAAGTAATATAAATTTGTAATTTATTTAATTTGCAAAATTATTGGTGAGGCACTGCCTCACCTGCCTCATAGGAGAAGCCGCCACTGATCGAAAATCTTTCATTAGGATACGCAAATGCGTTTCGTATTAAACTTATTATCAGCCCGATGAAACATAAGATTGGCGGAATCCGCGGAATGGAAGCATATTCATGTTAGGCCCTACGTTTATACCGTCCCCATAATTTAAGTGTTAATATGACACTTACGTAGTTATTTGTAAAAAGTGTTTACTAAGCAAGGCGATCTTTTTTCTTGTTCGAGCCATACTTGTGTATCTTTATAATATATAGTGGACGTACCTAGATGCAAAGACAGATATTTTCCCTGTCTTGGACACAAATGGAATCGTCCAGCCCAGCCCAACCCAACCTCGACTCGCGTTATAAAATAAAAATGGCTGGCAGAGTTTATCAAACAGTTTATTAACTTGATCTTTTCTATTAATATTGTTCATGAACACGGACCTTTTTACTTTTTTTTCTGCTACAGATAGGTGATCAGCTTTTTGTTAACTTTGATTAATTTATCTTTATGATTATACAAATCACCCAGTGGCGGACTAACAGGGGAGCGGAAGGGGCGGCCCGCCCCGGGCCTCCGGTCTTGGGGGCCCTCAAATGCCTCCGCGCCCCTCTGATCAAATCCTAAACAAGACTTTAAAAATGTGCTCAGTGTACATAATTTCCCAAGAAATCCTTCAATTTATAATAAAATGGGACTTCAGTAAATCGTTACCCTCTGTATATCGCTTACACTTCAATACTTCTTGACCATTTGCATCTCAGTTGCATCATGCGAGAGGAGTTTTTCACAACTTAAACTAATTAAAAATTATCTTCGATCTGCAATGGGTCAAAAGCGACTGGTTAATCTAGCCGTGCTTTCAATAGAAAGAAAAATTTCAAAAGAAAAGAGATTTAAGTAAATTGAAGGCACGAAAACACATACCTATAACACGCTACAAAAAATAAAAAACTATCTTTGATTTATTTTATCTAATTTTTTTTTGTCGATCGATTCGTATTTTATTTTCCTCACCCATATCCATTCCATATTGTAGGTATATGTATGTTTATGTAGCCTAAATAATTTAAGTCGAATTTAAATTTCACTTGCCAGATTTTAACGAAATAAACATAAACACTTATTTATACATACAAATGTGAACTGAATAAAAAGCTTGTAAAACTACATTTTTTTCAGCTGCCGCCCCGGGTCTCTGACGGGCTTAGTCCGCCACTGAAATCACCCCATATAACTCATATTAGCATTAGCATTAAACTTGCACCCAAAACTTGTTTGACTATTTTATCCTAAATTTTGGTAAATAATGTGTTAATACGCATATTTTAATCACTAAACTCTGCGATATCAATTTAAATCTTGCTGATTCTTGCTTATATACCTATCTATTTATTACTATGTATATTATACGACCTATTTCTTGATCTTTTTAAACCTTTGTTGATTACCTACCTACTGAACTCCAGTGTAATAATTTTATTGTAACCAACTCTGAAGTGTTTTTTTTTGCATTGCAGTATTTTTGTTTTAGATCAGCTGTTCCTTCTTATGTGTATGTAAGAATGAATTTTGAGGATAGAATTTTGTCGTCAACTTTAGATTGACTATAGAAATGTTTTACTCACGCCCTGCCCCTTTTCCAAGGTGAAAATGAGGACAATAGCAATGGGTATTTTTATTGAAAATAACACATTGCTGAGAAAACTTCATTTATAGAATGAATAAAAAACCAGAAAACAAGGAACTCTATAAGCGGATTACGAGGAATAATGAAATAGACTGAAATGGTTGTGGTGACTTTCTTTTAATATTTTAGTAAAATTATGTGCATTTCCGAGTTTTATTTTTCATTTTCTTTCAGGCTAGATTAACGATAGTTTAGAGGATTTTATTTTAAAGTGATATTTAGTTAAAAAGTTTATTCAGAATCCTGCTATTTGATATTTTTACTATACAGAAAATCAAAACACGGGATTTTGAATAGTTTTTTGCTTAACTATTACTTAAAAATAAATTAGCTTATTATAATAGTCTCGTCGAGAGAGGGCGAACCGAGTCGAGAGACGACCTTCTCTCGTCTCGTCTCGCTTCTCTCGTGATTTAAACCAAATATAGTAAAAACCAAGCAAAATTTTAACGCGTTTAGGTTAGGTTCTATCATATTTGACATAAATTGTGTGCAATATGTGTCAAATATGACAGAACCTAACCTAAATGCGTTAAAACTTTGCTTGGTATTTACTACAGGGTGGCCCATTAGTGCGACAAAGGTCAATATCTCCTGTACCACTAAGATAGCGGAAAACTTTTGACGAAGCTTATTAAGGATTAAGAGGTGCCTCTTATAAAATTATTTTTGTTTATACAGGGTGCTCCAAAACACCAGCAAGGTAAGAAATTTCCATTTCCAAGATATTGACTTTTAAAAAATGTAATTTTTGAGTTTCGACAGATCTAACAGTACGTCTTAGAGCAAAACGGCTCACATGTCTATCTTCCATTTGTATTATCTTCACAAAAAAATCACCTTCCGGTTAAACCGGAAGAACTATACTTCCTGCTTTCGAGTTACATCCGGTTTAGCCGGAATTTTGATTGATTTGGGAAGATAGTGAAAATGGAAGATATATAAATATATTTAAAGTAGCGCTGAAAGCATTATATCGATTGGACATGTGTGATTTTCTCCTTAAAATATGAGTCTTCTATAGAAGAATGTGTTAAGCTAAAAAAGTCGAAATGTCAAATGTATGGACATGTCATTGTGGGGTTTCTCAAATAAGCGATTCATTTACTATACAGAAAATCAAAAAACGGGATTTTGAATAGTTTTTTGCTTAAATATTACTTGAAAAAAAATTAGCTTATTATATTATAAAATAGACAATGCAAATTTCTATGCACAATCTGAGCTGTAACTTATTTCTATTTTTCTTCACATTATTTTATTTCGACACATCAATTTTTAATTCCATAAAATCTCCATTAAGGTTTTATACCATTTATCATTTTCTCTTCTGCTAAAACCATCAGCAATACATTTTTCTGTCTCCTGATTATGAATGTTTCTACGTTCGAAACATGTAGAGACCTCTGAATATTTTTGTTCTATTAAATTTTGTGGAGGAAGACTTAGATAGATATTACATAATTCATAAAATTTATATATCAGTTTCCCTAATTTATTCTTTACAGATTCAGAATGTACTGACCATTTAAAAAATGAATCAATATATACACCCAAATATTTTAGGTTTCCTACTGACTTAATTTTACCAGTACAAGCATAATCCCTTGACTAGTCACAATTAGCAGAATGGATCGTAATCTCAACTGAATTCATTGCAAAGTATATAGAGTTGGTTTTCTTTATATTCATTGTTAAACAGTTACGATCCATCCAGGCTTTAATAAGATTAGCAGTCCTCTCAGCCTTTTCAAATGCTTCGTGCCAAAATAACCCTTTAACCAGAAGAACAGTATCATCGGCAAAGCATACAGTTTCAACATTGGGCATCGCACTCGCTAGATTATTTATATAAATTGAAAACCACATTCAATTCTCTTGTAGGAACTAGAAATTGAATTTAGGCAGACCTTTTGAAATTTATTAGAAAGGTACGGTTTAAACAGTTTAAGAACGTTCTGTCTTATCCCTATCATCTTCAATTTGTGGAGTAGAATGTGGTGGTCCACGGTATCGAAGGCCAGAAAGAGATCCAAGAAAATTACAAGTGGTTTATAGTTATTGTTAAAGCAACTAATGATGAAATCAGTGACCTCATGCGAGGCCGTATCAGTAACTATTCCGTCCCTGAACCCATACTGCGAATTAGACCTTACTTTATTAGTATATTTAAGAAACATTTCTCAAGGTGGCAGGTGGCTATGAAATGTCAAAAATGTGATACCAACTTTAAGCAAAGAAAAAAAACTTATGGACAGGCTTTTATTACGATACGCAAATTACTCTCGTATCCAACTTATTATGAACGTGAAATAAGAAAATAGTATATTACATAACAAGTGTTGAAAGTGGTATAGGTATACCAAACGGGGAGGTATTCAGCACGAGGCGTTAGCCGAGTTCGGAAATTCTCCGATTATGAGAAAATCATTTTCACACGAGTAATGTAAACAATTTTTCCTACGACTACACAAAATAATCAAAAAGAAATTGATTTAGTTTTATTAGTTTGTTGGTATCACCATCGTGTTCAACAAATATTTTCAACACTAGAGTTGAAAAATTTATTTCAATTCCATAGTTAAAAAAAATAAAAACAATGCCCACTTACACATTTTAACTTATCTAGATTTAAATAAAAATAATAACTTTTTCTCCTATTTGCTTACGCACATCATACCTACTATCTATGTACAGTGAATAAATTTCGTTTCTGATTTTTTAGCTGCTTGCATTTTTTCAATAAAACAACAAACACAAACCTATAATAACTAATAACAAAACAAGTACCTAAATATACATACAAAAACACAAAACTAAAACATATTCTCAATATTATAGAAATATAGAGATGGAGTTAAATATCGATAGCTTGTTAATTATAAAAGTTCCATCATCTTCGATTTGTTTTGAATATTGCTAAAATAAATTTACTTACTTAAAGCACATTCACTTGTCCCATATCCTTAAACATTGAATGGATATTTTTATCCGAGATAATTGTAAAATTATAAATCGGTATTTCCTAGCTAGGGTATTCTATTTCTGCTCTATAGCTGCCCCTTTTTTTCTGTGGTTCAACTCAGTTGACAATGTTGAAATGTTTGGTGGGTTGCCTGACATATTTTCCCTTTTTAATAATATATTATTATCTTTATCATAAATACTCTTATAGGTTCCCAAAAATAACGAAAAAAAAAAAGGTTTTTTATAATTGAATTGCAGTATTGCCCTAGTGTACTTTACCCCACCCAGCACCCCAATTCGCTCCACGGGTCCCGTAAGTTTGATATTTTTTTTTTAAATAGTTTTGCTGTCAAATTCGTCGGCCATCAGCTGTTTTATACCTCAAAAAATTTGGTCAAGTTAAACCTACAACCATGTAGTTGAATCATTGTGATTTGCCTTATATTAAATGTGTAATAAATGTATTTTTATTTTAAAAAATGTAGATCTATATTAAGTCTTAGATTGCTTAAAAAGTTTTCAAAAAGAGTAAGTATTTGACACACTCACCGATGTCCTGACAATCCTTTTCTCATACAAATAATAGATCTACAACACTACAACCAAACTGAATAACCGTCAAAAGATCAACCCATAACATTAGTGATATACCGCTGTATTTAAAGAACCGCATGATACTAAAATTAACCACGGTTTTTATAGAACAAATTAAAGAAAAAATAATGGAAACCTTTTTATTTTAAATAAAAGTTATTCTCAGTAGTTTTTTTTTAATTTTAAATTATTAATACATACATAACATCAGAGTTTTGTACTAATACAAATTTATGGAATTCGTTTTTGATCTTTGTTATTTTTATGAACATCTCCACCTATTATATACAGTAAAAAAATTCAATTAATTAACAGGAAGGAATGTCTGATTGCTTTAATTTATTTGATTATATTTTTTCAATTAAATTTTAATCAATTTATAAATCAGTTGTTTTATTTATACTGTTAATTACAGTTACACAAAATAATCATATTGGATTACTTCAAATCGATACTGATCAATTATTGTATAAAATATCCAAACCTTTTAAATCATGTTTGATTTGAAGGATTTGATGTATGCGTAACACGCAACTAGATAATCAGTCGGGAGTACCACCCCATAATTTTCCTGTGGCACGTTAACAGGTGGCAGTCGTTGGTTTTGAACGGTACTTATCGTTCAGACAGTGCCTGTTCATTTTATTTTTGTGTGTGACATAAGCAAGTAGGTGGTTGTAATAGTATATTACATAACAAGTGTTGAAAGTGGTACTCTTCAAACAAGGAGGTATTTAGCATGAGGCGTTAGCCGAGTGCGGAAATTCTCCGAGTGTGAGAAAATCACTTTCACACGAGTAATGTACAAAATTTTTCCTACGACCATACAATATAATCAAAAAGAGTTTGATTTGTTTTTAATAGTTTGTAGGTATTACCATTGTGTTAAACCAATTTTTTCAACACTAGAGTTGAAATAGTATATTACATAACAAGTGTTGAAAGTGGTATTTTTCAAACGAAGAGGTATTTAGCACCAGGCGTCAGCCGAGTGCGGAAATTCTCCGAGTGTGAGAAAATTACTTTCACACGAGTAATGTACACAATTTTTCCTACGACCATTCAATATAATCAAAAAGAGTTTGATTTGTTTTTAATAGTTTGAAGGTATTACCATTGTGTTAATCAAATTTTTTCAAAAAATAAAAACAATGCCCGCCTTTACCACCTTTACACATTTTAACTTACCTGGATTTAAATAAAAATAATAACTTTTTCTCCTATTTGCTTACGCACATCATACCTCTACTATCTATGTACAGTAAATAAATTTCGTTTCTGAACTTTTAGCTGCTTGCATTCTTTTAATAAAACAATAATATAGGTTACCTAGGAAAACAACATAACACAAAACTACAATATAACCTCAACATTTGCTCAACATTATAGAAAGATAGAGATGGAGTTAAATATCGATAGCTTGTTAATTATAAAAGTTCTTATTCGATTTGTTTTAAATATCGCTAAAATAAATTTACTTACATAAAGCGTATTCACTTGTCCCATATCCTTAAACATTGTATGGGTATTTTTATCCGAGATAATGGCAAAATTATAAATCGGTAGGGTATTCTATTTCTGCTGTATAGCTGACCCTTTTTTTTCTGTGGTTCAACTCAGTTGACATGTAAACATGACAGTTGGTGGGTTGCCTGACATATTATTATTTTCCCTTTTTGATAATATATTATTTTTATCATAAATACTCTTAGGTTCCCAAAAATAACGAAAAAAAAAAGGATTTTTTTAAATTTGCAGTAATGCCCTAGTGTACTTTACCCCACCCATCACCACAATTCACTCCATGTGTCCCGTAAGTTTGTTATTTTTAATAAATAGTTTTGTTATCAAATAAAATTGACACCTGTTTAAATTAAATATGGTGTGCTTTGTATTTCCACACTCGTGTTAAAATATTTTTTTTCAACACGCGTGTGATATTTAGGACTTTCTAGCCAAGTTAACCGTGCTGTTATTGTCATTTTCGTAGGTGGTCGTAGGAAAAATGTATTTCAACTCTAGAGTTGAAAACGTAAAAACAATGCTCAGTTACACATTTTAACTTGTCTAGATTTAAATAAAAAGAATAAATTTTTCTCCTATTTGCTTACGCTTACGCACATCTTACCTACCCAAGTAGCATTTTTAGACACATTACGGTAAATGTGTCTAAACTATTGTTTCTGTTTCCGACACAAATTGGAAATTGTTGGCAACATTTATGGAAATATTTTCGAAACGTATACATTTTAAATGGCGCATTAGCACGTGTTTCCAAGTGGTTGGTACGGGCTGTGACTTTCGCTGTTTCGACGCAAAATCGAAACTTTTATCGAAAATGTTTCGAAAATTTTTCAGAAATGTTTGGAACATGTTTCCATAAATGTGTCGAGTGAGAGTTCATTTTACAAAGAGGGCGCTGTTTGTTGGAATTGTAAATTGTCAAAATGGAAACATTATTGAAACAAATAATTAGATATATAATATCTATCAGCATAATTTCGCCATAATGAATTTGTCACCAGAGTATTTTCTATAAGTGATACATTTTTTTTGTATGGTTTATTGCAGAGGAGATCCAAAAATCGTTGACGAAATAAATTTTATCTTGCAATTTAGTAATTTAGCTTTATATTCTTAAGACGCTCCCGGTATATTGACATTTACACACAAAATAAATACTTTGTCAAAAAATAAAATCTTAAATATTTTTAAAATTTTACTTAATTCTTCTTTCAATTGATTAAGCTAGCAAAATGGAACTAATGTAACCACTTTTTTACATTTCAAATGACGCAGGAAGTTAAATAAAGTCCATTTTAATAATATAAAAATGAATTTGTCAAAATGGCCGCCAGAAAGCGAGAATTATTCTGGTCTAAAATGGAGTCGACACACAATTTCTAGTATTTGGTTTCTATAATGTTTCGATAATCATGTAGCTATAATTCATAGAAAATGTGTCGAAACATGAAGAATGTTTCGATATTGTACCGAAACCATGCGAAACAAACGTCGCTAAAGTAAAAAATGCACAGTCCCGTCAAGAGGAAGGTTAAGTTAGAAGCATAAAACTTCTGTATACCGTCACGGTATACACTACCACTTTACACTTTCTGTGACATATAACCTACAAAATTGGTTTGTACTTTGTTGAACGTTTAATAAAACTTACTTATGTAACTTATTCCTAAGTAATAATCTAAAACTTGTACTCAATTGTCGAGATAAAGGAAAAAAGTAGGTTGGTCCTAACGGATGTGCCGACCAGCTGGATAGTCGGAGACCACCTACTTTGGCCGATTGTCGATGGGACATCGCTAGTTAAAAAATCAGGTTGTGGTTTAATTTTTTCCTTTTGAATTTCAATTTCTTTCTTTTTCCTTTTTAGTGCCTTGTAAAACCTCGAAGAATGTTTAAACTGTTGTTTTCTTCCCATATTAACAAAACAAAAATGTACAATTTATAGGTTATAATCGTTATAATCGAGGTTATAATAATTGTCCGGGTGCGGTAGTGTAAAGGTTTCTGGCAGTTTCGAAAATTATTTTCTGCGCAAGTTTCGTAATTAAATGAATATCACTGTTTGGTAAATATTTCAAAGCAGAAGAATACCAATTTGTTTTGAATCACTTAATTCGAAAATATGTCGCTACAATTTGGGAGCACATGTGTCTAAACACAATTTCATAATATTATATAAAAATGATTCGAAAAATTTTCTTTTGTGCGTTTCCTAAATGTATCGACACTGTAGTTTGGAAAGTATTTCGAAACTAACAGTTCTTAATCGTTTCTAGTAACTTAATTCGAAAATGTGTCGCAAAAGTTTCGAAACACATGTGTCTCCACACAATCTAAATAATTTTAATCGAAAATGTTTCGAAACGTTTCTCAGCAAAGAATTTGTGTTCAATTTGTGTCTATAATTGCTACTTGGGTACCATCTATGTACAGTAAATAAATTTCGTTTCTGATTTTTTAGCTGCTTGCATTCTTTCAATAAAACCATAATATTTCTAAATATACATACAAAAACAACAAATGAACAAAACACATAACTAAAACATAACCTCAACATTATAGAAAGATAGAGATGGAGGTAAATATCGATAGCTTGTTAATTATAAGAGTTTTATCAAGTGTATACCGTGCGAGCAAAAATTATTTGCATCAAAGAGGGCTTGGATTAAAAAACGTAGGGCTTGGTTTAGATCACAATGATATGGGGACGATATATCTAACCAAATAGGTTAAAATTTTGTCAAATTCATATTATGACATGATATGCCAAACTAAGTATAATAAAATAAGTATACAAATACAAATTTATTTTTGTTGTTTACAAAATTAACAAAATAAGAATAATATACAGAAAGAATAAGAAAAATAATTACATAAATTGCTGAAATTGGCCACCGCCATGCTCCAAGCATAAATTCACACGTCTCCTCATATTTTCGAAAGTGTTGACCAGCATCTCTAGAGAAATGTTACCGTCGAATGGGGTGAAATTGATTTTATGGGGAGACTTTGATAACAGGTAATATTTTGTTAAATAAATTTAAATATCCCTCAATTATAATCCGCGGACATCCGCGCCATGCTCAGTCGAAAGAGTGAAGTTTCGCCATTGTTGTGTCCTTTTAGCATGCCGGTAAGTGTTTGTTACAATATTTTTGTAAATATTCTATAATAATACTGCAAATTAGGGTTAAATTGACACTGTCTAAAATTATAAGTTATTTCATCAGTTTTTAGCAATCTTATTAAAAAATCGGTTATTTACGATGAGGTGGTTTCTACTTAACCTCATTTCATGTAAAATTCGGTGCCAAATATGCTTGGTTGAAAACTATTAGTTGATATATCATGCGGGGTCACTTTGATAACACTTTCGGGGTGAGATTGATAGTAATTTATATATGAATCTGCTGATGCTTTTGAACGTTACATTTGTGTCAAAATGTGTTAATTTAAGTTCTGTAATTTATATATGAAATAAAGTTTTCTTTTGATATCATAACTAAAGTCTAATTTTCACTTTTGCGAGGATATTTTATTAAAATTTAATTCTTACGCTGAGTGATAAGGGGTGACTTTGATAATCTCTGTAAACTTATGGATTTTCAAAGTCACCCCAAGCGCACATAAAATTGATAAAAAAAATATATTAAGAGCGAGGGAAAAAGTGTTACATTGATAACTCTTAGATCCAAAGCAATCGTTGTAGTGCAAAAAAACAGTGCCTATCAAAGTCACCCCAATTTGAGCATAACTTTGATAATGGGGTTATTATTTATTTTCTAGCAAAAAAAACAATTTTTGAAGTTTGTTTTAAGCCTGGAGGTCTTCATTTGGCATAGTGCAAATACATTGTATTTTTTTTTTTCGCGCAAAACTAGGTGTACTTTTCTTGTAATTTACATATTAATCAAAAAAGCTAACAGTTTCACCCCATTTGACGGTACCACATTCTTGGATAATCCTTTCTTGTAATTGTTCTAAATTTGCAACTGGTGTTTTAAAAATAGTGTTCTTTAAATGAGGAAAAACGAAGTAATCCATAACCGTTAAACAAGGTGATCTAGGTGGGAATTCAATGTCTGATCGAAAACTGATCAATCTGTCGTCGAAAAAATTGCGTAAGTAGTTAATACTTTCGGCGGCTGTATGGGCGGTTGCACCGTCCTGTTGAAAATATCCAAAACGTAGTTCGTCAAGTAATTGCTTCACAAATGGATTCAAAATATTGTCTCTATACCGGTGTGCTGTAACTGTGTCATGGAAAAACAATAGGACCAACAATTCTTCTTCGGGAAACAGCTAACCAGACCCCAATTTTTTGAGGGTGCAATGTGGACTCTACAAAAAAAATGGAGATGTTCACTACTCCACATGCGTGTATTCTGAGAATTCACATAACCAGAAAGGTGGAACTAGGCTTCATCCGAAAAAAATGTCAAAATGTGTTGTATAGAACCTGTTTCCCTAAATACAGCCACGGTTTTTTTCAGGCAATAATAAAATTTCCCAGCAATAAAAGCAACGTTAGGAAAATGTTCGTGAAAATCGTACATGCACAAACCCGGATTGTATTGCCACTCACCATTTACTTTAACCCCGTTTCGAAAATACGCTTCAACCATGAATGTTTTGTGCTATTCCGTAAAGCACATTGTGTGAATTGTACAAGAAATTGGAAAAATTAGCCATGAATCAAATTACTTGTAACGACTGTCACAGATGAAGGAATAACTGATTGAGTGTTAATTTAGGTAGTTACTGACACCCAACAAGTATTAAGATCTATGGCTCAGCATTACGTCCTTTTTGATGCAAATAATTTTTGCTCGCACGGTATTAACAACATAATTTTATTAAAATGTATTATCCAATTTCGGATTATTTCTGGAAGATAGCTTAATATATTTGATTTCATTGACATATTATACCATTTCATTCTTCAACCGCATTTCAGCCAATTTTTAATCAGAAGAAATAATAATTTAACGGTAATATGATTATTTGGTATTAACTACCAAACGACAGTGTTTCCCCTTACCATTATTATGTTGCAAAGCTAATTCCGGATATTATTTTTTAAGCAGAAACGGAAATTTAACGTTGTCACCTGATCTTGACTTTTGACATTGTTAGTTACCCATCTTTTGTTATTTTTTTATTACTTGGGTGGTATGTTTTTGCTATACAAAATTGCATTAGAAAGAAAATGAAATATCGATACATAAAATAGGTGCTGTTGATCTGAAAACACCAAGGAAATACTGCGGATACAAATCATAAAGGACAAACATTATATTTACGTCTGTCCAAGTAAGTTTACTAACCAGATAATTCATAGAATAAGACAAAATGTGTAACAAACCATTTCACAGTGAAAGGGCTACCGAATTTAAAAATAAATATTAGTGTCATTGATATACAAGCCATAGTCAAAAAGTCCTAAATAAATAGGTTCGTAGAAGACATTCAGTGTTTTAAATACATATTTAAAGGCGCTTGAAATTATACCTTGGCGCATTTTATATATTTCCTTGTATTTACTATATGAAGCGATGCTTATTGTTACACACCACAAACAAATATTTATTTTTATTTAAAATGGTTTTCACGATAAGCGCCATGACTTGTATATATATACCGATGAAAAGTCCATATAACTAGGCTATTTTCTTGGTATACTTACTTTAGTATATTTTTCCACATAATAAAATATTTGAAAAAGAGAAGGATTCAAAAGAGTAATTTAACTAAATTAGGAAATAATGAGGAATATAACGTCTGTATAAACCACGAACAGCAATTAATAGTCAAGAATAAATAAAAGAATAACAAGAGTAGAGCTAAGTAGTTAAGGTAATAGCATATTACATAACAAGTGTTGAAAGTGGTACCATTCAAACGAGAAGGTATTTAGCACGAGGCGTCAGCCGAGTGCGGAAATTCTCCGAGTGTGAGAAAATCACTTTCACACGAGTAATGTACACAATTTTTCCTATGACCATACAAAATATCTAATCAAAAAGAGTATGATTTGTTTTTAATAGTTTGTAGGTATCACCATAGTGTTACACAAATTTTTTCAACACTAGAGTTGAAAAAATAAAAACAATGTGCACTTACACATTTTAACTTTGGTACCTAGATTTTAATAAAAATAATTTTTTTCTCCTATTACTTGTTTGATTTGTTTTTAAAAGTTTGTAGGTATTACCATTGTGTTAAACCAATTTTTTCAACACTAGAGTTGAAAAAGTATATAACATAACAAGTGTTGAAAATTGTACTTTTCAATTCCGTTTCTGATTTTTTAGCTGCTTGCATTTTTTCAATAAAACAATAATATACTTACCTAAATATACATACAAAAACAACAAAACAAAAAACTAAAACATAACCTCAACATTATAGAAAGATAGAGATGGAATTAAATATCGATAGCTTGTTAATTATAAAAGTTCTATCTATATTCGATTTGTTTTGAATATTGCTAAAATAAATTTACTTACATAAAGCACATTCACTTGTCCCATATCCTTAAACATTGTATGGATATTTTTATCCGAGATAATTGTAAAATTATAAATCGGTATTTCCTATGGTATTCTATTTCTGCTCTATAGCTGCCCCTTTTTTTTCTGTGGTTCAACTCAGTTGACATGTTTGGTGGGTTGCTTGACATATTTTCCCTTTTTGATATATTATTATTTTTATCATAAATACTCTTAGGTTCCCAAGAATAACGAAAAAAAAAAGGATTTTTTTTTATTTGCAGTATTGCCCTAGTGTACTTTACCCCACCCAGCACCCCAATTTGCTCCACGGATCTCGTAAGTTTGTTATTTTTTAAATAGTTTTGCTGTCAAATTTGTCGGTCATCAGCTGTTTTATATTTCAACACACGTATTGAAAGAAAAAATTTCAACACACGTGTGATATAAAGGACTTTCTAGCCAAGTTAGGCGTGCTTTATTTCTTATTTTCATAGGTGGTCGTAGGAAAAACTTTTAATTGAAGTCAATGTGCGGTAACGAAGAATCCATCCCTTCCTTGACACAATAACCAAAAACATGCACACTACAGGCACCTTTTTTTGGTGAAAAGAAGCCACAGTATCAGCTGTTAATGTCACATGTGGATGTCAACTGTGGAATCGCTTTGTTTTTAGAAAAAGTTAACTCAGACACCTGTTTTGCTGTAGTTTATTTCTACTTGTGTTTGTGTTTTTCTTTTAAAACCTTAACCCTGATGATGGCCTATCAATAGGCCAAAAGCGCTATAGAAAATAACAATTAAAACCTTACCCTAAATTCGAAAATATTTTTTTCTACTACCTTACTAGAAAACTTAATTTTCAACCCCTGAGCTAGGGAGGAAAATGCCTCTTTTCCTCCCTCTTATTTTTTAAACATTTTTACATTAGCAAGAGTTTTTTTACCTCGTCCAGCCCTATTTGATTTTGTAGGAAAAATATTTATGAAAGTCTTCACATTATCACCATATTTATTTTTTTAAATTAAACAACAATAAGTATCTATAACAGATGAAAAAAATTAACGGCTTAAAGTAATTGTACAATTCGTCAAATTATTAAAAGTTATCCTTCCGGAAAAGCCACTTTCCGCTGAAATATTCACTACTCCTTCTTGGTGGTTACTTATTGACGTGGTTGGGCTGCTTGTAAGGTTGCTTTCCAATGAAGGAGTAGCTATCAGCACATAGATATCAACGTGATCCTTGGAAGAACTTGGCGTTACATACAATTGTCGACCAGTAATGATTTGGCTTGCCACTTCCTTTTTTCTTGTTAATGATTCTGCGACATATCCCTCCGCAATCTTCCCAGACTCCCAACCTCCATGCTGCTTAAGTGTCAACAAATCACCACCTGCATTGACGAGCAGCGTCGCCGAAGTTCTTCGGAAACAATGGCCTGCATAACTTTGAGGGTTTTTTAATTTTAAAAATGTTGCAATTTTAAATGGAATTTTGGCCATTGTATTTTTTCCCATCACATTCACAGATGATTTCCCTTTACAGTAATTGATAAAAAATCTGGAGTGCGGTGTTCTGAGCTGTCTAGAATTCTTGTACTTTCTGTATAAATCCAAGGCGGACAATTTATTATATTATCGGAGACAATAAATGTGCGTTTTTTCTTACTTTTTGTAACTGGAAGGATTACTATTACCATATCGCCACGATCATCAAGGTCTTTAAGGTCCATTTTAACTAGTTCTTCGCATCTACAAGCCCCGCAAATGCCAAATAGTAAAGCGATCTGAAAAAAACAAACACACAGAATCTATCAAAAAATGCATATTTTTGAATTTAACAAGCTTACCTTCATATGCAAATAATCTCTATCTGGGGCCTCCACTAAAAATCTTGAGATTTCATCTCTTTCTAAAGTTAGAGATTTCTTGGACACATAACCGGTAGATTGCCGTTTGAGGAAGGCTACTAATTTTGGAAACTTGATGTCTATATTTTTCCTAACGTTTAGTACAGACCGCAACATACTATATTTGCTCCATAATGTTGATGGTTTTAATTTTTTTGCTCGCTGCGAAAAATACACCAAGGTGGCATCTTCGGAAACTTTTTTTACTCCGCGCTCTTCCAACCATACTTTGAACAAACTGTATTGCTTTTCATATCGTTCTCTTGATTTTTCAGGAAGGAGATTAAGTGTCGCTATTCGTGCCTCTTCAGCGAGATCTTGCGGCAGGTCATCTTCGCTAGAACTCATTTTCAAAACGTAGAAACTTCTAATTAAGTAAGGACAAACAATCTGACAGCTGACTATTATGTTTGTATTACTAAAAATATCATAGCAGCAAAGCGTAGTAAACATAACGACGGCGACGCAACAACTACTTGATATTTTGTCATATAGCCCCATACCGGGTTAGTAAAAAGAGCCGAAACACGTAAAATGTCTCAAACCGCTAAAAGTTTAATTTCGCATGCAAAAAAACTTCCAGATACCCATTTTTGTAAGTACAACTTTAATAACTTTGAAGATATTTAAGCATTCCAGTAATTTTTACTAACCCAGTATTATAGTCTGACAACTTTCTAGTAAGCTAGTAGAAAAAACTATATACATACCTCAGGGGGAAAATGTGTTTCCTCCCTTGGATAATTAAAGCCCTCCGCTTCGCGTCGGGCATCAAACTATCCGCGGGAGGAAAAGCACTATTTTCCTCCCTTGGTATGTAAATAGCTATATTTTATATCTACTTTAAAACATCTATCAGAGCTTATTAGTCTATTAAAATTTTGTAAATAAGAAATTCAAAACAACGATAAAATCTTAAATATATTTTGAGACCTTTGGTTATAATTTTCCCTTCATTGCGCCATGCAAAAAAGTATTTTCATTTATGGGGTCCGTCCACGTCATTTAAATTATACACAGAATATTACTCTAATCGTGCTAAGCTACGTGTTTCGAAAAGGTATCATACTTATAAAAATTGTAGTTATACAAATTTATTCTATGAATAAAACTTCTCATTATACAAAGTAATCTACGATCTATGCAAATTACATTGTTGTAATGTTCCTGAAAAAAAGAAAGAAAACAACTATTAGAAAAATCTATATTTGAATTTAGCGCAATTTTTTATCTTAAATGTTGAAAGGGTAAATTTGTTAGACCAGGCAAGCCCAAGTACAAAAATATGCAAATCACATATATACCGACATCACTTTATTTAGTAATTTAAAAGCTGAGGCTATTAGGATATCGATATTTTATTAATCTTATTTTAATTATTTAGCAGCAAACAAATTACAATAAAATAATATTCTTGACTAGGAACACGATGATTTTAAAAAATGTGCAATGTGCATGTGCCCTAGCTAACACTAAATCAAACAATGAATAAACTGTCTATAATTGTATATATGAAAAGGAGAGTCGGTTGTACGCCGTATTTTAAGAAATGAAACATCTTTTTTGTATTAATCGTAATTTAATTGCTATTGCCTAATGCTTTCGGCCCATTATGAGGCGATCATCAGGGCTTAGGTTCTAAAAGAAAAACACAAACAAGGGTTAAAGACAGCAGGAACACATGAGAATACTTACTCGTCAAATTATTTCCAGGAGACAAGAAACATACTCAAAAGGTATTTGAAAATTTCTTAACAAATTTTCTTGGTAATGGTTTCCAATATAAACAACACCTTACTGACATTTGACACATGGACACAAATTGGAGAGGGACATCTCAGATAAAAACGTAGTTACTATACACAAAATGACGAATAATAGAAAACAGAGAGGTGGTACAAAAACTTCAAATAATGAATAAAATTGTATAAAAAGGTAGGTAACTCCGTCAATTATTGTTTAAAAAGAAAATAATTTAAACAGGATTTTTAAATTATGATATCTGTATTCTGCAAAACCGTCCTATTGTTAATAAAATGGGAGGAGTCAAAACTCCACAAGCGTAGGTTAAGGCAAATAATAAATTCTTATCGATGAAAAAGTCTTAAAATTGGGCTTTGATTGTTAGTTTCATTGAGTCTTAAATTCAGACATGAATCTGGATAGTTAATTGAATGTCTATGGATTTCAAGGTCCTCGAGATAGTCCAACTCTCTGAAGTTTTTATGATCAAATTGATGTAAAATTTTCCTGTTAGAAGTTGGTGAGAAACTATGATTATTAAATTTGAGGTGAAGGTGATGTCCAAATACAGACGTACCTGGTCGGTTGACATGTTCTTTTATTCTTGTTCCGAGTTTTCTTACGGTTTTTCCAATTTACAGAGCTGGGCAACTACCACATTATAACTTGTAAACTCCGCTTTTGTCAAGATGTGAAACTCTTTCTTTATTTCTGACTAAATGAGACTAAAGATTGTTTTTTGCTTTAAAGGAGATTGTTGTATCTTCTTTAATTGTAAGATGTTTCATTTGTCTATAATTTTTAGAAACATAAGGTATAAGTAAGTAATACTGGTTTATCGAAACCAGACTATTCAACTCATAATACTTTTGTAATTTTCGTCCAATCTTTTATGTTGTATTTATTTGATTTAGTTAATTAACTTAACTTTATTACTAATTTAACAAGATTTTCAAACATTTCTTTGCCGAAGAGAGAATTGAATAACTCTTATACAATATAATTGTCTTATGCTAAGGAATCCGTAATCAGGAAATAGTAATTCGGTAGAAAATTTTTTGGCTTAGGCAATAGTGTTTTAATAACATATTTTGAGCTATCTTTAAAGGTAACAAAACAGAGCAGCATGCGGAACCCCTGCATTTAATGTTACAATTTAAAAATGATTCAGCCAAGGATCAGTAATTAATTTTTGTTAATTTTAATGGTGAAATATGTCTTATAAGTATGTTAAAACCTGTATATAAATTTCCTATGTTTTTTTACTAACATTATCAATATGAATATTCCATTTGTTGAGAGTTGCAAGACTGCATTTTTTAATTATTTTGAAAGTATTATATCGAAGATGGCCGGAAAAGTAGGTTATTTTAAAAGAAATCAGTTCTAATTTAAGTTTGTTTTCTAAAAAAACTGTATTTAATACTATTATATTACCACATTTTCTTTATTGTTCTTCCATTTTATATTGTGCTAGTGAGGAAATATTTGATAAATTATAAATTTTACAAAATAAGGCAATGCGGATTATTTTAAATTGTGACAAATATACAAAAATTAATTTTATGTTGAAAAATTTAGATTGGTTGAATGTTAGAAATTTAATTTTTTATTTAATATGTGTCTTTATACATAAAATTTTAAAGAACTTATTGTCTAATTATTTTAAAAAATGTTGTTCTTTTAATAATGACCATAATTATTATGAAACAAGAACTAATCAAAACTTTTATGTGGATAGAGTGTAAAAAACATTAGCTTATAAATCTATTTTTTATAAAGGTTTGATAGAATATAATAATTTGGAAAATTCTATTAAATCTCAAAAATCATTAAAACTGTTTAAAAAACTTTAAAATTACATTTAATGAAAAAACAAAATGACGCGTAATATTTGATACAATTTGCAAAATGTTTAACTTTTCTATCTGTTTTTGTTACAAGAAGGTTGCGTTTTAAAATTTAAAAATAAATCTATAAAAATGTGTTAAAAAATGTATTAAAAAATATTTAATTGTAGCTTTTTGCTAAATAAAACATGTTACTACTACTACTAACTATTTATATCGATAAAAATTAATAAAAAAGGTACCTAAACGATTTCTACTTTTAAAAAGGAACTATTTAGTTCCTAAAAAGTATACTTTAGTTATAAAAAGAGGGTTTATTTTTAGTTTATTTTTGTGATAATTGGATGACCTTGTAGGAATTAAAAATTCATCTATTAAAATTTTTTTATTCGATACATATTTTATTGGTTAAACGGTATTTTGTTACCGGAAAAAAATATGGAATAGGCGCAAAAATATGTTGTCAAAGAAACAACCTCGTGTGTGTATCTAAAGGAAATATTTTAGGGATTAAAGGATTTCTTCATATGGTTACTAATATATATTAAAAAAAAAAAAATTATATTGAATGATTGTCCTCAGTATTTGGATCAATTTGACAAAACTTAGTTTTTTGCTTTATAGTTTTAAATTCAAATAAAACTTTAAAAAACATATTTCCGATGAGTTTAGTTAAATATGACGCACTATATTTTTACAAAAGAAGTTAATTTTACTTGTTAGTAACTAAGGTTTATTACTAAAATTTTAGGAACATTAAATACATTAATTCGTTTTCAACCATAACATCTGAAATTACATGTCTAGGTACATAGTTTCAAATGAAACTTAAAAAAACATATTTCCGATGAGTTTACTTAAATTTTTGATGTGTCTCTTTTAGCCCCGGTGTTCGATATTTAAAGCAAATTGGTTAGTATCAATAAGAATTATAAGTTAGCAACAAAATGTATTTTGATTTTATTCTGAGTGACTTTTGCCAATAGATATAAAGCACTTCATTTTTGACAGAAAAATGATCACTTATTAATTTTATTAAGTTAATAGGAACTAGCAAAATTATCGCGATAATCTCCCGTTGCTATAAGCAACGTAAACGCCTTCTAATTCTATCTATTCTAATTGGTTGAAAATAAATTTATGTAATTTTCACTTATAATATCACAAGAGCTTAAAAATTTCCAGGAATAATTTAAGCTCGCGTGGGATTCGGTAAGAAAATTTTACACCACTTCACAGCATAATTTGGAAAAAAAATTATTAATCAAACTTGACATCTTAAACTAATTTTACTGCTTGTCAAGTTGGCCAGGGTATTTTGACATAATATGTTGAATTGTCATTTTTGTTTAACCGGTTCTGTCACAAAGCTTAATAATTACAAGGTAAGTATATAGTTTAAAACGTCTGTACGTTGAGTGTTGAGTTTAATAATAAAAAATACATTTCTACCACCTTTAGTAACCTAAAATTATGAAAGGGCGATAGACTGAACTAATACCCATCTGTGTTATAGCATTTGGTGTAACTCAAGTTGGTATTTTTTTTTATTTAACGAAATATGGTGCATATACCTATATGATTTTTTTAGAATTTATTTCATGGTGACCTTATATACTTTAGCAAAAAATACATTTCTACCACCTTTAGTAACCTAAAATTATAAAAAGGCGATAGACTGAACTAATACCCATCTGGGTTTTAGCACTTGGTGTAACTACAGTTGGTAATTTTTTTTTATTTAACGAAATATGATGGATATACATTATGTATATATATTTTAGAATTTATTTCATGTTGAACTTTTTCATCTTCATTGGCAAATCTCTAATGATATCCACTAATGAGCAAAATAATAACGAAATAAATTTAATTATTATAGGTTATATAGACATCTAATTAATTCGTCACCTTCCTATTCACCATTAAAAAGAGAGGATGGGTTAGAATTCAAGCAACATTTAAATCTTATGTTTGTACATCCGACGTTTGTTGAAATATAAATTGTTAATGCATAATAATTAAACAAATTTGTGTTTTCTGTTATAGCGAATAATAAATAATAATGTTACATAATTCAGATATTTTGCATTATGTACATTATTTAATGGGTGTAGATCAAATGTTTACCTTTTTAACTGTCAAAAAATTTCCACTTAAATATCGTGACGCCTCGAAAAAATTTCCGGAAATTCTTTTAGTTGCCATGGTACCTAGTCATAATTAAGGTATCTTATTGGTTAAAAAGTACAGGTGTGAAATTTTCAATCCAAGTTTTTTAAATTGAAACTGTGGGTAATAGCTACTGACAAACGGGTATTTGGGCCCTTTTTGGCCGCTTTTTGGAGAAATTGAAAAATAAATTAAATATCAATACGATAACAAAAGTTAAATGGCAAAAGAGCCACTAGTATTTTCATTTTCTCTTAAAAAGTTCAATGGGTCATTGTTTTTGCGCTATGTACTATCTAAACATGTCTTTATTATACGTTTTTAATCAAACCTATTATGTGCAAATATGCCGATTTGCATTCGCTGTTAAACATGTAAGATATCAAGTATAATTGAATCATAAATTTTAAATAATCGATATATCGAAACTAAATCGTTGCAGAGTCGAAAGAAAACATATAAAGTAATATCGGCGAGTTGGAGAGAGATTTATGACCGCAACCTTTGATAAAATATGTGTTTGCTTTTAGTTTGATTCAATGTTTTTTTATTACATGTAAATTAATGCATGTCGGTATGTTTAAAAGTTATTATGCAAATAATAAACATTTTAAAGCAGGAACATATTTTTTTTAAATTCATTTGTTGTGATATGTTACAATAAATAGGTTTATAATTCAATATCCGTATTGTTCTCTCTCGGCAATCGGCAGTCCAATTATAACTAGGGGTGTTACAGTGGAACTGGACCTGTTCTTTTGGAATAGGTATCATCTGCCTATTCCGCGTACCTATTACCTATTACCAGGTACCTATTCCAGGTCCGTTGGCACTGTCACATGTTTGATTCTCTGGTTTCATTGTTATTCCTTTTTCAAGTTGTCAGGTACAGGAACGATATAAGGAATGGAACGGCTACAGGTTTTGCTTTAAATTCATATAATATGTTTATAATATGGCTGCCGTTACAAGCATATTGCAATAATTAAAATAATCTCACTAAATAAAGGTAAAGGGAAATAGTAATAAATAATAAATATTTCTAAAAATATTGTAATAATTTATTGGGCAACAAAATATAGCGTATTTAATGTAGGATATGCAACCAGCAATGAGGAATTGATTAAAAAGGCAACATAATATTGTGGATGTACCTATGCCTATTCTTCATGTTTCTTTAAATAATAGGCCTTCGTTACAATCAAATCTTCCAAAAAAGTCTGGTGCGAAAAATATTAATCTGTTACAAAAATTTATAACTAAATTTAATTCGAATAATCGGAAACTGCTGGCTACGCTGGAGTTCTAGCGGCCTTCTTTAAAAACTCGTGTCGGCCATGCAGCCGGAATAGCGCCAATCGGGGGAGCGGCGTTTAAGTTTGACCTGGAATAGTTTGGACCTGTAATAGGTATTTGGAATAGGTTCGGGTTTGGAATAGGTACAGGTCCAACTAGGTACGAGAAAAAGCTATTCCGTAACATCCCTAATTATAACAGCATTTTTATATATCCCAATTTAGACTTACCCCCTCCTCCCCTTACTCAACACTTTGTTCAAATCCAATTTTTTAATACCGTGCGAGCAAAAAGTATTTGCATCAAAGAGGGCCTTGCATCCAAGGACGTAATGCTTAGCCGTAGAGCTTAATACCTGTTGGGTGTCAGTAACTACCTGCATTAACAATCAATCAATTATTCCATCATCTTTGACAGTCGTTACAAGTAATTTGATTAATCGCTAATTTTTCCAATTTCTTGAACAATTCACACAATGGGCTTTACGGAACAGCACAAAACATTTATGGTTGAAGCGTAATTTCGAAAAGGGGTGAGAGTAAATGGTGAGTGGCAATACAATCCGGGTTTGTGCATGGACAACTTTCACGAACATTTTACTATATAACGTTGCTTTTATTGCTGGGGATTTTTATTATTGCCTAAAAATAACCGTGGTTGTGATTAGGGAAACAGGTTCTATACAATACAAAAAGGAGCCGGAAGACCATCTGTAAGAACAGAAGAACTTGGTGCTAACTTTCGTGAAATAATCCAAAATACGCCAACAAATTGTATAAGACGCCTGTTCCAAGAAGTGAGAAGATCTTATGGAACATGCAGGACTATTCTTAAGAAGCAGCTAAATTTATTTCTTTATAAAGTGCAAGTATTCCAAGAAATGCTGTGTTTAGGGAAACAGGTTCTATACAACACAAAAAAGGAGCAGAAAGAAGACCATCTGTAAGAACAGAATATCTTGTTGCTAACGTTCGTGAAATAATGCAAAATAAGCCAACAAATTGTATAAGACGCCCAAGAAGTATGGGAAGATCTTATGGAATATATAGGACTATTTTTAAGAAGCAGCTAAATTTATCATCAGTACATAGTATAAAACAAAGTCGCTGTCGCTGTCTGTCCGTCCTTATATATGCTTAAATCTTTAAAACTATGCAACGGATTTTGAAGCGGTTTTTTTAATAGATAGAGTGATTCAAGAGGAAGGTTTATATGTATAATACATGCATAATATTGTAGAGAAACACTGATAAATTTAGAGGTTTCTAATGTGATGTCGTAAATAAACACATTTTAGACCCGCATGCGAAGCCGGGGCGGGTCGCTAGTTTCCTTATAAAGTGCAAGTATTCCAAGAAATACAAGCCGCAGATTTTGAAAAACGCAGGAATTACTCTCAATGGTTTACCCAAAATTTATTGGAAAGAAATGATTTATTAGACCTGACATTTTTTTCGGATGAAGCCTGCTTCCACCTCTCCGATTATGTGAATTCTCAGATTACATGTAATTTTTTTCTTTTTCTTTCTGTATATTTTTGTAAAAAACAAAAATAAATTTGTATTTGTCTACTATTACTCATTAGTTTGGCATATCATATCATAATATGAATTTGACAAAATTTTAACCTACATTTGGTTAGATATATCGTCCCCATATCATTGTGATCTAATCCAAGCCCTTTTTGATGCAAATAATTTTTGCTCGCACCATCAAGGCCGTAGCCAGGGGGGGGGGGGGGGAGATCAAGGGGGATTTATCCCCCCCCCCCGAAATAAAAAAAAAAGATATTTATTTTGGACTTTTAATAAGTATTAATGAGACTGCAGTTATATACAGTGCGCCCGTCTCACTTTGTTGTTACACAACATAATAGTTAATCTTATTTACGGGCTACAATGGCTGCAGATCGCCTTAATGGTCTGGCTTTCCTATATGTCCACCGTGATATAAACGTAGATGTAAACAAAATCATAAATATTTTCTCTTCTAAGAACAGGAAACTTGATTTTGTAATTTAGGACAAAGTAAGTAGGTACTTCAGATATTTTTTTTTGTTCTTATTGTTTATTTTTCGTTTTTATTCTTATTTTGTTTTTCATCTTATTATTACATAATATAATTTATTATAATAATTATTATACTTAGATATAATTATGACTTAATATAAGAGACATGTTAATTAGTAAAATAAATAGTTTATTGTTTATTTTGTCGACCGACCTTTCAAATTTCGACTTTCTTTTAAATTAAAAGAGTGTTTTAAAGTCTGGCATATTGCCGCAAATTAAGCTTTACGGTTATTTTACCCAAAAAAGGGCGTGGCACCCAAAAGAGCACCTTCGGCGAAGTTCCCTGTCTCGCGCCCCCCCCCCCCCCTCCCTAGAACAAATCCTAAATCCGCCACTGGAACAAACTCCCCCGAAATTATTTTCTGGCTACGGCCTTGATCAGCCCTGCACGTCATCAGCCCTTATATTTTTGAAAGTGTGAATAAAATTTAAAAAAAACTTGTCGCTGTAAACTTCAAATTTTAATATGATTTAGTTCATTTACTGTAAAGTATAAAAAAAAATTGATAGGCGATTTCAGCGAGCACAAATACCTGACAGGTGAATCGAAAGGTGTGCAGTATATGATTGAAAATAAAGTTGTTGTAAAGTTGAAATTTATATTAGGTATATGTTTGGTAATTGACAAATTGAAAGGTCATATACCTGCTTTCGTACAACGATTAAAAAAAAATTCAGTTGCGATAAGGATTTATCCTAGTGAAGTATTGTTCTACTATAATACCAAAATATTATTGTGTATGTGATCTTATTTTGTGCATTATTTCAAAGTGTAAAATTTAAACTATATATTAATTGTGCAGTTTTCGTTGCACACTGTTATACCTTAAATTATTATTTAAGTAAACAGTGTGCAGAATGCAATCCGAACACTTTATAAGTTTATTTTCAATCATATTATAATGCACACCTTTCGATTCACCTGTCAGGTACTTGTGCTGGCCGAAATCGCCTGTCAATATTTTTTTATACTTTACTGTCAATGAACTAAATCATATTAAAATTTGAAGTTTACAGCGACAAGTTTTTTTTTTTAATTTTATTCACCCTTTAAAAAATATAAAAGCTGATGAAGTGCAGGGCTGATGCCTGCCAGGTCGTGGTTATCGTACTTAGTATGCTATGACTCGCTACTAAAAAAATTACTAGCCTTGCAGGACGACCGTTACTCGGAGGGTTCACGAGCTCTTGGACTATTAATAACAGCTTAAAGAAATTAAAAAAGTAAGTAAGTAAAGTATTAAACAGGCTGGTTTACATAACATACAAAACCGCAACTATTCTAACTTAACACGAAGTTTTTATTTTAGCAAAAGGGGTGATTCACATCAAGAGACAACTAGAGCAAAGTCTACTAAATAACCATATATTAATGATCTAGATCTAGAATGTTTAATATATATATGTTGGATATGTATATACACAAAATGCATTATATATGTGAAGAATTTAGTATCCATCTTGTATCATTTTTTGACTTTGTTCCAAAAGACAATAGTTCTGGACCGTTCAAAGCCGTCGCCCAATTTTACAGGATGCATGGCCCAATTATACAGGATGGCATATTAGTGTGGCAGAGTCCAGTATCTCCCTTCTTTACAGAGATACAAAAGATGTTTTTATACAAGAGTTGTAAGATATGTCGTAGTGCATATTTAAAAATATTTTCAATTATAGAAGCCTGGTGTTCTTTTTTTTATAGTTTTTAAATGGGACACCCAGTACATTATTGCAATTTTGGACTCTCCAGAGACAACTAGATATTTTTCATGTATAAATGTTCTACCTACCTATATTTCGTAAAGCGCTGGAAGATAGGTATAAAGAACATTATACATGAAAAATATCTAGTTGTCTCTGGAGAGTCCAAAAATGCAATAATATACATCACTCTGTATAATTGAAATTATTTTTAAAATATGCACCGCGACATATCTTATACAGTAGGCTGGGCCGAAAAAGTGAAAAATTGGAAATTGCAAATGGTATATTTGCCAATATCTGACTATACATCTAAAAGTAATTGGTGGAAAATTTTATTAAAATCCGTAAATGTTTCGCCGCGCCCCTGTGACCTTGAAAATTAGTAAAAAGGCCGATTTTTCAATATTTAATATTTTTTAAATCCAAAATTATAATTTTTTTGTGACTTCTTGTGGATGTGGGAATGTGTATAAAAATAATTTTTTCAATAAAATATTTTTCTGTTGGATGGAAATTACAAATTTGTCTCTGAAAACGGTAAATTACATGTAAATGAAGATTTTGAGGACAAATTTGTAATTTCCATCCAACAGAAAAATATTTTATTGAAAAAATTATTTTTATACACATTCCCACATCCACAAGAAGTCACAAAAAAAATATAATTTTGGATTTAAAAAATATTAAATATTGAAAAATCGGCCTTTTTACTAATTTTCAAGGTCACAGGGGCGCGGCGAAACATTTACGGATTTTAATAAAATTTTCCACAAATTACTTTTAGATGTATAGTCAGATATTGGCAAATATACCATTTGCAATTTCCAATTTTTCACTTTTTCGGCCCAGCCTATTATACAGTGTGTCTACTTAAGTTGGAACCATATGGAAAACTTTTTTATTATTGGTTTTATGGAAAAAAGTTATTCTTCATAAAAAGTTTTGCATTGTCTAAAACTCAAAATGCAACCTTCAGTTATCAAAATTTTCAATCATATACGAGGTATATCAGAAGTTACGAATTTTTCTCAAGAGTAAAGTACCTTTATTTTTGACAATACAGAAGAATGTTATAAAGAAAAGTTATTTTGAATTAAAAGTTATGTTCAAATATGCAATTACAGTTATTTAGCATGAAAATTTAGGTTTTGTAATTATTTACTAATCATTCCGCATTAATTATTCTGACTTGGTACAATTTAATGTAATCCTGAATGCACAGACATGAAATATTTGACACGGAATGTCATAGTGCGTTGTTATTTAAAAAATACATTAGAAATGGCAGCTTTACTAAGCTGTAAAGAAAATATGTGAGAGATAAAAATACAAATAATTTATAATGTAAAACGTAAATAACCACAAAACCTTTCATGCTAGATAACTGTAATTGCATATTTGAATAAAACTTTAAATTCAAAATTACTTTTCTTCATAACATTTTTCTGTATTGTAAAAAATAAAGGTAGGTACTTTATTCTTGAGCAAAATTCGTAATTTCTGATATACCTCGTATATGACTGAGAAATTTTGATAACTGACAACTGTATACTGACTAACTGTATTTTGAGTTATAGACCATGCAGAACTTTTTATGAAGACTAACTTTTTTCCATAAAACCAATAATAAAAAGTTTTCCATAATATAGTTCCAACTTAAGTAGACACACTGTATATATTTTGTATGAGACATTTTTTGTATCTGGCTATTCATAATATTATTATATACATTTGTAATTTTTATGGGCATTCGGAACATCCATTGCATATGCAGACATGTATAGACATATCATATGAGTTCGTGCATATACTTGGTTAAGCATATCATATGTAATAATAAATAACTTGATGGATATACTATGTAGTGGCCAAATGAACATCCTATGGATATTCAATGTAGATATTTTTCACATTCATGGACATTCTATGCACATACATATGCCATAAAGAAATATACTATTGATATTCTATGTATATAATTTGGCTGTGTGGGAAACAGTTTTTTTTACATAGCCTGCCTCAATGCTAGTTTTTTTGACTTAGTATCCTGATTTATTACATTCTATACTTTACAAATGGCCATCTTAAATTTTATTAGTTTTGGTAGTTTAAAGTTTCTTCAAATCACTCGTAACTGAGTTCTGTCTGTGATCTTAGAGCTCCGTTAGGACTGTATGCACCTACAGGATTTATAATTTTTCTTTATTCTCCTGAGGATGAATGTTTATCCATTCGAAACATGTAGAGAATTTACCATTTATTAAATATACCATTGAAGGAAGACTTAAAGTGTCTCATTTATTTCCTTTTAATAATAAATTATAAGTAGACATATATCTACATTATTTCTCACCTTGCCACCGATTAACCGAATTTAAAAGCCATACATCACGTTTTGAAACTAAATTTAAAAAACATCAGGTACTGCATTGTTAAGCAGCTGTTTTTTTGACAGGCGGCTAAAAGGCGTCGGAGGAGGCCGCGATATCAGCAGGGCACACCAGATCCCTTGATTACGAATGTAAAAGTATCATTCGGCATAGTGGCTGAAAATGACCCTCGTCATAGCTAACTGACGTTTATTTTATTTTCAAGGAACGTAGAAGTCGCATACCGCTAGCGCAGAGTGAGGTATTTTTAATTGCGTCAAGAGCAGTTTTAATCCGGATCTGACATATGTCAAGCGGACGGTTGCTTTCTGGATGATCCTAAGTTATTACGTAAAGTGTTATGAGATACTCGACAAAAGTCCCGTTTTACCTGATAAATTATTTGGGTAGTTGATATAGGAATAAAGCACAATATAATATGATGTCTCCGACTCTATTAATAAACACCTTATTAGTGTATTTTCCTAAAAGAGGCTTGACAAGAAAATAAAATTTTCGTATAGTTTTATTTAATTCCTTTTAAGTTTAGAAGAACTACAAATCTACAACGGGTGGCGAGCGACTGTATCTCCATAACCATACATGCCACGACTTTGCGCTAAAAAATTGATTATGAAATATGAGCAAAAAAAATCAGAAATTAAGTTTTTATTATGCTCTGCAATAACCTCTATAAATTTTGTAATAATAAATTTTCTGTAGTTAACATGGTAGCGCGGAGAAGGGTAACGACTAAAAGTACAGGAAAGGGACCCAAATTTAAGACACTTTTTTTGTAAATTCGAAATAAAATTCATCATAGAACAAATTTTTATTATTATTGTACAAAATCGCTTGCTTCGTGTATTAACAAAACATCGCAACAAAGAATCTAGATTAAAATAGCTATCTAGAGAAGTTATTGAACTTAAAGTTAGTTTTTGTCAATTTTCCCATAAAATAAAAGGTTGCCTAATTTGAGACACTACACCAAAATCTGTTGAGGCGTTTAGATATCCCATCTCTTTATTACGCACAGCTTTCACCATAGCGTGCGGGGGTCCCCTTTCTTGTGTTTTTAAGGCATCTGTAATAAAATATCAAAATATTGTATTGGACTTGAGGTAGTCTTAAATACAGCACCATATAGTATCTCAAATTAGGAATTATCGTTATAAAAATTGACAACAATATTTTAGGTTAGTTATGAAAGAATACATACAAATTTTAATAAGACATCATTAGGCAACACCTAAACTAACTACTTCGACACATAAAATATTTTATTTCCACTTACGTTGAGTGCAAATGCCGGTTTATGTACACTATCAAAAAAACATTACGACTCAAATCGGAAGAAAAACGTACCTGCGCAGAAATAAACAACCTGACGCGCTCAACAAACTCTTTACCACTGCAGTCTAGTTTGTTTGAGTAAGTTTACGCCACTTTTGTTAGATGGTGTTACATATACGTTAATATGCGGCGTCTATCTCAAAATTGGGTCTCTTCCTCTACTTAAAAGGCTGTAAAAAACCGCAAAGTAAAGAGTTGCTAATAAGTGCACGTGTAGCTAAAGATCTTGTTTTCATTAATGTTAATTTCAGTTTTACACCGGACATAATATTCTCGCTGGAGAGTAGAAATTTAAGTTTAACAGACCCAATTAGTATTGTTGAAACTTTTTCCGCTAAATGTAACAACATTATCGGTAAAGTAGGAGGTCAAGTAAAGAATAAATTGGATGTAACTGTAAAAAAGAATGAAGGATTTAAATACTTAACTGTAGTAAAACGCATTTATGACGAAACGAAGTTGTATCTTGGCCTTATACATATTTTGCTACCTAAGTTGCAGTATTGTCCGATTACATTAGTAGATGTTGAAAGAAGCTTCTCTTTATATAACCATATTTTTACTAATAGAACACAATCCTTTTCAGTTGAAAATTTTAAAAAATATTTAGTAATAAATGCCTTTTGTACAATTTTAGGTTAAAAAATTGTTTACTTTTATTTTTCTTTGCTTTTTTTGTATTTTTTTAAAAATAAACATATTTTTTAGAACTTAATGTGTGTTTCTTTACCTCAATTTACTATAATAAATTAAGAAATATTGCATACTAGTATGCATAGGTATTTGATAAAAAAATGCAAATAACAACATATTTTAAAGGCAAACTAGGCAAATATATGCGCATATTTTGGCTGAATTTAAGTGCATATAATCAGCCCTTTAGTGATCATGATTATTGATCGTCAGTTCATTCTGAAGATGGTTTAACATATAGATGGTTTATATCCGTCTCTATCCATTCTTCTTTTGTCCTGGTACGAGTTGTGGATCTGGACCATGCATACTTCAATATAATTCAACAGCAACATCAGCTTTCATTATGAAGTTAATGTCCTTAATATACAGGGTGTCTCACTGTGATCAGTGTGATCGTCCATTAGAATATTTCCGAAAGTAATGCGATTTGAAATCTGCAAATTTGGGTAATGCGGTTTTCGGATACACTATCTTTAAATGAAATATCAGCGACCATATTATGTGACTTCCGGTTTTGACGGATGTCACCTAAAATTGGAGAGTTTCAAAGATAAAAGAGTGAAACTTATATTTGCGCCTGTGGTATTGGTATTGTTAATATTGTCGGAAAATGAAATTTTAGATACTGGGAAGAGGAACAGTAAAAATGTTTCATGTTTACCAAATTTTTTTTGTAATACATTTTTTTAAATACTCTGGTTCGTTTAATGGGGCTAAGCGAGAACATTTCCTATCTGTGTACGTAAAGTGTTCCTTTACCTAACTTGAGTAGTTTTAAACGTATTTACGATTTTTCGCAAAATCCATCAAATATCAAGCATTCTTACTAATTTTTGTCAAGAATTCAAATTCAAATTCAAAATCTTCTTCATTACCAAAATATTTGAGATACATCACATATACAGTGACCGACAGAAAGAACGCACCAAAGGGGATTTTTTTTTTTTTTTTTAATTTCAAAACTTACCAATTTTGTCGACGTTGTGGTCTAGTGGTTAGCGCAGCAGCCTCACAGATCGTAGGCCCGGGTTCCATTCCCGGTGCCGACAACGTCGATGTTAAATTTGGAATTTGGTTTAAGAGGTGGCGCCGTCTTTCGGAAGAGACGTTAAACTGTGGGCCCCGTGTCATAGATGTTGGCACGTTAAAGAACCCTACCCTCGACAAAGAGGGATTCGGCAAAATTACCAGATAGTGTGTGACAAATTCCCTGGCGTCGGTGATTGGCCTCGTTGCGGAAAAAGGCCGACGTAAAATAAATAATTAAAAAAAAAAAAAAAACTTACCAATTTTTTTTGGCGGTGGAAAAGTTCTGCATGTCCCTAAACAAAAAAGAGCATAGACAAAACTATTAAATATTGCGCCGTATACGAGGGAGAGGTGAAAACGTTAAATTCATTCAAGAATAAATTGCCCTTATTTTTCACTGTGGAAAATTTTTTTATTAGGAAATGTTGTTTGCGCTTAAAAGTTATCCATAAATACTAAATTTCAGCTCGGTAGCGCAAATATAAATATTTCTCATAGCAACTAGATTTAAATGAAAACGAATTTTATTGTAAGGGTTTAAACTTTAATTCATGAACCAATGGGTTTAAGAATTTTTGAAAAATTGGGAACGGCAAAATATTGTTTAATGTATGAAGAAATCCTAATTTGTTTTGCATAAAGTTATTCCGCTTATCCATAGAATAATGTACGGTGTGCACCAGAAAAGTTAGATTATTTTTGACGTTATTTTATTAAACGTCCAGTTCTCGCGTATTTAATAGTATATTAAAGTACACGTTTCATAAGAAGCGGTTTTAGCGCACGCGTCTATTTTAAAAAACGAGCCACTTTTTTTATTGACACGTGCGCTAAAACGCCTTATGAAACATGTGCTTAATACATTTTTTTCTATTTCACCAATCAAGAAAAATACATTTTAAAAAGAAAATAAATCCTTTAAATTTTGTTTGAGGGGGGGGGGGGGTAAAGCTAGTGTTTGATCTTAAATTTTTTTTTTAATTAATATTACACAAGAATATTCAAAATTACTTACGAAGTACGGTGTATAAAGCAAAATTTAATTTCCAAAGTAATTTTGCAAATTCTTTTTCCAAAAGTATTTTTATTGCAATTTAACAAAACAATAACTTACATAATATAATGTAAAAAAAAACATAGGTATTATAATAAAGGAATAAGTATCTAAACTTTAACTTATTCTATCCTTGGTACGTAATATGCATAAGAACTTATACAAGACAATGTCTTTAACAAAAATAGTCTAAACTATTATTATAGAACATAGGAACTTGTGTAAAATCACTTTTTTCCAATATAAATAAATTAAAATAATTTTTCTTAAACCCATTTAAGAAGCTATACCTAGATAATTACGTCTAGATTCCTTCGACGTAGACTAGCGAATCTATTTAACACACAGTCTGGAGATTTTTTTATATATCTATGAACGTGCATTAATGCTAACCCAACAAGTCTTTCTTGGCTCATTGTTGATCGTAGCCAAGTTTTGAGTCTTTTAAGTGAAGAGAAACTTCTTTCTGCCGTTGCTACACTTACTGGCAATACACATAAAATCTAAGAGCCAAATATATTCGAGGATATGTCCAGCTCGCACAAATGCAAAGTATCGATTGCAGTATCGGGCATGTCGCCATTAAATTCACTCCACTTATTTTTCCATAGTTCTAATTCAGATTCCAGAGTAGCTGATATTAAATCATTATTTTCGTTACTGAATTTCGACAGATATTTTACTATATTATTTTTAGTAGTTATCATGTCAGTGTGTGATTTTTTAATTATAGACGACGGTATTAAACTGTTGATGTCGAGAGCTGTGAATATATCTGAAGCAAACGCCTTAAACGCTACATTTTGCTACAAATACGCTGATGCAACTAAACTACATTTTTTATTTCTTATTATGGTCCTGGGGGGGGGGGGGGGTAATTACCCCCTTTACACCCCCCATATCTACGCCCTTGATTGCAATTGACAGTGCCACGCGTCCTGCTAGTAATGGCTTATTATATTTTGCAAATCATATCATCATATTCTATAAACAATAAATTTGTTTTTAATTGATTTATGCAAATTTTATGGCTTTTCAAATAATCAAAACATAACGATTGGGTTTTTTACAATACTTCGCTCTTTGAAGGTTCAACCCTTTTCGCTGACAGTAATACCACAACATGTATCATTAATCGATTTTAAAATCGTACTACCGTCGACGATTTTAATTAATCACAGAGATAAAGTCTGCGAATCATAAAATTTAAATCAGGGTTCTAATGAACTGAACCTCAATCGAATTTATAATTTCAACGGTTATGAATAATGCAGGAATCAATGGTTAAAACCAGTGGCGTAGTCAGACGCTAGGAGCGGAGGGGGCAAAATAAATTATTTAGGGTCCGGGAGAGTTGGCTCACCTTTTTTAAAAATGGAATAAAAATGGAATAAAATTGAAATTCAGAAGGATAATGAACGCAAAATATTTATTTAACATAAAAAATAATACAATATTAGGTTATAAATATTATATAAGAAAAAACTCAAACAACTAGCTTATAAAATATTTTTTTCTAAAATAGCCATCTGGGCCAACTCCCCCACATACTGTGGGTTAGTTGGCTCAGGCATGTAAGGTGAGATGACCCATGGTAAGTTTTATCATTCGAGACATTTTGACAATATTTTGCCACACCGCAACCAACAGCTTTCGTGGAACGTGGAACAACCTCTGGCAGTGTATGCAGTGGATCCAATAATCGTTTTTTGTGGTAGCATTATATTTCTCACCACACCCAAGGCATTCGGTCGCGTCTCCTTCATCTGGGCTATCGTCAGAGTGAGTCTCCAACTCATCTGACACATCTTCATCCGTAGATGATTCTATTTTATTCATTTTTTGTATTTTTCCTTCTTTATTAGCTTTAATATTTTTTTCTGTTTTTCTTCTTTCTTACGTTCAATAGCGGCTTTTCTATTTTCAATATGGTCTGAAGACGTTAAAACAGCAGCTACTTGTTTTGCCCTTTTTCTTACTTTCTGGATGTTCGCGGACGATGTGCTTGGCACAGGAGAAAATTTATTAAGCAATGTCCCGGGAGTGTCTTGATCGTCAGGATTATTTCCTGGTTCTGGTTCAATGTTCTTCAAACCTAAGGCAGACGTAGATGGAATTTCTTGCATTTCTATTTGAGGAGTTTTATTAGCATCAGGAGGGATTTTGTTAAAAGTGCTACACGCTTTTCTAACGCCCATTACTCCATTTCTGACTATACTTCTGCAGCATTAACCAGATCTTCCTCAGTCCACTTTCCTCTTTGCACCGTACCTTTTCTATTATATTTTGTTGGCATGACTCTAAAATTTAAAATATTTTCCTTGCCTATAAAATAATAGTTTCAAGATAACTTACCCAAAATTGCAAAAAAATCAACGAAAAACGGTGTACGATATACACTTCACGTTTAAAACAGGTGGCTAAAGTACCACTAACGTGGATATAAAATTTTCGTAAATATTGAACTGGGCCATCTCTTTAACGTTGGTAGTTTTTTCATTTTCTATAAACAATTCATAACCTTTTTTTAAATAATTAAAACACTTAAAAGAAAAAGAAAATATAGTGGCATATCGGACAAGTGTGTATTTATTTTTTATATTGGAATACACAGGGATCCAAGTTCAATGGATACCCTGGGGCGGGTAGAACACGACGGCCGTTTCGTCCTTATTAGGACTCGACGGGCAGCTATAACCCAAGCAATTCCAAGAACGACGGAAAAATGTACTGAAAGCCTACGTGCAAAATCAAGGCGGTCATCAATACACCGTAGCGCCATCCCACGGAATTCACTCCAATATAAAAGATAGTTACACTGGTATAATCGAAAGGTAGACAACTAAATAAACCACGACGAAGTGCACCACAATCCAGTATAGGGAACGCTATTTGCGTTTTCACCGAAAACATCTGCCATTTTGCAGACACGAAAACAGATCAACGCTGGCACCCTCCAGAATGCGCGCAATCCGTTTAAGTTTTAAGCCATAAAAATGTTTAAAAGATGATAATAGTGTCCGCGAAAATAATTAAAAGAAAAAGAAAATATAGTGGCATATCGGACAAGTGTGTAACTATTTTTTATATTGGAATACACATGGCTTAAAACTCAAACGGATTGCGCGCATTCTGGTGGGTGCCAGCGTTGATCTGTTTTCTTGTCTGCAAAATGGCAGATGTTTTCGGTGAAAACGCAAATAGCGTTCCCTATACTGGATTATGGTGCACTTCGTCGTGGTTTATTTAGTTGTCTACCTTTCGATTATACCAGTGTAACTATCTTTTATATTGGAGTGAATTTCGTGGGATGGCGCTACGGTGTATTGATGGCCGCCTTGATTTTGCAAGTAGGCTTTCAGTAAATTTTTCCGTCGTTCTTGGAATTGCTTGGGTTATGGCTGCCCGTCGAGTCCTAATAAGGACGAAACGGCCGTCGTGGTCTACCCACCCCAGGGTATTCATTGAACTTGGATCCCTGTGTATTCCAATATAAAAAATAGTTACACACTTGTCCGATATGCCACTATATTTTATATTTTCTTTTTCTTTTAATTATTTTCGCGGACACTATTATCATCTTTTAAACATTTTTATGGCTTAAAACTCAAACGGATTGCGCGCATTCTGGTGGGTGCCAGCGTTGATCTGTTTTCTTGTCTGCAAAATGGCAGATGTTTTCGGTGAAAACGCAAGTAGCGTTCCCTATACTGGATTGTGGTGCACTTCGTCGTGGTTTATTTAGTTGTCTACCTTTCGATTATACCAGTGTAACTATCTTTTATATTGAAGTGAATTCCGTGGGATGGCGCTACGGTGTATTGATGACCGCCTTGATTTTGCAAGTAGGCTTTCAATACATTTTTCCGTCGTTCTTGGAATTGCTTGGGTTATGGCTGCCCGTCGAGTCCTAATAAGGACGAAACGGCCGTCGTGGTCTACCCGCCCCAGGGAATCCATTGAACTTGGATCCCTGTGTATTTCAATATAAAAAAATAGTTACACACTTGTCCGATATGCCACTATATTTTCTTTTTCTTTTAATTATTTTCGCGGACACTATTATCATCTTTTAAATATTCACACACATTCGAACCGAAACCCCTTGTTACGTCTTCATATTTTTTACCATAGCCTAGACTCCTAGACAGATATATTAGCCTGTTCCTAAAGGCAGTTTAACGGATCCAGGTGGGGGGCGCCTCAGGTGGCGTCTTCAACTAAATAATTTGAGGTTATGTTAGTTTTACTTGTCAAATCATGACAACACGTTGAAATCGGCTTGTTTTTACTTCAATAAATGTTTAAACGTTTGTTGAAATTATTATTTCGATTTAATTCAAATCTAAAAGTGTCTTATTGCTTTATAAACGTTACAAAACTAGGAGTCATTTATAAAATTTTATGAAGGTACGTTGAAAACAATAGCCAAAATCAGGACAGTTTTCGAGAAGATACAATCAACGCTAATCCCAGTATATTTTCAAGTGACTGAAATATTATCATTTTATTATCATAGCACCACCGGTTCATCCCGTCTCGTCTCCATGAATTCTGTGGCGCGTGTCCTTACGAGATCAGCTGGATTTATTCGATGTTGGTTCCACATTTGCAAGGAGTTTCTTTTATGCATATTAAATAATAAGTGCATCTCTCTTGTCTATTTTATTGCATCATAAATTCCTGGTTTAGTTTTTCATGTTTATAGTGAAAATGCCATATTGTTGTTGGGTTCCTGGATGTAAGTCTAGCTATATAAAAACAGGTCATAATATTTATGTTTTAAGTTTTTAAATAACAGTAACTACTTATATAAATACCAGAAAAGTAAGTAGGTATTCTATGAAATAATTTGGATGTCCGTAAGTACATAGTTTATATGGGAAGAGGCCTTTAAAGATAGGTTTTTAACACTCATTAAAAACCATACAAAAGATTAAAAAAAAACATCGATAGGGTGCATTATACATTGTCTGTTCAAAGTCCAAAAAGTACCGACATCGATAAAAAAAAATTACCCAAATACCGTGTGAGCAAAAATTATTTGCATCAAAGAGGGCCTTGCATCTAAGGACGTAATGCTTACCGTAGAGCCTAATATCTGTTGGGTATCAGTAACTACCTGAATTAACAATCAATCAGTTATTCCGTAATCTTTGACAGTCGTTACAAGTAATTTGATTCATCGCTAATTTTTCCAATTTCTTGAACAATTCACACAACGGGCTTTACGAAACAGCACAAAACATTCATGGTTGAAGCGTATTTTCGAAACGGGGTGAGAGTAAATGGTGAGTGGCAATACAATCCGGGTTTGTGCATGGACGATTTTCACGAACATTTTCCTAACGTTGCTTTTATTGCTGCGGATTTTTATTATTGCCTGAAAAGAACCGTGGCTGTGTTTAGGGAAACAGGTTCTATACAACACAAAAAAGGAGCAGAAAGAAGACCATCTGTAAGAACAGAATATCTTGTTGCTAACGTTCGTGAAATAATGCAAAATAAGCCAACAAATTGTATAAGACGCCCAAGAAGTATGGGAAGATCTTATGGAATATATAGGACTATTTTTAAGAAGCAGCTAAATTTATCATCAGTACATAGTATAAAACAAAGTCGCTGTCGCTGTCTGTCCGTCCTTATATATGCTTAAATCTTTAAAACTATGCAACGGATTTTGAAGCGGTTTTTTTAATAGATAGAGTGATTCAAGAGGAAGGTTTATATGTATAATACATGCATAATATTGTAGAGAAACACTGATAAATTTAGAGGTTTCTAATGTGATGTCGTAAATAAACACATTTTAGACCCGCATGCGAAGCCGGGGCGGGTCGCTAGTTTCCTTATAAAGTGCAAGTATTCCAAGAAATACAAGTCGCAGATTTTGAAAGACGCAGGAATTACTCTCAATGGTTTACCCAAAATTTATTGGAAAGAAATGATTTATTAGACCTGACATTTTTTTCGGATGAAGCCTGGTTCCACCTCTCCGGTTATGTGAATTCTCAGAATACACGCATGTGGAGTAGGGAAAATCCCCATTTTTTTGTAGAGTCCACATTGCGCCCTCAAAAAATTGGTGTCTGGTTAGCTGTTTTCCGAAGAAGAATTGTTCCTATTTTTTTCCATGACACAGTTACAGCACAGCGGTATAGAGACAATATTTTGAATCCATTTGTGGAGCAATTACTTGACGACGAACTATGTTTTGGATATTTTCAACAGGACGGTGCAACCGCCCATACAGCCGCCGAAACTATTAACTACTTACGCAATTTTTTCGACGATAGATTGATCAGTTTTCGATCAGACATTGAATTCCCACCTAGATCACCTTGTTTAACGGTTATGGATTACTTCGTTTTTCCTCATTTAAAGAACACTATTTTTAAAACACCAGTTGCAAATTTAAAACAATTACAAGAAAGGATTATCCAAGAATGTGGTAACATTTCTCCAGAGATGCTGGTCAACACTTTCGAAAATATGAAGAGACGTGTGAATTTATGCTTGGAGCATGGCGGTGGCCAATTTCAGCAATTTATGTAATTATTTTTCTTTTTCGTTCTGTATATTCTTACTTTGTTAATTATGTAAACAACAAAAATAAATTTGTATTTGTCTACTTATTTTATTACCCATTAGTTTGGCATATCATGTCATAATATGAATTTGACAAAATTTTAACCTAGATTTGGTTAGATATATCGTCCCCATATCATTGTGATCTAAACCAAGCCCTACGTTTTTTTTATCCAAGCCCTCTTTGATGCAAATAATTTTTGCTTGCACGGTATGTTACATTTTTATTATTATTTATTAATGTTAATGTAGAATATCATTTAAAGTTTAGAATAAACTGCTGCTTTTTACATGGGTTGATAGCCACTGGCTAGTGGTTGTGGCATTCGCCCATCCTACCCCTTGCCCCCACCCGTCTACGCCACTGGTTAAAACCTATTTGGCTTATTAAGTTGCGATAATTATTCTTTTGACTTTTTATGGAAATGTAGGCTCATAAATTCTTGTAAGAATTTATTTATATTTTCATCAACGTTATCACATTTAACAATCTCACAATTTTACAGACGAAGAAACATTACTAAATTTTGTAGATGTCTGACATGCGAAATAATACTCGTTGAATTAAAGTGCCATGACATGAGTTAATTAGCTTTTTACGTTAAGTTCCGAGAAAAACATAACTTTTGTTGTTTTTATTTGCATTATACTTCTGCAAATTCGGTGTAAATAGTGAATAAACTTATCTATAGGGAAAGTTCAGGTAAAAGGTATTTATTTTTTGCAGGACCTTAAAACAAATATTCTATACATTTTTCTGTATCAAAATTATGCTCATTGTACTGCTATTAAGAATATTTCAAAAAAAAATCTTTTTTGTGTTTTTTTTGTAGAGATAATTATGTTTCTTATAACACTACCATTCGGAAAATGTAGTTATTTGCATCAGAACATTACAATAAAATTTTAAAAATTTAACCAACTTTAGAAAAAAATAATTACCTGTTTTTATATTTTAAATTTAAGGGAAGAATCAATTGTCGAAATTATTTATTTAACTTAATAACTAATTGTTATATCTTTTCTAAAATTTAAAATATTTTTTAAAACTTCCTGCACTTCTTGTCAATTTCTGACCTTTCTAACAAATTTTGAACATTATCTCCAACGTGATAAAGTATGTTGAATGGCAACTGACTAATACGTCACGACTAGTGCTTATCTTTCTAACATTCGTGAACTATATAGTAAATTTGCACCAATAATGAATGTCTTATAATTTTACCAGTCAAAAAGTTTTATTGTCATTTTTGACAGTGACATTTTTAATCAACAGTATATCAAAAATGTAACGGTATTGTGAAAAAAAAAACAAGCATTAATTTCAAAATTATTTGATGATTTTCAAAGAGACAGTGAGACCGGAAAGACTCGTTACCCTTTAACGCAGTTTACGAGGTAAGTAGATATATAATAAAAGCAGGAGTTGTGAAAATATAAATAATAAACATGGAAAATATATGTTTTTATAAAAACCTATCTGTTTTAGAGAGTTTCTGATGTTTTGGGAGTTTCGTGTTCAACAATCCAACAATTATCAAAGGGGATAGAGAAGGATGTAGGGGAAAGAGGGCGAATTCCGCGCAGTGGGCAAATCCGCGCATCACGATATTTTTCGGTAGATCTCTATTGCGAACAATTCATATATGCCGCCATCTAGCCACTGTTACAAGAAGCGTCCACAACGATTTCGATATTTTAAACGGAATGTTTTAGTTGAATTATGACGGTGACAGTGAACTCATTTGTTTTGTTATAAAATGTTTAGCCGATCAATCAAAGGTAAGTTGAGTGCTATTGTAAAATATAATTTGTTGGTAAAAAGTATATTGTAGTACGGACTTTTGCAAATATTTCTGTGCTGGAGAAGTTAATTTACTTTTTTGTTTTAACAAAATTATGATTACTAAAAGGACGACATGTTTAATGGGGTAATTCTGCGCAGTGTGGAGGTGCATCCAATTCAGCAAAACCATTTGTCTGCGATTATTGCCAGCCTTAGGAAATATACTTTGTTATATGATTAGTTTCATTTAGCCATTAACGGGATTACCCCGCGATGCTAGCGGAATTACCCCACCCAGTGGGTAATTTCGCGTAATGCTACTATTCCACTTTTACTAAATTTATTTTGTAATTATTGTTTTTAGCACATCTAGGTATTTTTTTTTCTTAAAGGGCACATTCTGTTTAGTAATAATTTGATTTGGGTAGTTCGTTACTGCTAACGATAAATGAAATAAAAAATATTTTTCTTAGATGCGCGAAATTCGCCCTCCTTCCCCTAGATTTTAAGAATTGCAAGAATGTAGCTATTCTGTTATCCCGCGGTCGACAACTTCACCAAATAGAGCGTATTTATGGGATGTATAGAGCAGGTGAAGACATTGCCATTCGCTCAATAAAACTAAACCCAAATATCATTGAGGGGGTTGAAATATCCACTGGTTCATTAGCGGACTGTTTAAAAAAATTAAAATTTAAATGGCGTAAATATATCTACTGTATCGAACAGGCGTTTTTTAATAGAGCAACCCCATATAGCCCAAGAAGAGGTAGAATTTATAAGAGAAGTTGGCAAGATGACACTCTTCAAACAGTTAAAAAAAAAATCGTCAGATGGTGTCCTGTATATTATTCTGCATGCTGGTTCAGAAAATGGATTTGTGAATAATGGAAGTTTGATATTCAAGTCTGACCTGAAAGCTAGTGATTATCATGATTCATTGAATAGTGAAACCTAAAAGAAGTGATTTAAAAAAAAATGGTTACCAAACTTGGAAGAACCGTCGCTTATTATCATGGATAACGCCACTCACCATTCTGGGCTTATTAAAATAATTCCAAATACAAGTTGGTCAAAACGTTGCGTGGTTAGAACAATGAGAAATTCCAGTTTCATCACTTGCAAAGAAGGATCACATCTGGATAATAGGGAAGCAGTATATCCCACCCAAACGTTACAATTAGTAATCTGAAAAGCGCTATTTATTTTATTTTGTAATTATTTTTATTTTATTTTAATAGGTTGGACGAAACTTATGATACACACACTAATAAAATTATACTACAACAATTACTCTTCTCCTTATTATTAACTTGGATAAATGTGATGATGATGAACTTTGCGAGGATGATTTATTTTAATTATTAAAAAACTATGTTTTGTTGTATTTTCATTTTTTATTAAGAATATTTTATTTTTTATGATTATATAAATAAGTACCTGAAGTTAAAAATAAACTTTAACTTTGCCTTCGTCCAAGTATACAAAATGTTCTTGTCCTGTTCCTTGTTTTAATATATATTTTTTACATTCCTTCATAAGTGGCACTTGGGCCCTTTGCCCTTTGGTGCTGATGATGGTACTTTCTAGTTCCGAAACAGGTACACCCTAATAAACTAATTAATAATATATTTGTGCAGATAACTGTGAGTTTTTTCCCCATATCTCAACTTAACAGCTCCACTTTGAGATAATGGACTACTTCCGTAAAATAAGTTATTGGATAAAACCTAACTAAGTTTACGTAACAAACTGGAATGGTCAACTATATCAAAGGCCTTTAAAAAATTAGTGTAAATTGTGTCAACTTCTTAGCGTAATTGTGTCAACGTATTGGGTAAAAGCAGAAGCGATTGGTTGCTGTATAACTGGCATTAAAAAAGCCATGTTGCGTGAGTGAAACTAGCGATTTTATTTGAAATTTATCTCAAAACTAGCGTATACCCGGCCTGCGTTGCAGCCCGGCATTATACGACGTCGCTTTCTCTGAGATAATACGGCGAGTTCACCATCACGTCAAGATTTATAAATACAAACCCGAACAAACCTTTAAATTTATCAGAGTTTCTCTACAATAATATGCAAGTATTCTACATAAATAAAAGATAGAGATATGTCTGGCATTTCTTTCTTTTAACACGGGGCGATCCTTGCCACCACAAGGTCTTAAAGCGATATTTTAAAAATAAAAAATTCACGGTCCTTTACAAAGATGCAACCGGGGAGGACATTGAAAATGCCGAAGCAGAGTGCAACGCTTGTGACTATTATTGTGAGATTTGACATCTGCGAAAACTCATAGATTTGAATGTAATATTTAGTTGATCAAAGTTTTATTGATTTATAATATAAAAAATAGTAAAATAGAGGGTATAAAACAGGGTTGGTACATATCATGTTTATATAAATATTCAAATATTCGATATCTATACCTACATATACCGGAAATAAATATATCAAATTTGGATATTTATTTATATTTTTAAACTATTTCATCTGTTTTGTACTTAAAAAATTTGATATAATTTTAATATTCAAAATTACTTAATTTAATAAGTTATCAAAATTTAAATTTGTATTTTAATTCTATTCTATTTGATGATAGTTGCTATTACAATATCAAGTTCTATTAATACCTTGTATAGGAATGTAAAATGTAGGTAAAAAATACTTGTTTATGAATATGAACACATCATATATTTTTGCATTTAACTATGATTCAACTGAAAATAAAAATTGAGAACGGAACAACAGCCAAAAGAAAACTAAAATATTATTTCTAACATAAAACTATAAAACGCGTAAAATAGGCTGGCTGGGAACAAGTAAGTTTATCCCAGGTTTTAATCAGTCTGAGTAATGGTTGGTCGGAATATAGATTTGAATTTTATTTAGTTGATCAAATTTTTATAAATCCAACTTTCAAAATTTAATAAATCGAACCGTTTTCAAATTAGGTTTTTTTTTCGAAAACAAACGTTCACTTTTAACACACTGTATATCTGAAACGAGTAACATTTCTAAAAAACTTAAATGACGTAATTGATCCAGTTTGATGTCTAGTATCTCCAGTTACTCTATGGCCCATAAGTTATAGGACATCCTGTATATCAGGGTATTATATCAGGGTATTTATCACTGATATTATACAGGGTGTTAATTAATTCAGTTCGTAAACTTTAAGTAATTAATCCTTGATCGATTCTAAGACCAAAAATGCACTTAAATTTGTCCATAGGCGTACATAAAAACCTAATAAGTAAATTTTCTCGAAAAGGGCTAATCTAATCAAAAATTATAAAGATACACTTTTTGTGTACATACTAAGCTAAAGCAAAAATGATTTCTTACATTGGTTTCCGATATATAGGGTACCAAAGTTTTTTTTTGGTTTTATTATTATTCCTTTAGAATTTTTAGGAATGATTAATTCAAATTTTGCACAAATAATAGATTTACCAGAATCGACGAACTAATGTTTTTAATATTTGAAATAATCTAGAGGTACCTCCTTTTCTTGTGGTCATGACCCCTTTATGCCCCCCCCCCCCCCAATTTACTTAAAACGACGTCACTGATTAAGTTTAAAAACAAAATCTAATTCATCATTTTATTCTTCAACGTTTACCATTACCTGTCGTAAAGTTTTTCACTATCTTTTACGGCCTAGAAGTGATTTTGAGAACAATTAAATTAAATAATGCATTGTTAGTATTAGATAATTTGCAAGTGGTAAAGTATTGTTGGACACAGGGTCCATATGATAAAAATAATCCAATATTAACAATACATTCTTTAATTATTGTTCTCAAAATAACTTCTAGGCCGTAAGATATAGTGAAAAACTTCAAGATAAGTAAAAGTTGAAAAATAAATTGATAAATCATATTTTGTTCTTAAACTTATCCATTGACGTCGTATTAAGTAAATTGTGGGGCGTAAAGGGGTCATGACCCCAAAAAAACTAGAACTCTGTAGATTATTTTAAATAATAGTTACGTTCGTTCGGAGACAGTCAGTGGTAAATCTATTATTTGTGCAAAATTTAAATTAATTCATCCTTAAACTTCTTAAGAAATATTAAAATAACAAAAAAAAAGGTTTAGCACCCTGTATATCGGAAACCCAAACAAACTCGTTTTTCAAAATTAATAATTCGTTCGTGTGCTTTACTCCACCCAGCACCCCAATTCGCTCCACGGGTCCCGAAAGTTTGTTATTTTTAATAAATAGTTTTGTTGTCAAATTGACACCTGTTTAAATTAAATATAGTGTGCTTTGTATTTCCACACTCGTATTGAAATATTTTTTTTCAACACGCGTGTGATATTTAGCACTTTCTAGGCAAGTTAACCGTGCTGTTATTATCATTTTCGTAGGTGGTCGTAGGAAAAAGACAAATCAAACTTACGTTGGTCGTATTTTACGTGTTTCTGCGGATCGCAAATATAATAATGAACAAAACAATAACAAACAATAAGCAAAACAAAAAAAAAATGGAACATATAGGATTCATCAACTAACGATCGAATATCGAATCATCAACTCAGAATCGCGCATTGCTTCGTCTACGTTAGTGGATTTTCGCTCGATCCTCCTGTCGCGGTCGGACGGCTAGACTCAAGTAATTTTAACTCGGTGTCGTTAGACTGTGGTGTGACGTCAGGGATAAATGTCCCGCAATAATTTCGAATTGTGTACCTCAACTATACATGCTCGTGCGATAATATAAACATTTTCAATGTTAATAGAGCGCTTTAAGAAGAGTAACGGCACAGTTTTGGATACGGAACACTATCAGGTCCACATGGACCACATGTTGGCTTGTTTTTGATGTCTTTAGAGATGTTATTACTAGTTCGTCAGGAACGTGTTCGAGTATGACAGAAGTGCTCCAGTTTGATACATTTAGTCAATAAGCTTAATAATTAGAGAAAGTGGTGTAGGCGGTTTTAAAAAGTTGGCAAAGGCATTTACAATATAGTTAGATTCAGAATAGTGTCATCCGTAAACATTGGCTGAAGCGTGAAGGGACAGGGTAATAAATTGGTTTAGGCTTTCGCGGCCAGTCGGTGAGCTAGTGTAGTCATCATTCGGGTCTAAAGGCCGTCGTCGGTTGGAATTGCTTCCTAACGTCTGTCTACTTCCAGCACCGGAGATGGAAGGACCTCTGAAGAAGCTCGCCACTCGTGCTAGCGAAACCTTAGGAAGCAATTCCAACCGACGACGGCCTTTAGACCCGAATGATGACTACACTAGGACAGGGTAATGTTAAGGCAGGGATGGTAGCTATCTTCTTTCATTATTAAAAAAGATTCTGCGGAAATGTCACAGGTAACATTTTGGAGAACAGGATCTAGGATTGCACCAGGAGTAGTTGGAATATTGTTTAATTGCTCCAAGGCAAAAAGGTGACAGAAACTATTGAATATTTCGGTTTTTGTGTCTTACCGTACATCCCACTACATCTACCTTAGTGACATTGTTGAAAATCCATTTGAATTGCTTTATATTTTTTGTTCTTTGCCAATGCCACACCATCATTTCTTGATATTCCAGCTAAATCTCTATCACAGCGAGCGAACACCGAGAACCGATTGTCAAAAAAGTTCCGGTGACGTTAATCTCCAAGAGAATAGTAGACATTTCGAAAAAAAAGTAGAAGCGGCGAGTTGTTATTCCTCTGTGTCAGTGGCGCAACCAGAAATTTTGTTCGGGGGGGGCTTTAACTTCTTGCGAAAAATTTTTTGGGTGCCACGCCCTTTTTTGGGTAAAATACGTATGATTGACGAGAGCGACAGCCCCCTAAAACTTCTGCAATAATACGCCGCTGGCCCTAACTAAATATTTATGAAAAAAAATTAGAGATTTCATTTTAATTAGTAAAAATGTATTTAAAATAAGTAGGTAACGCATATATTAATCATACTAATACTAAAACAAAACAAAAACCTTATACAATAAGTTGTAAGTAATCACTAATAATACTAATATTAAAGTAAAATTTTTCGTTTTGTTTTTGCCTTTTCGTCCAGAATTTCTGCCACGGTGATATCAATATCGTGGTTCGCATAAAGAACTGCCAAACCATTTAATCTGTCCTCTTCCGTGGTGCTACGCAGATATGTCTTTAAATATTTTAAATTTGAAAAGGACCTTTTAGATGTGGCGGTTGTAATAGGCAAAGTTAAAAAAAGTTGTAAAAGCCTTTTTATATTAGGAAATATATTGGCATCATATTCGGAATACACTTTGTCCAAATCTTCCTTCAGTTTTTGTTTTTGCATTTTTTATACCACAGCTTAAGTTCAGCTTTTAACATCGTTTTAATGGAAATCTCTTCAAAGAACTCATTCTTGTAGAAGCTGTGAAGTTTCAAAAAACATTTAAATTGACTATCAAAATCTTGATTATCATATTATGGAAAGAGGCATTCAAAATTTTGAAGGGTTTCTCGATGTTTTAACAACCGATCCTCGAGATTTGCTATGAGGCCATCTAAAAACGGAATAAAAATTGTTATTTTAAAATACTCAGCAGCGGAATCGGTTTATAACCAATCTTTGTGTTTGTCTTGGCGGTAGTCTAGGTACTCTGATTTCAATATCGTATTCCGAAAGTAGATCTTGAGCTTCCTTAAAAATATTTTGAAAATTATCATCTGCCAGGCCTCTTATTTCTTTAACTTGATCTGTTACGTCATTAGCTAACTGTAATGCTTAAAAAAGGTTTAAATCGACTGTTTGTAGAATCTTGCGGCATATATTCTTTCTGCACACATTAGTGCGATCACAAATTTGGGACTTATATAATGCTGGCCAAATCCAGATGCCTCAGTGGAAGTATTTCGGTCGGTCCATTCAGTCAGACGTAGTATAATTTCACTATTGATAACATGATTGATGTAAATTATGTGGCTGAATATAAAACATTAGTAAAAGGCGTGACATGAAAAATTGGTTTGCAATTAAACGAATACGCTAAGTTTCTAAGCTAGGGGGGGGCTGCAGCCCGGCAGCCCCCCCCCCCTGGTTGCGCCACTGCTCTGTGTCCACGTAACATTATAAACCAAGTGAATTAAGAAATTATATTAAAATGAACATAAATATTTTATGTATCTTAGCGGGATAAAAATATGTGATATTATCAGTTATTGATTATACCGTAATATACAATAAAAGGAGTAATAGAAATATGTTAATTTATTTCTTATTACATTGGCCTCAACGCCTCAGCGTCATGCTTATTAAAGGTACACCTAATTCCTATGCAGAAAAAAATTGCATGATATTCACAAATCTGTTAATTTACTACATAATATCACGTAACCATTAAGAAATAGTCTAAACTGCTACCTACTACAAAATATCAAAGTGATTTACGGTCTTGAGTGTTTTCTTTAATAAATTAAGATTTATTACAATATAATCATTTGTCATGTTCTCACTACTTGTTGTCTTAACGTATTAAATGGCTATTTAAATATTGACATTCTGGATCATAAATAAAAAGATTATTAACAATCTTTATGAATACCCTGTAAATAAATAGAATTTTGATAAATTATAATTCGGAAAGTTTTCTTGTCACAGAGACACCCATTTTTCTAGAAGGGTTTTTTTTTCAGTTTAAAGGTATTTTTATTCGGCCGGCCGACGACTGACGGGTGACAAAACCGGCGCCGGTCCCGATACGTGTGTCAAATTATATTTTCCTACGACCACCTAAGAAAATGGCAATAACAGCACGGTTAACTTGGCTAGAAAGTGCTAAATATCACACGCGTGTTGAAAAAAAATATTTCAACACTAGTGTGGAAATACAAAGCACACTATATTTAATTTAAACAGGTGTCAATTTGATAACAAAACTATTTATTAAAAATAACAAACTTACGGGACACGTGGAGTGAATTGGGGTGCTGGGTGGGGTAAAGTACACTAGGGCATTACTGCAAATTTTAAAAAATCCTTTTTTTCGTTATTTTTAGGAACCTAAGAGTATTAATTTATGATAAAAATAATATTATCAAAAAGGGAAAATAATAATATGTCGGGCAAAAGGCAACTCACCAACTGTCATGTTTACATGTCAACTGAGTTGAACCGCAGAAAAAAAGGGGCAGCTATAGAGCAGAAATAGAATACCCTAGGAAATACCGATTTTTAATTTTGCCATTATCTCGGATAAAAATATTCATACAATGTTTAAGGATATGGGACAAGTGAATGTGCTTTATGTAAGTAAATTTATTTTAGCTATATTTAAAACAAATCGAAAAAGATTTAACTTTTATCATTAACAAGCTATCGATATTTAACTCCATCTCTATCTTTCTATAATGTTGAGCAAATGTTGAGGTTATGTTGTAGTTTTGGGTTATGTTGTTTTCGTAGGTACCTATATTATTGTTTTATTAAGAGAATGCAAGCAACTAAAAGATCAGAAACGAAATTTATTCACTGTACATAGATAGTAGGTATCATGTGCGTAAGCAAATAGGAGAAAAAGTTATTATTTTTATTTAAATCTAGGTAAGTTAAAATGTGTAAGTGGGCATTGTTTTTTTTTTTAATTTGATTAATGGTGATACCTACAAACCCATTGAATAACTATTCTTTATTCTGTGTACAAACCTACAAACTATTAAAAACAAATCAAACTCTTTTTGCTTATTATATGTATATTGTATGGTCGTAGGAAAAATTGTGTACATTACTCGTGTGAAAGTGATTTTCTCACACTCGGAGAATTTCCGCACTCGGCTAACGCCTCGTGCTAAATACCTCCTCGTTTGAGAAGTACCACTTTCAACACTTGTTATGTAATATACTATTTAACACACCTAAATTCATTTATCCCCGTTGATATATCCAACGACTGAATAACCGTCCGTATATGAGAGGGTCCTAAGACCGTTCTCACACACTTGTAAAACCGGAGCCGGACGCAATGTAACCAAGTTAACTATTTTACACATAGCGCGGTCCGGCAATTTAGCCTGTCCGGCAACAGTCTCCGGCAAGTGCATCCGGCGTTGAACTTGACAATCGGATGTCGGACCGATCTCTGATTTGCCGTTTTCAATGTTCGTTTATGAGATCTTGTAATAAGCCTAATGAATAAAAATGTAGCGATCGCTTTTTCTTATAAAATCGAAGTAATTTCTTAAAAGCTAATGAATAAAAACTAAAGTAATTGCTTTTGCGTCTAGCGATCGCTTAAAAATGCAGGAATTGCTTCTAGCCAATGCTTTTTCTTAAAAACTAGGAGCGATCGCTATCGTTTGCTTAAAATGTGATGAATAAATTAAGGAATTGCTTTTTCTAATGTAGCGATTGCTTTCAACTTTTTAAGGTTGGTCGACGCCTGCATCATTTGCTTGGTAGTAGTCAACTTTAGTTCTCCGCGACATACACGTGCGTTGCTCTTAATTTGTGTCTTCAATTATGGCTGAATATATGAACGTCCATAAAAGAAAAATTTACAGTGTTCGTAAAAATTGCAGATATGATGATTTCAGAAAGTTATATGGATTTGGCTGTGAAAATGTTGAGTGGTTGGCAAATTATTGGATGCACTGTCGCCTTTAAAAAAGATGAAAGTCTTTCTGCGGCAATTGTCGGATCCGGGCTTTCAAAAGTCTGTATGTGAAGAATTTGGTGTTCACCAAACTACGGTCTGTAAGACATACACTTCTGTAATGGATGCAGTTTTGGAGAAGGCCAATATTTTTATTAAATTTCCTACAAGTGCTGAAGTTGTTGTGGAAGCTAAACGGTTGTGGTCAGAGAGATACCAGATTTTATGTTCCTTCAATCTGTGAACGAATATCAATTGCTTGTCTTTAATTTCTATCACTTATCTATATCTTGCAAATTAGGCACCAAACTGAACATGAAATCTTTAATCTGAACAAGTGGACGTCTGAACTTGTGTTGAATAATTATTTGCTATACAGAGGTGCATGTAAAAAAGCAGCAATCGCTTCAAAAATTTATTCATATCCAGATCTAGCAATTGCTTTTACTTATAGCATTTGCTAGTCAAGCAATTGCTTTTACTAAAAAGTAATTACTTCAAGTAATGGCTTAATTTTTATTCATTAGGCTCAATGCAAGTCAGGACGACTAACCGTTGCCGGAAAAATGTCTGTTTTAAATTTAGTATTTGGTTTTATGGTGGTCACTACTAACAATGGACACTTACCTTTAGATCCGTATAGCTTATCTCGTGCGCAAACAAAAGATAAGTTTTATGGGTGAAAAGGTAAAAAAAATTTAATGGCGAAGATTAAAATTCTACCATTTGGATTTATAGTCTAAACTATTCCAAAGGGGTAAATTGCCTGCTATATACGAACTTCCAAAAAACCGGAGGAAAAAATGTACAGCATAAAAACTTCGAAAAGTAGTGTTTGTCAATGAATTTTAATTTTTTTTTAGTGGCGAAGATTGAAGTTTACTAAAGACGATAAATCCAAATGGTAGAATTTCAATATTCGCCAATAAAAATATTAAAATTTGTTTACAAAAGCTACAGGCGCAATTGACACCCCAAAAAAGTTTCGTTCCTGCATAAATAGTGCTGATGAACGTTGCTAACTTCACACATCTGATTTATTGTTGTTTTCTTTGCTATTGTGGATTTTGGGTGAATAACATTTATGGATTTCTAGTTTTTGTGTAGTTTAATGAATTGTGTTTGTGCCAGTTAAGGGTTGATTACGTCACAGGTACTTTTTAAAAAGACCTTTATTTAAAACACTTAACAATAATGGTATTCTAACAGTATAAACTTAGAACTAATTATTACAATCTTAAACCTACTATTTATATATAATTTATCGCTGGGCTTGCAATAAAATTAGAACGATGATTTGGGGTTTCGCTGATGTAACTGCTTGGCTTTGTGGGTTAATGTATAGGTTCACCGAACCATAATTTGCCTTTAGTGACACGGATACAATAACTAGCAAAGACGATTGTACGATTTTATTATGCCCAAATAGGGGTAAAATACCGAGGATTTCGTATTTTCGCAGTGAGTATGATGATAGTTCTTGATATGTAATTTTTAGAGACCGACCGAAGGTTCGGTTTCGGCTAGTTTCGGCCAAAAAATCTAGTTTCGGTGACAGTTTCGGTTTCGGCCAAAAATCGGCCGAACCTTCGGCCGCGCCGAAACTCAGTGTTTGTGAATTGTCGCGCACCGTTCGGCTAACTTGGGGTTAGTTCGTAGGCAGTGTTGTCTATATAAATGAAGTTTTTCTCTGTCGACCTTTTTTTTTTAGGTGGGAAGAGTTCAATCCGTTCCCACGATCGATCTCGTCCTATATAAAATAAATTAGATTTCAGTATACAATAAAATTTTTAACATGTATAAATAATGGAAAGAAAGAAAAAAATTAAAGTCTTCCTCCACAAAATTTAATAGAATAAAAATTCTCTAGGGGTATCTACATGTTTCGAACGTATAGAAACGTTCATCATCAAGAGACAGAGAATTTATTTGAACCGCTTAAGCTTTAATCCTCAGTACCCCACAAAACAATTTTTGCAATGTAATTTTGTAATTACTTACTTTTTATTCATAAAATATTCCAAAAATATGTTTTTACTTCCACTCTTTGATTTTAATTTCAATTTCTATTTTTTACAGATTGGGATATGACAATTTTATCCTTATAATGTCTGACATAAACTTGAAAAGTTTTATAAAAATTTTTTAAATAATCGTCGACACCTTCTTTTTAGGAAGGCTTTTTCTTTATCCCCAGTTTATTTGGTTGGTTTAGAACTTTAATAATTATTTTTTTAACATACTCAGTATGGTTTAACCTTTATCAATTTTCTTCATATTATGTCTCTTCTACACATCAATTTTTTAATTCCATAAAAGCTCCATTACCGTTCTACACCATTTTCTCCCCTGCTAAAACCATCAGCACTAAATAAATTTTCTGTCTCCTGATGATGAACGTTTCTACGTTCGAAACATGTAGAGACCCCTAGAGAATTTTTATTCCATTAAATTTTGTGGAGGAGGACTTTAAGTTTTTTCTTTCTTTCCCATACTTTTAACTCCACTCTAAGCATGGACTATTTCTTCGGCCGAAACTGAGATCAAGGCCGAAGATTCGGTTCCGGTTTCAGTTTCGGCTGAAAATATTGTTTCGGTCGGACACTAGACTAATTTTATTTTATTATGATCAATTTAAACACATCTAACTAGGCTTAGGGTTGGGATTTTGACCGTCAAAATCTTTTGTGGTCAATTGACTTAACTAAGCCCCGGTCAAATTCCTCAGTTTTATCAAAAGAAATTAATCCATGAGTAATTACATAGAAACGTGTCTTTATTAAAAAACAGCTAACAAATAATAAAGAAACCATTCTGAGGTACAAAAAACACAAAAATGACACAAAAATATTATGTTAATCTAACAATACTAAATTACTAATGAAGTAATTAGTGAGTGACTGATTGATGATATAATGAGAGACTGCTAGCAGTGCTGGCCTTGGTAGATAGCTTAGATAAAGGTACATCATCTTCGTCACTGAACTCACCCCCGGCATTGCCTTTATGTTCTTCGAAATCTGAATCATTCGTTTCATCCGCACTACTGAAATTTAGCGCTGGTTCCTCCGAATTTCCATTTTTTTAATTTCCACTGCCACTTAACAGCTTTAAGTTTTACTTTATATAAACAAGCTTTCCTGAGCGAGTGGTTTTCAATCGGTTGCGAAGCTTGCTATGGACAATGCCCCATGAGGACCAATTTCTCTCACAAAAGGCTGAAAAAGTTTTTGACCGAATTTGACCCGGTCAAAAACTGTCCGGTCAAAATCGGTCAAAATCTCGGTCAATTGACCAGGCACAACCCTACTTAGGCTACACAAACAAGTTGTTAAAGCCCGGACCTGTCTATTTTCCCATTCGTCAAACGATAAAGTTGCAGTGCGCATGTCTAATCGTGCGTAGTTTTGTTCGGGTTTGTTCGGTGTGTCTGTTAAATAACTTTATAATAAAGAAAATGTTTTCATACTGTAAAAGTATTTCAAAAAGAACGTAAAAACTGCCTTCCAAGTATCTGACAGTCCATTTTAAATTTTTGTAGGCTGTTTTTATCTTCTTGTAATAAACTGAGCCGGTAAAGATGAACCTGACTCTCCCACTACTCTTCGTGAACGCCTAACTCCTCGCTCTAATATCGATACTGTTAACGTTCGCTATGGGGATCACAGTAAGTCAGGTTAGGTAAAACAAGAGAGTCAGTTAACATTAGCTTTAGTTTAGTGCTTAAGATAGCTCGATGAATGCAGAGAAGTCACAATTTGTAAAATTACTTTTTAATTAAAATGGAAACTGCTAAATCGAAGATCAGAATCAATGACTACACCCAGGGTTTTTCACTCCTCAACAGGTTTTAGAATACTATTGTTAATTTTAATTTGAAATAGTAGGTTATTTATTACAGCTTCTTTATTAGTACCGAATTGCATTAGCTGAGTATTTAACTCATTAACAATTAAGTCGTGCGCTTTTGAAACATGAACAATAGTTTCAAGTTCATCGTTGATTTTGTTAATAGCTAATAGATATAAAACTATTCAGAAAGAAAAAATTAATTTGGGTGTCATTGGGTCTAGCCAGATCTGCAATATTTCAAAAAATGCTCAAAATCCGCTGCTGCCCTGAGCAACACCCTGATTAATTGTAATCAGATCCGATTAATCACCTTTTAAAACAACTATATAAAGCTTCTTTATTACAGTGCTGGATTTACCATTAGGCTGAGTAGGCTGGAGCCTAGGGTGGCAGATTTTAGGGGGCGGCAAATTTGGCCCAAAATTTTTTTTTTATCTTACAAAAATAAATGGTACAATCTTTATTCATGGTCGACGGGTAGTATTTTTTTAAATAAACTTTATTGTTGGCCGTGTCAGTTAATGGAGATATAAAAAGGTAGGTAAAACTTTACTGGCTTTGCAGAAAGAAATTTAATTTTCAATAAAATAAGTAGGTAATCATAAATTTTTAAAATATTTACTAAAAATTATTGACCAAATTTGGGCGTGGTCTTAAAAAATTTTAGCCTGCGGCGCATTTCGCCTGCAGCAGGCTTTTTCTTTCCCGAACACTTCACCTGTTTTACAACTCACGAGCCGTCACTGGTATAGGGGCGGCAAAATTGAATAGCCTACTAGCGGCAAATTTGTAAATACGCCACTGCTTTATTAGTACTGAATTGCATTAGCTGACTATTTAACTCATTAACAATTAAGTCGTGCGCTTTTAAAATATGAACAATAGTTTTAAGTTCATCGTTGATTTTGTTAATAGCTAATAGATATAAACTATTCAGAAAGAAAAAATTAATTTGGGTGTCATTGGGTCTAGCCAGATCTGCAATATTTCAAAAAATGCCCAAAATCCGCTGCTGCCCTGAGCGACACCCTGGTTAATTGTAATCAGATCCGATTAATCACCTTTTAAAACAACTATATAAAAGTTTATAATAGGAGTTTGGGATATACCAAAACCGAAATATTCTAGTTTTTTTGTTAAGGTACTTATTATGTACCATAGTGTCAAAGGCTTTGCTATAGTCTAGGAGTATAAAGGCATGTGTTCTGACCATTATCACTGGCTCTGAATATGTTGTCTGTCATTTTTAAAAGAGCAGTTGTCATGCTGTGATTTTCACGGAATCCAGACTGAGTTGGTGGCAGGATACTTTTTGCTTTTAGAAATTAATTTATTTGTTTCGCACTTATTGTCTCAGGTACCTTAGATATAAAAGGTAAAATACCGAGTGGCCTAAAGTGAGACAGGCTTGACGGTGCGCGGCAAGCATTCTGGTACAGGAATAACATTGGCTGTACCCCAAGTTTAAGAAAAAGTAGGTACCTGTTTCACAACCTTTTTTAAAAATAAATGTAAGTTGTTTACTTAAATGAGGCATAAGATACAATTTTAAGTTTATTCTTGATAAACATTTTAAGGAAAATACTGCTATGGTGTTTGAAGCGTTAATTTAATTAGATTTTTTCAACGTAATTTATAATTTATTTTTTTCTTGGATTTAAGTGCCAAATCCCGGTATTTATCGGGATTGCATCTTTAACGGGATCCTGGATTTTCAGCATACCGGGAAGCCCTAATTCTACAAACAAAAAGTGTTATAATAAACATTACTAATATTTGTTAAAATTGGTCTTTTAAGTGATATATTGGAAAAAATTCCATTACCTGGCTTCTGCCTTTTATATAGCTATTCACTGAAAAAAAAATCTTCATTAAAATGACATTGTAAAAACTATTTTACACAACAGTCACGAGTACAATTATTGCCAATGACTGGTTAGGTCAAATTGCATTTCTCTTTTAGCAGTATATAAAAATAGTCCGGTCAATCTAGACATTCGAAGATACATAAATTCGCAACAAGCTGAAAATCAGTAAAATTGTTTAAAACATAATTATAAATAAAATTTAAAAGTTCCCCATCATTCCCGTGTATGCAAAAAATTTTACTCGAGGTCAAAGGTCAAAAAAATTAGTTTTTCGCGATTTTCAGTAAAACGGTAAGTTTTATCATGAAAATACGCCAGACAAAAATTGGAGACCATAATATTGTCTTTAAAATTTATATCAATACTTTTTTCCTACGAGCCACCGTTTCTGAGATATAACGATTCATAAAGTTGTAAAAGTTGTTATCGTCATAATATGCACACGTTTCCACACCACCTATGAGGTAGTGTCCTTAGCGCGTTTTTTTTTAACGTGGTTTCCCCAGTAGGCCTACTCCACGTGTTAGTTGTGATCTTGTTTAATTTAAAAGTATTGCAAAATAACGGAAATTAGCAAAGATCGGAAAAGATAAAAGCGATGTAAATTAAAAAAAGTGGTGAAGTTTATTCGTCTGATTCGTGATCTTTAAATTATTCTTCTTGTTCTTCTTCTTGATATTCTTCTTGTTCTTGTTCTTCTTCTTCTTCTTCATCTTCATCGTCTTCATCTTCATTCTGGGTGCAAGTAAATTGCGTCAATAGCGATGTATCGCATGTCACCTCGTTGGAATCAAACGGATCCTCCACTGTTAGTGATTCACCATTAGAGCACGACCGGCCGTGGCAATTTGTGCATGCCAGAGAACAAAACAGTCCGTCTTTTTTGCAACCACATTTAGCACTGCATCCCTTTTTGCAGTTGCAAAAAATTGTGTTCAGCAGTTTTTCCGGCGCAGGTGGGAGTAAAGTTTGAACTGGTTCTAATGTATTGTTGATCAACTTCCAACCCCAGTCTGTAGGGTCTAGCTGATAACCAAGTCACACTTGAACTTGGTAATATACCCGCAAAAGATGTTGATGAGTAGCAACTGAGGTTGGAGGAAGACAAGCTAATTGAACTTGTTTTTTATTTTTAGTATTTTTAACGAAACAGGCATATCTAAGCAGGTAGTTTTTTTAGGAGCTCCGTACATAGAAAGAAGAAAGCGGATGCCGTTGGTGATAACTTCTTGTTGAGTTGAGTTACTGTTTTTAAAAACTTCAGCACATTGAACTAAATCTTGTTTTTCAAACATTTTGAAAACTGTTCTTTTACCCCTCCTGTAAAATGCAGATGTCGTATCCCAGCCAGTTATTGCGTGTAAAAATAGTACATGATTTTGACACTTTGCAAAAGTAGATAAACTGTTTGATGAATATATTTCCGATTGATGTTGAGCTTTTCCTGGTTTTAAGAAGAAAATGTTTTTTTCAGTTGGAGTTCGAGCGGTGAGTAATACGAGTAAGTCTACATCTTCACCAACAACAATAGTTGTATTTGTCAAATTGAATTGCTCTATTGCTGTTTCAATAATCAATACATCAGCATCATTATTAGCTTGTTTTACCAATATATTTTCAGCAGTAAACTTTTCTTTCAACATTGAAATAAACCGAGACTTGTTGTGAGTATTTGTAAGAAATTTCTGTTGACTGGTTCGAACTGTCATAAATTCATCAAATAAAATATCAGAAGATGAAGATGTTGCTAAAGTTCGACGACGTTGTTCTGCAGCTTTGATATTTCTCGTGCAATCATTGTAGCCATCAAATACGACAGTAACTCTGGAACCAAAATGTCGACGTACATATCGAACGTATTTATCTAAGATAACGTTGAATGTTTCTTCGCTATCCCACATAACGCGGTGTAGTAAGTATCCTCCGTCAATGATGTATGTCGCATTATTGTTGTTAATATAAATAATTGCCTTTTTACAGTTACAGTTACAGCGGCGTATAAATTAAAGGACTGGGTTTCATTTTATTAAATATTTTAACATATATGTATAAAAACTCTAGAGATGTATATACGTGGCGTACTCATGCATATTATGACGATAACAACTTTTACAACTTTATGAATCGTTATATCTCAGAAACGGTGGCTTGTAGAAAAAATGTATTGATACATATTTTATAGACAATATTATGATCTACAATTTTTGTCTGAAGTATTTTTATGATAAAACTTACCGTTTTGCTGAAAATTGCGAAAAACTCATTTTTATTACCTTTGACCTCGAGTAAAATTTTTTGCACACACGGGAATGATGGGGAACTTTTAAATTTTATTTATAATTATGTTTTGAACAATTTTACTGATTTTCAGCTTGTTGCGAATTTATGTACCTTCACTATCATTTTTTGGTTTAGATTGACCGGACTAAAAGCAATTTTTTGGTTAAATAATTTTTTTGTGATATAAATGTTATTTATTATTATTTAATAATTAAAAGTTTTCTAAATATTATTTAAATTAATAAAATTCTGAAGAAGTAGTCCATACTCAAAGTGGAGTTAAATGTAGGTATAGAAAAAAGAAAAGAACAAAGTCTTTTTCCACAAGTTTATTAGAAACTAGGCGAACCTATCATCAGGAAAACAAAGTAAATAGTACAATGCTGATGTTGTTAGCAATAGAGAAAAGAATAAGTGGGATTGAGCCGTAATGGAGCTCTCAATGGTGTACACGAGGTATAAAAAGTTAATAGTCAGAAAACCGACAAGACTTCAGCATACTGGAAAGTCAAGGGCTAGTGCAAAGGCCCTGTGTTGGGCAGAAAAATGAAGAGAGCAAGAGAAAAATTAGAGAGTTTTAACAGACTTTGTGAAAATCATTTAGGTATAAGTAGTGAAAAATCTTAAGTTTCATTAAACTTTGTCGGAGACATGTAAAAGTAGTGGAATGAGAGGGAAAGAAAAAAAAAAATTGGTTTTCGTAAAAGTCAAAGCATCATTTTTAGCTTGAAGTAAAATGCTGTTGGGGTACCAGGCTTGTTACGGCCCAATTACCCCGGCAGGTGTCAAAACATACACATTGTGTGCAAAATTAATAGATTTAAAAAAATTTTAGTTTTACTAGAACATCTTAGAAAAGTAACCATTTCTTTGTTAAACTTTATACTTTAAGCTAAATGATGCTTTGAATTTTACGAAAACCAAATTTTTTCTTTTTTCTTTCCCTCTCATTTCACTACTTTTACATGTCTCCGACAAAGTTTAATGATAATGATAAAATATTTTTCACTATTTCCGTGGTCCCGGGGAAGAAGGAGATAAGTTCATTTTTATAGTTTTTAAGTAGATTGAGTTAAAGTTCAGCTTAGTAGTGCCAATCAGGGGAAGGGTTTAGAAAATCGAAATTTTTGTACTAGAATTATTGCTACCTTATATTTAATAATATCTAGAACAAAATTATGGTTTTGTGTTATTTGAGAAGTTAGATGCACTTGTCCCTTTATGAACTAAGAAAAAATATACTTATCTCATTTGTAACATTTTATTTACTATTGCAAAGATAAAAATAGCCAGTCAAAACTAAAACTTTAATATTCTAATAAGAAATATAAATAATTAGGCGTAATAAATGAAGTTGAAAACTAATATTCTTCATCTGACGAAACCAAGTCAGGATGTGTCTCCATAGCATCCTCTAGAGTCGGAAGGTTTTGGTAAAAATCTCAAAATATATTCGAAATATAAGGAAGGAATTGCATTAGGTTATCCTTTTTCTTCTTAGAAATTGGTATTTATTAATTTAAATTTACTAAGGAGTAAAAAGTACAACCTAGTTGGTACAATTAGGGATATGTATAAGTAAATAAAAATAAAGTTAGGGATTTAAGGGGGTAAGTATGTAAACTTATTTCTTTATGAACAATTTTTAAGTACGGGTTTATATTTGTGCGAAAGGGAATAAGTTTACTTATTCCTTTAAGTATACTTTGCGGGGCCAACTTACAACATACCTCCAAAGGAAAAAGCTTTATTACTCTTATTGACATGAATTAACTTATCTCATTTGGTACGAAGGTAGATGTAACTATTTATAACGTATACCCCATGATATCCCATTATGGCTAAATTTGGACTTATCTCCTTCTTCCCCGGGACCACGGATTTATACCTAAATGATTTTCACAAAGTTTGTTAAAACTCTCTTTGCACTAGCCCTTGACTTTCCAGTATGCTGAAGTCTTGTCGGTCTTCTGACTATTAATTTTTTACACCTTGTGTACACCATTGAAAGCTCCATTACGGCTCAATCCCACTTATTATTTTCTCTATTGCTAACAACATCAGCATTGTACTATTTACTTTGTTTTCCTGATGATAAGTGGTTCTACACTCGAAACATGTCGAATTATTATGAATTATTCTAGGTTCGCCTAGTTATTCTAATAAACTTGTGGAGAAAGACTTTGTGCTTTTCTTTTTCTATAATAAAATTCTGTTTAGGTTTAGCTTAAACATTTGTTAAAAAATTGATTAGTATGCTAAAATATTTTGCGTTCTAAGTATACCGGGTGTCCACGGAGGGTGGCTTGCCCCTCTAACTTTTTTGTTTTCCAAGATAATGAAATAAAATTCGGGGGATTTGTATACGACATAAAACTGCATTTCTTGACAAGTGACTCAACATTATGGAACTTCCGGTTTAACCGGAACTTTCGGTCTTTAAATGGGACACCTGGTATATTTTTACTTTTTTGACTCCATATGACATTTTCAATACAACGATGTGTCACTTTTTGTCACCAAGAAAATATTTTTTTTCAACTTTTTCACTCCTTGTAAAACTATTATTTTCCATGTTTTTTAAACAACAAACTAATTTACTTTGGCAGAAGCTGTTGGCATATCAATTTTCTTCAAGGCATGATTTTGTTTTATCAGTTTTGCTGGTCACAAGCTACTTGATGCATTTAAATCTAAATTTATTCTCAAAAGATGCTTCATTTTAGGAAAGTTCTAAGTTAACTTTTTAAAGTTTTTTAATTGCAGCTTTTCTAAAACCTAATAGCGTATGGTTTCAAAATAATCGTAATAAAATCCTCTTTTTTCTTAACCCGACGAGCCACCATGTTGCCATTTAAAAAAAATGAGTTATACAACTTTAAAGATTAAATTTCACATAGCACATAGCATTGGACCAAAAATAGTAAAATTGTATTTTTCCCAAGATTAGAGAACTGAAATAAGTGATTTTAAGATCTTCATATAGCCCTCTAGATAAAACAATAAATTTGAAAAAAAAATATTTTCTTGGTGACAAAAAGTAACAAGTGACACATCGTTGTATTTAGAATGTCATATGGAGTCAAAAAAAGGAAAATATACCAGGTGTCCCATTTAAAAATCGAAAGTTTATGTCAGTTCCGGTTAAACCGGAAGTTCCATAATGTTGAGTCACCTGTCAAATAATGCAGTTTTATGTCGTATACAAATCCTCCGAATTTTATTTCATTATCTTGAAAAACAAAAAATTAGAGGGGCGAGCCACCTTCCGTGGAACCCGGTATGTATAAATTATTGTATTTGGTAGTTTCAACTTCTTTATGCTTTGCGCTTCAAACATTTTTCCACCAGTTGTTTGCCCAGCAGTTTTAAAATTATATATTTTAATAGACCAATATATTAATATAATAGTTAATCGATTGTAAGCTATAAGAATAAAAACAAAACCATATTAGCATTTAAAATGTATTTAACAATTATTGCAATAATCTTAATATAATAATGGAATAATGCATAATATTACAGAATAATGGTTGCAATCATTAGATAAACATATTATAACTAGGTACCACAATATTTATTTCATTTCATTGCAATAAATACACACTTAATGAAGGTCAAGTCAACTACAGACAACAAACTTTTCTCATTATTTTCACGCAATCAATTTTAAGAAACGATTGTATATATCTTATAGGAATTACTTACATAGAGGGTGTCCCAGTAGTGGACAAAGTAGAATAACTCTCCTATGGTGTTAAGATAGAAAAAATACAGGGTCTTTGGTAAATCAAGGCCATATTATCTTTCTTATTCCATAATTAACTTCCGCTTACTTTTCTGAGTCTTGATGATTTGTTTAAATAATCTATACAGGGTATTTTACAATGTATGGCCAGTTTTATGTCAAAATTGTTATGATTTCAAGGGACTGTATCTTTGTGGTCAATTACAATAAGAAATTTATTTTGCCCATTATAAAATTTATAATAATATGGTCTAATTTTATAATTTTTAGTGCACATTTGAAATTGCCATCTTACGTGCTGGGCAAAACTCAAAACTCTCATTGTCTGAGTTTTTTTAAATGAAATGAAATGAAACAAATCACTTTTATAAAAATACTTTAGCTGTTTTATCATTTTAAGCATTCTCTATACCCAAATTCACTGATTTTTGAGATATAGAAAAAACACACCATCAATAAAAATAGGCACATTATCGAAAATATTTTTGTTTTTATTGTTGTACCTAAACACTAGTAGGATTTTAAAACATTTTTTATTTGAGATTATTTACAATATTGTTAAATTTGTGTTCAGATGCGTAAATTTTAAGATTATTGGACAAAATTAAAAGAAACATAATATTATCTAATAAAACTTATCTGAACAATACAACAAGTAATAATTAATTTTAACAATTAAATACATTTATTTTTATAATAAATTATTTTTTATTTTCAAAAACATTTTCCAAACATAAATAACACCGGTAAACAATTTCTTTCATAACGTTATTTATCATTTCTGGAGTTATTTTTTTTATTGCAGCTCGAACTTTAGCCTTCAACTCATCATTATTTTGAAAAGTCTTTCAGTAAACTTCATTGTCAAGGAAATTTTACTGCACAATGCAACAGTTAAAAATTAAAAAAAAAAACATAATAATAATTACCAAATTTAACAGGTCTCTATAACTAGGTGACAGATCTAAAGAAACTATTTAATAGGATGCCGAATTTAAATGGAACGTTATGTTTGAATATTATCATGCATTTTTTAAATATAAAAAATAATTGTATTTAATAATTAAAATTAATTATTACTTGTTACATTGTTCAGATAGGTTTTATTAGATATTATGTTTTGTTATAAGTTTCTTTTAAAAAAATGTTTTTAAATCCAACCAGTGATTAAATACAACAATAAAAACAAAAATATTTTCGATAATGTGACTATTTTCATTGATGATGTTGTTTTTCAATATCGAAACGTCTAATAAATAATAAGTTTGATACACCGTTAGCTTTAGAATAAAACGTAGAATTTATTAAGCATAAAATAAAATTTTCCGACTGTTTAAAATAACAAAGTTGATGATGGTTGTGACTAAACGAAACGTCGGATCAAAAATTTAATTAAACCATCTTGTAGGGGAAAAAAGTGGCAATAAGAATGTAAATCCTATTTTGACATGTATTCTCAAATAGAATCATAAATCAATTAAAACGAAATCGCGAAAATTCGGTTTTATCCAAAAATCTTCGGATAATAATGTTCTTCTTTTTTTACTTTGCGACTGGCTGCATGGCTAATTAGCCAAATGACATTTAAACAAAAAAAAAATATTTCATAGCTTTATCTACGTTTTGGCATACCAAAAGTAAACAAACATCTTTAAATCCAATTTAAATTTACAAGCTAAAGCTCGTCGGCCGTTCAAAAGTCGGTATATCCAAGGGCCACTATATACACAAGGCCACTCTTAAATTGAACAGAAGCCGATAAATCCAATTTTAATTTACCAAAAGTCGACAAATCCAATTTGAATTTACCAAAAGTCGATAAATCCATTCTAAAAAGTTAATTAAAAATTTATTGGGCAACGTAATGAAGTAAAATTAATGCTGCTTTTAAGTACTCCTTCAAGACAAACACATTTTATAGAATTTTTTTTTAGATAGGTGACAAAAATCTTTATATATGCATTTTTGGTCATTTACTCAAAACAGGATATTATGGATTCATCGACTTTTGCATAATCACTCCTTCTGGAGAATATGACGTATAACGGTCAGCGGTCATTAAACAGACTTTAACTATACCTACTAAGAATCAAGTTGTCCATACATTTTATAGGAAAAATGTTCCTAAAAGCGAATAAAGAAGAAGGTGAACTAAAATTGTTTAGTGGTATTATTTTAAGCCTGGTTTATAATCATTCATAAACATAATTTTAGTTGGTAGGAATGATAACTTTAGTGCATAAGAAGATTCAAATCACAGGATCATAATATGAACCTTATAAGGATTTGCAATGCATAAAATATAACTTTATTGGCTAACATGCGACCTTGAAAGATGCCTAACTTTCAACTTTTAATGTTAGAGACTAAAAACAGAGAACACACAGCCAAATTCTGTGACTAAAAATTATGAAAGTTTATCAATATACGCATGCGCAAAATCCTCTGACAGATGAAATAACATAACCCCAAATTTTCATTTGAATGTCAATAAATGTTTATTTTCATTAAAATTATTCAGAGACAAAATTAATTCAAGTTGAATTGATGAGGAGGCTTTGTTGTTGTTCTTCATCCCACTCAAGTTCTTTCAGTGCATTAAATAATGTAACAAAAAGATCTTCTTTGTTACGGTTTCTGTTCATGGGTCTCACACCAAATCTTCTCACTCTTCGTTGCTAATTGGCAACTATAGCTGATATTATAGCAGTCACCATGGTTAAGTAAAGTGGCACTACGGCCAAGGCAGTAGCAAGTTTATTACTTATTTGCATTTCTGCTAAACTAGTAAAAATTTCAGCACAACGACGTGAATGTCTACTGAGTGTCAGTTTAAAACTTAAAATTGTTAAAAACTAAAAATCATTATAAACTATATGTGTGTTTTACGTATTACGTTACGTATTAAGTTTACCTTTATTAACTATGCATTAAAGTTATGAATAGTTATAAACCCGGCTTTAGTTTAATAATGCAATAATAATTCGACACAATATACTACGTATTAAGTTATAATAAGCTGTTAGTTGTAACAGAGTTAATTAGCATTTCCGTGGATACTTTGATTTCTTACCAAATACCTTTCAGGTATACAACAAAAAGGTTTTATTAAAATAAATGCCTTGACTTTGATGTACTTACATTACCTCTTCTTTTATTAATATCACCGAATATCACGAACGTTCTTCGTTGAGCGTAAGTGAAATTGAATTAAGCTACATAGTAAACTGTAAAATAAATTTCTTGAATTGTAATACCCAACTTAAAGTGGTTAAATTTGTAAAGGAAATCCGGGGATATGATTCCGAAACGCTTTTCGCCGCCGCCGAGTGCCGACAAAACTGCCATCGCTGATTTGCTCAATTTGCGCACGTCATCCCACGTCAGGTCAAATGAGATGTAAAGTGTCTTAAAAATCAAACTCAATCTATCTCGAAAGTGACTGTGGATCCCGGCACTTTTGCGTACACAGATGCTTTTCGATTTTTTATGAAAAGGCATTACTGATTATGCCGGTGTTTCTGACTCGGGTAAATCCGTAATCGTCCGATATTCTATATTTTATTGTTTTATGGTAATAAAAACAGTTTAAAAAAACTAAAAAAACTCGCTTTAATAAGTAATCAAACTAAAAAGCTGAAAATAAACATAGTTTAAAATAATTCTTGAAATTCTGAATATAGGCAGAAAATAATAATGAACGATAAACATTTGTATTTGTTGTGAAAAAAGCGTGGGGTGTGCTCGATATACGAAAAATTTAGCACCAAGCGACCAACGCTTTTTCCACAATAATCAAGAATTATTTTAAACTATATTTATTTTCCGCTTTTAAGTTTGATTAATTATTTATCATCTTCGCTTTCCTCTTGTCAGAAGAGTAGTGATCAAGCTTCGGATTACTTTGTTGCTCGCTTTACAATTTCTCGCCACCTTCTTCGGTTGCAGGCGCTGAGTGCTGCTTGGTTGACTGTTAAGTCAGTGGATGTCCTTATCTGATCAGTCCAGCGTGTTGGGGACCTACCTCTGGGCCTAGGACCTTCTACCCGACCCTGAACTATTAGTCGCTCTAAGTTGTCCTCGTCTCTTCTCTGAATGTGCCCGAAGTATCTAAGGATTCGAGCTTGCACTATTTTGGATAATCTTTGGGGTTCGTTTACTTCTTGGATGATGGAGGCATTAGTTCTTCTTGCTGTCCATGGAACTCGTAGGATTATTCTCCAGCACCATAGTTCAAACGCGTCAATCTTCCTGCGATCGACAGCCTTCATCGACCATGTTTCTGCTCCATATAGAAGTACCGGGAATATAAGAGTTTTAATGATGTTTTTTTTGTGTTTAGTGTGATAGCACTATCTTTCCATGTTTTTTGGAGGCTTTTTGCTGTCCGCCTAGCAATTTCGCATCTACGAATGATTTCCTGAGAACAGCCACCCTCATTTGAAATTAATGCTCCCAGATAGATGTATTGGTTCACGACTTGGCATTGACCCACGTGAAGGACGTCTGGCATATTATTCTGTGCCCTGTCAATTATCATAACTTTGGTCTTTGAGTAGTTGATGGCCAAGCCAAGGTTATTACTTTCCATTTCCAGTTTATGCAGGATTTCCAGAAGTTCCTCTTGGGTATTTGCTAGTAGGACGGTATCGTCCGCATAACGAAGATTAGATATCTTTATTCCACCAACTGCAATTCCGCCGTTCCATCCGTCGGCGTCGGTCACCCTTCTCATAATATATTCTCCATAGATGTTAAATAGAAGAGGCGACAGGATACATCCTTGGCGAACTCCTTTTTCTATTTTACAGAGATTAGATAGTTGATTGTCGACTCTTACGACTGCCTTACTGGTTATGTACAGATTCTGAATTAAAAGTGACAGATGATCCGGTACTCCCATCTCCTTCAAAACTATCCAGAGCCAATTCCACTGGATAGTTTTGAAGGAGATGGGAATACCGGATCATTATCTATCGCTATCGGATTAATTATTCAAGCGTGTTTTTTAGTTTTTTTAAACTATATTTATTTTTCATTTTTTAGTTTGAGTTATTGTTAAGAAAAAAATTTTTTTGAGTAGATTGAGCTAGAGTAGTAGATTATTGTATTGTTAGCGGTTCTTGATAAGTCTACAAAATTTAAATTAAATCAAAGAAGTCGGTTACAAACAAACATACATACAAACCCAAACAAACTCGAACAAACCCGAACAAACGACAAAAATTTTCAAAATTAAAAAAAAAATTGTCAAAATTTTATTTTGACGAGTAGGTTTTTTTTAAAATTTTTCTCTATTCTTAGCGACAATATCTATACGACCCCACGTTTGTTTCATTACTATCGGTTATTGTAATAATTCAGACATATTGACAGGTGTCAAATTTTGACAAGAGAATTTTTTGCGTATTTTTTTCAACTTTCCACCGTCAATATACATACGACCTTATAGTTTTTTCATTAATATCATTTTTTTTCTTAAAACGATTTGACATATTGACTGCTGTCAAATTTTGACAGGAGAAGTTTTTGCTTATTTTTCCCGAAGTCTCCGCATCGAATACTATACAACCCCATAATTTGTTTCGTCAAAATCGCTTCTTCGTTTTACACCTGACCAGTGCTGGATTTACCATTAGACTGAGTAGGCTGGAGCCTAGGGCGGCAGGTTTTAGTGGGCGGCAAATTTGGCCCAAAATTTTTTTTTTGTCTTACAGAAATAAATGGTACAATCTTTATTCATGGTCGACGGGTAGTATTTTTTTAAATAAACTTTATTGTTGGCCGTGTCTGTTAATGGGGATAAAAAAGGTAGTTGGAACTTTACTGGCTTTGCAGAAAGAAATTTCATTTTCAAAAAAATAAGTAGGTAATCATAAATTTTTAAAATATTTACTAAAAATTATTGACCAAATTTGGGCGTGGTCTTAAAAAATTTTCGCCTGCAGCAAGCTTTTTCATTCTCGAACACTTCACCTGTTTCACAACTCACGAGCTGTCACTGGTATAGGGGCGGCAAAAATTGAATAGCCTACTAGCGGCAAATTTGTAAATCAGCCACTGTACCCGACAGCTGTTAAAAGTTGACAGGATAATTTTTTGAGTATTTTTCTTAACTTTCCACCGTCAATAAACATATGACCTTATAGTTTTTTCATTAATATAATTTTTTTTAAACGATTTGACATATTGACAGCTGTCAAATTTTTACAGGAGAGTTTTTTGCTTATTTTTCCCGAAGTCTTCGCATCGAATACTATACGACCCCATAATTTGTTTCGTCAAAATCGCTTCTTTGTTTTATACCTGACAGCTGTCAAAATTTGACAGGAAAATTTTTTGCGTGTAGATTATTGTATTGTCAGCGGTTCTTGATAAGTCTACAAAATTTAAATTAAATCTGACCGTTTAAAGTGGGTCAAAATCGGGTTCAAAGAAGTCGGTTGTTCGGGTTTGTTCGGATTTGTATCAAATTATTGTATTGTCTGCGGTTCTTGATAAGTCTACAAAATTTAAATTAAATCAAAGAAGTCGGTTACAAACAAACATACATACAAACCCAAACAAACTCGAACAAACCCGAACAAACGACAAAAATTTTCAAAATTAAAAAAAAAATTGTCAAAATTTTATTTTGACGAGTAGGTTTTTTTTTTAATTTTTCTCTATTCTTAGCGACAATATCTATACGACCCCACGTTTGTTTCATTACTATCGGTTATTGTAATAATTCTGACATATTGACAGGTGTCAAATTTTGACAAGAGAATTTTTTGCGTATTTTTTTCAACTTTCCACCGTCAATATACATACGACCTTATAGTTTTTTCATTAATATCATTTTTTTTCTTAAAACGATTTGACATATTGACTGCTGTCAAATTTTGACAGGAGAAGTTTTTGCTTATTTTTCCCGAAGTCTCCGCATCGAATACTATACAACCCCATAATTTGTTTCGTCAAAATCGCTTCTTCGTTTTATACCTGACCAGTGCTGGATTTACCATTAGACTGAGTAGGCTGGAGCCTAGGGCGGCAGGTTTTAGTGGGCGGCAAATTTGGCCCAAAAATTTTTTTTTGTCTTAAAGAAATAAATGGTACAATCTTTATTCATGGTCGACGGGTAGTATTTTTTTAAATAAACTTTATTGTTGGCCGTGTCTGTTAATGGGGATAAAAAAAGGTAGTTGGAACTTTACTGGCTTTGCAGAAAGAAATTTCATTTTCAAAAAAATAAGTTGGTAATCATAAATTTTTAAAATATTTACTAAAAATTATTGACCAAATTTGGGCGTGGTCTTAAAAAATTTTCGCCTGCAGCAAGCTTTTTCATTCTCGAACACTACACCTGTTTCACAACTCACGAGCTGTCACTGGTATAGGAGCGGCAAAAATTGAATAGCCTACTAGCGGCAAATTTGTAAATCCGCCACTGTACCCGACAGCTGTTAAAATTTGACAGGAGAATTTTTTGAGTATTTTTCTTAACTTTCCACCGTCAATAAACATATGACCTTATAGTTTTTTCATTAATATAATTTTTTTTAAACGATTTGACATATTGACAGCTGTCAAATTTTGACACGAGAGTTTTTTGCTTATTTTTCCCGAAGTCTCCGCATCGAATACTATACGACCCCATAATTTGTTTCGTCAAAATCGCTTCTTTGTTTTATACCTGACAGCTGTCAAAATTTGACAGGAAAATTTTTTGCGTGTAGATTATTGTATTGTCAGCGGTTCTTGATAAGTCTACTAAGTGGGTCAAAATCGGGTTCAAAGAAGTCGGTTATGGACAAACATACAGGTGAAGCTAATAAAAGCGTGTTAAAAAGATAGCAGCGACCACACTGGGAAACTGATCTAATACAGCAGGTGTGCTAAGGCATAGTTTGTATTGATAGCTTCATTTATATAGGATTATATATTATACAAACCCATATTAAATAAATTGCTAGTGTATCAAAACCGCTTTAGTGTTATATCAATTCCAAATTTGCTATAGAACAGTGTTTTGTTGGTATAGTAATCAGTTCCATTAGCAGCACAGTCTTGATCAATAATGAATTACTTTTAATAAAGCAATTGTGTTAAGAAATAAATTTTCTCAATGCGACACATTTTGTTCCCAGTAAAGCGCTTTTTCCACAATTAAGAAAGCTGAATAGCGTTTCCAAAAACGAATTATATCCGTTAGAACCTATAATCCACAAGACGTCGGTGGGATTCGTAGCGATCGGCAAACGCCGCGCGCCCTTTTATTAGTTTTAACATATTTGTTGCGCAGGTCACATCGTTGTTCGAGTCTTCTAGCTGTCCTGTCTGAATTTGAATTTTATTGATCGTACCAATATCTGTTTCAATTAATTTATTTTTACTAATTTTTATTTAAGTTTTTTAAACTTTGCCTGTCAGATAAAGCAATAGAAGATTCTTATTTTGCACAAACCATCATTAGTATTGGACTTTATAATCTATCGACCAATTTTACCATCTCAGTAAACCATGTTGCATAATGGATCATCATATGCAATTTTAAATGACAAAAACAATATCATACTAGAACCTATTTAAATTTTTGAGAATTGCAGTACTGATTTATAGTGGTAATGCTTTATTAACCGTAGAAAGCGAATATTATTATGATTTATGTGAAGTTTCATTACAATTGCCAGTCGGAACTAATACATTATATGAAACCAGATTACACCCCCAATAGAACTTGATAATTGCTGTGAGTATTCAGAGCTTTGTTTTATTAGGAGTAAAAGCGATACTTTTACGACCAGTCTGCAGGTTTGCCGGTCTGTTTGATTCCGGCAATTACAGACAAGTCAAAAGAAGTTGACTTTACTCCGAAAGACAAAAAGATGTAAAATTATATATATTTTATTTGTAAAAAAGATTTATAACAAAATATCGAAACTCCATAACAACAAGGCGACATTAAATTCGCAGTTTTCTTCTGACGTGAGTTAGCTAAAGCGTCGGTTCCTATTTTTATTATTATTTATTAAAGTTTTGTGTTACATTTAGGTCGTAATGCCATTATGTTTTTTAACGACCAAAAATTAACGTTTAAATGTCGACTCTTTGGTGATGTCAATAGTACGCCATTATAATTGCGTAAAATTTACGTACTTAATTAGTCGGATGACGTCTAATGACCTAAAAATAACGTCATTTTTATGGCAGCTTGGTACCTGGGGTTTTATAACATTATAGAAAAATAAGGTTAGAAGTAAATTTCAAAAAGTGATAAACGTGTCAGATAATAAATTCTCTAAGGTTATATTACCACAGAAAAGAAAATGGCCTGTCTGCCGTTGCACAGAGGAATAATAGGTAAAATATGAAAGCGTTTTAAATTATTTTTGAGGAATTTTGGCACAAATGTGATTCTTTTTAAAACCTCATCGCCTTGCAAAAGTGTCAATTTTGGAAAGATAATAAAAATCGAAGATAGGGACATACATGTAAGCCGTTTTGCTCTCAGACGTACAGTTAAAAAGCTAGAAGCTGTCAAAGTTCAGAAATGTCATTTTTCAAGAGACAATATCTCGGAAACCATTAAGCATAGACTAATAATGCTTTTATTAAAAAATAATTATAATTTTATGTAGAATTTAAAAATTTAATAATATATAGGGTGTTCCATTTAAAATATCGAAGTGACTATTATTTTTGTGTGGAAGCGGCAACACTGCATTATTAAATATATTTTAGATAGGTAGAGCGTGTCCGTTTATGTAAACGACCAAATTTTCAGAACGATTACTTTACTGGTTCGTCAGAAACGTCTAACGTTCCATCCACCGTGAATCACCCTGTATAATGTCGATAAAGAAGGAAACGCTTATAACAATAGGGTTGTGCGCATGCCCATCCCTGTTGGGCGCTAGGGGATCTAACCGGTGAGTCGTGCCTATACAAACTAAATTTTTCACCCATAATACTCCACTTTTGTCGGCGCACGAGATACGCTGTACGGATCTAAAGGTTTATATCTATGGTCCCAACAAAAAATATCCTTTTATTTTATAGTTTGCGTAGTTCTTGTCTTTCTTTTTTTCTTTCTTCTTTTCCTCTTTTTCTTCCTTTTTTTATGTTAGCTTAAATAAAATGGACACCAACTAGGTTAAGTTACATTGATCTTGTCTTCACCCCAAATAAAGAAAACTCTTGTAGAATCAACCACATATCCATTCACGAACAATTTTTATTTTAAATTATAGGTATACTTTACTTTCAAAATATGATATTAAATAAACACAAAACTAAAAAGTTAAGACACCAATAACTAGAATGCACAAAGAAAGCGATACGAATTATAGTAATTCAACTAATGCCTTAACCATTAAAAACAAAACTTTCCGACCCAAACATATAACTATAAAATATCACATACTTAATAACATTTATCTATAATAGAATCATCACAATTAAGGGATATTAAGACATGGCAAAATACGATGCAGTACCTACTAATTAATGACCTAATGTGTTTGTGTTTGTGTTTTTCTCCAATAATTTTTTAATTATGATATAATATAACCACTGTAGTTCTTGTAAGATGTAAATTAATTTAAACATACAATGTGATCAGGATCAGTAAAGTCCGCATCATATGGGATTTTTTTTTTAATAGCTTTATTCAAAATTTGACTTTGGCATTAAGTTCTGCTTTAAGCGAGATAAAAATTAATCAAAAAAATGGTAGTCATGCGCATTATCTGTCAAATTTTAATTTTTTCAAACAAATAATTTAAAAGTTGGGTTATTTCTGAAAATATCGAAAAAAGTTATAGGAAAAAGTTTTTTTAAATACAGTTTTTTAGCCCATATGGAAAAATTTCAGCTGCATAAGATAATTTTGATTTTTTACCCACCACTAAAATTTATTTTCCACTTAATGAGCACTTTACTGATGACACTGTGTTCTTTTTTGTCTTAGTATTAAAGTGTATTACTTTCAGACACAAACTACGCTTTCAAAAATACTTATTTTATGAAATTACCTTATACAGGGTCAAAAACAAATAAACTTTGCATCACATGCGACCAAATTTTAATAGCCCAATTTTGATTTTGTAGAAAAACACACATTAAATATGGCGCTACTTTAAGGAAAATGTATCTGAAATAAAACATTGGCAAAACTAAGAAGTTTTATGTAGGTTGCATTGAGTCCTATTTTGCAAAAGTGGTGCAATTTACAAAATATGGGTAAAAAATCAAAATTATCTTATGCAGCTAAAATTTTGCACGTGGGCTAAAAAACTGCATTTAAAAAAACTTTTTCTAATAACTTTTTTCGATACTTTCAGAAATAACCCCACTTTTGAATTATTTTTTGGAAAAAATTTAAATTTGAGTATTTTTTTGCTTAATTTTCATCTCGATCGAAGCAGAACTTGATGCCAAAGTCAAATTTCGAATAAAGTTATTAATAAAAAAAAATCCCATATGATGCAGACTTTACTGGTCATACTCTATAGAACTCTAGGTTTATTATTTAAATCACAGTTTATATTTTAACATACCCATACTGTCTGTTTTCCACCTATCTGGATCTAGTACCCAAACTTTCTTGTATTATTGTATAAATATATTTGAGATATGAAATTGATTTTTGATTTGATTATTGCGTTAATTTATATTTATTGAATTAATTTAGCAGATGCGCTCGCCGGTTTCGGTGCCTAGACTAATTGTCAATGTCCGGAACCACCAATAGGAATTTTTACTCAACAGGTAGGGCCTGCACTTCTTAAGGAGTGGGTCACACCGCTTTCTACGCAACAATCGCGGCAAACCCAAGCCTACAGACAGGCCAAGGATATCATAATAGGTGTAGACAAATCCAGATTGGAGTGGCTCCTAAACAATTATCTGTTACCTATAGATGAAACAATAACCAATGAACCTATTGTCAAAATCGTGTTCCAGTCTGAAATACAATCAACATACGTCCGTTTGTCCTTCCAGTTTGCTTGCCAAATTTACGCTGTCACAAGTATTAACATGATGTAGGAAATTGAAATCTTTGTCTAAAACTTATAAAGGAACGTCAGCAGTATGGCAACGCAGTAGTAAGAGATACGCCCCCAAAGATGTGACAGCCACGAAATTGTTCCGAGGCCATGATGACGTTGTTTTATTCATTTCCGTTTAGGGACTTCCACAGAAAATGTATCGCAGAAAAGCATCGATGTTTGAGATGCATCAATAAAAAATTTTTAATAGAATAGAATTGCAAAACAAATCACAAATCTAATTATTCTAAGCTTACACCTTAACTGAAACCAAAGGTTAAATAGGATTCTGTCACTCATATTTACAAAATAATTTTTATTTTTTTATTTTTAGATTATACCTTTTATTATAGTTAAAATACAATATCTACAGTTTACAGTTTACAGTTTAGCATAAACTAATTGAATTCAGTCAGATATTACATTTACTGTCAAGGAAATACCCATATATTATGACTTACGTAAGGTACGTAGACCCAAATATGGTTTTTATAGAATTTGTTGGCTATGATACGGTTACATTTCTAGACTTGTATGTGGGCTAACATAAAGTTAAAAGCTTCAATTTAGCCAGAGATTTAATTTTTCTGTCAATGGAAACCCTACTTTAACTGTTTTTGACTTACGTAAGGTACGTACCAACAACCCGAACAAACCCAAAAATGGTTTTTATGGAATTTGTTCGTTAAACATATAATCAAGTTCGAAAGGCAACCGCAAGATAATTATTTTACGAAAAGTGATACATCGATTAAAATACATTGATGCATTGTTTAAAAACGATTGAAATTATTGATGTTTTTGATGCATCGAGGTATATCGAACCTTCCTATCTCCGTTTGGTGATCTTTGACAGCGGTCTGAAATTGTCTTCAGTTCATCGGTTTTGTGTAATAATTGATGTGTTTTTAGTGTTTTGTGATATTTTTTGTAGACTAATAATTATTAAGTTAAGTCGCAAGTGTCACGTATGCGAGAATTTGGAAAATAATAATTCTATCGTTACTTTTCATAGCTGAGTACCTAAATAGAATGTTAGATTATTTGTGGGTCGGTTTTAAACTATAGTAGTAAGGTCACATTCAAAGGTAAATCCACCGTAATCGCTACTCCCTTGCCTTTCCCAGCTTTTCACCCCCTCTTTCTCACAAACGATATTGTCAACATATTTTATTATCGTCTAGCAGATCATTGGTAACTGAACATAAGACGGAGGGCCGTAGGAATTGTGACTAGGCACTGTTCGCGCTGAGGAAACTTATGGCGCTGATTGGCGTGGGGAAAGATCCAATTTGACCTGGGTGTCAGAACAAGAAGGAGAGAGGCGAATTCTGCAATTCATATAAGTACCTTTAAAAATACTTTTAACACAAACAGCAATAAAAAGTTACAAATAAAATTTTTAGAATGTTTAATTTAATTGGAAGCAGATTGTTTTTTATACCATCGTAAATAAAATTATCAACATTTGTCAATAAAACCTAACAATCATTGTTGGCTTAGTTGTTTATGGATAATTTACAATAGCTTGTCAATTTCTTAAAATGCCGCTGTGGTTTCTGCTTGAAATGCAAGAAAACGATGGTTGCATCACTCCGTTTAAGAATATAGATGAAGCGGCCAATGGAGGCTATTTTGGATTTGTTGCCCAGCAAACTCTGATTGCAATATGAGACTGCTTACAATAAGTTTGTGAAATGGTCTAGAAGGAAAGTAGTTTCTGGGAAATATACTAAAAATGTATTTATGGCATATTTTGATGAGAAAGCGAAGGTTTAGAAATCATCATCTGCACTGAGGAAAATGATCGAATACAACAGGTTTGCAAAGTCATAGTTTGTATTGATATGTTATTTTTATTAACTCATATTAAATAAATTGCTAGTGTATCAAACCCGCTTTAGTGTTATATCAATTCCAGATTTGCTAAAACAGTGTTTTTATTGGTAGCAATCAGTTTCATTAGTAGCACAGTCTTATTGAATAATGAACTACTTTTAACACATCAATTTTGTTAAGAAATAAATTTTATCTTCTCAATGCGACGCATTTTGTTCCTAGTACAGCGCTTTCTTTACAATTAAGAAAGCAGAACAGCGTCGCCAAAAATTAATTGCATCCGTTAGAACCTTTAATCCACAAGACGTTGGTGGGGGATCGCAGCGATCGGCAATCGCCGCACGCTGTAGTATTATTCTTAACGTATTTGTTGCGTTGGTCACATCGTTTTTCGAAGTCTTCTAGCTGTCCTGTCTGAATTTGAATTTTATTGATCGTACCAATACCTAACCATTTTAATTTTTTTTTTTGCATGTCTGATGAAGCATAGAAGATTCTTGTGTTTATTTGAAGGTTGTAGACAATGATGTATCTTGAGTAATAGATGTGTTTTGGACTTCCATTGCCTTTAGTTTTTCATATCACAACGTTTCAACTGGTAAGTATCTCCAGTCGTCTTCAGGTGAATACTAAACAAGTTACAAAGCTACGAGCCTATTTATACTACACGGAAAAAAATATATACTATAACCAAGAGTGATAGGCTTTAATTAAGGATACACTAGTTTCGTATATCCGCAAGAGCAAGTATGCTTGTTATTCAAAGCACGGTATTCTTAAAGTGACACAGTCACCATTACTTCTTTTAAGGGCCAACAAGCTTAAAGTGAGTATTGTAATCCGTACATCAAAGCATGCCTTAACTTAAAACAAAAGTAAGTAACCCTGGCATAAGTTTAGTAGTATTTTAACCAATATTAAGTTATCATAATATAAAAGCAAGTAAACTTTAGGTGAGTATTCGTTATCCTTATATCAATTTAATTCTAATCTAATGCTGAAAGTAAGCAAATATAGGACAAATACAGCTATTCTTTAAATTAAATAATTAAAAATTAAATTCGAATTCAAATAATCTTTCATTGAGTATAGTAATATTAAAATGAACCACTACTGTTCCTTAGTTTAACAGCGAGTACACTTAAAGTAACATTATTAATCTTTTATCTAATGGCTGCCTTTAGTTGACCCATATGCAAGTCAGCTAGACTTAGCTGCAAACACAAATTTGGTAAGTCTGCAAAGCAATTTTTAAAAAATATATAAGTACCTAACATTAACATTACGCGATTCATATCGATATAAGTTACGAAAACGTCCCCATATTGCAGATCTTATTTTTATGGATTATAAATCACTAATAAAAGCAAAACTTTGTTATTTTGCCTCTGGTTGTGAGGACCACGTGTTATATGAAATTTAGCATATTTCTTGCAGAAGAAAGCTAACAATTATTAAAACAAAGTACATTCCGTTTAGTTTAGTACGAGGAATAGTAAGGAAAGAAATTCAGTGCAAACGTATATTTTTAGATTACTTTTATTAACATGAAAATATTCCAATCCATATTAACTACATTAACTAACAAAATATCTTAACTCTTATATTTTATTATATAAAATAAAAAACTCTTACTTAGGTACTTATATAGAACACTCTTGAGGAATTTCTTCCATAACTTACGCACTAAACTAAACAAAATCACAAATAAGGCTACCGATGCCGATCGGTCGAGGCGTCGAGGTCAACAGTCAAATGGCAAGTGGTGGCAAGTATAGCCAAAATTAATACAACTAATACAAGCTTATTATGTCTATTTGTTTCGAACTGAAAAATCAATTCAAAATTAATATATTTTCAAGTTAGTGTATAATAACTATTTGTTTAAATATATGTAAACCCGTAAAGATAACCTTGTTTTTATTAAAAAGTTGACAACAGTTATGCCAATTCATATTATAGACTAGTTGTTTTAAGTTAAGCAATTCTTGAAACAATATAAAGTAAAATGTAATCTAACCTTATTCCTATTCTTTATTTTAAACTAATCTCTCTTATTGACTTAAAAGTAGCAGTAATTAAGCCAAAATTATGGTTGTCTTAACTGCCAAAAATAGAACAATAATTATACATTCAAGTTTATCCTTTTCTTGGACTAACAATCTTATTTTTATTCAAGTATAGTAGCGCTTTATGTTAGGCTAATTTTTCAAGAATAGATTAATTTTCAAATCAGATTGTGATTTTTTTCCGTGTACCAAGGGGGGCGGAGCTAGTGACGTATGATCGGGTGCAGTCGTGAGTCATCTGCTTACGTCACCATGATTATTCATCTGCTTACGTCATCCGCTTACCTCATCACGTTTGCATCACTACTCAATCTGAGCCTACACCTATTTAATAAGGGCTTTCAAATGTTTCTTATATCTGCAGAAGGTTTACTGAAACACTCAGGGTTCTGGATTATGACAGCTGCTTCTTTGAATTTTCTCTTCCGCCAATGTTCTTTCTTCTTTAAGTATAATTTTTGCGTTTGCCCATTGTAAATGATGGCCGTGGGTCCAAGCGTGGTCTGCTGCACCGGATCTGTTTGTTTCTCCTTTCAGTGTGTGGTTTCGATGTTCTTTGATCCTTGTTTGGAGAGGTCGTAGAGTTTCACCAACATAGGATTGTCCGCATTGGCAAGGTATTCTGTATACACAATTCTTCGTGTCCTGTAGAAGATTCTTATTTCGAACAACCCATTATTACTATTGGATTTTATAATCGATGGACGAATTTTACAATCTCAATAAACCATATTGCATAATAGATAATCATAATATGCAATATTAAAAGACAAGAACAATATCACACTAGAAGCTATTTAAATTGTTGAGAACTACAGTACTGATTTTAAGTGGTAAGTGTAATACAGTATGCTTTATTAACCGTAGCAAGCAAATATTATGATTAATGTTAAGTTTTATTACAACTGTCAGTCGGAACTAATACAGTATATAAAACTAGACGCCAATAGAACTTGATAATTACTGTGAGTACCTATTCAGAGCAATAATGGCTATAAACCTTTCTATGGTAGCATTAACTCCTATTTCCTATTGGCTTAATTACCTTGATTTTATCACTACAGAACGGTCTAGCAATTGTCGTTGTCTTACAGTTAGTTGCTGTCATATATAGTAATAAACAGTTGTATAAAAAGTATGTGAATTCTTATAAGGAGTAGAAGGCTTTTTTTTCAGTGTAGAGACCAAATTAAACACTTTTTGATGTGTGCACCGGATAATTCGTACCTTCTGATAAAAGTAACTGCTATTGTGGGGATATTTGGTGCCCGCATCAGGGAGAAAGAAGTTTTGTCATTTGACTCTTGACAACGTGGAAAATATGGGCACTTCATTAATGATTAAAATATCAGATCCCAAAACCAAGTTTGCACGAATTTTCACTTTTCAAGTTTTATTTGGATTTGTATCGAAAATACATGGCTCTTCATCTAGCAAATGTCGGACATCGACCGCTTTCCCCAAAATATGTGACAGACAAAATGTACCAGAAATCCTGTCGGAATTAATTCGGTTGGAAACATTCCTGCTGCTAGAGCAAGATTTCTGCAACTTCAAACTTCAATATTTGATACGGAGTATTATTTACGCCGTTCTTCAATGTAAGCTTGCTTTGCGATGCTGGAGAAAATTTGACAATTAAGGAGAGTGGAAATTCTCGACTCTAGCTGTTGAAAAATCATTAGCATATATTGCCTCAACGTCAATTGGGAATGCAGTTATGTGTTATTTGTGTATTTAGTTATCGTACTTTCCTTTATCCGAGTATATTTAAAAAAAGTAGACTTTTAAAAAATTTATATATTATCGAAGATAGTGCCGGGTAATAGTGTTTGCCGATTTTTTCTGTGTACCTTGGTTTCTTCAAAAAATTCCTAATAAAAAATAGATTTTTAAAAACGAAATTTGCAAAAAAAAAGCACAGTCCAGTTTGAATGTATCCCATTAAACTTGTGCTCTTTCTAAAATAAGCCGCTATAAATCTGCCCATTTACTTTCCATATCAATGGGAAAAAGAGGCAAAACAAAAGGGTTTTGTTCGCTTTGGTCAGAGAATTCGCTTCGTTCGGATTGCTAATGCGGTTTCCGAATCCGAAGGGAAAATTAAAATATTCCTGCTCGTTTAAATATACATGCGCCATCGTCCGAAAGAAATATATTTGGCTCTAATGGGGTCAGCCGTTTCTCTGATTTCTTTTTTAAAATATTGCGAAGATGTAAAATTCAACAAAACGCAGAATAATATATAACACCACAAAAAAGGTTTTTAGATTTAGTGGCATTCAAAGTCAAAAAATATTCATATTCAATAAATGGAAAATTGAAATTAGCAGGAATTTAAGATAAGAGACCGAAAGATAGACGCGCACTGAGAAAAATCATGCAATAAATTTTTTTTTGAATGTGACCACAAAAAGAAATCCTTTAATCCCTAAAATATTTCGTTTAAACATACGCGAGATCGTTTTCATATTTTTGCGCCTATTCGATATTTTTTCTGGAAACAAAATACCGTTTAACCATTAAAATATGAATCGAATAAAATATTTTTATTAGGTACATGATTTTTTAATCCCCAAAAGGTTATCTAATTATCACAAATAATAAACTAAAATTAACCCTATTTTTATAACTAAAATAAACACTTTAGTAACTAAATAGTTCCTTTTTAAAAATTTGGAAAAATCGTTTAGATAACTTTCAGCGAGCGCTATACCGGGTGTTTCTCAAAAGACGTTCACCCCCATAACTTTTTTATATTTATAGATACTAAAATGAAATTTTGAGATTATGCATAAGAGATGAGTCTGTATTTATTGGCATAATTTTCAATTTGTTAGCACTTCCGGTTTGGCCGGGATTGACCTTGACTTTGATATTTGAAATGGACTTCTTGTATATTTTTACTTATTTGGGTTCAGCATAACATTATGAGTGAAATGACACCTCACTTGTCATTTCTTGACGTGTTATAACATTTTTATGTTTATTTTTATTTTCAATCTAGAGTGCTACAAATTAATTAAATCTGTTAATTTAAAGGCAAGTAGGTAGTATGTGAAAATTAAAATTATGTCATAATAATAATTGACTTTCTAAGTTTCACAAGCGTATAAAAAATAAAATTTTGTTTTCTTGACGTTTACTCCATTTTCCAAATGGAACGATGGTAGTTCACTAGGATATTTAAAACGAGCATTTTTTTCCAACAATTTGATACCATACACTCCTATGCTATTTTAAAATTGACACGAAAAAATTTGCCTTAAGTCCCAATCGAAAATTTAAAAGCGTTATGCATTATTGCTGCACTGTTTTTTCTAAAGAAATATAAAGGCGGCTTTGAAAAACAATGGAACGGTTTTGAAAACCAATATGGGTTGAAATTAAAATTGTAATGTCATTCGTTTATTAAACTTACATTGTAAATCAGATAAAATAGTTAGTTTTACTATATAGAAATAAACAAATTGATATGCTCCTAATTTTTGGAGTGACCAAAAAAATTCTTCTGAAGCCGCAAGATTGTATGTATTGTATGTTTTATAAACTAATGACATTACAACTTTAAATTAAAGCCATACTGCTTTTCAAAACCATTACATTGTTTTTCAAAGAAATATAAAGGCGGCTTTGAGAAACAATGGAACGGTTTTGAAAACCAATATGGGTTGAAATTAACATTGTAATGTTATTCGTTTATTAAACTTACATTGTAAATCAGATAAAATGGTTAGTTTTACCATATAGAAATAAACAAATTGATATGCTCGTAATTTTTGGAGTGACAAAAAAAAATCTTCTGAAGCCGCAAGATTGTATGTATTGTATGTTTTATAAACTAATGACATTACAACTTTAAATTAAAGCCACACTGCTTTTCAAAACCATTCCATTGTTTTTCAAAGCCGCCTTTATATTTCTTTAGAAAAGAGAGGGCGGCAATAATGCATAACGCTTTTAAATTTGCGATTGGGATTTAAGGCAAAGTTTTCCGTGTCAATTTTAAAATAGCATAGGAGTGTAGGGTATCAAATTGTAGAAAAAAAAATCTCGTTTAAAATATCTTAGTGAACCACCATCGTTCCATTTGAAAAAATGGAGTAAACGCCAAGAAAACAAAATTCCATTTTTTAAACGCTTGTGAAACTTAGAGAATCAATTATTATGACATCATAATTAACAGATTTAATTGATTCGTAGCACTCTAAAATGATAATAAAAAATAAACATAAAAATGTTATAAGACGTCAAAAAATGACAAGTGAGGTGTCATTCTAATCAGAATGTCATGCTGAACCCAAATAAGTAAAAATATATACGATGTCCCATTTAAAATACCAAAGTCAAGGTCACTTCCGGTCAAACCGGAAGTGCTAACAAATTGAAAATCATGCCAATAATTGCAGTCTCATCTCTTATGCCTAATCTCAAAATTTCATTTTAATATTTATAAATATAAAAAAGTTATAGTTAAGTTACGTCTTTTTAGAAACACCCGGTATAAATCCTCAAGAAAAATAAAGACAAAAACAATTATATGCAAATATGAAGTAGATTTTTATCGATAGTGCAAACTATTTACCCAATAACTATTTAAATGTACGAGAAAAAAAGTCAACTAAATTAAAATGGAATCTCGTGACTAAATAATTTGATATTTTTAGCAGATGTCGATTGTAATACTTTTTATATTGCTTAAGCACGACATGTTCCCATTGACATTTACAGCAGCGATAATCATTCGGACTGGAGAATTAGTAAAAACTCATGAGCCTTGGCCAAGACTTGTCGGGATTGAAAAATTACCTCTAAATATCACGATCAAAGTCTTTCATTAATTTGGTGAGATGGATCCCCGATTACACTAGCCGAACCGTGTCAAGACACAGCATACTAAATTCGAACCATCGAGTTATCGGAGCGGTAATCTGAGAAAGGAACCGAGCCAACATAATAAGAATACAAACAAAAGTCGAGAAGAGAACAACGTAGCGTCAGAATTTATGTAATACGTATTCAAAAATCTTGACACATGTCACAATCGGATTAAAGTGTTTTCAGATATTCAGTATCTAAGAGGTTACATAGGAATTCGTAGTAAGTTTTTTTATTAGATTTTTTTTAGCACACAAACAATTAAATTTTTATTAATTTTATTTTATTTTACAGTGTCCGCAAGAAAGTCCGCATCAAATGGGATTTTTTTTTATTATTAGGTATAGGTAAAAATTGAAAAAGCAGTTAGTTTTTGCTTACCTAAAAACCAAAAATGACGTATACTGAAGCAGCTGCACGACTTGCGTTACTTGTTAAATTTGACATTTTTAATAAAATAGGTTCAAAAACGCCCTTATTTATCAAAATATCGAAAAACTTTATTCGAGAAAGTTGTTTATTTATACATTTTTACCCCTTATACGAAATTTTGACTGTCTAATACAATTTTTATTTTTGCCAGATTCTTGAAAATTTTGATCAACCCTCGTAGATTAACTTTTATACATCGATGTAAAACCATTTGCCTTTACTTTATTTGTAATCTTAATGCAATTTTGTGTAAAATTTTTGTTTCCAATTATTTATTTTGCTTCAAAAACTGAAATTGTTATTGATCAGTATGTAATGTTTGATGCAAAGTTTATCTAATTACATCAGTTTTGTCAAAACCGACGTTTCTCATTGTTCTTAAGTTAGTAAACAGATGTAAAAAAAGAAAATATTAGGAAGCTTTCGTTGAAATTTTAGTTAATTAATATTGGATCAAAAAGAATAAATATTAATCGCTCGAAACATTTTATTCAACAAATTATAGTTGAATATAATTAATTTAATTTAATAATAATTAAGTAAAATTTCAACGAAACCTTCCTAATATTTTCTTTTTGTACATCTGTTTACTAACTTAAGAAAAATGAGAAACGTCGGTTTTGACAAAACTGATGTAATTAGATAAACTTTGCCTCAAACATTACATACTGATCAATAACAATTTCAGTTTTTGAAGCAAAATAAATAATTGGAAACAAAAATTTTACACAAAATTGCATTAAGATTACAAATAAAGTAAAGGCAAATGGTTTTACATCGATGTATAAAAGTTAATCTACGAGGGTTGATCAAAATTTGCAAGAATCTGGCAAAAAATAAAAATTGTATTAGACTGTCAAAATTTCGTACAGAGACTAGAAATGCCTAAATAAACAACTTTCTCGAATAAAGTTTTTCGATATTTTTATAAATAAGGGCATTTTTGAACCTATTTTATTAAAAATGTCAAATTTGACAGGTAACGCAAGTCGTGCAGCTGCTTCAGTATACGTCATTTTTGGTTTTTAGGTAAGCAAAAACTAACTGCTTTTTCAATTTTTACCTATACCTAATAATAAAAAAAAATCCCATTTGATGCGGACTTTCTTGCGGACACTGTATAACTTTCACTTATTAGTATCTACAGTCTCGTGCATTAAGTTTAGGGTTTTATAACTTTTTTATTTTTACTCCGATTTAAGTGACTTTTTTTTTATTGATACCCTATTTCGCTTATTTAAAGTACGCCTCAGCGTGTTTAAATCCCACTTTCAAAAACGCGCGTGTTTTAAAGTTACCATGGCAACATCAACAACCCGTGGAACGTGAAGTCTAAATATGTCAACTTTTTAATTATTGATTTGACAGAATTACCTTTTAACGTCAAATAATAGTATATTAAAGTATAAGTGGATATTAAGGTTTTAAAACACGCGCGATTTTGCAAGCACGACGCGATGGTGCAGCCGGAGTGCTTGAAATAGAGCAAGTGTTTTAAAGACCAGTTATTCACGAATACTTTACATTATTTATTTTTATTGGTACACTTATTGGTATTTATATTACAAAAAATGAAAATAATAACTTAGTAAGTAAGTGAAATGGTCGAATTCGTGATGTGATATACCTGTCGTTGTCATGAAAAGGAGGAGAACGAAAAATAACTTCCAATCTGTCACATAAGATTCATTGTTGTCACCGTTGACATTGGTTGTGTATTGCTTTAAAAAATAACGTTAAAAGGTAATTCTGTCAAATCAATTATTAAAAAGTTGACATATTTAGACTTCACGTTTCACGAGTTGTTGATGTTGCCATGGTAAGTTTAAAACAGGCGCGTTTTTGAAAGTGGGATTTAAACACGCTGAGGCGTACTTTAAATAAGCGAAATAGGGTATCAATAAAATGTTATAAGCAATAAACAACCAATGTCAACGGTGACAACAATGAATCTTATGTGACAGATTGGAAGTTATTTTTTGTTCTCATCATTTTCATGACAACGACAGGTATTATCACATCACGAATTCGACCATTTCACTTACTTACTAAGTTATTATTTCCATTTTTTGTAATATATATACCAATAAGTGTACCAATAAAAAAAATTATGTAAAGTATTCGTGGATAACTGGTCTTTAAAACACTTGCTCTATTTCAAGCACTCCGGCTGCGCCGTCGTGCTTGCAAAATCGCGCGTGTTTTAAAGACCTTAATATCCACTTTATACTTTAATATACTATTTTAAAAAGCTCTAGATACATTTATTAGGTTTAATATGCCTATGCAAATTTTAAGAGAAATTTGTTTTTTGACATATTATGCAAGGATAATCGAAAAGTTTTTTTTTATCTGTGTCAAAACACCCTGTGAAATAATTAAGAAGAAAAATTACCTTAAAATATTAGTTTCCATTAAGCCGCAAATATACTTTGCATTTTAGTTTTTGGTTCATGTCAATAAGTGCATTTGAGGAGTTCACATGCAAAAACCGATAAATCCACTTTTCATGATTTCTGGAAAAAGGCCAAAAACTTTCACAGCCCAACAAATTTCAACTTTTAAGCGTTTGTATTGGTGACATTTGGGTGTCAGATGAAGTTGAGAAAGTTACTCGAGAAGTTACTTGAGACTTTTTGTTTTTTAAAAGAAAAAAATTGGATTTATCGGTTTTGCTTGAAAGTTGCTGATTCTTTTGACAGAAAAACAGTAATATTGTTTATCAAAAATATTTATTAATTAAAGAATATACTATAACAATAAACATAACTTAAGAATAACTCTTATTTATTTAAAAAAAAAACACAACCTTTAAACAGATTTAAATAAAATTGTCTGCTTTCTGCAATATTCCTTTTCCAGCTGGTATCCACCTATGAAATGCTTTTATAACTAGCATAAACATAATAGTTTAAACTCTACAGTTTTCTTTTGCTAAACTGTAAGAAATAATTTCTCATTTTATCTTCCCGTTTATAGATGGCGAATACCTACAGGATTTAAGGGGTTTTGCTTGGATTTTGGATTTATGGAGTTTTGCTTGAAAGGTCCTATTTTAACCGTGATTTTGGTATGGATTTAATGGGATTTGTTCAATTTTCAGTGCAACATTTTGCAAGGTCAAAAATAGCCAGATTTGATGTATATCTTGAATACGAGAAAAAGTGGATTTATCGGTTTATGCATGTGAGCTCCTCATTTGTTCTCACCCAAATGCAAAATGATCTTGATGATGTCAATAATTTAGGAAACTCAAAACTAAAGCTATTGATGACCGATTTCTTGTACTTAAAACTTTTCGGAATCGTCGTTTGACGTCAGTACAGGCGAAAACCAACTTCGAGAGGTTCGACAAGACAAAGACAATTTCTTGGACAGTTTGTCGAAGATTACACGAAGGTAATTTAAACTCATGCAAACCAGCAACTGGACTTAAATTACTACCGCGTCATAAGAGTCAAGAATGGAGGAATATTACCCTGCATGATATTCGCGGGCTAATTGATGGTATGAACCGACGCCGACGTGTACACAGGCAGTAGTAAGGGCTAGAGGAGGCAACAGAGAAAATAAAGATGTGTTTAGGTGAAAAAGTTGTTGTTGGTCCCTGTTAAGCGAAAATGTTATTTTTTAAATTTTGGGTATACGCAACTTTTTCCGTAAATTTATTTGTTTATTAAATCTTGATTATTACAATAACATTGGTTTTCTTGCATTTTAATAGTCTATTTTATTTTGAATGCAATGGCAATGAGAAAAATATGGAAAAATTTAAATTATTGACATCATCAAGATCATTTTGCATTTGGGTGAGAACAAATGCACGTATTGACATGAACCAAAAACCAAAATGCAAATAATAATTGCGGCTCAATGAAAACTGATATTTTGATGTAATTTTGCTTCTTAATTATTCCACAGGGTGTTTTGACACTAACCAAAAATACTTTTCGATATCCTTGTCAAAAAAACAATTTCTCTTAAAATTTGTATACATACCCAAGTAGCAATTATAGACACAAATTGGACACAAATTCTTTGCTGAGAAACGTTTCGAAACATTTTCGATTAAAATTATTTAGATTGTGTGGAGACACATGTGTTTCGAAAGTTTTGCGACACATTTTCGAATTTAGTTACTAGAAACGATTAAGAACTGTTAGTTTCGAAATACTTTCCAAACTACAGTGTCAATACATTTAGGAAACGCACAAAACAAAATTTTTTGAAACATTTTTATATAATATTATGAAATTGTGTTTAGACACATGTGCTCCCAAATTTTCGAATTAAGTGATTCAAAACAAATTGGTATTCTTCTGCTTTGAAATATTTACCAAACAGTGATATCCATTTAATTACAAAACTTGCGCAGAAAATAATTTTCGAAACTGCCAGAAACCTTTACACTACCGCACCCGGACAATTATTATAACCTCAATTATAACGATTATAACCTATAAATTGTACATTTTTGTTTTGTGAATATGGGAAGAAAACAACAGTTTAAACATTCTTCGAGGTTTTACAAAAGTTTTATTAAACGTTCAACAAAGTACAAACCAATTTTGTAGGTTATATGTCACAGAAAGTGTAAAGTGTATACCGTGACGGTATACAGAAGTTTTATGCTTCTAAGCTTAACCTTCCTCTTGACGGGACTGTGCATTTTTTACTTTAGCGACGTTTGTTTCGCATGGTTTCGGTACAATATCGAAACATTCTTCATGTTTCGACACATTTTCTATGAATTATAGCTACATGATTATCGAAACATTATAGAAACCAAATACTAGAAATTGTGTGTCGACTCCATTTTAGACCAGAATAATTCTCGCTTTCTGGCGGTCATTTTGACAAATTCACTTTTATATTATTAAAATAGACTTTAATTAACTCCCATTTTGCTAGCTTAATCAATTGAAAGAAGAATTAAGTAAAATTTTAAAAATATTTAAGATTTTATTTTTTCATAAAGTATTTATTTTGTGTGTTTTTGTGTGTAAATGTCAATATATCGGGAGCGTCTAAAGAATATAAAGCTAAATTACTAAATTGCACGATAAAATTTATTTCGTCAACGATTTTTGGATCTCCTCTGCAATAAACCATACGAGAAAAATGTATCACTTATAGAAAATACTCTGGTGACAAATTCATTATGGCGAAATTATGCTGTTATCATATTGTTTACTTTCTTTTATTTTACAACCTGCAGAGAGATAGATATTATATATCTAATTATTTGTTTCAATAATGTTTCCATTTTGACAATTTACAATTCCAACAGTCAGCGCCCTCTTTGTAAAATGAATTCTCACTCGACACATTTATGGATACTTGTTCCAAACATTTCTGAAAATTTTTCGAAACATTTTCGATAAAAGTTTCGATTTTGCGTCGAAACAGCGAAAGTCACAGCCCGTGCCAACCACTTAGAAACACGTGCTAATGCGCCATTTAAAATGTATACGTTTCGAAAATATTTCCATACATGTTGCCAACAATTTCCAATTTTTGTCGGAAACAGAAACAATAGTTTAGACACATTTACCGTAATGTTTCTAAAAATGCTACTTGGGTATAAGCATATTATTAAAACTAATAAATGTATCTATAGCTCTATGAAAAATAACTTAAATCGGAGTAAAAATTAGTGATGCCGCCGAGACGAGAAATTCTCGTGTCTCGTCTCGTCTCGTCTCGTCTCGTCTCGTCTCGTCTCGTCTCGTCTCGTCTCGTCTCGTCTCGTCTCGTCTCGTCTCGTCTCGTCTCGTCTCGTCTCGTCTCGTCTCGTCTCGTCTCGTCTCGTCTCGTCTCGACGAGACGAGAGTGAAATTTTTTCTCGAGACAAGTTACGAGACGAGACGAGAGAAGACCGTTTCTCGTCGAGAAATTTATCGTTTTTTCTCGAATTTTCTCGAATTTTCTCGAATTTTCTCGAATTTTCTCGAATTTTCTCGTTTGTTAGAACACTGAATTTTAGGTATTAGACCAGTGCTGAAGCCTTTGAAAATGGTAAAAAGTGAAACAAAATAATAGTAGGATGAAACCCATTGGAAAAGGAAGAGAATAGAACAAAAATGAAAGGAAAAATAAATTACGGGCGATCCGAGGTCGGGAAGGGGGGGAGGGGGGTTTTAAGGGTAGAAAACGATTTATCTCGATTTCCGGTAAAACTGCAAGTCCTATGGAAAAACGTTAAATTGCAAAGTTGTAGGTAATAAAAAGATCTACAACCTTTGTTTTTACACTTTTTTCATATAACCTCAAAATGTATGTGAAAAATTCAAATAACCAAGTTTTTTGTTTTTTATTTTTATCTTTTACAAAATTTTTTTTTTATCCACGACATTTGGTAAAAACTTACCTTTTTATGTCCTAAACACACTGTAATTTTTTTGATTTAGAATATTTATTTTTTAACCTTATTTTGACTTAATATCGAAAAAACACCCTAATTTTCAATCGAAAATTCTCACGTTAAAATATCTGCTTTTTTAAAAAACTCGGTAGGCTTTTTGTTCGTTGAAATCTCTACTTTCTGATGGCGTTAAAAAAAATATACTTACATTACTATGGTAAATGTTCTCAAAAAAATGCAAAGAAACGAAAAAAACTCGAATCCGAATTTTTTTTTAGATCAATATGTACAATTTTGAGCTATTTATTAAAATTTATACTTTAATTACTCGAAAAACGTAAGATTCCATGTTACATTGATAAAAAAAGTATAAATTTTAATAAATAGCTCAAAATTGTACATATTGATCTAAAAAAAAATTTCAGATTCGAGTTTTCTTCATTTCTTTGCATTTTTTTGAGAACATTTACCATAGTAATGTATATATTTTTTTAACACCATAAGAAAGTAGAGATTTCAACGAACAAAAAGCCCACCGACTTTTTTAAAAAAGCAGATATTTTGACGTGAGAATTTTCGATTGAAAATTAGGGTGTATTTTCGATAATAAGTCAAAATAGGGTTAAAAAATAAATATTTTAAATCAAAAAAATTACAGTATGTTTAGGACATGAAAAGGTAAGTTTTCACCAAATTTCGTGGATAAAAAAATTTTTTTGTAAAAGATAAAAATAAAAAACCAAAAACTTGGTTATTTGAATTTTTCATATAAATTTTAAGGTTATGTGAAAAAAGTGTATGTACAAAAGTTGAAGAACTTTTTATTACCTACAACTTTGCAATTTAACGTTTTTCCACAGGTCTTGTAGTTTTACCGGAAATCGAGATAAATCGTTTTCTACCCTTAAACCAAGGGGGCCTTGGCCCCCCCCCCAAAACCCCCAATGAAATTGACTTCCACTAACCCACTAAAAAAACTTTAATTTCCAATTATTTTGCTATTTAACTGTTTATTGCCCTGTCCCATTAAACAAGTAGAAAATTTGCAAAGCTTTCTCAGCCTTCGTTCTTTTAATACAAATTATTAATTTTTTGAAAATTTTTATAATGAAAGCATTCTAATATGCGAATTTAAATTATGGAACGACAAGTTTACAGATAGCAAAGAAATACCTTCCGATATGTTTAAGCTATATATTTAATGTAATGGTATGATATTTCCCAATATAAAAAATCTTTTGCAAATTTTTGTTACCCTTCCCGTCACCACCAGTACCTCTGAAATGTCATTTTCCACATTAAAGTACTTAAAATGGTACTTAAGAAATTCCGCCGGGCAAGTAAGACTTAGGTAATGGTTTGGCAAATTTATTTATTCATAAGAATGTTCCTGTTTCTTGTGAAGAAATTTTAAATAAACTTTCTAAGGGTCGAAGAAAATTAGACTTACATATTTAACAAATGCAAAGGAAAGGTGTTATGAAAAAGTTTTGGTTTCTATTATTTATAAAATATTGTTTATTGTTGTGCTTTGTCCTAATTTATATTTTTAAATAAATATATTTGTGTTATGGATATGTCGTCATTACTATTACCTATATTTTATTTGGTAAAAAGAGTGGTGTTTTGTCCGGAATAATTATTAAAGTGGATATTTTAAAAAGTCAATTTGTTTAGATATTTACCTCGATTGAACTAGGCTATTGCGATCTTCCAATAGTACCTGTTAAAAAAGCTCCAAAGTTCTAGAAAAATGCGTACCTAACTCAAAAGTTTATGAAAAAATTTGCTTCTGGCATTGGTTGGCGGGCCCCCCCTTACATAAAATCCTGGGTGCGCCGCTGCTTAAAACAGATATTCAAGAGAACAGAATCAAATTGTCTAGCCTCTTTCTTCTGTCTACAGTTAGTAGTTGACATTTTTAAATAATTAACCAAATCTGAAAGAAAGCATTTTCGATTGAAAACACAATATCGAAAAGGACCCCAGTCAAATTTCATTCACAAGGCGAAAGGCGATAGATTTTGACTAAATTTAACAATTTTGTATCAAAAATTCGAAATTCGCCAAAAACTTCTCACACAAAAATCATTAATAAAAGTGTGAATTTCATTTCATATCTCTCTTACCAGTTTTAATATTTGACAATACTTTCATAACACCCTGTATATGAACCGAAACTTTATGAGCAAATCACAGATAAAGACAACGGAGGGCCATGAAACTAGTGTTATTGAAACAATAGCATTAAGTTAATAGTCTCAATTATGACATTAGTAAATAAATTAAAAATAAAAAGTCTAATATAATAGGTAAAGTGACATTCAGTACGAATGATTCAAGTGTATGCCTTATTTTGCCTCATTTTATTACACAGGTCTCAGACATAAATTTGGCTATTGAAAATAATTATTAAGTGCGGTAAATGATACTTTTCCGCACGAGGTGGCAGTTGCACGAACGGCTCGAAGCAAGTCCGGGCATGCCACTAAGTGAGTGTGGAAACGGAACTTTTCGCACATGTTACTTACAATATTTTTCCTAATTGCGTAAAATTAAGCTTGTTCGTAATAAATTTTTGTATTTTTTGGGTAAAAGGAGCAAAAAATAAAGTGAATTTTTAAATTTTGATATGTCAAATAGAGCATTTTCGGAAATACTTCTTTAAGTTCTTTCTCTTGCACTTTCTATTAATGTAATAAAAAAATTAAGGTTTTTCCCCGGATGACATTATGGGCTGATCCCTTTATTTAGTCGAATATTTTTTTTTCAACCTATTGCAGTTAATTATGCCCCGAATTATGCCAAAAAATAAATATTAAAAGAAGGGTAGTTCCATTATGAATCAATTATTATTATTATAAATCGTTCTCTATTCTGTATCTTTTACCACCCCGTATATTTTGGACTGAAAATACCTCGGTGCCAAGCCTATTACATTACGTGAATTATGTCTTATGGCCGCTTGCAATATTTTGTTGATCTAAGAAAAATAGTTTCTAAGTCACATGACTAACAAACCGACTTATATTAAACCCTTCTGCGAGACGACCAGATACTTTTAAATGTTTACTCCCTTTAAGATTCGTATAAAAAAATATTTTTTATTACTCACGAGAAAAAACGAGACGAGACGAGACGAGACGAGACGAGACGAGACGAGACGAGACGAGACGAGACGAGACGAGACGAGACGAGACGAGACGAGACGAGACGAGACGAGACGAGACGAGACGAGACGAGACGAGACGAGACGAGACGAGACGAGACGAGACGAGACGAGACGAGACGAGACGAGACGAGACGAGACGAGACGAGACGAGACGAGACGAGACGAGACGAGACGAGACGAGACGAGACGAGACGAGACGAGACGAGACGAGACGAGACGAGACGAGACGAGACGAGACGAGACGAGACGAGACGAGACGAGACGAGACGAGACGAGACGAGACGAGACGAGACGAGACGAGACGAGACGAGACGAGACGAGACGAGACGAGACGAGACGAGACGAGACGAGACGAGACGAGACGAGACGAGACGAGACGAGACGAGACGAGACGAGACGAGACGAGACGAGACGAGACGAGACGAGACGAGACGAGACGAGACGAGACGAGACGAGACGAGACGAGACAATGGCACTCTCGAGCGAGAAAAACGCGTTTCTCGTCGAGACGAGATAAAAAAAAATTCTCGCCTCACGAGACGAGACGAGAATGGGCCAATTCTCGTCTCGTCTCGCGGCATCACTAGTAAAAATAAAAAAACTTATCCAAATTTTATGATGTCCGTTTTTCTTTGCACGGAAGTGTATATAATAATGGCTATATTTACCAATTTACACGTTAATCAGAATTAGTTAATTCCGCAATTTGCTTTAATCACCATTTGGTTAATTTGCGTATCCACCAAGTTTTTATTTGCATAATTTACTAATCACGGTTCCTAAATTGGTATTGAGAAAAATTAGCTGACAATCCCGCTTTTTTTCAGGGATTTTTTTGGTCTTCGGTATACAGTGTCACCAGTAAAGTCCGCATCATATGGGATTTTTTTTTATTAATAGCTTTATTTGAAATTTGACATTGGCATCAAGTTCTGCTTCGATCGAGATGAAAATTAAGCAAAAAAATAGTAGTCACGTGATTCGCATTATCTGTCAAATTTGAATTTTTTTCAAAAAATAATTCAAAAGTGGGGTTATTTCTGAAAATATCGAAAAAAAGTTATTAGAAAAAGTTTTTTTAAATGCAGTTTTTAGTCCACATGCAAAATTTCAGCGGGATAAGATAATTTTGATTTTTTTACCCATATTTTGTTAATTGCACCACTTTTGCAAAATAAGACTCAACGCAACCTACATAAACCTTCTCAGTTTTGACAATGCTTTATTTCAGGTACATTTTCGTTAAAGTAGAGCCATATTAAATGTGTGTTTTTCTACAAAATCAAAATTGGGCTATCAAAATTTGGTCGCATGTGATGCAAAGTTCATTTGTTTTTGACCCTGTATAAGGTAACTTCATAAAATACGTATTTTTGAAAACGTAGTTTGTGTCTGAAAGTAAAAAAATAAAAATAAAATAAAGAAGTTTTAAATTAAATCGTTGAAAATAGATAAACTTTACGCTAAGCTAAACTTAAATTTATTTTCCACTTAATGAACACTTTACTGATGACACTGTGTTCTTTTTGTCTTAATATTAAGGTGCATTACTTTCAGACACAAACTACGTTTTTAAAAATACTTATTTTATGAAGTTACCTTATACAGGGTCAAAAACAAATAAACTTTGCATCACATGCGACCAAAATTTAATAGCCCAATTTTGATTTTGTAGAAAAACACACATTTAATATGGCGCTACATTAAAGAAAACGTATCTGAAATAAAGCATTGTCAAAACTAAGAAGTTTTATGTGGGTTGCGTTGAGTTTTATTTTGCAAAAGTGGTGCAATTTACAAAATATGGGTAAAAAATCAAAATTATCTTATGCAGCTGAAATTTTGCATGTGGGCTAGAAACTGCATTTAAAAAAACTTTTTCCAATAACTTTTTTCGATATTTTCAGAAATAACCCCACTTTTGGATTGTTTTTTGGAAAAAATTAAAATTTGACAGATAATGCGAATCACGTGACTACTATTTTTTTGCTTAATTTTCATCTCGATCTAAGCAGAACTTGATGCCAAAGTCAAATTTCGAATAAAGTTATTAATAAAAAAAAATCCCATATGATGCGGACTTTATTGGTGACACTGTATACCGTGCGAGCAAAAATTATTTGCCACAAAGAGGGCTTGGATTAAAAAACGTATAGGGCTTGGTTTAGATCACAATGATATGGGGACGATATATCTAACCAAATCTAGGTTAAAATTTTGTCAAGTGTTGACCAGCATCTCTGGAGAAATGTTACCACATTTCTTGGAATACTTTATAAGGAAATAAATTTAGCTGCTTCTTAAGAATAGTTTTGCATGTTCCATATGACCTTCCCACTTCTTGGGACAGGCGTCTTATACAATTTGTTGGCGTATTTAGCATTATTTCACGAACGTTTGCAACAAGTTCTCTTTCTGTTCTTACAGCTTCCTGCTCCTTTTTTGTGTTGTATAGAACCTGTTTTCCTAAACACAGCCACGGTTCTTTTCAGGCAATGATAAAAATCCCCAGCAATAAATGCAACGTTAGGAAAATGTTCGTGAAAATCGTCAATGCACAAACCAGGATTGTATTGCCTCTCACCATTTACTGTAACCGGGTTTTGAAAATACGCTTTAACCATGAATGTTTTGTGCTGTTCCGTAAAGCCCATTGTGTGAATTGTTCAAGAAATTGGAAAAATTAGCGATGAATCAAATTACCGGTACTTGAAACGACTGTCAAAGATGACGGAATAACTGATTGATTCTTAATTCAGGTAGTTACTGACACCCAACAGGTATTAAGCTCTACGGGTAAGCATTACGTCCTTAAATGCAAGGCCCTCTTTGATGCTAGTAATTTTTGGTCGCACGGTATGAAAAAATGAATACATAAAAAGAGCAGCGCATTATAATAAATACTAATAATAATCAGGATCCCGGGGGATTGTAATGGGCTTTAGGACGATCTTAATGCTTTGGTAAGATTCTGTGAAAGTCGGAGTTTATTTCTTAATTTAGACAAGTGTGAATCGGTAACGTTTACCAGAAACAAAAATGTACATAATTTTCGTTATATCTACTATTAATAATAGCGATATTAAATCGGTTAATGAAATACGTTATTTAGGTGTTATAATGGACAGTAAGTTAATTTTTAGCCCTTACATTGAACAGGTTGTCAATAAAAGTAATCGATTTTTTGGATTGATTATAAGAAATAGTTAAAATTTTAATACCTAATCCTTAAAAAGTTCTAAACTTGTATTACGCATTTATATTTAGTAAACTTACTTTTGCATCAGTTATTTGGAACCCTCAGTACGTGGTTTACTAGCGAAGGCTGGAAAGTATTCAAAAAAATGTTTACGATTCTTATCACGTAAGACTAAGTAAGTAAGAGTAAGTTGCTATAGTCAATAGCAAGGATAAACCTATTATGAAAAAATATTCAATAATAACACTTACTGAAAGAAGGATGGTTTCCGATGTTATTATGATTTACGAATTGGCGAACTGTCATGTTGATTCACCAACACTTAGATCAAAGTTAATCATTCACGTACCGATTAGGGATTTAAGGCTTCAAAATACTTTTAATATTCTACTTAGAAATACTAATAATTTTGGAAAGTATTCTCCTCTTTGACTGTAGAGCGACTCGTGCCTCTAATAGGCTGTTTTTAGGCATGGAAATGTTCGAAATGTCTATATAATTAGATTTAAAAAATATATAAAATCACTGCTGTGATGACTTTAAAAATCATACTCGAAAAATTCTTATGTCAACTATTGAAATTCAAAAATCCTTTCCATTAAATTTTACTATTTATAGTAGGTATCTGCGCTACTAAACGAAGAAATAATTAATTTGAAGAAATAGTCCATACTTAAAGTGGAGTTGAAAGTATGAAAAGGAAAGAAAAACACAAAGTTTTCCTCCACAAAATTTAATAGAATAAAATTCTAGTTCGAAAGGTCTCTACATGTTTCGGTTTTAAATTAACCGTTCGCGGGGTTACTGAGGTTTAATCCTCAGTACCCCAAAAAACTTTACTTTTACATAACAACATTATTGTGCTACTGCACTTCTATCCTCATAATGTGTCACTTATGCTGGATATAAATATTAAGAATGAAATCTAAATAATTTCCTACACCTTTTTAGAAAGTTTTTTTCTCCCGGGTTTTTTTCTTTTCTCTTCTTCTCCATTTAGTTTGGTTGGTTTAAGCCTACTTTATCAACGTTTTTGAATGCTCAGTATTCATCCATTGTCAATTTTTCAAGCCATGTTTCTTCTACATTTAAAAATTTTACGTCCATAAAAGCTCCATTAAGGTTCTAATTTTCTCTTTTGCTAACAACATCAGCATAAAATAGATTTCTGTCTCCTGATGATGAACGTTTCTACGTTCGAAACATGTAGAGACCTTTCGAACTAGAATTTTATTCTATTAAATTTTGTGGAGGAAGACTTTGTGTTTTTCTTTCCTTTTCAGAAAAAATAATTATTTCCGTGTTACGTAACGCGGATATAATTAATCCCTTGTTACTTAACATGGAAATAATTAATTCCGTGTTACGTAACGCGGATAAAGTTAATTCCTTGTTACTTAACATGGAAATAATTAATTCCGTGTTATGTAACGCGGAAATAATTAATTCCGTGTTACGTGACGTGGAAATAATATTAACTTCGTATTAAGTAATGTGGAAATAATTAATTCCGTTTAATATAACACGGAAATATATAATTCCGTGTTACGTAACGAGGAAATAATATTAATTCCGTGTTACGTCACGCGAAAATAATTAATTCTGTATTACGTAACATGGAATTAATAATTTATTTACAATTTTTTTTTTTTATAACAGACATAATATTTGTACATGGTGTTGTAACACGGAATTAAATATTTATACGTAACACTGAATTAATTATTTATTTATATTTTTGTTATAGAAACATAGAAAATGTATATGTGTACTTTCTACGCCTTCGTAGATTTCCTACTAAACCGCGATTTATACAGGGTGACTCGGGAGGAACGGACCAAATTTTAGGAGTGTATTATATACGCGAAAACAATATAAAAAAACCCATATGTTCTTATCCGATATTCATTTGTTTTCAAGTTATAGCGCAATATCAAATTTTTTTATACATTCCATTTTTATCAAAATTTTCACGTAATTAGAGTACGCCATGCTCAAGATTCTAAACAACTATTAATTTGACATCTATGTTGTCTTGACAATGTGTCTGTGTATTGTGGCAGTAATTAAACGTTTATTTTCAAGTTTCAGTGATTAAAGTGTTACAAAATGCCAAATACTTATTCAATTAAAAAATTGAATATTAACTTGAAAACAAATGATTATCGAATAAGAACATATGGGTTTTTTCAAATTTTTTTTGCGTATATATTACGCTCTCAAAGTTTGGTCCGTTCCTCCCGACTCACCCTGTATAAGATTGATTAAAATGGTTTTTAATTCAAAACTTGAATGTAATATATATTTTTTATGATTAGGACTTTAATGATTTAAGCACTGAAACTAATTAGTGTCTTTATTTTTAAAGGAAAAATAAACACTAAAATACCGATCTTGTACATGTTTAATAAGAACATAAATAAGCTACCGCAATTTAAAATTTCGAGGTAGATAATTAATGATGGTTTTTATGTGTCGCCACGGAATTATTTATTAAGAAGTCTATGTGCAGAAATTAAGATGTTGTTTCGCTGAGAACAACTTGGATGAAACTGATACTTGTCGAGAACAACACGAATGTTTAAAAAATTATATTTTTTCAGAAACACTCCATAAGTCTAGTAGTGCCTAGTTTAGGCAATGTACGACAACCTAGCAATTTTTTTTCCATTACCTTACGTATACAGGGTACTGCATTCAATTATTGAGTGGCCTATTAGAAGATCTTGGGACTCAGGAAATCGCTGAAAGCGCCACCCGTCTGGATATAAAGCATGAGCCGTTTCACCACCTAAAAATTCGCTTCTATCAGCTCAGTGAATTATGCTGATAGTTAGACACCGATCCACAGCCAACAAGTTGGCTTCTGCGAACGCCGAATTTTTTGACAGCGGTTTGGAATTTATCCTGTGCGAATGCTTTCAAGCACATGGGCACGCGTCGTCAGTTTGCTGACGGTTTCTGTCCGCTGTACGAACGAAGCAACAAAAACGAAAGACAATACATAGACTCCCAGATTATTGCAGCATTTTTCAAGCAGAAATTATGGCAGTAGATAAAAAGCAGTTAATATTCTGCAGGATTATCGTGACCTGAGAGTAGTGATGCCGCGAGACGAGACGAGACGAGAATTGGCCCATTCTCGTCTCGTCTCGTGAAGCGAGAATTTTTTTTTATTTCGTCTCGACGAGAAACGCGTTTTTCTCGCTCGAGAGTGCCATTGTCTCGTCTCGTCTCGTCTCGTCTCGTCTCGTCTCGTCTCGTCTCGTCTCGTCTCGTCTCGTCTCGTCTCGTCTCGTCTCGTCTCGTCTCGTCTCGTCTCGTCTCGTCTCGTCTCGTCTCGTCTCGTCTCGTCTCGTCTCGTCTCGTCTCGTCTCGTCTCGTCTCGTCTCGTCTCGTCTCGTCTCGTCTCGTCTCGTCTCGTCTCGTCTCGTCTCGTCTCGTCTCGTCTCGTCTCGTCTCGTCTCGTCTCGTCTCGTCTCGTCTCGTCTCGTCTCGTCTCGTCTCGTCTCGTCTCGTCTCGTCTCGTCTCGTCTCGTCTCGTCTCGTCTCGTCTCGTCTCGTCTCGTCTCGTCTCGTCTCGTCTCGTCTCGTCTCGTTTTTTCTCGTGAGTAGGGAATCATAAAAAATATTTTTTTATACGAATCTTAAAGGGGGTAAACATTTAAAAGTATCTGGTCGTCTCGCAGAAGGGTTTAAAATAAGTAGGTTTGTTAGTCATGTGACTTAGAAACTATTTTTCTTAGATCAACAAAATATTGCAAGCGGCCATAAGACATAATTCACGTAATGTAATAGGCTTGGCACCGAGGTATTTTCAGTCCAAAATATACGGGGTGGTAAAAGATACAGAATAGAGAACTATTTATAATACTAATAATTGATTCATAATGGAACTACCCTTCTTTTATTATTTATTTTTTGGCATAATTCGGGGCCTAATTAACTGCAATAGTTTGGAAAATATTCGACTAAATAAAGAGATGAAAAATGTCAGAATGTCATCCGGGGAAAAACCTTAATTTTTTTATTACATTAATAGACAGTGCAAGAGAAAGAACTTAAAGAAGTATTTCCGAAAATGCTCTATTTGACATATCAAAATTTAAAAATTCACTTTATTTTTTGCTCCTTTTACCCAAAAAATACAAAAATTTATTCCGAACAAGCTTAATTTTACGCAATTAGGAAAAATATTGTAAGTAACATGTGCGAAAAGTTCCGTTTCCACACTCACTTAGTGGCATGCCCGGACTTGCTTCGAGCCGTTCGTGCAACTGCCACCTCGTGCGGAAAAGTGTCATTTACCGCACTTAATAATTATTTTCAATAGCCAAATTGAGGCGTTTAGAGCAAAAGTGGCCCAAGCCACATTGTTTTAAAAATTGAGTTAAAAGCAAAAATGGCCTACAAATAAACCAAACTTTTATCATGAAATACCGGCCCAAGCCTATTTCGACCATTCACCGCGAGATGTCACATAAATTCACTTTTGCACACACAGCAGGTTCATATTTGCTGAAGCAAGACTGGCCTTACCCATTGTGGGCCGCTTTTGCATTCGGTGACGTTGATATTTGACCGCGTGTTGGTTGTTATTTTGATAGCGTACTTTTTGTCCGTAAAAGAAAATTTTTTGTTTTAAATAAAATGCGAAGAAATATGTCTACACATACTACATGTACATTTATTACACTTAGCCGTTCTTCTAAAGAATATTTCATTATTTGTAATTAATTCGTGAAAAATATATAGAAATTTGACACTTGATTATTTTGTCTAACTGACGGACACTTTAAAGCAGGTTAAACGGTGAACAGGTGAAACGGGTATCCATCTATCAGGTATTAATGGTACGGTAGACGAACATTTTCCGAATTTAAAACTGAAGAAAAAAGGCGTTTTTGAATTATAAATCCAACATTTTAGATCAAAATTTATATGAGAAATCGGATCAGCTCATTAAAAATACGGCATCCCATTTAAAAAAATATCAAAGTGACCCCTAGTACTTTTGTTTGATGTTCAATTGTTTTTTGCTGAAGATATTCGAATTCGCGGGAGAAAATGACTTAAGATGGCTATTTCAGTTTTTTTTTATAAAAGTACAGGAAAAGTCAAAAAATCGCCTTGTCTAGTCTTGGTTGGATAACCCTGTACATGTGGGACGAGAGTATTGCATCCCGGGATCCTCAGGAAATTGGTTCTTGTATTGCACACTACATTAAGAACTTTGTTACCACAAGAAAGTTAATAATGTACAGCGATCAGTGCGGTGGTCAAAATAGGAATTTTAAAATGGCTGCCCTTTGTACATACATTGTATTATCCAGCGACTACGCAGTTAATACCATTGACCATAAATTTTTAGTATCTGGTCATTCCTACCTTCCAAACGATCAAGACTTTGGTCTAGTTGAAAAAAACAAAAAACACTACAAAAATATTTTTGCTCCCAATGATTGGGTGCAAGTGGTTCTTGAAACCAAGAAAAAAATCCATTCAAAGTAATAGTTATGACATCCAGTGACTTTTGCTCAACAAAAGAACTAGAAAAAGCATTAACAAATCGTAAAAAAACGGAAGCTGATAAAAAAGTGCAATGGTTAGGAATGAAAAAGGAAAACCTGAAATTATCCAATATAAGTATTCCAATAACGAAAATGTTTTCTTTAACGAAGTTAATGTAAAAAAACGGTGCAAGCAAACTTTCCATGAAATGGCCAGACTTCTTCCTCTGTTTGAGGGACCTAAGCCCATACAAGAAAAGAAATACCAAGACTTGTTATCTTTGCTTGACTATATTCCACCAGTAAACCATGAATTTTATCGTCAACTGGTCCACAATGCACGTGTTGAAGAAGACCCGAATGTTTTTGAAGATCACGGGGAGGAAGAAAATGATTAAAAAGAGTTTAAGTTGAGTTTCGTTTAAAAATGTCTTATCGTTTACCTAAAAATAAATTATTTTGCTTTAATAATCCCTTTTTACTCCCAAGTCAGTAAAAAAAAAGGCTATACAAAAGTGGCCCAAGCCACATGCAAATTCTTATTTATTAAAAAAAATTGTCCAAAAACTATGTATAATATCCCACCATTTACCTGAATTACAATAAACTAAGGAACTTTTAAAATCGCCTCTACTTATTTCGTAATTAATCTTCAAAAATTTGCGTTATTTTCTTTTGCGAATTTCTCCATAATAAATATTTTTGCCTTGAGCCACTTTTGCTCTAAACGCCTCAATTTATGTCTGAGACCTGTGTAATAAAATGAGGCAAAATAAGGCATACACTTGAATCATCACATACGAATGTCACTTTACCTATTATATTAGACTTTTTATTTTTAATTTATTTACTATGTCATAATTGAGACTATTAACTTAATGCTATTGTTTCAATAACACTATAGCCCTCCGTTGTCTTTATCTGTGATTTCCTAATAAAGTTTCGGTTGATATACAGGGTGTTATGAAAGTAATGTCAAATATTAAAACTGGTAAGAGAGATATGAAATGAAATTCACACTTTTATTAATGATTTTTGTGTGAGAAGTTTTTGTCGAATTTCGAATTTTTGATACAAAATTGTTAAATTTAGTCAAAATCTATCGCCTTTCGCCTTGTGAATGAAATTTGACTGGGGTCTTTTTCGATATTGTGTTTTCAATCGAAAATACTTTCTTTCAGATTTGGTTAATTATTTTAAAATGTCAACTACTAACCGTAGACAGAAGAAAGAGGCTAGACAATTTGATTCTGTTCTCTTGAATATCTGTTTTAAGGTAAATGCCTTCACAATACGATAGAGTGAGAACGTTAAACACATTATTTTTCTGTCTATATATTAGGAGATACCTAAAATTCAGTGTTCTAACAAACGAGAAAATTCGAGAAAAAACGAGCAATTTCTCGACGAGAAACGGTCTTCTCTCGTCTCGTCTCGTGACTTCTCTCGAGAAAAAAATTTCACTCTCGTCTCGTCGAGACGAGACGAGACGAGACGAGACGAGACGAGACGAGACGAGACGAGACGAGACGAGACGAGACGAGACGAGACGAGACGAGACGAGACGAGACGAGACGAGACGAGACGAGACGAGACGAGACGAGACGAGACGAGACGAGACGAGACGAGACGAGACGAGACGAGACGAGACGAGACGAGACGAGACGAGACGAGACGAGACGAGACGAGACGAGACGAGACGAGACGAGACGAGACGAGACGAGACACGAGAATTTCTCGTCTCGGCGGCATCACTACCTGAGAGGAGCAGCGTCAATAGCTATCTATTTAGGCAGTCAAGCGGCAACAAAGGCAATTTTTGTTACAGAAACATTAAAGTAAAACTATTAAGGCTTTGTGGTAACAATCTCTGCATACTTGAAGCTCAGCATCGAGTCACTTTGAGCCTAATGAATAAAATTTAAGCAATTACTTGAAGCAATTACTTTTTAGTAAAAGCAATTGCTTGACTAGCAAATGCTATAAGTAAAAGCAATTGCTAGATCTGGATATGAATAAAATTTTAAAACTATTTTTCTTCAAGCTCTATAGCAAATGCTTATTCAACACAAGTTCAGATGTGGCTTATCCACTTGTTGAGATAATAGATTTCATGTTCAGCTTGGTGACTAATTTGCAAAAGAGTTGACGTAAATACAACAACGTTGGTCTATTTATTTAGTACAAATATATACTAATCTGTTACGTTTTTGTGGAAAATAGGAAACTTATATTTCTGATATGGCAGATTTCAGTAAAAATGAGGAAAGTGATAGTAGTGATGAAGAAATTAAAGACAAGCAATAAATTATATTCGTTCACAAATTGAAGGAACATAAATATATCTCTCTGACTACAACCGTTTAGCTTCCACAACAGCTTCAGCACGTTTTGTAGGAAATTTAATAAAAATATTGGCCTTCTCCAAAACTGCATCCATTACAGAAGTGTATGTCTTACAGACACCTAAGTTTAGTTTGTCAGAAAAAATATAATTATTATAAAACTAAAAACTGACTCTATTTAAATAAGAACTTTATCTGTTACAACTATAATACATGACACTATTCTTAAGAAGCAGCTAAATTTATTTCCTTATAAAGTGCAAGTATTCCAACAAATAAAAGCAGCAAATTTTGAAAGACGCAGGAATTACTCTCAATGGTTTACAAAAAAATTATTGGAAAGAAATGATTTATCTATTAGACCTGACATTTTTTTCGGATAAAACCTGGTTCCACCTCTCCGGTTATTTGAATTCTCAGAATACACGCATGTGGAGTAGTGAAAATCCACATTGCACCCTCAAAAAATTGGTGTCTGGTTATCTGTTTCCCGATGAAGAATTGTTGGTCCTATTTTTTTCCATGACACAGTTACAGCATAGCGGTTTAAAGACAATATTTTGAATCCTTTTGTGGAGCAATTACTTGACGACAAACTATGTTTTGGATATTTTCAACAGGACGGGGCAACCGCCCATACAGCCGCCGAAACTATTAACTACTTACGCAATTTTTTCGACGACAGATGGATCCGTTTTCGATCAGACATTGAATTCCCACCTAGATCACCTTGTTTAGCGGTTATGGATTACTTCGTTTTTCATCATTTAAAGAACACTATTTTTAAAACACCAGTTGCAAATTTAGAACAATTACAAGAAAGTATTATCCAAGAATGTGGTAACATTTCTCCAGAGATGCTGGTCAACACTTTCGAAAATATGAAGAGACGTGTAAATTTATGCTTGGAGCATATCGGTGGCCAATTTCAGCAATTTATGTAAGTAATTATTTTTCTTTTTCTTTCTGTATATTCTTACTTTGTTAATTTTGTAAACAACAAAAACAAATTTGTATTTGTCTACTTATTTTATTACATATTAGTTTGGCATATCATGTCATAATATAAATTTGATAAAATTTTAACCTAGATTTGGTTAGATATATCGTCCCCTAATTTTTCCAATTTCTTGAACAATTCGCACAATGGGCTTTACGGAACAGCACAAAACATTCATGGTTGAAGCGTATTTTCGAAATGGGGTTAGAGTAAATGGTGAGCCGCAATACAATCCTGGTTTGTGCATGGACGATTTTTAAGAACATTTTCCTAACGTTGCTTTTATTGCTGGGGATTTTTATCACTGCCTGAAAAGAACCGTGGCTGTGTTTAGGGAAACAGGTTCTATACAACACAAAAAGGAGCAGGAAGACCATCTGTAAGAACAGAAGAACTTGTTGCAAACGTTCGTGAACTAATGCAAAATACGATAACAAATTGTATAAGACGCCTGTCCCAAGAAGTGGGAAGATCTTATGGAACAGACAGGACTATTCTTAAGAAGCAGCTAAATTTATTTCCTTATAAAGTGCAAGTATTCCAAGAAATACAAGCCGCCGATTTTGAAAGACGCAGGAATTACTCTCAACGGTTTACCCAACATTTATTGGAAAAAAATAATTTATTAGACCTGATATTTTTTTCGGATGAAGCCTAGTTCCACCTCTCCGGTTATGGAGCATGGCGGTGGCCAATTTCAGTAATTTATGTAATTATTTTTTTTTCTGTACCTATATTCTTACTTTGTTAATTTTGTAAACAACAAAAATAAATTTGTATTTGTCTACTTATTTTATTACTCATTAGTTTGGCATAATAGCATGTCATAATATGAATTTGACAAAATTTTAACCTAGATTTGGTTAGATATATCGTCCCCATATTATTGTGATCTAAACCAAGCCCTACGTTTTTTAATCCAAGCACTATTTGATGCAAATAATTTTTGCTCGCATGGTAGTAAATTTTGAAAACGAAAAAGTAATCGAAAATTTTGCTTCATGAGAAACAGAGTTGGTAGGTTTCTCAATATTTTAAAATTGAAATGAATGGTATGTGCGTTATATCGATGACAGTGGAGGGTAAAAATTGGGTTTATTTGACATAATATGGCGATGAATTCATAAAGTTGGATTTATAAAGGAAAACGTTATTACTCCCACAAAAGAGCACTGAAAGTAAGTTCAGTGGATTTGCGGGAAAGTTTTTCCACTATTTTAAAGATCAACAATCCTTTTTCTAATGGAGACAAGTCGTTGAAGCAAGTGCGTTGATATTAAGGAAATAATATGTTAAAAAAAATGGATCAGAGTAAACTTTTTTGTTTTAATGTCAAGGAGAAGTGTCCGTTGTAAATATGCAATATAAAATATGTCATTTTTATTGCCGTATTCTGACCTTGGTAATTAACCATTTTACGTTTAATTACACAAAAGAATAAAAGAGAAAATGTCGTTGACATCTCATACCACATGCCAAACCAAACCTGAGGGCACATGTAAATTTTAAACTTTTATAAAGATGTTCCAAGTAGCACGGCGATAAGTACTGTTAGTTAAAAAGGCATAGTATTTTAATTGGTAATTAACATTCCTTGCCTTTTATTTTTTAAGCAGTGTCAAATGTCATTTATAGTTAGTGGAGAATTTTTGATACTAAATTTAACTTGGAAGAAGATATAAAATATAATCAGCTGGTTGTTACCGTTTCCAGTGGCAGATTAAGGCATTTGGGGGCCCTACGAGAACCACTAATTAGATAAGGCTATTCATGGACGCTCGCTAACTTTTTCTTAGAGACTTTTAAAATTACGATATAGGGTAAACAAAAAGCCCCGCAGGGAAAAATTTTTTTTTGGGTACAATGCCCAAAAAGCATTTTTAGGCCGGTCAAAAAAAAAAATAATAATATATTTTTAATGATTTTATTTGCAGTCACTACAAATACACGAATGATTAGAAACAAATGAAAAAACATGTTAAATAAAAAATTTTCATAAATTGAACCTAAAAAATGGAACTTAAAAAATGACGATTACATTACACAACAAATAAAAGCTTACGGTAATGTTGAGAGAGATAGTCAATCCCCCAAAATTATTTAACATGTAGTTAGATGGGGCTGCGTGGTTTAAGGGATTAGAGAGATGGATATATATTGCCTCTTTGTTTGTCTCATCCCAAAGAAAACATAATATCTTATGGACGTCTATTTTAAAGCCATTAGAGAATCAGGACATCCATATAGTCCACTGTTATACCGTGCGAGCAAAAATTATTTGCATCAAAGAGGGCCTTGCATCTAAGGAAGGACGTAATGCTTAGCCGTAGAGCTTAATACCTGGTGGGTGTCAGTAACTACCTGAATTAACAATCAATCAGTTTTTCCGTCAACTTTGACAGTCGTTACAAATAATTTGATTCATCGCTAATTTTTCCAATTTCTTGAACAATTCGCACAATGGGCTTTACGGAACAGCACAAAACATTCATGGTTGAAGCGTATTTTCGAAATGGGGTTAGAGTAAATGGTGAGCGGCAATACAATCCTGGTTTGTGCATGGACGATTTTTAAGAACATTTTCCTAACGTTGCTTTTATTGCTGGGGATTTTTATCACTGCCTGAAAAGAACCGTGGCTGTGTTTAGGGAAACAGGTTCTATACAACACAAAAAGGAGCAGGAAGACCATCTGTAAGAACAGAAGAACTTGTTGCAAACGTTCGTGAACTAATGCAAAATACGATAACAAATTGTATAAGACGCCTGTCCCAAGAAGTGGGAAGATCTTATGGAACAGACAGGACTATTTTTAAGAAGCAGCTAAATTTATTTCCTTATAAAGTGCAAGTATTCCAAGAAATACAAGCCGCCGATTTTGAAAGACGCAGGAATTACTCTCAACGGTTTACCCAACATTTATTGGAAAAAAATAATTTATTAGACCTGATATTTTTTTCGGATGAAGCCTAGTTCCACCTCTCCGGTTATGGAGCATGGCGGTGGCCAATTTCAGTAATTTATGTAATTATTTTTTTTTCTGTACCTATATTCTTACTTTGTTAATTTTGTAAACAACAAAAATAAATTTGTATTTGTCTACTTATTTTATTACTCATTAGTTTGGCATAATAGCATGTCATAATATGAATTTGACAAAATTTTAACCTAGATTTGGTTAGATATATCGTCCCCATATTATTGTGATCTAAACCAAGCCCTACGTTTTTTAATCCAAGCCCTCTTTGATGCAAATAATTTTTGCTCGTACGGTATATCACATGGATATCCATTTTTGCAAAACCATAGGACATATGGTGTGGAATGTCCATTGGTAGTCAAGAATATCCGTGGTCCTGTAATGGAAGTCCTATGGATGTTCATTTTGGTAAAGCCATTGGACATATGGTTTTGGATGTCCATTGGTAATCTATAGTCCGTCTAGAAAGTATCCGGAAAAAAGAAAGCACAATTATAATTTTTCGGTATATATTTTTATTACTTGAATCATAAAATTACAACAAATAATTCTTCTCATTTACTTACACAAGCTCCCTTTAACTGCAAAAAACACTAAACTAAACGTACAGGTACACCCGAAACTAGGTCTCCGCCATAATGTTCGGTGATGGTGGTCCAGGCCTGTAAAACCGACCGAATCAAATATGTTTAATTTCGTGGCGCTGCTCGTTCCACTTCAATCTTCATTAGTCCCCATATGTTTTCAATAGGACTAAGATCTGGTGAAGCTGCTGGCCATGGAATTGTTGCCAATTGGTGTTCATGCATCCAAGCCTGAGTATAGGCAGAAGTGTGGCATCTTGCATTATCCTGCTGAAAACGCCACCCGTCTGGATATAAAGCATTAGCCGTTTCAAGAAGGAAACCATTTAGAATATCACAATACATTGCACTATTAACGGTGCCATCAACTATACAAAGAGGGCTAGCACCACGCTGAGATATTGCTCCCCACACCATTATTTTAGTGGGAAATTTGAAAATTTGAACGGTAACTTTTTCTCTTGATAGGATTTTTAGTTGATTTGAACCAAGCTGAAAACAACTTTCGTCAGATATAAAAACATTCCTAACATTATCTTCTCGAACACGTTAACAAAAATCTATTCTTCTTTGCCTTTGTAGAGGTGTCATTGCCGACATTTTTTTTTAGTTTTCTTGCTATGTAGCCTTGTATTTTCAGTGACATGCGGACAGTTTCTGGACACACTTTTATTCTTCGTATATTTCCAAGTTTATTAGCCGATTTTAGAAACCCTAGACGTGGATTTTGCCGTCCTAAGTTTACTAAAGCGTTTAAGTTATTTCCACGAATCTTACGCGGTCTTCCCGAAACTGGTCTATGCCTCATATCTGCGCCATTTTTTATCCTCTGTATTGTCTCATATGCTGTACTTTTTCCGAGTTCAGTCAATTGCACTAATTTTTTAACGTTTCCAACCCCTTTTCTATACAAAAATTCCACCTTCTTTTTTTTTCTACTTGCGACATTATTACACAAATCTTAAACCTGTTTACAATCAACAATATTTTACAGATCGTGTTGTCATGCGGTTTTTGCCATAGCCTACTATCGGCACAACCTACTTGATGCATTGCTCTTGCCTTCGAATGTTACAAAAAGGAAATATATTAAAATTTGGAAAAACATAAAATTCCGGATACTTTCTAGACGGACTATATAATATCCATGGTTCTGTAACGAAGGTGTCATGGCTGTTCATTTTGATAAAGCCATTGGACGTATAGTCTTGGGAGTCCATTGGTATAATCTAGAATATCCGTGGTCCTGTAACGGGGGTCCCATGGCTGATAAAATCATTTAATATATGGTTTTGGATGTCCATTGGTAATACAGAATATCCACGGTCCTGTAACGGAGGTCCTATCCTGTTCATTTTGGTAAAGTCGTTGGATGCATTACTTTGGATGTCCATTGGTAATACAGAATATCCATGGTCCTGTAACGGAGGTCCCATGGCTGTTCATTTTAATATATGGTTTTGGATGTCCATTGGTAATCCAGAATATCAATGGTGCTGTAACGAAAGTCACATTTGGATTCCTACTATATAGATAGCGCAAATACATATTTATTAGATCTGAAAGAGGGAGTGGTTTTTTCTTTCATTTCGTCAGATCCATCCCCCAGATGCATTTCGCCACAGCATGGCTCATCAGTAAGGTTAGGATTCGACGAAAGAAATGTTTATTACTTACTGTCATTTACAAATTACTGGTAAATTTTACAATTTGTGAAAGTAAGGAGTTGCATAATATTATAGCTCTCCTATAAATCATGTCTTAACTCCTAAGAAGGATAAACATGAAAAGGGTTCTTTTATGTACCATTGTGCCCAAAAAAAAATGGGACAACAGAATTTTCTTTATATTCTAGCTCTTGGACTATAATAATTACAACTTAAACACATATTACCGCTGCCGTGGAAATTAATATATTCGTGTTAATTATATTACCATTAAATATATTATTTTTTACATTTTAATATTTAGTCATAGAACCATTATTATTAATGACTTTTTGAAATCGTCAAGGCATACTGAGAACTAAATTTCTTATATAATCCTCAGATATCAGACCCCATGATTCTCTTATTTTTTCTAGTAGTTCCTGTTGATTTCTGGGTCTGAAGTCATGTTTATATAATATATATTTGGCCATTTCACCCCAAACATTTTCTATGGGGTTGAGATCGGGACTTTTAGATGGCCAAGGTAAAGCATTTATTTCATTTTCTTGTAGATATTGCTGGACTAGTCGAGATGTATGAATTGGGGAATTGTCATGCTGAAATATGAAATTTTCTCCGTATACTGCCGTAACTGTTGGTAACATGGTGTGTCTTAATATATTGCAGTATACAGGAGCAGTGAGCCTTTCTTGCACTATTTCGCAAACTCCTAGACCTCTGCTACTGATCCATGCCCAAATGATTACAGAGAACCGACCATTCTCATATTTGTTTTATGGGTATACTGATCATCATATATTTATGATAATTTAATAATTTTTCTCCGCGACCATTACTGAATGCAATAATTCCAAAATAATTTTTGATAATAGAATGTAAAAATTCTCGCTCTTGAGTTGGAATATTTATTCTGAAACACTTGCTTCTTATGCGTTTTGCGTGTATTTTCATTCCATAAGAAACGGAATGAATATTCTGTAACTGATATAAACGACATAGGTTGCCATGAATTTCGAAACTGTCAGTGTCAGATAAAAATGGCCGCGTTGTAATAATTACTTTCAGACACATTTTAGTGCAAGCCAAAAAATGAGTGAAAAATCGGATGAATCAGATATGGAACTGGATGGTCGTGGAGAAAATATAGTCTGCTACTAGGTTAGAATGAAAATTTGATACTCGTGGTTCCTCACGCTCGCGTTTGGAATCTTCCACTCGGATCGAATTTTCATTCCAACCTCGTTACCGAATCTACTATTCCGTTGTTACAAGACTGAAATGTCTTTTCATCGGGGAAACTTACTGTTTCCCATATATTATTTTGATTGACATCGTTTTGTGCAAAATCTAGCCTTCTATCTTTATTTACCACTGTTAAGGAAATTTTATTGGCAGCGCAACGACTCCTGATATCTGAGCCTCGAATCCTTCGACGAGCAGTATTCATTGAACCAGGAAAATTGGTTTCTTGAGCAGGTTTTATTGCTGTTTCAAAGGGGTTATCGCGCAAATAGTTAATAACTTCCCTATCTTGAACTTCTGTTGACATATTTGGGCGGCCGGAACCTTCCTTTCTTTCAATAGTTCCAATCTCGAGTATTTTACTTTTACACAAGAGCACGGTATTTTTACTTATATGTAATTCTTCAGCAATATCTCTTATAGGAACACAGGTTCTTTCACTCGCGTATATATAATAGCTTTTTGTTCCACACTTAACGAAGGCATGTTTAACATTTTATAATATATTTATTTAGTATTACCACTTTGACAACAAATAAAAAATTTTGATATACCTATTGTCAAAATGACATTTAAATATCAAAGCTGAAAATTTGTAATAGGCTGGGAGAATAAAATTGCGTGTCCTAGTTTTCTTTTGGGCGCAATGGTACCTGGGCCCAGGGAAGTTTTGACTTTGGTCTCCTTGGAAGCGTTTGTCATCCTAGCGAACTTCCGGTAATTTTTTTATTTTAAATAGGTCAAAATGTTTCCCACTTTACTTTTATTATCAAAAAAATTACCTTGTCGGACTTCCATTGTCTTTATTTTGTTACTTAACACAACGTTTCGGTTAGTTAGTATCTCTAACCGTTTTCAAGTGTAAACTAAATTATAATTCTAAGGCTACTGTCTTAAATACTATCCATGTGATTGATGACTCCGCCTACGTGCTTATTGGAGTGTGAAGTTTGAGCTGTTAGTTTTGGACAAGAAGAGGCTTCTAGATATTGGGGATATCTATACTTGGTTTACTGAATATATGTGTATTTTGATTCATGAAAGCTGCTTCCTTGAATTTTCGTTTTTTCCAGTGTTGTTCCGTGTCCAAAACCTTGGCTTCTGACCACTGTATATTATGTTGGTTAGTCCATACATGTTCTGCTATACCTGATCTCGAAGTTTTATCTCTTTGAGTATGTTTCAGATGTTCTTTTACTCGTACGGGAAGAGGTCTTTTTGTTTCTCCAATGTACGATTCGCCACACTCGCAAGGGATTTGATAGATACAATTTTTTGTGTTGTTTCATTACTGGGGGGTTTTACTTTTGTAAGAAAGCTTCTAAGCGTATTTCCAGATTTAAAGGCTGTTTTGATATTATAGTTTTTGGTTATTCTTCTAATCTTTTCAGAAATCCCCTTGATATAAGGTATTGAGGGAAATGTTTGCTCCTCTCTAGCTTCTGTATTAGTTTTTACTTCGCGATTTTTAAGTTTTGAGATTGTATTAGTTACAAAAGTTTCAGGGTAACCATTTTGTTTTAAATCTCTTTTGATGTTTGAAATTTCAATATTTAGGTCTTCCGGATTGTTGCAAACGTTAGATGCTCTGTGATAAAGAGTTTGAATTATGCCCTGTTTTATGGAGTTTGAATGATTCGATCCGTGATTAAGGTATTGCCCGGTGTGAGAGGGTTTCCTGTATACTGAAGTTTTTATGTTATCAGCACTTCGTTTGACGAGAACATCGAGAAAAGGTAGAGTGGAATGTTTTTCTGTTTCCATGGTAAATTTAATGGATTGTCTTATACTATTAATATGTTCCAAAAACCGTATCAGCTCTTCGTTGCTGTCTGTCCAGATAATAAAGGTATCATCAACATATCTAAGCCAACGTTTAGGTTTAATCTTGGCAGTGTTAATAGCGTGTGACTCGAACCATTCCATGTACAGGTTAGCCACCACCGGAGAGAGAGATGAACCCATTGGAAGACCGTCATCCTGGGCATAGAACCTATCTTTTACTTGAAAGAAGGAACTACGTAGACAGCACTCCAATAGTTCCATCACTCCATCCCGCGGCAAACTAGTGCGTTCTGAAAGGGTTGGATCGTCTTGTAACTTTTGTTTGATGATATGCAGTGATTCCCCTATTGGGACGTTGGTTTATAAGCTTTCTACATCGAAACTGACAAATGTGTCTTGTGGTTCTAAATTGACGGTTTTTAGAATATTTACAAAATTATTAGAGTTCTGAACAAAAGAAAATTACTTACCCTGTAACGGTTTAATTATCTCAAGAAGAAATTTTGATAATGCGCTTGTAGGAGAATCCCTGGAGCTGGTGATTGGTCTTAGTGGCATGTTGTTCTTATGAATTTTAGGAAGACCGTAGAGATGAGAAGGTTTGCTATGGTGTGGTGTTAGTTTTGTTCGGAGGGCATCTGGAATGTAGGCTGAGTATTTCTTTAGCGTTCGGTATATCCTTCCCTCAATCGTTGCTGTTGGTTCCTTGGCTAGTATCCTGTATTCTCCTTTGGTCAATACTTCTTCAATCTTTTGGTCATATGTTAGTTTTATTAGTTTTTATATTTTTTCCTAAAGGGATTAAACTGCATTTTTAAGAAAGGTTTTAATCCTTGACGATGGAAACTAGAAGGGTCCCTTTAAACCAAAAATTAGTAAACAAATGAATTTTGTCAGTGTATGGAGTGCACAAAGGTACACGTACCCCACTGTGATTTTATACTAGGGGGGGGGGGGGAAGTTAAAAAATCCTAAAAATAAAAAACTTAGGGCAATATTCTCCCAACTACCTACCCAGTGGGACGCCACTGGAAGAAATAAAGTTAAGCTAATTAAATCGTTTATTGCGTCTTGTCATGGGTAAAACATGTATCAAATTTTGTTTCGATACCCTAATCGGTTTTTGAGATATTGTGAAAAAACTGCTTATCATAGCTCCATTTCGGGGGGCTCTAGCCCCATAACGAAGCGTTTTTGAAGGTATATTAATAGAGGGTATTAGTCTAATTTTTGGATGTACTTTATCTCCTTAAAATATTGTCAGCTAATTTCGGGACACCCTGTATAGCTTTCATGCAAGCAATTAGATAAAAATTTGATTGGTATAATTTGTTAAATGTAGCTCCTGTCACATTCTAGTCATTGGTAATTTAACAATACATTGAGAAACCAGTCCTATAATCATTACATTGCAACCTCAAGTCTAATTGGCTCGTGAAGGATTAGAATGAACTACTGATGAGTTATCTTACGTGCACCTAATGAAATTAGCATAAATACTGCACGAAAGAATAAACAGATTTCTAATCAATGCATGCAAAGAATGAAACGTAAAATTGTAATTAGCATATTATACAGTGAACGGTTTAGGTTTGTTCTTTAATTAAATTTACCTACCACCTATTGTAAATTGTGCAATTATTTTTAATGTATAGGTACAGAGTGTCCGGAAAAAGGAGGTCAGTCTGTTAACCATAATATATTCCTTGAGCAAAAATAATATGACTTTTATAATACCATTTTTTATATTTGGCCCTCATGTTCGATATAATAATATTTTGGTAATTTAAAATTTGGTACAGGGTGATCGCATATAATGTTACCCCCCTTAAACTTCTTTGTTTCGCAATTAGGAAAAACTGTTGAATACAAAAGTTGTAAGATTTAATGTAAACTTCTTGCAAAATATATTTTCGTAGATACATGCATAAAAGCGTGACAGATCAAAGTTATATATTTTTAAATGGAATACCCTTTATATTGTTACATAATTGGATTCTACGGACAATTCTAAACATAATTTTTATATACCACTATATATCTAAATTGAACCGTTTTCGATTTATTGATGATTGAAAATTACTATATATTATATAAGAAAATAAGGTCATTCATGTCAAGATGTATCGTTTCCATGGATAACAATATTAACAATGGTAATTTTATTCAGTTCAGTATCGTCATCCTGTTATCCATGGAAACGATACATCTTGACTTGGATGACCTTATTTTCTTATACATATATTATAATATAATATATGTATAATATATAGTAATTTTCAATCATCAATAAATCGAAAACGGTTCAATTTAGATATATGTTGGTATATATAAATTATGTTTAGAATAATTGCCCGTAGAATCCAATTATTTAACAATATACAGGGTATATCATTTAAAAAAATATAACTTTGATCTGTTACGCTTTTATCAACGAAAATATATTTTGCAAGAAGTTTACATTAAATCCTACAACTTTTGTATTTAACAGTTTTTTCTTAATTGCGAAACAAAGAAGTTAAAGGGGGGTAACATTATACGCGATCACCCTGTACATTGCTTTAACATAAAGAGTTACACCTTGTGAGAAAAACAAAATAGCAGTATATTATTTGATGAGCACGTTATAGTTATTACATGCGAGTAAAATACTATGCTTTTTCTATGACCAATATACAGGGTTAAACAAAAATATCACACAACTGTTATTTATAGAATTTATTATATTTTATTCACTTAGATGAAAAATAAAGACAATACATATAATGTGTAACCAATGTAGTAGTTATTTTATCTCTTTAGGTGTAAAAACTTTGCCCTTTTTCGGAATGTAACCTTCTGAGCTTTGCTTCAAAAATGCCCGCAATTTGCCATACTTGCTAATATCAACATTATTGTTAATTTCCAGAGTAGTTTTTAGCATAGAATATTGTGTTGAAGCTTTATACTTGTTTGCCAGCTCTCCAAAATAAGCCAGTAAAACGTTCTCGGAGAAAGACGTTTTTTTCGCTTCGCCATCCCATAAACTCATTATACATTATTTCATACTTTTTTCGGGATATTCTGGAGTTATTACTCCTGAGGTGTAGTTTTAGCTGCTTGCAGAATATTTGGTGGTGTGCAAATAATGTCCTCTTCGTCAGTTAAACTAATTTTTTTATAAGAATAAACTGACTGATATGTAATAAATAATTACTGTAACAAAAATATTCCTTGACAATTTTAGCTTTTGACAGAACATTGGTGTTCGATGGCATCCGCGACATTTTGTTTAAATACGCTATTCGCTTAAAACTGTTTGGATATGAATCAATTTAATATTCGATATTATGATTGCTCGAAGACTGACAAGACCGTTGGGTTATGAGCACATATCACAACTGCTATAACTCACTCTGTGGATTATGACTAACGTAACTTTATCAAAATTGCATATGTTATATCTACCTGTATTGTTTAATGGTCGTAGAAAAAAACAATTGTCACATATTCAAAATAGGAGAAGTCCAGTATCCGTTGTCTTCCCCTATTTTTTAGTATGTGGACCAGTACCTTCCAAACTATAGTTTTTCAGGTAATCATTTGTTTTTGATTATGTTTTGTCTCCCATATAATTTCGATAAAATGATGCGTTTTGAAGATAATTTGGGAAGTATGGGTCCTTAATTGAGGCCAACGCGGTTTAAGGTAATCTCATAATTTTCAGATGCTAAATCAAGTCAGCCGTTGTTGCATTACCATGGATACAAGATATACTTAAGTAAAATTTTGCAATAGGTGACAATACTGAAAGAAAAGAACTAGCCAAAAATAATGTAAGGACAATGGCGTACAGATGCAAACCTGTAGTACTAAACCAGTTAAATGCATATATTTGATTGCCCTACTCGGAACTTGCTATTGTTAATCTTCTTCACATAACAGCAAAACGCCTCTATTATCACTCGTTCTTAAGACAATAATCTTCTGCTACTTATTAAAGAAATTTGAAACATCATAACAAGAAAATAAATATAGGGAAAAAAACCCACAGTCATCTCCACAGATACTTGTATTAAAAGAGTCAAATTAATGTGTACATGTTTCGGTACTAGGGAGTACCATCATCGGCACCGAAGGGCCCAAGTGCCACTGATATTACGAATGTAAAAGATTTTTTTTAAATTAAAAACTAAAAACCATGAATAAGACGAGGACATTTTGAGTGATTAGACGAAAACAGATTAAAAAGTGGTAGTAAAATAAACTTCGAAAGGAATCAATTCTACCAAAATAACAAACTGATTGTACTAATCAGTTTTTAATTTGTTTACAATGTAGGGTAGAGGAAGAACATTGATTCCTTTCGAATTTTATTTTACTATCACTTTTTAATCTGTTTTCGTCTAATCACTCAAAATGTCCCCGTCTTATTCATGGTTTTTAGTTTTTAATTTTAAAAAAATCTTTTACATTCGTAATATCAGTGGCACTTGGGCCCTTCGGTGCTGATGATGGTACTCCCTAGTACCGAAACATGTACACATTAATCTGACCCTTTTAATATAAGTATTTGTGGATACGACTGTGAGTTTTTTCCCTATATCTCTACAGCTCCACTTTGAGATAATGGACTACTTCCGCAAAAAAGAAAATAAATAGTCAAAACAAATTATTTTCATAAAATTATGAATACGGTAAAAACAAAAACAAACAAAATTTTAAAAAATAGTCTAAAGAAATTGCTCCATATTATGACCTCCATTTTTTTTTAAACACATGCACAAACACATTCTTTATTAGAGAAAATCTAAACAATTAAAAATTGCGTTTTTGACAATTTTTTTTTGTTTTGCTCAAAAGATGTAACTCTTTACGTTGAAGCAATGTACCAAATTTGAAATTAATATCTTATTAAATACTCAAATTATTCAAAAAAATCCGTTTTTAATTTCAAACTCTGACTCCCTTCATATTATGTTTTCTCAAGGAATATATGGTAAACGGATCGACTTCCTTTTTCTGGACACCCTGTATATGAATATTATAATAATTATTATAAAGAAAATTGTTAAATATTGCTTATAATAAATTTCACGGTGAAAGCTTTTTTTGAAACATACCGACAGGAAAAAATAATTCTTATAAAATATATTCCTGTTAGTGTGCAAAGAAGTTAAAAGGCATTGGTCACGTTTTTACACGTTATAAATTTTGCCGAATATGAGGTAGGTAATTGTATTTCTACACGAAATAATTTTCATATATAACCCTATGGATAATTTAGAAAATTTATTGAAAAAATCGGAAAATGGCATTTATGATATAGTTTTAAATTATTTAAATAATTTTGATTTAACTTTTGTGTTGTGGAATGTAATATAAAAAAAACACCTTAAATTGTTATCAAAGCAAAATTAAAAAAAAGAAAGATTTTACTTTAAATTAAAACCGAATTCTATATTAATTAACAATAACGTCAAAGATATTTTGCTAAGTTGCAAAATTATCTATATTCTGGTATAAAACATATTTTGATATCAATAATTTTTTTAAATGGCAATCCTAGTTTTTTGTTGACTATTTTTAAAGTGTATATTAACTTGTACATAAGTACCATATTTCAAATTTTTATTTCTTGTCATTATAAGAATATAAAGAAACAAAAATAAATTTAATTAAAAAATAAAAAAATGTCTATCCATCTTTAATACATTTTCATCAATAAATACTCAGAATTTTCTCCATTCACTATTTGGCAATACCCTGAACGTAAGTACAACTCGTATTGAATATATCTAATTACTTCGGCAGAAATTTACCCATACAAATGTCTTATTCATACTTTCAATTCCTCAACATTTGACAAGAAATAAAATTTTGAAATTTGGTCTTATTCGTGGTTTTTGAAAAAGAATAAAAATTTTAAACTTGGTAATTATGTTTAACTTAATATGCACTTTAAAAATAATCAATAAAAAACACTGTTACCATTTAAAAACTTTATCGATATCGTTATCTCCAATTTGTGACAAACTGTATTAATATTTTTTTACATAAAAAAGACGACAACTTACACTGTCAAAAACATTGTTTAAAAAAAAAACAGTACTGGGTTTCCTGACTTTATTCCAAGTTAAAAACTTACTCTGTATATACAAAAAATATACAGGGTGGGGATTTTAAATGGAACGCTGCTTATAACGGCTCTGAGAATAAGATTTCCCTAAAATCCAAAAATACGTCCTCAAAGTTTTTTTATTTTTTTCAAATTAGACGATACCACTTGTGGCACCTTTTTGGGAAGCTTATTGAAAAAGGAATTTGTCCATATTATTTTTTTTACATCTGTCAAACAAATTTAATAAAAACTAATTTTTAACGAATAATTACATAAAATAACTTGAAAACTGTAATGCCACTTTTTTAGGGCAATAATTGTTGAAAATGTGCCCTATAAACCTGTTGGCACAGACCCAACCGATGGTTGAACTCGTCCCTTACTCTTTCCAAAACTTCTGGAGTGATTAAACTTATTTCTGCTCGAATCCTTACTTTCAACTCTTCCATATTTCTAGGTCTGGTGACATTGACCCTGTTTTTAAATCGCCCTATTAAAAAATCTAAGGGTGTAATATCCGGGGATCTGGGTGGCCATTCTATATATATTTAAGAATTCTCTTACATTTCTTGCAAAGTGCGGAGGGGCTTCATCCTGCTAGAAAAAAATCCTTCGATCTAGATGTCCATAATTAGAGAAAATTCTTTGGAGTTCTGGTGTTAAAAATGTTTGAAGACAATTTAAATACAGTTCTCCATTTAAATTACCTTCAAAAAAGAATGGACAAATTATTCTGTCGCCTATTATTTCAGCCCAAACATTAACTTTCCCTTGGCGTTGAAAATGACATTCAACAATCCAATGAGGATTTTCGTCGGAATAATATCGACAATTTTGTCAATTAACCTAAAATGGAAATTAATTATTATTATGTTTAGATTTTGCCCAGCGATTGTAACCGTTAATTGCATTTAAAACATAGTTTTTTGCTTAACTTTCAAACTTACTTGACCATTTAAAGTAAATGTAGCTTCATCAGAAAATCCCAGCTAAATCAATTTGTTGGTTGTCCAATGCGGCGATCATAACTTCGCAAAATTCTGCCCTTCTCTCTAAGTCATCCTCCAATAACTCTTGTACTGGCTGCATTTTGAGCGGTTTTATCCCAGTAGACTTTGTGATCGTTAACACCGTTTTATGATCGATATTGTGATCACGAGATAATTGCCTTGCTGGTGTAATTGGGTTTTCTTGATAGATCAACATGATATCCAATTTACTTTCATCTGATACTTTTGGGGGTCTTCTTCGAAGAACTGTCTTGCTTGACCCAATTCTCCAAATTGCTTTTCAATTTTACTGACTACTTCGCGACAGAGGTGGCAAATCGGGATGACTTTCATGAAACATTGCAGCAACTTCTTCTTGACTTCGTTTTCTTTCTCCAAACCCGACCATCATGAATGTTTCTATTTTTAGTGTTTCAGTTAAATACATTTTTAAAATTTCTAAATTAATCGATAAAAATTAAACAACTTGTCAAATGTAACAAGCCTGGCTGTATTACCATGGAAACAAGATAATTGGCGTACGGATGGGCCTGTCTCAAATGGGGCACATTTTCAACAATTATTACGCTAAAAAAGTGGCATTGCAGTTTTCAAGTTAATTTATGTAATTATTCGTTAAAAATTATTATTATTAAATTTCTGACACATGGTTTGACAGATGTAAAAAAAATAATATGGACAAATTCCTTTTTCAATAAGCTTCTCAAAAAGGTGCCACAAGTGGTATCGTCTAATTAGAAACAAGAAAGTTGGGTAGGGCTGTGCCCCCCCTTTGGGGTCCCCATTTTTTTTTACATGACAAAAGCGTGGCCCATAAAAAATTATTGAGGCCGTATTTTTGGATTTTAGAGAAATCCTATTCTCAGAGCCGTTATAAGCAGCGTTCCATTTAAAATCCCCACCCTGTATAAGATAATACAAAATGTTTACGCTAAAGCCTGTTTTTTTAAATATTCGTAGTGCATCAGGCATACATAAATATTATGTTACAGATGGAAAAATTGCACAAATCCCCTTAACACTATTTAAATAAGAGGCATATATAATAGGGCTGGTGCAACATAGGAAGACTCAATTTAGGTGGTCAAATATGGCTACCCTTGTTGAGTATGAGAATTCTTATAAGTTATAGAAGGCTTTTTTCTCTGTACATCTTCTTTTTGCGGAGAATATTATCTACTGAAGATTAGCTTATTTAGAGTTAGCTATCTAGGTGGGGATAATAGGGTTTCCTTGAACAGTTAATACAGTACAATAACTCTGTACTGTAGTGTATTCTGCAGACTGTACTGGATTTACTGAAATTATTTCAAGTTAATATACTGTATATTATACTCCAATGACCAAAGAAGAATAATTGTTTATTACATTTTTTGAAAATCTATTTTTTTAAAACCGACCAAAAAATATACACTTTCTGGACAATTTTTCGTCTAGAAAATAACCTTTTACCGATCGCAAGACCGGAAAAGTGACGTTAGAGACCGGAAAGATATTTCCGGTCCCTGTTTTTTGTTTTTCCAATCGCTCTTTGATAATACAAGCTACCTTGATTTCGTTACTATGACCACAACATTTCGATGTATTGTCGAGTGACAGTTCGTTGATTTTTAATTTGTTGTTTATGTCAAACTTGTTTCGCGAGTTCGCAAATTTAACAATATGAATTCAGATTTTGAGTTATCCTACAAGGAAAATGAGATTTCAGAAGATATTTTGGAAGCAGCAAGGAAAGCAACTTACGATATATTGCCAGTAAAATCAAAAGCCCGTTACGAGAAGTCATACGACGCATTTAAAAATAATATAAAATAATTTAATATAAGTATATCGAAGTGTCGGTCTTAAAAAAAATATTGTACGTCACGCAACCGAAAATTAGTGTTTTCCAGGTCTCTCCAAGCTTCCAGGACTCGCCTACGGCTCGCCCTGGAAATGCTTGTCTCGACCTGGAAAACACTACTTTCCGGTCTTGTAACGTAAATTACTATTTTAAAATAAAAATATTTTAAACTAAGCTCAAACGTGCTACAGTTTGCCCGATATGTGTTTGTTAGTGCAGTCATTTTCACATTTATTTTTAAACAATGCCAAAGCAAGCAATATTTAAATTAACCCAGGCGGATCGCATCTAAGTGAGGCCTTTTAAAGGAACAAACTGCATTTGCTATTGACGCGGCATTTTCCGACCATGCTGTGTTCAAGCCACACTCATTAGCATATAATATGCGCGAATTTCATATCGAGCCGTATATAAAGGCTATAATGGCAGACCTCGACGTTTAAGGTTCGTGATGCCTGTCGCAATTCAAATCAACGTACAATCTACGTCCTTAAAATAAAAAAAGAAAATCTGCAAAAAGCGTCGGTATCGCATTACGGTATACAATGTATCTTTTATGTGTCTATTATTTTGTGACATTGGTTAAAATATTATGGTTGATAAATTGCTATCTGACTAAACTCTGTTAGTTATTATTTCCATCCCGGTTTTTTTAACATGCAATGTACAAAAAAAATAACTTGTCAGACTGCCATTGTCTTTATTTTGTTACTTAACACAACGTTTCGGTTAGTTAGTATCTCTAACCGTTTTCAAGTGTAAACTAAATTAGAATTCTAAGGCTACTGTCTTAAATACTATCCATGTGTAATGAAGCTTGATTTAGACGGAGTGTCTACATGCTTATTGGAGTATGAAGTTTGAGCTGTTGGTTTTGGACAAGAAGGGGCTTCCAGATATTGGGGATATCTATGCTTGGTTTACCAAATATATGGGTATTTTGATTCATGAGAGCTGCTTCTTTGAATTTTCGTTTTCCCCAGTGCTGTTCCGTGTCCAAAACCTTGGCTTCTGACCACTGTATATTATGTTTGGGTTGGTCCATACATATTCCGCTATACCTGATCTCGAAGTTTCACCTCTTTGAGTATGTTTCAGATGTTCTTTAACTCGTACGGGAAGAGGTGTTTTTGTTTCTCCAATGTACGATTCGCCACACTCGAAAGGGATTTATTAGATACAATTTTTTGTGTTTTCATTACGGGGGGGTTCTACTTTTGTAAGAAAGCTTCTAAGCGTATTTCCGGATTTGAAGGCTGTTTTGATATTACAGCTTTTGGTTATCCTTTTAATCTTTTCAGAAATCCCCTTGACATAAGGTATTGTAAGAAATGCTTGCTCCTCTTTCGTTTCCGTATTAATTTTTACTTCGCGATTTTTAAGTTTTGAGATGTTATTAGTAACAAAAGGTAGGTAACCATTCTGTTTTAAATCTTTTTTGTTAGAGATTTCAATATTAAGGTCTTCCTGATTGTTGCAAACGTTAGATGTCTGTGATAAAGAGTTTGAATTATGCCCTGTTTTTTGGAGTTTGAATGGTTCGATCCGTGATTAAGGTATTGCCCGGTGTGAGTGGGTTTCCTGTACACTAAAGTTTTTATGTTTTGATCTTCTACCGTTTATGAAATAGTAACACTTCAATGCTGGTATGCACCATTGATACGTTTCTGAACTAAGCAACGTTCTGAACACAAGTCACAATCGTTAAGGCCGTGACAATAACAATTTGCTATTTAAGTTTGAGACGTCAAAAAATTTCAATGATTGCTAATCAAATTTGAATTTTGCTTTGCTGATATTACATTCAAAATTCAAAAAACCTAATTATTATTATTAAAAGAATTATTAATTATTTTGGGTTGAGGAAATAAAAGTAGAAGTCATAGGAAGTCCGTGATATATGTTCAAAGACAAATATTATGGAGTAGCAATTAAATGAAGAACTTCCGGTACTGTTCCCGGGTATATCTGGGGGGAATAAATAAACATATTTTTATCACCACAGAAAGATTTTCATGGCTCAAGCACACAACTTGGGCGTGACTACAATACTTATCAAACCACCCTATCTTATTTTGTTTTAAAAGACAAGTTTCAATTCTACCAACCAGTAATTGTACAAGAGCTATTGGACGATGATCCTAATCGGTGAGAGCAATTTTGTGAAGTAATGAATAGCCCACCAACATATAAGTTGGACCGATTTGATCCGTTCGGATTTGGTCTGCGAGCTAGGCTCGGCACGTACCAAAACTCTCGTCATTTTTGGGCAGCTGAATTTCGCTCGCCGACTTAATAACCCGATTAGATTCGCCTGATTAAATCTTCTCGTTAATGGGACAAAACTCCACGTTTTATAACAGTTTTGACTTGGGTCGCGATCTTTTGGAATTCCTAAAAGATTTAACCAGTGGTTTTAGATCGACTCGAATTTATTTGTAGTCGGTGAGTTTTAAAAATAAATACTAATCGTAGAAGACGCTCGTAGCTTGTGCCATAGCGTATGTATTTATTGCCAATAAACAAAAATAAAAAATTAATTGGTAAAAAATGGATTTCTCGTAGAGATGAACTGAGTCATATGTTACTCTTGAAAGAACTTCAACAAGACGAGCCAAATGATTTCCGTAAGGATGGATAATGATACTTTCAGACATTTGTTAAGTATAGTGGAAGTACATTTGAAAATTAATTCTTTTGACAAGGAACGTGAATCGGCACACATTATTTGTTATTATTATTTTAATTTAACCTCAAACCAAGTTGGACGACTTGATACGTGCAAATTTACCTAGCGAATCTACTGACGGGTTAAAACCGGCTGATTTCATCCGTGGCACATATTACAGGGTCCGATGAAGCTCGGCTCGCCACATACACGTACAGTTTTTTCGGCGTATTTGGCTCGTGCCATATCAAATTCGTTAAGTTATCCGCTGGTGTATGGGGGGCTATTGACCTAACAGATAATTACACACAAATTCTTAAAATAATTTGTTTTGCATATGAAGATACGTTTCCTTTAAATGCCAGGTTAATAGACACAACTACATACTGGTTCCTAGAAAATCAGAACCAGTATAATAAAAGGTTAATATCTGGGCGGGCATTGTTAAAAATACGTTAATCGGAACACTTTCTTTGATTGGAGCCTCATTGGCGAAAGGACATCAACATTTCCATCAAAATTATCTCGTTGCAGCTGTTGTTACTCTATTTTCAGATGACATAGTGATCCCGATTTACCGTCAAATGGGGTGAAATCAAGGCCGTAGCCAGAAAATAATTTCGGGGGGGGGGGTTTATTCCAGTGGCGGATTTATGATAGGGGGGGGGGGTGCGCGAAAGGGAACTGCGCCGCAGGCAAAAATTGTTTGGGTGCCACGCCCTTTTTTGGGTAAAATAACCGTAAAGCTTAATCTGCGGCAATATGCCACACTTTAAAACACTCTTTTAATTTAAAAGAAATTCGAAATTTGAAAGGTCGGTCGACAAAATAAACAATAAACTATTTATTTTACTAATTAACATGTCTCCTATATTAAGTCATAATTATATCTAAGTATAATAATTATTATAATAAATTATATTATGTAATAATAAGATCAAAAACAAAATAAGAATAAAAACGAAAAATAAACAATAAGTAAAAAAATATCTGAAGTACCTACTTACTTTGTATACTAAATTACAAAATCAAGTTTCCTGTTCTTAGAAGAGAAAATATTTCTGATTTTGTTTACATCTACGTTTATATCACGGTGGACATATAGGAAAGCCAGACCATTAAGGCGATCTGCAGCCATTGTAGCCCGTAAATAAGATTAACTATTATGTTGTGTAACAACAAAGTGAGACGGGCGCACTGTATACATATAACTGCAGTCTCATTAATACTTATTAAAAGTCTAAAATAAATATTTTTTTTTATTTCGGGGGAGTTACAACCCCCCTAACCCCCCCCCCCTGGCTACGGCCCTGGGTGAAATTGATTTTATGGGGAGACTCTGATAACAGGTAATATTTTGTTAAATAAATTTAAATATCCCGCAATTATAATCCGCGGACGTCCGCGCCATGCTCAGTCGAAAGAGTGAAGTTTCGCCATTGCTGTGTCCTGTTAGCATGTCGGTAAGTGTTTGTTATAATATTTTTGTAAATATTCTATAATAATACTGCAAATTAGCGTTAAATTGACTCTGTCTAAAAATATAAGTTATTTCATCAGTTTTTAGCAATTTTATTAAAAAATTGGTTATTTACGATGAGGTGGTTTCTACTTAACCTCATTTCATGTAAAATTCGGCGCCAAATATGCTTGGTTGAAAACTATTAGTTGATATATCATGCGGGGTCACTTTGATAACACTTTCGGGGTGAGATTGATAGTAATTTATATATGAATCTGTTGATGTTTTTGAACGTTAAATTTGTGTTAAAATGTGTTAATTTAAGTTCTGTAATTTATATATGAAATGAAGCTTTCTTTTGACATCATAACTGAAGTCTAATTTTCACTTTTGCGAGGATGGTTAATTAAAATTTAATTCTTATGCTGAGTGATAAGGGGTGACTTTGATAATGTTTGTAAACTTATGGATTTTCAAAGTCACCCCAAGCGCACATAAAATTGATAAAAAAAAATATATTAAGAGTGAGGGAAAAAGTGTTACATTGATAACTCTTAGATCCAAAGCATTCGCTGTAATGCAAAAAAACAGTGCCTATCAAAGTCACCCCAATTTGAGCATAACTTTGATAATGAGGTTATTATTTATTTTCTAGCAAAAAAAAACAATTTTTGAAGTTTGTTTTAATCCTAGAGGTCTTCATTCGGCATAGTGCAAATACATTATATTTTTTTTGGCGCAAAACTAGGTGTACTTTTCTTGTAATTTACATATTAATCAAAAAAGCTAACAATTTCACCCCATTTGACGGTACCAAGTTTAATCTTATGGTTCTAACAGGATGGTGCATCCCCGCATTCTAATTCTAATGTAAGGGAGTACTTAAATATAATTTTTCCGGGGCGGTGGATAAGTAGACGGTGGCCAATAGAGTGGCCACCCACATCGCCCGATCTGAATCCACTGGACTGTTTTTTGTAGGGCTACGTTAAAAAGTTAGTTTATAAATCTAAACCCACCTCGATAGATACGCTTAAGGAGTCCATTCGTAATACGAGAAATTTATCCACGAGTAGGACAAAATGTTTAACAGGAATTTTTAGATCTATTGATCTACTGCAGAAGAGTGGGTGGACCATGTATTTTTAACATCTTATAAATGTCTATTTTGTTTCAAAAGGTAATATCTCGTAGACGATTTATGAAAAATCTCTATGGAATTGATTGTAGAATGTAAAAATATACCATAGCATTTCTATGATCCATCCAACATAAAATCTTTTTTTTAAAAAAATAAGGAGCGATTTTTGGTTAAGTTGCCGTCGATATTCTATAATCAAAGTGATCCATTTCTTTATCATAACCCTGTATTATAGTATTTCATATAAGTTAATAGCAAAAGTTCATTCTGCGATGAAATACCGTGCGAGCAAATATTATTTGCATCAAAGAGGGCTTGGATTAAAAAACGTAGGGCTTGGTTTAGATCACAATGATATGGGAACGATATATCTAACCAAAGCTAGGTTAAAATTTTATCAAATTCACATTATGACATGATTAATGCCATACTAATGAGTAATAAAATAAGTAGACAAATACAAATTTATTTTTGTGGTTTACAAAATTAAGAAAGTAAGAATATACAGAAAGAAAAAGAAAAATAATTACATAAATTGCTGAAATTGGTCACCGCCATGCTCCAAGCATAAATTCACACGTATCTTCATATTTTCGAAAGTGTTGACCATCAGCATCTCTGGAGAAATGTTACCACATTCTTGGATAATCCTTTCTTGTAATTGTTCTAAATTTGCAACTGGTGGTGTTTTTAAAATAGTGTTCTTTAAATGAGGAAAAACGAAGTAATCCATAACCCTTAAACAAGGCGATCTATGGGTGGGAATTCAATGTCTGATCGAAAACTGATCAATCTGTTGTCGATAAAATTGCGTAGTTGCGTAGTAGTTAATAGTTTCGGCAGCTGTATGAGCGGTTGCACCGTACTGTTGAAAATATCCAAAACGTAGTTCGTCGTCAAGTAATTCCTTCACAAAGGGATTCAAAATATTGTCTCTATACCGCTGTGCTGTAACTGTGTCATGGAAAAAAATAGGACTAATAATTCCTCTTCGGAAAACTGCTAACCAGACACCAATTTTTTGAGGGTGCAATGTCGACTCTACAAAAAATGGGGATTTTCACTACTCCACATGCGTGTATTCTGAGAATTCACATGACCGAAGAGGTGGAACCAGGCTTCATCCGAAAAAAAATGTCAGATCTAATAAATCATTTCTTTCCAATAAATTTTGGGTAAACCATTGAGAGTAATTCTTGCGTCTTTCAAAATCTGCGGCTTGTATTTCTTGGAATACTTCCACTTTATAAGGAAATAAATTTAGCTGCTTCTTAAGAATAGTCCTGCATGTTCCATAAGATCTTCCCACTTCTTGGGACAGGTGTCTTATACAATTTGTTGGCGTATTTTGCATTATTTCACGAACGTTTGCAACGTTGTTTCTTCTGTTCTTACAGATGGTCTTCCTGCTCCTTTTTGGTGTTGTATAGAACCTGTTTCCCTAAACACAGCCACGGTTCTTTTCAGGCAATGATAAAAATCCCCAGCAATAAAAGCAACGTTTGGAAAATGTTCGTGAAAATCGTCCGTGCACAAACCCGGATTGTATTGCCACTCACCATTTACTCTAACACCGTTTCGAAAATACGCTTCAACCATGAATGTTTTGTGCTGTCCCGTAAAGCCCATTGTGTGAAATGTTTAAGAAATTGAAAAAATTAGCGATGAATCAAATTACTTGTAACTACTGTCAAAGATGACGGAACAACTGATTGATTTGTTAATTCAGGTAGTTACTGACCCCCAACAGGTATTAAGCTCTACGGCTAAGCATTACGTCCTTAGATGCAAGGCCCTCTTTGATGCAAATATTTTTTGCTCGCACGGTACATACAGCGCACAGGGCAAGTTTAATCTGTCAAGCGGAACGAAAACAAATACGTTTTAAGAGAAATTTAAACTTCATTTTAAAATGTCATTATTGTTTCTTATTCAAGCTTTGTTATTACTGGTAGAATTGCTAGTTACTGCAAAGTGTATGTAGGTAGATATTATATAGCTGACTGTCCAATAAATCGTTGATCCGTCATTTATTTTTATTTACTGATTTACTGTCCAATGTTCATATACGGGTGCAAGCCTCTCATGTTGTTTACATGACCCGCGAACCACAGAAATTGAATTTCCATTATTACACCAGTAGAACGGGTTGAAATCCCATCGTCTGTAAATTATACCTACTACAACAGTGGTTCTCAACCGCCGTTCCGCGGAACACCGGAAACCTCTTCCAGGTGTTCCGCGAAATAATTTAGTAATATCAACTAATCGGAATCATGAGATAGTATTTGATAAACTGATTATAGACCAGGGTCGATAATTTTTAAAACCAAAAAAAATAATAGTAAGATGAAACCCATTGGAAAAGGAAGAGAATATAACAAAAATGAAAGGAAAAATAATTTACGGGCGATCCGAGGTCGGGAAGTGGAAGGGGGTGAGTTTTTAAGGGTAGAAAACGATTTATCTCGATTTCCGGCAAAACTATAAGTCCTATGGAAAAACGTTAAATGGCAAAACTGTAGGTAATAAAAATATCTACAACTTTTATATTTACACTTTTTTGGCATAACCCCAAAATTTATGTGAAAAATTCTAATTTTTTTATTTTCGTTTTACAAAATTTTTTTTTTCATGAAATTTGGTGAAAACCTACCTTTTTATGTCCCAAACACACTGTAATTTTTTTGATTTAAAATATTTATTTTTTCACCTTATTTTGACTTAATATCGAAAAAGCTCATGTCAAAATATCTGCTTTTTTAAAAAAGTCGGTAAGCTTTTTGTTCGTTAAAATCTCTACTTTCTGATGGTGTAAAAAAAATATACATTACTATGCTAAATGTTCTCAAAAAATGCAAAAAAACGAAAAAAACTCGAATCCGAATTTTTTTTTTTCAATATGTACAATTTTGAGGTATTTATTATAAAATTTATACGTTAATTACTCGAAAAACGTAAGATTTCATGTTACATTGAAACAAAAAAATTACAAATCCATAAAACATAAAGATCGCAAAAAAACATGCAAAAATAGTTGTTCTAAATATAATTAAAGGTAGGATTTTAAAGGGGATTTCATTACATTTACCATAGTAATGTATATTTTTTTACACCATCAGAAAGTAGAGATTTCAACGAACAAAAAGCCCACCGATTTTTTTAAAAAAGCAGATATTTTGACGTGACAATTTTCGATTGAAAATTAGGGTGCTTTTTTGTTATTAAGTCAAAATAAGGTAAAAAAATAAATATTTTAAATCAAAAAAATTACAGTGTGTTTGGGACATAAAAAGATACGTTTTCACCAAATTTCGTAAAAAAAAAATTTTTTGTAAAAGATAGAAATAAAAAACCAAAATCTTGGTTATTTGAATTTTTCACATAAATTTGAGGTTATATGTAAAAAAAGTGTACAAAAGTTGTAGATCTTTTTATTGCCTACAACTTTGCTATTTAACGTTTTTCCATAGGAGTTGTAGTTTTGCCAGAAATCGAGATAAATCGTTTTCTACCCTTAAAAACTCACCCCCTTCCACTTCCCGACCTCGGATCGCCCGTAAATATTATTTTTCTTTTTATTTTTGTTATATTTTCTTCCTTTTCCAATGGGTTTCATCCTACTATTATGGTCCTGGTCTATTACTTCACCGCAAATATGTTGACAAAGGTGGTGTTCCGCCATATTCCTATTGCTACCAAAAGTGTTCCGCCACCACAAAAAGGTTGAGAACCACTGTACTACAATATGTAGTTGGATAGTCTGACTTCTTGGGTGAATATTACACGCCAGCGGCTTGAGGGCGGGCGCGGGGCAGGGGGGCCGCCTTCTCCTAATGAAGCGGGCTCACCTTGCCTATAAATTACGGCCGACTCCATGTTATAACGGTTTGATATGGCCAAGATAAGCACTTACATCGCAACGGGGGGTGCCCTCCCGTTGCTAGCGCGCCGTTCACTCTAATCAACTTTAAAACCGAATAAAATATACAGCCAGAGCCTACTTGGTCGACGCGGCATGTAAAAACAAGACGGACCAAGGCACGAGGGAGGCAGGGGGTTAAAGGCTCGCTGATGGCGGACGGAGGGTTCCCCGCGATAATTAAAATTTTAATAGTTAAGGCAGGAAAGCGCTTAATTACTTTTTTAAAATTGGGTAAATAAATAATTTTTGGGTAGGTGGGATACTATTTATGCGTCAAGGTCGCCGGTCTTTTATTCTCGACATTATGAGCCGGTTCACTGTTTTTATTTTTAAAGTTTATTAACCTAATAATTTTTAAATCTTGGGGTTGTTTTATTTTTGTCGGGCTGTGTTTTTTTTTATCACGAGATTTGTATACCTACACTGAGGAAAATGATCTAATACAACAGGTTTGCTAAGACGTAGTTTATATTGATAGCTTATTTTTTAGTAACCCATATTAAATAAATTGCTAGTGTATCAAACCCGCTTTAGTGTTATACCAATGCCAAATTTGCTAGAACTGTGTTTTTACTGGTAGTAATTAGTTCCATTAGCAGCACAGTCTTGTTGAATAATGAAGTACTTTTAATACAGCATCTTTGTTAAGAAATAAATTGAATCGTCTCAATGTGACGTATTTTTTTCCCAGTAAAGCGCTTTTTCTACAATTATTACGAAAGCAGAACAGCGTCCCCAAAAATAAATTGTATTTGTTAGAAACTATAATCCACAAGACGTTGGTGGGGGTTCGTAGCGATCGGCAATCGCCGCGCGCCTTTGTATTGGTTTAAACGTATTTGTTGCGCAGGTCACATCGTTGTTCGGAGTCTTCTAGCTGTCCTGTCTGAATTTGAATTTTATTAATCGTACCAATACCTTTTTCCATTTATTTTATTTAACTTTTTATTTAAAAGTTTTTTTTAAGCATGTCATACAGTGTCCGCAAGAAAGTTCGCATCAAATGGGATTTTTTTTTTATTATTAGGTATAGGTAAAAATTGAAAAAGCAGTTAGTTTTTGGTTACCTAAAAACCAAAAATGACGTATACTGAAGCAGCTGCACGACTTGCGTTACCTGTCAAATTTGACATTTTTAATAAAATAGGTTCAAAAATGCCATTATTTATTAAAATATCGAAAAACTTTATTTGAGAAAGTTGTTTATTTAGGCATTTTTAGTCTCTATACGAAATTTTGACAGTCTAATACAATTTTTATTTTTTCCAGGTTTTTGAAAATTTTCCCTCGTAGATTAACTTTTATACATCAATGTAAAACCATTTGCCTTTACTTCATTTGTAATATTAATGCAATTTTGTGTAAAATTTTTGTTTCCTATTATTTATTTTGGTTCAAAAACTGAAATTGTTATTGATCAGTATGTAACGTTTGATGCAAAGTTTATCTAATTACATCAGTTTTGCCAAAACCGACGTTTCCCATTTCTCTTAAGTTAGTAAACAGATGTACAAAAAGAAAGTATTCCAATATTAATTAAGTAAAATTTCAACGAAAGCTTCCTAATATTTTCTTTTTGTACATCTGTTTACTAACTTAAGAAAAATAGGAAACGTCGGTTTTGGCAAATGTGATGTAATTAGATAAACTTTGCATCAAACATTACATACTAATCAATAACAATTTCAGTTTTTGAAGCAAAATAAATAATAGGAAACAAAAATTTTACACAAAATTGCATTAAGATTACAAATGAAGTAAAGGCAAATGGTTTTACATCGATGTATAAAAGTTAATCTCCGAGGGTTGATCAAAATTTTCAAGAACCTGGCAAAAAATAAAAATTGTATTAGACAGTCAAAATTTCGGACAGACTAAAAATGCCTAAATAAACAACTTTTTCGAATAAAGTTTTTCGATATTTCGTTAAATAAGGGCATTTTTGAACCTATTTTATTAAAAATGTCAAATTTGACAGGTAACGCAAGTCGTGCAGCTGCTTCAGTATACGTCATTTTTGGTTTTTAGGTAAGCAAAAACTAACTGCCTTTTCAATTTTTACGTATACCTAATAATAAAAAAAAATCCCATTTGATGCGGACTTTCTTGCGGACACTGTATAAAGCAAGAGAAGAATTTTATTTCGCACAACCCATCATAACTCTATAATCATATGCAATGTTAAAAAATAAGAACATGATCACACAAGAAGCTATTTAAATTTTTGAGAACAACTATAGGTATAGTACTGACAGCGGCGGATTTAGGGGGGGGGGCTGTAAGGGCTGTAGCCCAGGGCGGCAAATATTAGGGGGCGGCATTTACAGCTATTTTGTCGATTTTGTGGCGAGATTTACTTAATAGATTTAATATATCAAGTAAAAAACTGCAATCATCTGAAACCAACTTGTCAACAGTAGCACTAGTATATGGATCTCTTTTACAGTACCTATATACGTGGTATAAGAGGAGATTTTGACGTTTACGAAAATTGAGCTCTAGCAAAATCGAAAGTGTCTAATTATGAAGACGAAGCAAAAAGGAAGAAGATAAGAAAACTCTGTTCTGATGAAACGAGGCAGGGAGAAATGAAACTGATGGGACGAGAGAAGTTTAGAATTAACACATATTATGTAATACTAGGCAGATTAACCAACGAAATGGAAAAAAGAAAACATGTTTATGATGAGCTTAACTCAATGTTTGGATTTTTTATTTTCAGTGGAAAAGAACCTGATTTATAGTGATAAGTATTTGCTTTATTAACCGTAGCAAGCCGTCGAGAGCCAGGTCAGGCCCGGGGGCTTTGCGGCATCCCGGGCCCACTCCTAGGGTGCCAGATTTAAAATATTAAGAAGTGGTAGGTAGGGGCCTAGCCAATGGCGGCTTGTGACTTATTAATTTGGGGGTGTACTAAAAGTACACTGTAGGCAAAATGCGCCGCAGGCGAAAACATTTAATACCACGCCCAAATTTTGTCAATATTTTTTAATAAATATTTTAAAAATTTATGATTACCTACTTATTTTATTGAAAATGAAATAAGATAAAAAAATAAAAAGGCCAATTTATTTTTCACTACACTCAAAAAAATTGTAAGGCTAGATACTATAATTGTAAAGTCAGGTTCTACAAAAAATTGGGTATATAGGGACGGTAATTAAATATTTAACTGGGCATTACAAAATAGTAGACTAAAATTTAGGTCAGTTGTATAGGCAGATTTAGTAAATTGTAAAACGTTTCTAAACAAATTGTCACAATTAGTTCTATATTTATGTAGTAATCTTGTTTCCAATTTGATTGGTCGGTCTTTAAAACATTGTTATGTTCCAATTTCTTAATTGTATTATGTAGAGCTCCAACATTGTAGTACCTATATATCGCTACAAAATTGTAGTATGTAGTGCTATAAAATTGTAGTATGTAGTGCTCCAAGATTGTAGTACGTAGTGCTACAAAATTGTAGTACAATACCACTTAATTTATAAATAAATTTAAATTAAAAACATTCTCTTTAAAAGAGGTTTTCAAAAAGGTACCAAAAGTGATATATTTTTTCCTAAACTTCGAGCGAATTTGTTCCTGTGAAAGTCTACATCCTAAATGTTTTTACACTACTTAGCTGTTTCAATTATTTAACAGTTATTCAAGGAAGTAATTTTTTTTAAAGAAATACAACGACACAATATTCTTATTTTGAATAAAATGTAGAATAAAAAAAATCAAGTCAAAATAAAAGAACTTTTGAATAGCATTATTATTTATTAATTAAGCAAAAACTTTAAATTTACATAACAGAGTCTATACCTTATTTTAGAAAGAATTTTTTGACACTCTTGTTAAAGTTAGTGTAATCTACATTTTTTAAATATTTCCATGGTTAGTTTGTAGTCATGCAAAAGAAAAATGTAGATTTTAAAAATAATATATCATTTTCAGGTTTCTCATTATGAATGGTTCGCATTTATTCAAATTACCAGCTACTTTATCAAACTTTTAGCTGTACCAAAGATTAAAAAAAAAATTTGGGTTAATTGTAGCCAGATAAAATAAGGCTATAAGTTTATAAATTCCAGCGGTCAAACAGGTGGTGACTCCAAAGATTTTTTAATTTTTGAAATGATTTAATTGTTTTGAGATATTGGAGTTTGAAAGAGATTTGAATACTTTTTAACATTGAGAATGTACATCTAAGTTGTCATTTTAAATATAGAATATTAAAATATAAAAATAGTTTTAGATGTACCGTTGCAAAGCTACAGCTTATGAAAGTGTAAAATCCTCATTATCCCAATATCAATATTTTAAAAATAATTATTAAATTGGAGTATAGTTTGTTATTTTATATTATTATTTAATAAAAAATCCAAAAATGATTTAATATCTTTTAACCATGCTTTTTTGAACATTAAAATTTTTTTAAACATCAAATTCATTAGCTGCACCAAAAAATTGTAAGCTTCATTCAACAATATACAATATTCAATATCTACAATTAACAGTTCTATAATGAACATGCAGGACTACAATATTTTAATTTATACCTAGAGGTAATCCTAAGTATGTATACCTATATATAATACTTGAGTGGGTTTAAAAATAATTTAAAAGTCTGCAAATTATAATCATAAATACAGCAAGATGAGTAAATGCATATAATATGTATAAGTTTACTAGGCTCATATATAAGTATAAAAACCTACGTCCTTGATAAGAAAATTATTAGGTATGTACCTTCAACCTCAGCAGCCGCCATGTTGCAATGGGGAGACGAACCGGCTTAAAAATAAATTAAAAATTAAGTAAACTGTATCCACATTTAGATAAACTTACCTAAAATTATCTGAATTAACTCAGAAAATCCCCAGTCACTAAGGGCCAATTGTATACCTATAAATTTACTTTCGAGTTAATCCTAAGTTTTACCCTAGAGTTAATCCTTGAGTTATCCCAAGGTAAAAATTTCTGCCCGTTGTATGGGTGTGAGTTAAAAATGTTGTTTTAGCTAATATGACTCTAAATACAACAAAACAAGAATCTAATAAAAGTACGGAATAACAAATCAAAATATGCTTTATTGTTACAAGACAAAATCTCATTAACAAAGATTTTAAGTTTACGTAGAAGTACCTACAAATTAGTTTATATAATATATAAAAAGTATATAGGCATACTACATTAAATACTTTGTAAAACACAAGCTACTTAATAAAAAATAGGAAAAACAAAACATTCTCTATATGTGCATTTCTATAACAAGAATATTATGTGTACAATTACAATAGGAAAACGAAATATAACTAAATAGCATCATTATAATACTCCTGCCTGAAGAATGTATAAACTTACTGTTCAGTGTTTCGTTGCAGGTGTAGGCCAATATCTTGAATTATTCATTCCAGTGAAGCCTTTGAAACTCCAAATCTTGCAATAAATTCGTGATCTATCCAGTTCTCCATGTTTTCAATTCGAAGCCTGAAGACTCTGGGCCTCCTTGCGTTTTCTACTATATGAATAATATCTAAAGCATCCTTATCATCAGAAAGAAAATCGTAAACAATATCGAAAGCATCCATATTATGTAAATACCAATAGAAAACACACCACAAAGTGCCGCAAACACATCGCCTTATAAGTTAGGTTAGAAATATTAAAAATATGTCATTTTTATGCTTTTAATCCTAAGATTGAGGGTTTACTCGTGGTCCATCCACGAGTTGGGGGTTAATCCTAGGGTTGGGGGTAACCTCTGCTTATACAATGCATTTTTATACTAGCCCTCGGATTAACTCCAGTTATTGGGTTAACCCAAACCTATACAATTGGCCCTAAGTAATTCTGCAATTTCACTCATTTTGGATAGTCACCACACGAGCACCACCAAGAAATGCATTTAACAATGTTTGCAAGGACTGGCAATTCTGGTACAACGTTGTCAGCTAATTTTCGCTAAGATTCAAAGGGCTACTTAGTACTTATTTTTGCAACAATGCCACATTGATCCTAATTGTTTCCGGAAAATTAAAAGAATCCATTTAACACCTGAAGAATATTATTACAGAAATTACTATACATCAATTAATAAGTTTATACTGTTAAAATTGCTTTAATCAAAACCTTCAATAATTCGACTGTTAACTGTTTCCATTTAACATATAATTTATGTGGCAAAAAATTAATATGTTATGATATGGCAACACATTATTTTAGTAGTTCTGCAAATTTAAAGACCTAATTTAACAATTTTGTAAAAGTTTTTTACTTGTGAGATGTGATATGCAATTAATTTAACCAAGTTCTACAGCCTTTAGTTTCAACGTCTATTGTTGTTGTAAATATTATTTCTGCACTCATGTTAAAAAACTGTTGCTTTGCTGTAAATGTAAATCATTCAAACGTGTTTTATAATTTTGTAGGACCCATATCAACTGCCCAGTTGTATTTATGCTTACACTTGCAAGAAATAATGCTGCAATTTGTAAGAATAATTGGCCCCACAAGATTGTAAGACAATTTACATCTGGATTTTTTTTAGTGCAGTGGGTACATTGTTTAAAAGTAAAGTTCATTCTTCTGTTTTTATTGGCAGCAAACTTATCGATAACAATAAAGTCCCTAGATTTACACTTTGTGGTCTGTGTCAAGTTAATTTCGAGTTTAGGTCTTTCCTCAATTTTAATTTCAATTTTTTGCTCAATAATTAATGAGCTAAAATTGTTTCTCAAATATTCCACATTCATAGTCATTTTGGCATTAAAACTGTTTATTTTTATTAAAATAGGTCTTTATTTACTACCCCAAAACAATAACAAAAATATAATTTGTAAATAAGAAACCCATTGTTGGTCAGCTCTAAAATGTACAAAATTTTCAGGTAGGTTCTCCAAAAAATATGAAAGTTTTATAAATTCTTCGAATAATAAATCGATGTTAATACAAATATTGGGCCGGACGGGCGAGGACAAAATGTATCGATATTTGATACTTAGAACATTAATTATCACCAACTGATTTATATATTTAAAACCTTAAATATCGCACGCGCCCAAATTTATATTTCCGCGCCTGTCCGTTATTAGGTATAGGTTCCTGCGGCCCTGTACTATTAGTACGGATTGCGTAGTAAGTACCTTTACACGCGGTACAATTGTAATTGTAAGTCTGAATGTGCGAATATAATTAGTGACCGAAATCTTCGTTTTATTTATTTCCTTCGGACATTACAAAAGTGGCGACAAGTATAGTGTTAACGTAATCGTTAATTTGAACCCGGAAACGTGAAAAATCTTTGCATCGTGAGTTTTTTTTTTCTCGAATTTTAGAATGGCTACTACGACGTTTGGTCTGCAATTAGAATTCGACCCGAATATACACGATTGATCAGTACACGTTAGCCGATTGACACAATTTTTTGTTGCTAACAGTGTGACAGACAAAGAGAAAAAACGGGCAATTTTGTTAAATGGACTTACCCAGGAAGCATACATTTTACTGCAAAATTTATGTGTACCAAAAACGCCTGAAGAATCAGCCTATACGGATCTCGTATCATCCCTCAATGAGTATTCTTGTAAAAAAACCATCGTATTTGCCGAGCGGTATAAATTTTATGCGGTAATTAAATCACCGAACGAATCAAGACTGGGCAATTCGCCTAAAAAGTCTTTGTGTAAAGTGTGAATTCGGTGACCAATTAGATAATATTTCACGGAATAATTTGATTTGCGGTATGAATCCTGGCAAAATTATGGATACATTTTTGACATTAAGTGCGACGACTTCTTTCAAAGAAGCAATGGATGCAGCCATATTAGCCGAAGCAGCGCTGTTGAATCAAAACGGTGATTTTAGGCAACCTCATGTCAAGCAAGAAGTCCTAGATGACGTACATGGTGACGTCTTTAGATTGCAAGGTTACCGAAGGGGGAGAGGTAAGCCGAGAGGCAGTGCTAACGTAGCAGGAAAACCAGGTATGACAGGTGCTAGAGGCAAATCTGGCAACAATGGATCTGGTGAGTTATGCTCTATTTGTGGCAAAGGAAGGCACCCGGAGTTTAAGTGTTATTATCGGAATCGCGACAATAATAATAAATTTTGTTCTATATGTCGTACGAAAACTCATAATACAATTGACTAATTGACTGTAAAAAAAGACAGCTACATTATTTAGAGATAGGGAATACTGATAACGACAATTCTACGGGTAAACAAAATGTAAACAAAATTAACAATAATAATGAATACCCAATCTTTACTCTCAGGTCAGTTAATTTTAAACCAATAAATATTAATGTTTATTTAAATAAAAAAGGTGTTTACCTTAGAATTAGACTCTGGTGCTGCACTTTTTCCTGTATCCCTTTTGAATGGCATAAAAAGCATTTTTATCAAATTCCATTGAAAGAATCGGTAATAACATTAATTAAGTTTTCTGGTGGAAAAATATCACCGGTAAAATATTATTAAATTTAAAATATAACAATAATGAACAAAAATTGAATTTGTGTGTAATAAAAAATAGTTCGAATGCTATATTAGGTAGAGATTTTATTTCAGCATTTAAATTGGGCTTTCAGGAAATAAACTATGTCTCTAAACCTAATGATTATTCTGACACCTTATGTGCAGGATTTCCAGAAGTATTTTCTGAAACGTTAGGGTGTTTTAATAAATTTAAATTAAAATTTTATTTAAAAGAGAATGTTGTCCCTAAGTTTTGCAAGGCTAGACCACTGCCATACGCTCTTAAAGAGAAAGTTGAAATAGAACTGGATAGGCTGGAAAAATCTGGAATAATTACACCAGTGGGGTACACCGATCGTCCCTGTTTTGAAAGAGGATGGTTCTGTGAGAGTGTGTGGGGACTATAAAATTACTCTTAATCCTTGGTTAGTGGACGATAGATATCCGATCCCTCGCATAGACGACATTTACGTAAAATTAGGTGGCGGACAAAAATTTTCAAATTTAGATTTAAGCGCAGCTTACCAACAGATAGTTTTAGAAACAGAAGCTGCGAAATTAACCACTATATCGACTCATAAGGGGTTATTTATGTATAAAAAGACTACCCTACGGTGTCAAGTGCGCACCGGGGCAATTTCAAAGGATCATGGATCAAATTTTTAGAAACGCAGAAGGCACTTGCATTTTTCTAGATTATATTTTGGTAACCGGAAGAACGTCTTCGGAACATAAAAAAAAATTGGAAAACGTTTTAAACGTTTTGCGCGAATGCGGCTTAACTGCAAAGATTTAAATCTAGATTTATTTAAAATTAAGAAATGCACTCAAGATGATGGTATTTTATCACTAGTTTATACGTTTGTTATATTAGGCTGGCCGGTAAAAGTTCAGGCACCTTATTTAAAGCCTTATTTTCGTAGACACGAAGAAATAAGTGTAGTAAATAATGTTTTAATGTGGGAACACCGTGTCATAATTCCAGAATGTTTGCAGCAGTCAGTTTTAAAGGAATTACATAACACCCACATGGGAATTGTTAAGATGAAGTCTTTGTCAAGATCGTATGTTTGGTGGCCCAGTCTGAACAAGGATATTAAAAATACCTGTAAATCTTGCATGGCATGTCAAACGCAACAAAATAACCTGAATGCGGGAAAATTATGTAATTGGCCTATTCCAGAAGGGATATGGGAACGGTTGCATATAGATTTTTTAGGTCCGATTAAAGGCAAATATTGTTTGATCGTTTTTCTAAATGGCGGGAAATGTTTGTTTTATCTACTATTACGTCATCAGTTACGATTGATAAATTAAGAGGACTGTTTTCTCAATTTGGTTTGCCTAAAACTATATGTTCTGATAACGGTCGGCAGTTCACATCTCAGGAATTTTCCGATTTTTTTTAATTTAACGGCATTAGGCATGTTAAGTCACCTCCATATTATAATGCGTCTTCTAATGGTGCGGCCGAAAATAGTGTCAAGACTGTAAAAAACTTTTTATTAAAAGAACTTAATTCGGGCAGTGATAAATTTAATTTTAATGCTTCTTTAAATAGGTTTCTTATGATTTATAGAATTACGGAACATTGTTCAACGGGAAAAACTCCTTCTAAGCTTTTTTTAGGTCGTCAAATTAGGTCTAGATTTGATTTACTAAAACCTAAAAATTCAACAAAAATAGTTCCTAAAACTGTTTTATAATGTAAAAAATAATCTAAAGAAAGCTCAGCAGAGAAATGTACAAAATTTTAAGGGGATGAGAGAAGAAAAGTTCTCTATCGGACAATGTGTTTACGCTAGAGATTACAAAAATATTTTAAAGCCAACTTTGACCGTTGGTCATATTGTCACAAAAGGAATTTATTTAAAAATGTTTCGAATTTATTTAAAAATGTTTCATGGTTCAATATTCGAATTTTTAATAGATTTCTATAGTTGAGGCTAATGTCAGGTCGATCCTACGTAACATAAAACCTATATTAAATTTATTAAACAAGTTCGAAAAGTTGCAATTATGAAACATTATTCGCGCATCCCGATCTAGCAATGGTTTTGTCAAGTCGTCAAGTCAGCAGAATCAAGATATCGTCCGGCACTAGTGCTCAAGAGTCCGTAATAAGCAGTTAAAAATTTTGTCATCATCTTTGTTGGTATATTTGCTGGTCCCCCAAGAAGCGATGCTAATAAATTTAATGTAAGTAAAATACTTATTGAGTTGAATTTGTAAAAGGTTTAAATCCGATCTGTTCATTTTGTTATTTCATTTGGTTATTTTATTTGGTTATTTCGTTGGGTTATTTTATTTGGTTATTTCATTCTTTGTAAACCCATCAGGTGATATTTATTTAATTTGTTAATAAATTTGTTTTCAAAATAAATTTGTTTTCCTAAAATAGTCATTAAGGTTCCGCTACCTCTACGCCCTCGTGGCACCCTAAAAACTGGGCGTGACAATATTGTAAAATTTTAGGTAGAAATATATATATTGTTAAGGTTTACAAATCGAATTTGACTTGGAAAAGACACTTAAATCAAATTTGTAAATGTGAGTTTAATAATATTAGTGAATCGGTTGAAGTGCGTGTAGGAAAAGAGTTAGGTAATACCGGAGAAGCACAAAACAATGACGCCGGGGCGATACTGAACGCTAGTAATAAGATATACTAAATATCACGAATAGTCTCGTTTTAAAACAGATGACAGCGGTTATTTGTCATCGATCAGCTGATATTGGGACATAATAATATTCCTAGATTTGTAGCGGACCGTAATGAGCCCAAACACCGAGTTATAAATTGCGTTTTAGTTACATTTAATTGTAAGTACCTACAATTATTATTCATTTGACCAAAAATTTAGATACAGGTTAAAATTTTTTAATTCTTTTTCATTAGGGATCATAATTATTAATGTGTGCTTTGCTCGTTAGTTGATTTCATCGATAAGTACCTAATAAGTTTTATTTCATCTGAACGCCGTTTTTGTCGAAAAGTTAGTTTGTAAAATTTTTGTTCTTAAAATGTTTGTTCGTTAAGGTTAGGTTTCTAATGTATAATTTTTGCATTTTACATTATCTAGATATCCTTTTCTGTTTCAAGAAAATAAAGTAGAAATTAAGTATTTCCCTGACTTAGGTAGGTAGGGGAGAGTTGGACAAAACCGGGTAGGTTGATAAAACCGGGTATCGCCTAGTTCTACCAAATGCCAAAACAGCTTTCCATGTTATTAACCTTTAAAAAGCAGCTATTTGATTTTGAAGGAATTATTTTTATTATTGTTATTAGTAAATATTATTATTGTTTGGAAATAGTAAGGTAATAGTAAGTAAAATTATGTTACTATAATAGTTAAAATAGCTAACCATATTAGTACGTAATAGGATAGCGAACAAATATATAATTCTAATTTCTGTGTCTACGTACCTTACATAAGTGAAATTATTATTTGATATTACTATTATTATTGTTTGTATGACAATAAAATAAAGTTTTTAACATAAAGTTAGCCTACATACAAGTTTAGAAATGTAAATGTATCAATAAATTGCAGTTTAACAAACAAATTCCATAAAAACCACTTTTGGGTCTACGTACCTTACGTAAGTCAAAAACTGTTAAAGTAGGGTTTCCACTGACAAAAAAATGTAATCCCTGGCTAAACTAAAGCTTTTAACTTTATGTTAGCCTACATACAAGTTTAGGAATGTAACTGTATCATAACCAACAAATTCTATAAAAACTGTATTTGGGTCTTCGTACCTTATGTTAAGTCAAAAACTGTTAAATTAGGGTTTCCATTGACAGAAAAATTAAATCCCTAGCTATATTGAAGCTTTTAACTTTATGTTAGCCCACATACAAGTTTAGAAATAATGTAATTGTATCATAACCAACAAATTCCATAAAAACCACTTTTGGGTCTACGTACCTTATGTAAGTCAAAAACTCAAGTAGGGTTTCCACCAGAAAAATTAAATCCCTGGCTATATTGAAACTATTAACTTTATGTTAGCCCACATACAAGTTTAGAAATGTAACCGTACCATAGCCAACAAATTCTATAAAAACCATATTTGGGTCTACGTACCTTACATAAGTCATATATGGGGATTTTCTTGACAGTGAATGTAATAACTTGAATTCAATTATTAGTTTATGTTGAACTGTAGGTATTTTACCTATAGGTATAATCTGAACAAATAAAACAAAAAAAAAATCTGTTCTAAATATGAGTGACAGAATCCTATTTTAAGTTGTGTTTCAGTTAGTTTGGTATTTTTAAGGTTTGGATATTTATAATATTATAAACTTTTTAAATCTATTTTGACACTTTATCTTTAAACCATATAGAAATTCATGCTTATTATTATCTACCTTAAATTATAATATTTATAAAACAAAACTTTCAAAAGAAATTATTGGGTACCTATTACTTATTATTTGGCAATATTAAAGCGGTAGAACCGAGGAGGCTATTGCATAAATTGTTTTAGAAGGTATCACATGTATAATTTTCAAGTCCGGTCCTGTAATTTATGCCAACTTATAAAAATTTAATAGACCAAAATTGACAGAGTGTCACGTGACTTTGCCCCCATCTTGCGAGAGTATTCAAGATTTTAACTATAATAGACTTGACGTCGAATGACGACTACGATGCGCCGAGCGACACGGATTTTGCGCCGAGTCGCCGTCCTCACCGAATTCGAAAATCTTCGGATCGATTAAAATATTAGTTGATTAATAAATGAACCTGATTTATTTGAACGTACTGGTGCTGAAATAGCGATGGGAAAGTGTGATGTATCACCAATTGATTTATATATTTAAAACCTTAAATATCGCACGGGCCCAAATTTATATTTCCGCGCCTGTCTGTTATTAGGTATAGGTTCCTGCGGCCCTGTACTATTAGTACGGATTGGGTAGTACGTACCTTTACACGCGGTACAATTGTAATTGTAAGTCTGAATGTGCGAATATAATTTGTGACCGAAATCTTCGTTTTATTTATTCCCTTCGGACATTACATTAATGTCAAGTTTCATTACAACTGCTAGTAGGAACTTATATAAGCCCAGATTACACCCCCAATAGAACTTGATAATTACTGTGAGTATTCAGAGCAATAATGGCTATAAACCATTCTATGGTAGCATTAACTTTTATTTCCTATTGGCTAAATTACCATGTATTTTATCACTACACAACGGTCTACCAATTTTCGTTGTCTTACAGTAGGAAAGCACGTTGTTATCATATATGATATTAAACACTTGTATAAAGAGCATGCGAATTCTTATAAGGAATAGAAGGTTTTTTTTTTCAGTGTAGTGCCTTTAAATATTATTTGAAATATTTTTATTCTAACAGTTTTTAGTTTCAGATCTTGCATTATTTACTGTATTATGTTCTATTAAAATGTTCTTACGTGATGTTCTTAGAATAGTATACCTATCCGGCCAAGCATCTTTGGCACTTAGATGGGCGTGTAAAACAACTCTTACCACAGAATGTTTTCTGTCTGTCCTTACCATTTTAATACGTGAAAAGTTTACATTATGAATAAACACACCTTAAAACATATCTTTCATGTACCGCAGCCGACTGTATGTATAGGTAATAATTATAATGCGAAATTTATTGCCAAATTCTTATTAAATTAATGTTATAAACAAATATAAGCTAGTGTATAACTTAAATGGTATAGGTAATGGTTTTATTCTATTTCCAAAAAAGGATTGCTATGATGCAGTGACGTAGTAAAATTCCAGTTATCCTAAGGGCAACAAGTATATATTTCTGTGCTCGAAGCCATCTTCGGTGCGAAATAGTGTAATTTGTAATAGAGATAAATGCATTTTTTTTTTTCAAAATTAAGTTACAGATAAGTATTATCGTCAACGAAACACGCGCGAGTTAGCAAAATGCCAAACATAACCTAACTATAGTCTATTACCAAAAATATAGGCCGTGACGTAGCTCTCATAACCATGGAAACGACCAAAATACTGTATGGTCATTGGCGGTTTGCATTAGTTTCCATGGTTTCGAATAATACGTCACTGCCTACAATATTGGGTTTTGAGTATAAGTAATTACAAACGAAAAGCAGCATGGATTTCATACTGTAATTGGTCAATTTCATACCATAACAAGGGTGGAAATGAAATAATGTTTATCCATTTAGAAGATTGTTAAGAAAATAGAAAATATACAAACATACAGCTTCTTTCATTGTATTCTATAAAATCCATTTATAATCAAGAAATGCTCGAACTCGTCAAATTTATTTCTTGAAATGCTTTTAAAAAAATAAGAAGCTTCATGTATCGAATTCAATTTTTTTTATGAAACACATTAGGCCGTATTCATAAAAAAAAGGTTATGCTTATACTTGCAGAATATAAAGGAAATCCTTCAGCTCGCATTCATAATATTCCGAGTAAAACCTTATACTTATAGAGTATGAACATATCCCTCCCAAAAAAGTATTTGGTTATTCATAAACGTTACCTTTTACTCTAACTAAAAAGGATATCATTCAATAATTTTGAGTGTGGTCAGTAGCAGACTCAGTCTTGTAGTGATCAGTTGTAGCGATGGCAGATGTTGTGGGACTGAGAGAGATTAAACACAACAAGCAGCGTGTATCAACACTTGTTCGTGATTACAAAGAATTATACTGGCTGGGAGAGGAAAATGTGCAATGAGGTTCGTTATCATCCGTCCTAATAATAAAGATATGTTTACGCTATCTCAGTGACCCTGATGGGTACCAGAAAGGCATTGGTCAAGAACTGGGTGTAAGTCAACCTACAGTATCTCGTACCGTGACTGCCGTAATTGACAGCATAGTTGCGCAATCAAATTACTGCATAACGTTTCCGTCTACTAACTAACAATGAACTTATGGATGCTAAACAGTTATGGCAAAGCAAGCATAGGTTTCCGACAGCAATTGGTCTAGTTGACTGTACCCACATAGGAATACTAAAACCAAATCGCCATGGTGATGAGTAAGTCATCCGAAAGGTCATCCTACACTGAATGTGCAAGCCACTTGTGATGCCAAAAAAATGTTTACTAGTATGGACATGGACGTTAGTTGCCCTGGATCGGTCCACGATTCAAGAATATGGAGAAATTTACAAATAAGGGTTCATTTACAAAATAAAAACAACGTCGTGCTACTTGCTGATGGTGGGTATGGTATAAAGCCGTGGCTCATGACTCCATTCAGAAATCCCGCTCGAGGTCCTCAACTAAATTATAATAAACTTTTGAAAAAAGATAGAGTGATAACTGAACGTTATTTTGGTCAACTGAAACATCGATTTCCTATTTTGCAATATGTTTGCCTAGTAAAATTGGAGAATGTGCCAAAAATAATTGTTGCCTGTATTGTGCTTTATAACGTGGCAAAAACTTTGAAAGACATTGATTTTGAAGCACCTGAAGAAAAAGTGCCAGAAAAAGATGACAATGATAATAACGAATTTGATCTACCTCTTCGCCAGCAAGGACAAGAAGTCAGAAGAAATTTAAGCATTGTAAAAAACAACTTTGATAATTAAATGTAGGTATAAAACTGGATAACATAAAAGTTCAAATTTAATTTAGTTTTATTATTTACGCCATAATAATATCAAATCATTTTGGTTTTTAAAAAACAAAATTCGAATAATTATAATAAGTTTATTCACATACCCTTTACTTATTCTTACAGGATATCCTTACAAGTATAAGGTAATCATTATGAATATGAAAAAAAGAAAATGCTTATACTCCTATACCTTTTTCTTCAACTCAAAACCTTATACTTACAAGGATATCCTTCAATTTTATGAATACGGCTCATTGTATATTTTTAAACTTTTACATTCACCAATCAATTCTAGACATTTCTTATAAATCACACCCTATAACTCTGTTCAACCGTTTACGAGATATTAACACTTTAATGCTGGTATGATTGATTTGTTTCTGGGCTTAGCAACGTTCTGAACTCGAGTCACAATCTTTAAAGCATTCACAATGACAATTTGCTACTTCCGTCTGGGACTTCAAAAAATGTCAGGGAACATCAAACTTGAATTTTACTCTCCTGATATTTCATCGAAAATGCAACTCGCTGAAGGTGAATGCATAAAAATGTTGATTATGTTGGGTTGTATAGATAAAAGTAGAAGTCATAGGAAAGTCCGTGATATGTTTAATGAAAAATACCCAAATCGCCCACCTATTAGCTAATCGGCAGTGTTTAAGTGGAAAACTTCCCGTAGTGTTAAAAGTTGTCGTCCCGGTATATCTGAGGAGAAAAAAATAAACATATCATTATCGCTACAGGAAGGTTCTCATACTTCAAGCACACGACTTGGGCGTGACTACGATACACACAAAACCACTGTCTCACATCTAAATTTAAAAAAAGTTTCATCCCAACAAACCAGTAATTGTACAAGAGTTATTAGACGATGATCCTGATAGGCGAAAGCAATTTTGTGAACTAGTGATTGAGCTAATAGATAATCACGCATGAATTGACCAAAGAATTTGTTTCTGAAATTCTTTAAATGGCCAAGTTAATAGACAAAACGACAGATTAATACTAGGCACAGCAAAATACTAACTGCATTCAGAAAAATGATCTAGATTTGCTAAGACATAGTTTGTATTGATATCTTATAAACAATAAACAATAATAAGTGTTTTAATTTGAAAAAGTAGTCCATGCTTAAAGTGGAGTTATAGTATAGGAAAGAAAGAAAAACTAAAAGTCTTCCTCCACAAAGTTTAATTGAATGAAACAATCAAAGGTCTCTACATGTTTCGAACGTAGAAACGTTCATCATCAGGAGACAGAAAATAACATTAAAAGGTGCTGGTGGTTTTAACAAAAGAGAAAATGGTGAAGGACCTTAATGGAGCTTTCGTGAAAATAAAAATTGATGTGCAAAGCCACATAATATGGAGAAAATATTAAACTTTAAAACATACTAGGTATGTAAGAAGTCGGGAAAAGGGGTCTAGACCAACCCTATAAACTGGGAAAGAAGAAAATAAAACCTTTCTATAAAGAAAGCGTTAAAAAATTAAAATTTGTTTAAATAAAACATTTTGGATAAATGTCAGAGACATAGAAAAAGTAAATTGGTAGTAATTAACATACTTAGTGCAATGAAAATTACCTCTGTACCCCACAGGACACTTCAAAACGTAATTTTCATTGCACTAAGTATGTTAATTACTACCTTTTTACTTTTTCTATGTCTCTGACATTTATCCAAGATGTTTTATTTAAACAAATTTTAATTTTTTAACACTTTCTTTATAGAAAGGTTTTATTTTCTTCTTTCCCAGTTTATAGGGTTGGTCTAGACCCCTTTTACCGACTTCTTACATACCTAGTATGTTTTAAAGTTTAATATTTTCTCCATATTATGTGGCTTTGCACATACATTTTTATTTTCACGAAAGCTCCATTAAGGTCCTTCACCATTTTCTCTTTTGCTAAAACAATCAGCACTTTTTAATGTTATTTTCTGTCTCCTGATGATGAACGTTTCTACGTTCGAAACATGTAGAGACCTTTGATTGTTTCATTCAATTAAACTTTGTGGAGGAAGACTTTTAGTTTTTCTTTCTTTCCAATAATAAGTGTGTTTATGAATCACTGCGGTATATTTATTTGATTTAAGATTGTATTGTACAGCGGAATTAAAATTGTACACTTGGCGTATTTGGCAATATCGCAAATTACTAATTCTTGACGTCACGTATAAGGAAGCGTTTTGGCGCGTGTTTAAAAAGAGGAATTTTATTTGTTGATACACTGAGGAAAATGACCTAATACAATAGGTTTGCCTAAGAAATAGTTTGTATTGATAACTTATTTTTTATTAACCCATATTAAATAAGTTGCTAGTGTATCAAACCCGCTTTAGTGTTATATCAATTCCAGATTTGCTAGAACAGTATTTTTATTGGTAGTAATCAGTTCCATTAGCAGCACAGCCTTGTTAAATAATCAACTACTTTTAATACGGCAATTTTGTTAAGAAATAAATTATATCTTCTCAATGCGACGCATTTTGTTCCCAGTAAAGCGCTTTCTCTACAATTAAAAAAGCAGAACAGCGTTTCCAAAAACGAATTGTATCAGTTAGAATCTATAATACACAAGACGTTGGTGGAGGTTCGTAGCGATCGGCAATCGCCGCGCGCCGTATATTTAACTTGAAGAAGTAGTCCATGTTTTAAGTGGAGTGTATGTATAAAGGTAAAGAAACAAGACACTCTAAGTCTTCCTCCACTGGTTTATTAAAATAATTTTTTTAAATAAGGGTAAATTCTCTACATGCTTCGACTGTATAAACAGTCATCATCAGGAGAAGAGCACAAGGAAAAGATAAATATCAGGTGCAAACAGTACGTACCGAGCTAAAGGATGACGGAGAGGACAAATAAAGTAATCGGAACAAGGTCCACCGTAGTGGTATAACTAGCAAAAGGTCATTTGTGGGAAATTGGCAGAAACAAGATATAGGTTGATGTAGCAGTAAGCTACTTGTCAAATTAGTGACAACGCACCATCAAATTAGTGACGACGCACCATCAAATCAGTGACATCGCACCAACAAATCAGTGATAGCGCACCCTAAGTGTGAGGAGAGAAGAAAAACATAAAGTTGGGGTATACATACACGAATATTAAAAAATGTGTCTTAAATTCAAAGATTTATTAAGTTATAACTTAAATAAATAAGTACGTTACAGAAATTAAATGATTTTTAAATAAATTGTTCGATATGTCCACCTTCAGCCAAGATGCAGGCATCTAATCTCCTTTGCATGGAATCTCGTACGCGCGCGTGCTAAGATATCTGGTATGTTTCTTATTGCTTCAAAACCATCGATTATTCGGTTCCTTAGCACTTCTGGATTTTCTACTGGCGACTGGGACTAACTTTCTTAGGCATAATATACATATTTGTTTATTAGTAATAAGTATGTATGTAGGTATTCGTTAAAATACTTTAATAAATATTTGAGTGGTTGATCAGTTTAAAACACATTTTTTAATATTTGTGTATAGTCAAATAAAATAATCATTTACCCTTAAACCGTCCCTCGTATCAAAAAAACACACGTGATCTTTTTTGTTGTAAATGAAGGGGGGATTCATAAGAAGAAAGTTAAAATAAAATAAGTCAGTGGTGTAGCAGTTTTCACAAAAAATATGATAGTAACATTTTGTACCGACGCCACTGGTTAAATTTACGAACGTGTTGAACTTTGAAACTAAGTGTCCTTAGATGCTTATTTAATTCACTAAATTTCATTAAAAAAAAATAACTCGTTAAGGAGTTATTTAAAAATTATTACTATTCCTTTTAACATTTCAACACCTTGTATCTCCGTAACGAAGTCGCCAAGGACCACTGTTTATAGGAACTTTTCATCTTAAAATATTGCCGGCAATGACCTCCCGAAGTTTGTCAAAGTACTTTTGAATCACCCTGTATACAGATTAAAAATAAATTAATTGAAACAGGTTTTGGTACGGTCAATATAATTCAAATTCAGACAGGACAGCTAGAAGACTCTGATTATGCAACATGGTGTACTGATATCGTAAAATTCATCCATAGATTATAAAGTCCAATCCTAATGATGTGTTTTGCAAAAAAATAATCTTCTATTGCTTTATCTGATATGCAAAATTTGAAAAACTTTACTACAAAGCAAAAATAAATTTATTGAAACAGGTAATGGTACGATCAATAAAATCAAATTCAGACAGGACAACTAGAAGACTCCGAACAACGATGTGACCTGCGCAACAAATACGTTAAAACTAATAAAATGGCGCGCGACGATTGCCGATCGCTACAAACACCCCATCAACGTCTTAGTGGATTATAGGTTCTAACGGATACAACTCGTTTTTGGTATGGAGGGCTTTAGGAAGGAGTCCGATCGAAAATGGCTGTTCTTTAAATTTACGTCCCTGTTTAGTAGTTAGTTCGCTGTTTCCCGGTCGCGGCGCAGTGATCGTCAAGTGTTTGACTTTTTACAGGTTTTGATAGACGTCAGCGGTATTTTTATCCAATAATTAATAAAATAAGCTTTATTAGATATAATATATACATATCTTAGCCTGTAGAGGGTTTTAGTTAACTAAATTCAATAAAACAGTTGATTATCCCATAAGAACCCATGCATTTTACAGATTTAAAGGAACACATGCGCCCCTGACGCCCATTTTTAAAGCTGCTTTACCGATCCAAAACTTTGCCCGAAACCAATGTATTGCGATCGGTCTCCTAACCTAAAGCCCTCCATAGTTTTTGGAGACGCTGTTCTTATTAATTATAGAGAAAGAGCTTTACTGGGAACAAAATGCGTCGCATTGGGAAGATACAATTTATTTCTTTAAAAATTGCTGAATTAAAAGTAGTTCATTATTCAACAAGACTGTGCTGCTAATGGAACTGATTACTAACAATAAAAACATTGTTGTAGCAAATCTGGGTTTGATACACTAGCAATTTATTTAATATTGATTAATAAAAACTAAGCTATCAATACAAACTATGTTTTAGTAAACTAGTTGTATTAAATCATTTTTCTTAGTGTATATACCACATTTTTAATGTAGGACAAAAGTAATTCCCAAAGATTAAAGATTTTGGTGCCCATAAATGTATACTTACTTATTATGTATTTCGGTAAATTGAATCTTTAAATTTCGGATTCTTACAGCGACAATCCTCGGTACGAAAAAAACGAACTTGGGTTGTGAGGAAACTAAATTAATTTTTTATCGCGAATTGAAATGTTTTAAAATTAGAGGTTGCTAACAAATGGTTTTGTCAAAATTATGAAGTGAAACGAACGAACTCGAACAGTGCCGTGCCCGAAGGGCTCGGCACAATAACATTTTCACCAATTTATCAGCTATCAACGTAAGAATAGTTTCTTTCCCTATGTTTAAATTGATTGAATACATATTTTTATAGGACAAACTTGGAAAGTAAGTATATCCCACATTGAACACCTTTGCAGTACGATTTTAAAGAGCCGGTGCTGACAAGTTCAATGTCAATATCAATGTCATAATATTAAATATCATATATTGCCGTAACGAAAAGTCGTAGCAAATCGAGCGAGACGGCATTGGAAATATGCCGTCTTTAAAATTTACCTATCTATACGAGAAACCGGAAATTTTGCACCTGTTTTTTTTATTTTTTTAGTTTTTGTCAGTTGTTATAATGACAATTTGGCGATATGTTTCCCGTTCACGTTCCGCAGGAAGGTGAGGCAAAAAAGCAATAGAAAACATAAAAAAAAAGAAAGTAAGAAAAATACTTTTTAAATACAAATTTTTAGTACTAATATTAGATGCACCCTCGACTAGCGATATATGTACCCAAAGTAGTTTGACTAATGCTGTACCTATTAATATTTCTCGTACGAAGTTAATTGTATGTACCGATCAGGAGAAATTCGGCGACAGCCTAGAGCAATGATAGTGTTTATTTCACGATATGCTCTAAACTCTTAATCGCTTAAAATATATACGGTATTATAAAGAGAAGATATAATACCTACTAAACTTATTAAATCGCTTAAAATGTATCAGGTGTTTTAAACAGCAGCAAACAAATATTAGCAGAGCCGTATAATTAACAGGAAAACATACGGTAACGATAAACCTGTCATTCTAGTCGACATATCCACACAGAATTTTAAGTATTAATCCCACTTAATTCCTGGTTATTAGTTATCATAGGAAGGTACATTACATGGTTGTAAACATCCCCCATACGTTCCTCATTGAGCAAAGTAAATAAGCAATCCTGGTTTGATTGACGTCAGTGATTGACAGGGAAAGTGGCGAACTGGCAGAGCCCCGTGATTTCTATTTGGGCACGTAATGGCAACGCAAACAACTAAGCATATGCACATATCAACGGAGATAGACAAATAACTACTGTATTTTGATAAAACTTATTGCACAGATATGTATAGTTAAAGGGCGTTTTATGATTAGGTAAAGCACTGATGGATTCTTGACTTGCCAGCTGACTTTAAGTAGTTTTTTTAGTCGCCATTTAACGTTCTTATGGTACATAATATACATAAAAGTGTAAAACTTTTTAGCCTTGTTACATACCCTATACATAAAGCATTTTCGTTGTGCAAGCCTACACTGAGAAAAAACCTTCTACTTATTTATTAAAAGAATTCGCATGCTCTTTATACAACTGTTTAATACTATATGTGACAGCAACGCGCTTTCCTACTGTAAGACAACGAAAATTGCTAGACCGTTGTGTCCTGATAATATCACGGTAATTTAGCTAATAAGAAATAGGAGTTGAGCTACCATAGAATTGTTTATAGCCATTATTGCTCTAAATACTCGCAGTAATTATCAAGTTCTATTGGGGGTGTAATCTGATTTTATATTCTGTAATGAAACTTGACATTAACGACGTGTCATTTGTCACTTTTTGGCAAAGAGGATTTTATTACGATTGTTTTGATGCCCTACACTATTTGGTCTTAGAAAAGCTGCCATTAAAAAACTTAAATAGTTAACTTGGAAAATAAAGCATCCTTTGAGAATAAATTTAGATTAGCCAGCAAAACTGATAAAACAAAATCATGCCTTGAAGAAAATTGACATGCCAACAGCTTCTGCCAAAGTAAATTAGTGTGTTGTTTAAAAAAACATGGAAAATAATAGTTTTACAAGGAGTGAAAAAGTTGATATTATTATGTTATTAGTGTTTGGAGAATGTAGAAATAATTCAACCGATGCTGCACGACTTTACGCACAACGATATTTTAATCGGCGTCATCTAACCCGGCACTATTAGGTACCCAAAACTGGTTCCGAAAATGCGAAATGAGCCTGACAATAATAACATATCAACTTTTTCACTCCTTGTAAAACTATTATTTTCCATGTTTTTTAAACAACAAACTAATTTACTTTGGCAGAAGCTGTTGGCATTTCAATTTTCTTCAAGGCATGATTTTCTTTTATCAGTTTTGCTGGTCACTTGATGTATTTAAATCTTAATTTATTCTCAAAAGATGCTTCATTTTAGGAAAGTTCTAAGTTAACTGTTTAAAGTTTTTTAATGGCAGCTTTTCTAAAACCTAAAAGTGTATAGTATCAAAATAATCGTAATAAAATCCTCTTTTTTCTTAACCCGACGAGCCACCATGTTGCCGTTTAAAAAAAAATGAGTTATACAACTTTAAAGATTAAATTTTGCACAGCCCATAGCATTGGACCAAAAATAGTAAAATTGTATTTTTCCCAAGATTTAAAGAACTGAAATAAGTGATTTTAAGGTATTCATAGCCCTCTAGATAAAAGAATAAAATTGGAAAAAAATATTTTCTTGGTGACAAAAAGTGACAAGTGATACATCGTTGTATTTCGAATGTCATATGAAGTCAAAAAAAGTAAAAATATGCCAGGTGTCCCATTTAAAAATCGAAAGTTTATGTCACTTTCGGTTAAACCGGAAGTTCCATAATATTGAGTCACCTGTCAAAAAATGCAGTTCTATGTCGTATACAAATCCACCAAATTTTATTCCATTATCTTGAAAAACAAAAAAGTTAGAGGGGCGAACCACCTTCCGTGGACACCCGGTATACTGTGACAGTCCTGTTTTTAACATATATCGTTATGAGAAAGGAATGGATCAGTCTTTTACATAGAATATCTTCCAATCAAGAATCGCTAGGACAAATCCAATAAATTTTTATGAATGTATTTTTTTTTTAAATATATTATACAGGGTAGGGTAGTGGCACCAGTTATGGACACTGTAAGAAATAATTTTTTTGAGTGTGCCTTAGAATTTTTTTAAAACTAATATTTTATAAATACCAAATAAAGCTCAAACATTCGTCATTACATTGTTCTGGGTTTTGTTTTATAGTGAATTATAGTTTCTTACGGATACAGTTTATTTTCAGGGACGCTGTTCTGCCTTTTTAATTGTAGAGAATTCGTTTTACTGGGAACTAAATGCATCGCATTAAGGAGATGCAATTTATTTCTTAACAAAATTGCTGTATTAAAAGTAGGTAGTATATTATTCAACAAGACTGTGCTGCTAATGGAACTGATTACTACCAATAAAAACACTGTTCTAGCAAATCTGGAATTGTAATAACACTAAATCGGGTTTGATACACTAACAATTTATTTAATATGGATTAATAAAAAATAAGCTACAAATACAAACTATGTCTTAGCAAACCTGTTGTAGATATTAGATCATTTTCCTTAATGTAGTACATACTTACACATATACAAAATTAAGATATGTTTCTAAAAAATAAATAATATTTTTTACTTATTGGCCCTTTTAGCCCGTAACCAGATTTTGTCATAAATCATTAATTTGTTTTCACTAAAAAATCTTCCGAGGAGAGGAGACATTTCAATATACGTACGGCCATTTAATTATACACGCAAAATATGTTATTCAATGGCTAAAACTCCATTATACTTTAAGCACTCCCACAACTTTAGCCAATTGGGTAGCCCATCATAAAACGTTTTACGATGGTTCTTAGAAAGAAGGACTTTTTTAAATGCCTTTAATAAACAATAAAAACCACACGATGTTTGGTTTTAACTATAGAAATAATATGTCATAAATGACAGTCAAGATTGATGCATAGGTGTATAACATTTTACTATTGACAATAAAATATTTCTACAAATTAAATTTAGAAAATTTCAAATTTAAGATTTTGGTGTCGGATATTAACGAATTGGATTGCCCTTTTAACCATAAAGTCTAAAGTCCAAAGGATATATCACACCCTTAGAACAGAACTATTATGTTCTACAACTATTGTATCCTATACTGAGAAAAAAGCCTTGTATTCCTTATAAGAATTCACATACTCTTTATAAAACTGTTTAAAGTTTGTTGATCAGGGAGGTATCCTGGGATACCTCATCTGAACTTCGCCTTTTTCTGAGGACCATTATTTTAGTCTTAACAAATATGTATACATATAATATGTACTGTGGAAGTCAGAAATAAAGACATTTATTATTATGATTATTATTATTATTAATAATATATGTGACAGCAACGCGCTTTCCTACTGTAAGACAACGAAAATGTTTAGACCGTGGTGTAGTAATAATACCACGGTAATTTAGTCAACAGGAAATAGGAGTTAATGCTGCCATAGAATGGTTTATAGCAATTATTGCTCTGAATACTCACTGTAATTATCAAGTTCTATTGGGGGTGTAATCTGGTTTTATGGACTGTATTAGTTCCGACTGGCACTTGTAATGAAACTTGTTATTATTGAAGTGAAAACTTCTTTGTCTTTTAGCACTTTTTGTGGGCACTGAATTAAACTGAGCCGTCACGCGTCGCCGTCACGCGTCGCCGTCACGCGTCAGACATCAGACTCCGGTGTGCTACGCTCGAATTCAACTGCTATATTCAATCCGAACTGACCCTGACCCGAATGAACGTTATATGAAAGAGCATGCCGCCATCGGTCGCATTCAGTATCGACGTATCGACGTGGTAACAGTCAGTGTGCGTTGTCTAGACACTCGTGTATTTGATATTGTTAATTTCACATATTCAATCCGAACTGACCCTGACCCGAATGAACGTTATATGAGAGAGCATGCCGCCATCGGTCGCATTCAGTATCGACGTATCGACGTGGTAACAGTCAGTGTGCGTTGTCTAGACACTCGTGTATTTGATATTGTTAATTTCACATATTCAATCCGAACTGACCCTGACCCGAATGAACGTTATATGAAAGAGCATGCCGCCATCGGTCGCATTCAGTATCGACGTATCGACGTGGTAACAGTCAGTGTGCGTTGTCTAGACACTCGTGTATTTGATATTGTTAATTTCACATATTCAATCCGAACTGACCCTGACCCGAATGAACGTTATATGAAAGAGCATGCCGCCATCGGTCGCATTCAGTATCGACGTATCGACGTGGAAACAGTTAGTGTGTGTTGTCTAGACACTCGTGTATTTGATATTGTTAATTTCACCTTGTTGAAGTTTTCACTTCTGTCGTGTGATCTTAAGCACACACAATTTTTTTTATAATAATATTTGCTTGCTACGGTTAATAAAGCATATATTTACCGCTACTGTATTTCTCAAAAATTTAAATAGCTTCTTGTGTGATAATGTTCAAAACCATATGGAATACCATCGCAAAAATGCTCCAAAATATGTATTTTGAAAAGTATAATGATACTTTCAACCATTTCACTGATTTGAAAAAAGCTCGTGATTCCAAACGAATGCAATTACAAAGCAATTTGGAAAAACGCAGGAAAAAGCTCCGTGGCATTAACAATAAATGAAATTGATAAAATGGCACTAATATTGGATGAAAATTGGCGTCATAAAGCATTTTTTCATGTTTTCGCTAATGAATTGGCTAGGCGTGGAGGTGAAGCAGCGACATATAAAGTACACTATTTTAAAGAAGAAAAATGTAATAATGGAGAGTTAACTGGCTGCATCGAATATATACTGATTTTCAAAAACATGTTAAGGCGGCTCAAAACCCGTTGCAACCGTAAATGGTCCAGTAAGGTTATATTACAAAGTTTTATTTCACAGGCCTAGTCATATTTCAAATGACAGAGTTTTTTTTTAACTCCGAATCCTTTTTGGAAAAATGATACGTCAACAGGTTGGTACAAAAATGTTCCCATTGGAATTAATGAAATTATTACATGGATATCTGCTGAAAACATTGGACAAGACACTAAAAACAAAAAAAATTACTTATTTAAAGCTGGTATTATTGAACAAAAGCTCATAAAAATTACTGGACATTTCTTATCAAGCTCTATCAAACCCTACCTTTCTCAATAACGAACATTATTTAAATCTTGGATCGAGCATCCGAAAAAATTCTTCGGACACCAAATCAACTATATGTTGTCAACAGCAGCGACCCAATTGACATTAGCCATACAGACTATATTATCTACACGAGAATCAACCTCGGCATTGAATATCAAACTATATAAGAATGACGGATGTCCGAGAAAAGTTGACAACCCATTTTTTGACTTATTGGAGCTTGTTTGGCCGCCATTGTGGAGCTGATCGTAACTCTAACCTTAAATCTGTCGCCTGTCTGTCGTTATAATGTAGCGCCTCAGCAACAGATGTCTCAAATTCACTGATGTGATGTCGTGGTGTTGCCGCATATCGTAATTTATTTGAATTTTTAAGAATTCAAGCATTTTTAACAGACAATAAAATAGGAGGTTCTCAATTCCAGCCGAATGTATGTTTTTGATAATAATATGTACGCTGATTACTCCGGGGTAATTGGACCGACTTTCATAATGATTTTACCGTTGCATTAGGTGTTAAATGTTAAACAAATAAAAGTAGATAAAAAGCGACAGCAAGTATAACTAAAATAGGTTTTATTTCGTCGAAAAATAGCAAAATACGTAATACACTAATACAAACAAACTGAATGTTTCTTAAGTAAGAAATTAAAACCTACTTATTTTAACCATTTTGAAAAGTAGTAAAATTGCAAATAAAAACCAAGTTATACAAACCGCACATCCTTCATATTTTACCCAACATATACGTTGTAGCCTGGGTAGGTATTGAATAGTGAGAGTCGTCATTTAGTTCTGTTAGAAATAGAATACATGGCGGTCAATATGTTTTCATGTAATTAACGTTGGGACGTCAAAAGGTTGAAAATATTATATGCTACAAAGCAATTAAAAATAGGTACATTTTTAGGTCTAGACGTGGATATGTGTAAGTACTTATGTGAAATCAAGTTTTACGATAAGCTATAGAAATAAATTTCAAAAACTCATGCAGCAAGTCAAACAGACAGGCGGCAACAATGTTTTAATTTAGCAGTGAAAAGGTTAGTCGCTTTCTTGTTGGTGAACTCATTGTGCCATCTATGAATTTGACGTAGCAGATTTAGGAAATCGACTCATATGGCCTTCTTATAGTTTGATATTCAATGACCTCGGTAATCAAGTCAACATCGAGAGGACAAATTATATACAGGGTGTCTGAAATTGATGCTGACAGTATTGCGATCTCGGAAACTATAAGAGATAGAAAGACGGTTAAATAGAAAAAGTTTTAAGCAATTTTATTAGCAGTTTACTGGTGCTTGCGAATCAATTCTGGTTCTTTTGGTTTTTGAGATATTTTGAATAAACTAAAAGGTTGCATTTCCTTAGATCGGTTGTAACTATATTATTTCCCAATATTAAATCTGTAAACACATTTTCATCGTAACTTTTTATATATAATATGTCTACTTGATAATATTTTAGTTACAACGTTTTGATTTCCTGGAACCATCATCAATTTTATTAATTAATATAAGAATATTGTGGCATATCGGACAAGTGTGTTACTATTTTTTATATTGGAATATACAGGGATCCCAGTTTAATGGATCACACCAGCGTGACTGCCTTTTATATTGGAGTTAATTCCGCTGGGATGGCGCTACGGTGTATTGATGGCCGCTTTGATTTTGCAAAGATGCTTTTAGTACATTTTACCGTCGTTCTTGGAATTGCTTGGGTTATGGCTGCCCGTATATAGAGTCCTAACAAGGACGAAACGGCTGTCGTGGTCTACTCGCCCCAGGGTATCCATTGAACTTGGATCCCTGTGAATTCCAAAATAAAAAATATTTACACACTTCTCCGATATGCCACAATATTCTCTTTTAGTTATAATTAACAACAAATTAATATCGTGCGAGCAAAAATTATTTGCATCAAAGAGGGCTTGGATTAAAAAACGTAAGGCTTGGTTTAGATCACAATGATATGGGGACGATATATCTAACCAAATCTAGGTTATAATTTTGTCAAATTCATATTATGACATGATATGCCAAACTAATGAGTAATAAAATAAGTATACAAATACACATTTATTTAATAAAGTAAGAATATACAGAAAGAAAGAGAAAAATAATTACATAAAGTGCTGAAATTGGCCATCATGAGGAAAAACGAAGTAATCCATAAACGTTAAACAAGGTGATCTAGGTGGAAATTCAATGTCTGATCGAAAACTGATCAATCTGTCGTCGAAAAAATTGCGTAAGTAGTTAATAGTTTCGGCGGCTGTATGGGCGGTTGCACCGTCCTGTTGAAAATATCCAAAACGTAGTTCGTCGTCAAATGCTCGTCAAATGGATTCAAAATATTGTCTCTATATTGCTGTGCTGTAACTGTGTCATGGAAAAATATAGGAAAAGAATAGTCCTGCACGTTCCAAAAGATCTTTCCACTTCTTGGGACAGGCGTCTTATACAATTTGTTGTCGTATTTTGCATTTTTTCACGAACGTTTGCAACAAGTTCCTCGGTTCTTACTTCTTTTTTGTGTTGTATAGAACCTGTTTTCCTAAACATAGCCACGGTTCTTTTGAGGCAATGATTAACCTCCCCAGCAATAAAAGCAATGTTAGGAAAATGTTCGTGAAAATCGCCCATGCACAAACCCGGATTGTATTGCTACTCACCATTTACTCTAACCAAGCACGTAGCCAGGAAATGTATTCGGGGGGGGGGGGGCGTCCGGCAGCGGCGTATTTCGGATTTTATGCGCCGCAGGCAAAAATTTTCTAGGTGCCACGCCCTTTTGTTGACTCTCGAAACTTGGAAATTCTTAGTTTTATAGCCTAACCCGAAAAAACCTAGACATTATATACAGGGTGTGTCAACAAGGTGTTCGCCTTCGATAGTGCCTAAACTGTAAGAGATTTACAAAAAAGTGTTATATAAAAGTTATAGGATTGACAATGGAGCATAACGTTAAAATATTTTATGATAAACAGGGTGGCTCAAAAAAGCGGAACAAGAAAAAATGTACTTTTTTCAAATGGAACACCCTGTATATTTTTACATTTTTAAATTCAACATAAAATTATAATTATTTTTTATTAAATGCATTATTAGTCTATACTTCATAGTTTCCGAGATATTGACAGTCGAAAAGTGACATTTTTGAACTTTGACAGCTTCTAACTTTCTAACAGTACGTCTTAGAGCAAAACGGCTTACATATCCCTATCTTCAATTTTTATTAAAATCAACTTCCGGTTAAACCGGAGGTAACTCGAAAGCAGGAAATATAGTTGTTCCGGTTTAACTGGAAGTTGATTTTTTTTGGAAGATAATAATTTTTTCTTGTTCCGCTTTTTTGAGCCACCCTGTATATCATAATATATTTTAACGTTATGCTCCATTGTCAATCCTATAACTTTTATATAACACTTTTTTATAAATCTCTTATAGTTTAGGCGCTATCGAAGGCGAACACCTTGAAACACCCTAGAAAATTTAAAATTTTTATTTTAAAAATTATTTTCTTTAAGTTATGTATAATAATATGTGTTACTTTCCTATTTTGCTGAAAAAAAAAATATTTTCTGAGAATTTCGGGGGGGTCCGGACCCCCTGGTCCCCCTCCCCCCCCCCCCCCCCCCCCCCCCGGCTACGTGCTTGAACTCTAACCCTGTTTTGAAAATACGCTTCAACCATGAATGTTTTGTGCTGTTCCGTAAAGCCCATTGTGTGAATTGTTCAAGAAATTGGAAAAATTAGCGATGAATCAAATTACTTGTAACTTGTAACGACTATCAAAGATTACGAAATATCTGATTGATTGTTAATTCAGGTAGTTACTGACACCCAACAGGTATTAAGCTCTACGGCTAAGCATTTCGTGCTTAGATGCAAGGCCCCCTTTGATGCAAATAATTTTTGCTCGCACGGTAGTATTACCTACGATGAAAATTTGATGAAAGAGCACTTTTCGTCTGCTGTACAAATATTTAATTGGTTATCGAGAACTGGTTTGAGAAATAATGCCCCATATCACCCAAACAAAGGTCGGCGTACATTCAAACAAATTTATGTAACCTTTTACAGCCGACAATGCAATAAACAATAAAATTCTAAAGAACCATTGTTAGCAATTACCATGGAAGATCTGTGTTACAAGAACAACAAGACAGTAGCCGGTGGCCCTTAACCCGAAGTCGAACTCACATGAAGATAATATTTATGTCCTCTTTGGTATAATAGAACTTCTTTTGGTAACTTACAAACTTATAAGCTATTGCTTTAGGACTGACTTAATTACCTTGTCATGATAAAACAGTAGACAAACGTCCGTTCATATATACATTGAGTTTCAGGGGCGGCTCGTGACTAGTGAGTCAGGGGGGCGCTGGCTTTAAATAAAAAAAAAATTAAAATGTCTATTATTTTCGAAAGTACGTGTTTGTTTTTTCTAACTTTCTCATTGTGAATTTTAATTTCATTAGCATAAGCACTACTTAAACAAGTTAAAATATTAGTTTGTCCTAACATCTCAAAACTTACCATATATAACGATGTTTTGCACTATTTTCATGTTTTTTATTTTCTCTGAAAGATGTTTTTCCTGCACCCCATTTTTAGTCCAATTATCATCCCCGCCAAAAAGAAGACACACGAAACAAAAAAAAAAGAATTTTTGTCCTAACAACCGCATATCCAGACTATTTTATTATATATTTCTTGGTCAAACTTACGCGTAAACTGTGCCTTAGATTTACATTTTGATTGCACTTGTACTATGTTTAATTTCTAGCATTTTTCAAGTTCAAGTTTTTCACTTAAGCTCAGAGAACTAAACACAAGCTTCTGTAAATCACTGACCTTCATATTACACGACATTTTCCACTTTTATAACGTAATTAATAAATAACTCAAAACAAATAAACAATCGTCAGCGAGTCAACGGCATCGACAGACGACAGGTCGCATCGCGATTCGCGAACAGTGGGCGCGGAAAATTGGAGCTCTCCGTGGCCGCTCGTTGTGCGATGTGTAGGTGACGTCAGGCCTCCGTCGTCATGACAACCCATCGAGAAGGCGCGTTGAATCAAGACGGATATAATCGGTCGCCCGCCGCCGCCCGCGCTTAGTACAACCTTGAGAGCGCGCAACTCGCTTGTCTATGAGCCTGCCCGTTAGAATAGGGCTACGTTTGGTTTGAATTATTTTAATTGATTGCTTACATACATTGCGTTATTGGTTTTTTAAGTAAAGTATTTTTGAATTCTGTTTGAAATAATTGCAGAGAGGGCGGCGCCCCAGAGCCATTCATTAACCAGCCGCCACTGTTGAGTTTGAATTATTTAACGGTATACAGGAGTTCAGGAGGCACGCTCACCATTATAACTTTTTTATTGTTTAAATTATAGAAATAAATAAAATTAATTTGGTGTGTTTAAAATGTGATATTATTTTGCATTTTATGAATATGATGGATGCCATTTCTTTACTGAGATGGAGACGGAAATGACCTGAACTTTAGATTTTTAAATGGAATATCCTGTAGAACACCAGTCCAAATTTAACGACAGCCTACACGGAAAGAAAACTGTAGCAAATTTTCCTACAATTGTATAAACTTTCTTTACAATCTGGGACGCAAATAGCTACAAATTGTTTAAAATAGTTACAATAAATTAAAGCATTTATTTCTATTTTATTGCAAGACACATTATTACAATCTGTTTGACTTAGCGATGCCGTAAGGAGGTGATTCTTCAGCAAATTGTGTACTTCTTTCTAAACCAAGTATAGAGAAAATATTTTTACACAAAGGCTATAAAAAGTGCAAACAAGTTTGTAGCTACTTTTGTCAGTATTTGTATTACATTTTCCCACAGCTGCTTTCTTTTGTCTGCGTCATTATAGAAGAAATAATTACAAATTACGCAATTTATTTTCATCTGTAGTAGACTATATTTCAACAAATTTAGATATTTTGGCTATAATCTTGCCTGCTTTTTTAGCCAAAGAATGGACTTTTTTTACAAAAAATTGTTCAAATTTTCCACGTAAAAGGTGTACTCTTAATTACTATTTATTGTAGAATTATTTTTTAAATATTTTGTGGGTTTGTATTAATGTATTGAAACACCAAAATATATATTAATACATTATTTATTTATATTGTATAATCAATATAACAATGTGTGATAGTAGTAAATATACTATAAAATAGCAAAACGATATAATACTTCAGTACATTATTAATTTAAATACTTATGTGGCACAAAGAACTTAAATAATAATTAACTATAACCAGATAACTTTGATTGTAACATCACATTTTTGTAGAAATGATTTACTAACAAAGTTGTCCTATTAGTTAATCAAGAATTAGGTTATAATAGGAATAAGTTATTTATGTCGTCACAGTCAAAATTAGCTGATTAGTTAATCATTGTTTAAAAGCTTTGTGCAACCCGACATTAGAAGTGTGAATTAACAGCTCGCTTAAAAAATAAATTTTGTTAATACCTAATATTGTACTTTATTTAGTGAGGTTTATTTGAATTAAAGGTTTGGGTCGACAGATTATCGTTTAATAATAAGTGAAAAATATAAAATACTAATTAAAACAGCATGCTGTTACATCAAACTCCTAAGCGAACTCTTAACCTTTGGGATATGAATATGAAATAACTTAAATAATCAAAAGGAACACAACCTGGGTACAAAGAACTATGTTATAATAAATACCTTGTAGAAACAAAAAAATTATCTCCCAGATTAGATAATAGGCAAGGCATAAAATCGTGTAGGTCACTGAGCTTTATTAGTTGTAACTGCATAGCTGTAATTGAAGTAGACACTTTATATGCATAAATATGTCTATCAAAAAAATGTACATCCAGAACTTTACATAAGAAGTACACTGAGAAAATCTCCAGCAAAAACAACTTTACTGATGTATTTTTGGCTATCCCAGCTAAAATATTTGCCAAAGTTGCAAATTGACTTTCTTGTAGCAGTAAAATAAGGTTTACTGATGTCTTTTTATTGATTTTAATAAGTACTTTGCTGTTGGTAATAAATATTTTCTTAAATATTTCGCAATAGCAAAATACGTAATTGTAAGAGCAAAAAACTTTTTCAAAAGAATTTTTATTTATCCTGAGAAAAAATGTTGCTGCCCCAGCAAAGAAAATTTATTAGATCCGGTATTCGGGTGTTTCCGTGTCGCCATTCGGTGTCGTTAAGAGCCAGTTTCGAGTATTTCAGCCCGTCCGAGCCTGTTGTCGCGCGGTTCGCGCATCATTTCGCTAAGTTTAGAGTTGAGGGAGAGGGTGGGGCTCATAGCCTTGCCTTACAAAATTATTTGTTTTTTTTGTTTGTGACCTGCGGCTAGCTGTATTATTTTGATGGAGTAAAAGAAAAGTTGAAAGTTTAGAGGCCACCTTTAAATTAAGAAGAAGACTATACGTTAATGCAAATTTGGGAACATTTTTTGATGATTTTCCATTTCCATGTCCTTATTGTAGTTAAACACAGGCATTGAATTGGTAAGTTTTGTTTGTATAATCTTACACATAATATACTTGTTTTTGTTTATTTTTATGCATATTTCGGTAAATCATTTATTTGTGTATTTTTAGAGAGAGGCAGTTTTTAACAAAAGGTTTCCTGATTGTATTGACGTCATATAATATACTAGTAGAAAGTTTGTGCAGGAATAATAGCAAAGTTGAAAGAACGAAAAATCAGCGAATACGGCCTTGAAGAGAATATTGGTAAGTTAAAACGTTTCATTTTGTATATAATATGTTTCCCTGTTAAATAGGTCTTATAATAATAATTGTAATTGAAAACTAATGAAATAATTATTTTTAGACATTACTGCTAAGGGACTACTGATGTTACTATAATTATTGAGCCCCATAACCATTAAAAGTGCCAGAAAAGGTTCTATGGAGACCAAGCAGGAGCGAGGTGCAAGAAAGCTTGTTCTTTAACGCAGAGGTAAATATTAACTACTATATTCGCTATGCTTGAACTAAGAATCATACATACATACCTAACCTTATACCGTGCGAGCAAAAATTATTTGCATCAAAGAGGGCCTTGCATCTAAGGACGTAATGCTTAGCGGTATCAATTAATCAGTTATTCCATCATCTTTGACAGCCGTTACGCGTAATTTTATCTAAACCAAGCCCTACGTTTTTTAATCCAAGCCCTCTTTGATGCAAATAATTTTTGCTCGCACTGTAGTAACCTGAATCAATGATCTAGGTAGCAGATCATTGACCTGAATGCTTAATGGGAGGCTTAGCTGGTAGTAGTGTCAACTTTTTTTTGACATTTTGAAGTCGGAACTTTTTAGTAAAATTTAATAATTGCAGTCGTGCATACATTGGTGTTACAATGACAAACACCGATAAGTTGTCTTATTCTTGACTTCGCTTGGTTTCTCCCTGGTCCTTCATTTCCAGAATTTTTGATTACCCCTACTATATTTAATCAACATTCTCCGTTCCAGAATGATCATCTCACAGAAAAAATAAACGCAAAATGTGAGAAGCTACTACTGTTTAACCTAACTGTTCAGCCGTTCGGAGTCATAGTGGAAAACCTTGCCTCTCCAAGATATATTATAGTTGTATCAGTGCTGTATCATTATTATTATTATTATTATTATTATTAGGTGCATATAGTCCTGTTTTTGTTATTTTATGTTATAAATAAGTTTCTATAAATTCTTTTTCTTTTATAGCCTGGTAGAGTATAATTATTTTTTTCTCATTTTTTATAAAAAAAGGTTTGTAAAATGAAACTTTTATTATTGTTAATTATTAGGTGCTTTAAGTTCCTGTTGTTTAATGTTATAACTTATAACGTTCATATAATTTGTTTTTTGCATAACCTGTATTAATATTTGGTTCTTGTCGTATTTTTTTTTATATAAAAAAATGTTTATTTCATTTAGCTTTTTCCTTTTATTCCTATACCCTATATTTAAACCTTATCCTCACAGCAACTACATGCTTAATGTACTCTATTTTATTAGCCCCTAAATTGTCTTTTTTATTGCAGCAAATTTTATTTTGTTTTTACCCTGAATGAAAGTGCGCCTGTGTCACAAATTCGAGTACATGTACGGGAACCTTGAACATTGTAAGAAATACATCAAAGTCGAAATTAAAAAGTGCAACTGCTTTAAATTTTACATTATGTATTTCTTACAGTTTTTAAGATTCCCATACTAGCACTCGAATTTGTGACACAGGCGCACTTTAACCCATGGTAAAAACAAAAAAAAATTGCTGCAATAAAAAAAAACTTTTTAAGGGTAAGAAAGCACCCTCTTGTGCTAGCTATATAATTTTATTGTAGAAGGAGAGATATTTTTTGTTTTTAGAAAAAGTATTTTTACCAACAGCAAAAGATTTTTAAGGTACAAGAAAGATCTTTTCTACTGCAAGAGAGACGTTTTTTACTATATAAAAAAATGTCACCACTGTAGCAGAAATTTGTTGTTTCAGTAGCAAAGAATTTTATAGTTACATTATATAGTTTTATAATGACAGCAACGTAACTTTTTAGATATAGCAGAATTACTTTATAGCTATAACAGAATTATTCTTGCAAAGTAGCTTTATTACCACAGCAAAGTATGTCCAGCAGAGTGCATTCTCCTGGTACAGTAATGTGCTTGGCTGTCCCCCATTTAGCAAAATATTTTAGCTATGGTTGCTAAAATTTTCGCTAGGAATGAAAAGAGATTTTCTCAGTGTAAACGGTATTGTTTCCAATTATTATATTTTTTATAACCCAAATTCGGGTTGTTCCATACAACATAAAACTAAAACCATTTTTAAATATCGTTATTCGATATATAGATTTTTTGCCCAGCCCTACAGATACATAGTACAATTGTTTATAATTTATTTATAAAATTTTAAAATTGCCACCATAATTTTCAGAACAGAAAGTCACTACGATATGCTAAACAATTTTTTTAAAATAGGTACAACAAACAAACTCATTAACTATTTTATTATAGATCATAGTAGGCCACAGTTTCCGGCCTGTCGCCGCATATAGGCATCAAAGCAATAGTCGCCATCTTTGATTTAAATGTTTTAGTAAACAATATTATTTATTGCTGAAATTATTTTTGTAATCTTTTTTGTAACAGTCCTAACACTCCTAACCCAAATCAATTCTTATACCTAAAATAAATAAATATCCAACTTACGGAGGAAATTATCAATGTACTCGGCAAACCCCCAATCGTTGAATAATTCGTCCATTTTGGTTGGTCCTGGATGTTCTAAGGGCAATAATGGCGGTGTTAAAAAAATAATACAAAAACCTTTTAACTAGGTAGGTAATTAACTAGTTAGCATACATTAAATAAACACATAAATCCTTACCTTTCTTTTGACTTTACTACTTTCACAGTTTCACAACGCATATGGCCATAAAATTAAAAAGTTTTTTAAAAAACTCCACTAACATAAACGTGCTGAAGCATAGCCTACTCTGCACATGGTCAACCACGGACAGTCAGCGTTAGGCTGGATCCACATACATCCGTGATACGCATCCGTTGTGTACCACATGATTAATATGAACCAATGAAAATTTATTCCCTAAAATTTCATTGGTTCATATTAATCATGTGGTACACAACGGATGCGTATCACGGATGTATGTGGATCCAGACTAATACATTACGATTTTACATTTCAATATTCCAACCAATAGAAATAAGACTTCTTGTGAGACATCGGAATCTTAATATGTTTCGGAAACCTTCCGTTAACCCTCAGAGTTTTTATTTTACCCCCATTACCCAAAATGAACTAATAACTGAAATCAATTCCTTAAGAAATGGAGTTAAGGGTGGTATGAATGGCATCTCATCAGAAATAATTTAAAAAAATCATATTCATTTGTTGCGCCCTCTGATGCACATAGTAAACAGAGTTTTCTGTACTGGTGTTTTTCCCGATATATTAAAAAAGTCAATTATAATCCCCGTCCATAAGCAAGGCAGTAAGAAGCTTGCCACAAATTATAGACCAATTTCCTTATTGAGTTCTGTTAGTAAACTACTTGAAAAATGTATTAAGTCTAAATTTACAAATTTCCTCGAGAGACACAAAATATTATCTCAACATCAGTATGCTTTTAAGAGGGGCACCAGTACGGAGGATGCACTGTGTAGAGTGACAGAACATATACTGTAAGTGTATAATATTAACAACGGTGAAAAAGTTTTGGGCATATATCTAGACCTTGCTAAGGCATTTGACACTGTGGCGCACCAAATACTTTTAGAAAGATTAGAAATCATTGGTATTAGGGGGGTTGCAAATGACTTGATTAAATCATATTTGGAAGGGAGAACTCAAGCAGTTAAAATCGGGGACAAAATAAGTTCTACTTTGGGAATAAGTGTTGGTGTGCCACAGGGTACGGTTCTTGGACCCTTGCTATTTAATATTTATATAGACGGGATAACAGCGGTGCTTAACGAGGGTAAGGTTTTCTGCTTTGCGGATGACACTGCCATAATTTTGAACGGACGCACATGGGAATCTGTAACCCAGAAGGCTGAGATGGCAATTACTGTAATCTCTCTTTAAATATCAGTAAAACTAAATTTATGGCCTTTAGCCTAACTAAACGAACAAGTCCGGAAATTCAGAGCTTACGAATTCATGTACCAAACTGTAACATGGATAATAAATGTAAATGTACGGATAAAATTAGTAGAGTTCAAATTTTGAAATACCTAGGAGTATATATAGATGATACCATGTCGTGGAAAAGTCATATTGATTATGTCACCTGCAAAGTTAGAAGGCTAATTTATAAATTCTACGAACTAATACATATTTTGCCACTTAGAATTGTTAAAATGGTGTACTTTTCACTTGTTGAGTCAGTCATAAGTTATGGCATTGTAGTTTGGGGTAGTGCGTATAAATCACTAGTGATTCCATTGCATGTAGCTCAAAAATATATTATCAAAATAATTTTGTTTAAAAATAGAATGTATCCTACGGACTTATTATTTCTGGAAAGCAAATTATTAAACATTGATCAGCTATACATAAAGTCAGCGATTAGATTTATGATTAAAACAGACTACTACAAAAATGTAATATCTCACAGATTAAACACAAGAAATGCAATAAGGCAAAATTTGATTGTGCCGTCTGTGGCCTTCTCAGCATTGCAGAGACATATTTCAGTTAATGGTCCAAAAATTTATAATGCTTTACCATACGAATTTAGACAAAAATCATATAGACGCCTAAAAAATAAAATCAATGACTGGATTATAGAAAGTAGGATTAACATTGAACAGTTGTATCACTGAAGGTAACCTTAATACTTCTTCCTCTCTGTTCTTGTAGAATGTGTAAAACTTCTTTTTTAATTTCGTGTTCTCAGTCTGTAGATTGATGGCATATACCTGACTTTAGGTTTAGCCGAGTCCTTGGGAAGCACTCACAGATTCACTTGAATCCATTGTGCTGCCTAAATACCCTATTGTCATTCCTGTATGTACCTACATAATAGTTCTTACTTAGAAACTAGTTGTTGAAACTCATAATTTACGGACGGATATAATATGTTATATTATTGTGTTATGTGATTCATACTCTTTAATAATGTTTTATGAAGCTTGTATTGTAATATTGTACCTAAAGTGCTTACTTGTAATACTTGTAATGTTATTATTATAAAATATTATAAAAATATTATTATTATTATATAAATCATATACTGTAAATTTTGAATTCATATACTGTAAATATGTTCTACGTGTTTTCTCCAGCTTAAATTTTTTTGTTGCCAGGCGACAGGTGCACCTAGTTGCCAAATTTATCATTTTATCAATAAGGGAATTTATATGTTCAATAAGGAATTGACAATAAATAATGTAATTTTACGTTTATTGGGCTGGTTAGAAAATCGATTTTTTTCGCCGTTTACCATTTTTAATTTTACCTACTATATCCAGTAGGTACCTACTTAAAGAAGTTTATAAACTACTTACATTTTACTTTTAAATCAAAATTCAAGCAACGGATCTAGAGCGGCAATGTACCAGTACTAAAGATATAAATTGTATAAAATTTTACAAACTGGCTGTAACTTTCTTATTAAAAAATGTGATGTTTTATACTCGACAGGATAGTGTATAAAAGCATATGCATTGTAGATAATTTCGAAATAATTAGTCAACAGTACACCCCTACAATTTGATAGCACAAATTTTGGATTTCTGTAACATTTGTTTTAACAATTTGTAGGTAAAAAAAGCCTTACAAATATAATACGCAATATTGTTGAAAAATTTTATAAACGATTATTTTCCGTGTATACGTTACTTTTTGGCACTTTAAATCATTTTTCTGTTTTTCTTCTTCTAAATTACTAAAAATACAATTTTCAAGTTTTACTGCGTTTTAAATTTTCTATAAACGTTTTAACCTTTTAAAAGGGCTTTTTTCCCAGAAAACTATTTTTTTTTAATGGAAACATGTTAGCTCACTAGGGCAAAAAAGTTGGGCACTTTATTTCTAACGATTTGATATCACACACCCTTAGTCACGTTAAAAAAGAAGAGAAAATTTATTTCAAATACCAATTGAATTGATTCGGCTTTTACATGGTGGAAATCCATTATTAATTGTGTTAAATAAATGGTAAAAAAATAAAAACAATTATTATTTGACACTTTCCACAGATTTTTATTTTGACTCGACATGTTTCGCAACACAGTTGCTTCTTCAAAGGAGTAAGGGAGAGTGGGGGAATTGTGCGCACTTAAGCGGAAATCGTTATAGCACTGATGTCATTGTAGATAATTTAAATGTAAATACCGTAATGAAAGGGCTATTTAGTTTACTCTCAGCATGTAAATCAATTTTAGGAAAAAATTAAGTTTTTAAATTACAATATAGCTGAAAGTACAAGAGTGCTCTTGCGCACCATTCCCCGCCGTTGCGGGTAATCATGAGCAGAGGGTGGGGAATCATGAGCATTAAAAGTTATTAAGTAAGTAAATCAACACTAACTTTAAAAACATTTATTGAAGTTGTGGAACATAAAAAAAAATCATAAAAAAGATAAATAACTCCTAATTTGAGCATATTATGTCACATTAATAATTTTTCGGGGAGTTTTTTTCTGAGTGTGTCGTTTCAAGAATATTAAAGGCCCTTCCTACCTTCCTTATTTTTCTGCTATCATTTCTTATCACAAATAATGCGTTTTTTAAAACTTCCGCCGTTGATGCAAGAATTGTAGTTTTCCTTGTATAAGTTTTAGGCATCTAAAAGAAAAAAATTACCAATAGATTAAATGTGGGAGAATCGTACGCATGCACGCGCATCATTACCCCTTTAGATATTAAATGATAATATTTTATTCAGTTAGCAAACTACTAAACCTAACATTGTAAATCAAGCATCAGTAGATGCACAAGATCATACTTTTACATAAAATAAATATGTTCTATCGATTAGGGAAAAAAAATTGACTCACCGTCTTATTTTCCGATATCAAAAAATTGTAAAAATTTGCTTGATTTCAAATAAACAGAGCTTGTTCCATGCAAACGTTTACAACTGATGTGACTAATGGCGTCGGTGCTCCACAATAGGAAGGTGACAGCGTTGCACTCGTCAGTGGCGGTTAAAAGCCCGCGAACTATGAAATAATTTGATGCGCACGATTCCCCGCTGCGCACGATTTCCCCACTCTCCCCTACTTAAAAATGGTATTTTAAAAGTTATAACTTATACAGGGTGTTTCTTAATAAGATGCAAATATTTAAGGAGCTTATTATAGGGCCCATTTTAAGAAAAAAACTTCATATAAACATATGTTCTAAAATTCTTAACTGTTGAACTACAGGGTGCTAAAGTTTTAAGAAAAAAATATTTTTTTTTATGATAACTTTGGTATGACCCTGTATATTTTTTTGAAACGTGGTACGCATCTTCTATGAATCAAAAAGCGTTTACTGCTGTACAACGTAATTTTTTATTCTTGCCAGTGGCGTTCGTGCGGGATTTGAACTGCCTCATTTTAAAGAGAAAAGTGTTACGCCACTGCTTTTTCTTTACATAAAAATTATTTTTTAAGTCCTTATTCCTTACTGAGCAAATCTGGTCTCTTCATTTTAATTCATTTGACGTATGGTTTTCGCATAAAAAATTAAAATACATTGATTTGCATCTCGCAAGACCACTTACCAGAAAAAACAATTTATGTAACTTTAAACAACAATTTATTTAACAGAATGGTTTTTAAACGGTAAAATTATGAAATTATAAGAACTTAAATACATTTTGGAATGTAAAATTACCAAAATTACCCTGAACGCACAAAGAAATAAATTAAATCAGTCCACAATCAAATCAAATGTCCACCTCCTGCAAAAATGCATGCATCTGCTCTTTTTCTCATGGACTCACATACTCTTTGGAAAATGCCGGGACTGTTCCTAATTGTTTCGCAAGAAACAATAATGCGATGCAGAGACCAGAGTCGATTTCTTACTAAAATGGGAACATCTTCCATCAAGGCTGGTAATTCTTCCTCGAGGAACTGCCGATAATTATGCCCATTCAACCTCTCAGGAAGAAAATAGGGTCCAATTAAATAATCACTACATATTCCAGCCCACACGTTGACGGAGAACCGGTCCTGGTGACGGGATTCCACGATTGCATGTGGCTATTCTTCAACCCAAAAATGATTATTGTGAAAGTTTAGGATGGCCTTTCTTTTACTTTTTCAAGAAACCATTGGTAAAAGTTCATCCTTAATGGAAAATCGCGTGGGAGTAGGGTCTGAACCTTTGGATATGGTAGGGGTATAATAAAAAGTCATTTAGAATTCTCCAAACAAGAATATGTGAGATATTTAAATTGTTACCAATTTTTCGGGTACTTAATCCGGGATCTTCCTCGACTAAATTCTAAACTGCTACCTTAATTTCTGGTGTTCTTACAGTACGTTGTACTTCTTTTAGATGATTATCTACTTCAAAACTTCCCTTTTCGCACAACTTTCTATGAATATTTGAAAATGTTCGCGCATTCGGAATATTTCTATTTGGAAAGCGGTTTTCGTCCAACCGCCTGGCTTCCAATGCGTTACCATCAGCAAGCCCATACATGTAATGTATATCTGCAAACTCAGTATTCGTAAAATGGACCAAGTACGTACCAACTAGACTAGGTAGACAACTGCTGTCAAAACTGTAAATGTGTACAAAACAAAATCTGATTCTTACCTACTAGATATTTTACGTTATTAATCCTTGATAATACCCAATTTCATAACAATGTTCAAATCAATGTATTTTATTTTTTTATGCGAAAACCATACGTCAAATGAATCAAAATGAAGAGACCAGATTTGCTCAGTAAGGATTAAGGATTTAAAAAATAATTTTTATGTAAAGAAAAAGCAGTAGCGTCACACTTTTCTCTTTAAAATGATGCAGTTCAAATCTCGCACGAACGCCACTGGCAAGAATAAAAAATTATGCTGTACAGCAGTAAACGCCTTTTGATTCATAGAAGATGCGTACCACGTTTCACAAAAATATACAGGGTAATACCAAAGTTATCATAAAAAAAATATTTTTTTCTTAAAACTTTAGCACCCTGTGGTTCAACAGTTAAGAATTTTAGAACATATGTTCATATGAAGTTTTTTTCTTAAAATGGGCCCTATAATAAGCTCCTTAAATATTTGCATCTTATTAAGAAACACCCTGTATATTTTAAGCCTATTTATTTCTAAGGATTCAAGGAAACTTAATTTTGTACTTTTGTTTTCAATGTGCAAGATATCGTAGTTATAATTAAATATTTGATGGTTAGAATAATTAGAATCTGTTTTGTTCTTTATAAAACTAGTATTGATTAGTTTTTCGAAGTTTCGACCTGTTTGTCCGATATAAACTTTAGAGCAATCATTACATTTTCCCTAGGCCCTAGGGGGAATCGCATTAAAAATAATAAAAGAAATTGAACAAAGGAAATAAATCTAGTGTTTACAAATTAAAATGTAATGATTGCTCTAAAGTTTATATCGAACAAACAGGCCGAAACTAGGAAAAACGAATCAATGAACATGATGCTAGTTTTATAAAAACAAAACAGATTCTAATTATTCTAACCATCTACTACGATATCTTGCACATTGAAAACAAAAGTACAAAATTAAATTTGCTTGAATCCTTAGAAATAAATAGGCTTAAAAATAACAATGCTATTCTTAATGATCAATTGTAGTTAAACGGATCACCTCATTTGAATCTCTTTAATTAGTCTCAAAACATTATTATTGGTTTTTCCAACAATTTAAACAACCTGAAAATTAAAGTATTTTTCACAATAAATGGTTGACTCCATTTAACTACCTGGGACGTTTTGCAAGAGCTCGGCCATAAAAATGCAAATAAACTGTCGGTCAGGGTCGGATTATAATTTGTAATTATACCAGGTAATATTTCATGTCATTAAATAATATATTATCAATAACGAATTAAATATCTAAAGTCTTACCCTGTAGTGTATTTGCTTGTTTATTGTGTATAACAATGAGATTAAACCGGTAGTTTTATTGCAGTCAATAAGTCGATACCATTAAGAGTGAAAAATACTTTACCTGCAATTTTATTGTTACACCTAAGTTATAACTTTTAAAATATAATTTTTAAGTACTCCTAGGAAGAAGCAACTGTATTGCGAAACATGTCGAGTCAAAATAAAAATCTGTGGAAAGTGTAAAATTATATTTTTTTTTTATTTTTATACCAATTATGACAGAAATACAAGCAAATGAGCAAATTTACAATTTTAAAATCCTCCATCCGCTTTGATTACTTTAACATTCAACTTCCTTGTCTTCGTTAATAATAATTTGTTCTTCTTCAGGTTTAAGCTCATTCCTCAGCTTTTGAACTAGCCTAGGAAAGTGATGTCTCGAAGAGGGGAAATCAGCAGCATATACACCCTTATCTAGATGCTGACTTACCTAGAAGTAAATCATTTTAGAAAGTTCATAGTAATCTCGATGAAAAAATAAAAATAAATAGAACAATAACGTAAAGGGTCAGAAAGTGACGTATGGGGTGTTTTTGAATTTGGAATGGCGTTCTTAATCGATTTAGCCAAAAATATACAGGGTGTTCCGTTTAAAAATCTAAAGTTACCTAGGGTGAATGCCGGTTAAACCGGAAGTTACATCCGCGATGTCATAAATTTCAAAACAATATCACTTATAAACCCATCAATTTTTTTTTCTGTAATTTAAGCAAAAAAAAAAGTTATAGAGGTGAACGATTCTCCTGAAACGCTAGGTATATCTATATTTAATTAATTCCTACAAAATATTGCTGTGGCATTAGTATGTTTGTGTGTAAATAATAACCGAAGTAAAAAAATAATAAAAACATCTAATATGCTGTATAAATCAGTGGCACTCTATAGAATGGCAATTTGCTTTTGTTTTTTTGTATTATATACACTAATTCGAGTTGTTAGCACCATTGCAAATGACAACTGACTGTACCTTATTGGTTATCAACGCGCGGCAACTTTAAAAATCTAAGGGTATGTGTTACTTATGTTTTATGTTTTGTTTTACCCAAAATTTTTAAAAAGAACTCTCAAGGTTTTCACATTGTCCATTATCTATTTCTGAGACGGAAGACGCTATAGCTTTGTGAAAACTTCAAATTTTATGGTTATAAACTAAAAATTAACTAATAAGTTTAGTTTTGTATTTTAAATATTTCATCAAAATTTCGGACAAAAATAAAATTACTCTAAAATTTACGCAGAGCTTTACTTTATTATTGAAAAGATTTATTTTAATTGTTTTAAGCAACTTTTTTTACAGGATGGACAACAACCAGTCGTAGCAAAGGTTTTCTAAGACATATATAGTTTGTATAAATTCCAGATTTGCTAGAGCAGTGTTTTTATTGGTAGTAATCAGTCCATTAGCAGCACAGTCTTGTTGAATAATAAACCACTTTGAATACAGCAATTTTGTGAAGAAATAAATTGTACCTTCTCAATGCAACACATTTTAATCCCAGTAAAGCACTTTCTCAAAAACGAATTGTATCCGTTAGAACATATAATCCACAAGACACTGGTCGGGGTTCATAGCGATCGGTAATCACCGCGCGCCGTAGTATTAGTTCTAACGTATTTGTTGCGCAGGTCACATCGTTGTTCGCAGGGCCGGATTTATGGAAACCGCTGCCCTAGGCCCAAAGAAATGTTGCCGCCCCCCAGGCGTGTATTTAGCTGTCAGTTTTGGGGGGAAGGGGAAAAACAGCGCCGTAGGCGAACATTTTTTGGGTGCCACGCCCTTTTTTCAACGATATGACGTGGTTTTAAAGCAGAAAAAAAGAATAATAGCGCCGCAGGCGAAAATTTTTTGAGTGTTACATCTCTTTTTACTGATTTGTCAGTGTTTATTTTTTGGAATGGGGGGTAACTACCCCCATTACCCCCCTCAAATACGCGCCTGCCGCCCCCACCTAGAATATCATATTAAATATTTAACAATTTACTACAAATATTAAAAAACACAATACCTCAAGAAATAAAAAAAATGTATTCTTCAATTTCTTTGAGTTAACCATATATTTCTAAAAAACGATATTTCAAACAAAGAAACAAAAAAGCACAGACACAAATATGAAAACTGTTCAAAAACGAATGCTGTGTTACGTCATTATATAACATAAATTGGTCTTTATGTTTACAATACTTTGACGATATCATTAATGGCATCATACAGGCAAAGGCAAAGTCAAAAGTAAAAATTATTTATTTTATGTTATGTAAATGCAAATTTACAAAGGTTTGCGACGTACAATTATATTTTAATGTTTTCTTGTAGGGAAAATTTAAGTCTAAAACAAGTTAAAACAAAAGAATAAACACAAGCAAACGCAGCGCGCAACCGGCGCAACTCCTGGTACCGTGCACGTAAAACCAACACGCGAACGCAAAGTCAGTCGTGTCGCCATGCGGTAATTGCAATCCGCAGCAATGGCGGAAAATTAGACGAGCGGATTTGAATTAGATTAGGTGAAATTAGGTAATAGGCTAGAGGGCAGCGCGGGTTGTCATTTTTGTAAATCGAACTGTAGTTAAAATGTGTAATAAGACTCAGTTATATTCGAATTACCTGGAATTTGCCGCCCCTACGAAATTTGCCGCCCTAGGCCTGGGCCTAGTGGGCCTAGGCGTAAATCCGGCGCTGGTTGTTCGGAGTCTTCTAGCTGTCCTGTTTGAATTTGAATTCCATTGATCGTATCAGTACCTGTTTCAATTAATTTATTTTTACTTGGGATTTAAGTTTTTTTAAACTTTGTATGTCAGATAAAGCAATAGAATATTCTTATTTCACGCAACCCTTCATTATTATTGAACTTTATAATCTATGAACGAATTTTACCATTTTAGACACACGCACTAGAAGCTATTGAAATTTTTGAGAACTAAAGTACTGATTTTTAAGTGGTAAGTATATGCTTTATTAACCGTAGCAAGCAAATAGTATGATTAATGTCAAGTTTCATTACAACCAGAATTATAAAATCAAATTACACCCCCATTAGCTTAACTTGACAACTTGATAATTACTGTGAGTATTCAGAGCAATAATAGGTATAAACCATTCTATGGTAGCAATAACTCCTATTTCCTATTGACTAAATTACCGTGATATTATCACTGCACAACGGTCTAGCAATTTTCGTTGTCTTACAGTAGGAAAGCGCGTTGCTGTCACATATAGTATTAAACAGTTGTATAAAGAGTATGCGAATTTTTATAAGGAAGTGCATGACACGTTCTTTTTCAACGAGCAATATACAGTGTCCGCAAGAAAGTTCGCATCAAATGGGATTTTTTTTTATTATTAGTTATAGGTAAAAATTGAAAAAGGAGTTAGTTTTTGCTTACCTAAAAACCAAAAATGACGTATACTGAAGCAGCTGCACGACTTGCGTTACCTGTCAAATTTGACATTTTTAATTAAATAGGTTCAAAAATGCCGTCATTTATCAAAATATCGAAAAACTTTGTTCGAGAAAGTTGTTTATTTAGGCATTGTTAGCCCCTGTACGAAATGTTGACAGTCTAATACAATTTTTATTTTTTGCCAGGTTCTTGAAAATTTTGATCAACCCTCGTAGATTAACTTTTATACATCGATGTAAAACCATTTGCCTTTACTTTATTTGTAATCTTAATGCAATTTTGTGTAACATTTTTATTTCCAATTATTTATTATGCTTCAAAAACTGAAATTGTTATTGATCAGTAGGTAATGTTTGATGCAAAGTTTATCTAATTACATTAGTTTTGCCAAAACCGACGTTTCTCCTTTTTCTTAAGTTAGTAAACAGATGTATAAAAAGAAAATATTAGGAAGCTTTCGTAGAAATATTTTATTTTATATGCGCCTACTTGTAAACTATATTTTTGTTGAATAAAATGTTTCGAGCGATTAATATTTATTCTTTTTGCTCCAATATTAATCAAGTAAAATTTCAACGAAAGCATCCTAATATTTTCTTTTTGTACATCTGTTCACTAACTTAAGAAAAATGAGAAACGTCGGTTTTGGCAAAACTGATGTAATTAGATAAACTTTGCATCCAACATTACATACTGATCAATAACAATTTCAGTTTTTGAAGCAAAATAAATAATTGGAAACAAAAATTTTACACAAAATTGCTTTAAGATTACAAATGAAGTAAAGGCAAATGGTTTTCCATCGATGTATAAAAGTTATTATACGAGGGTTGATCAAAATTTTCAAGATCCTGGCAAAAAATAAAAATTGTATTAGACTGTCAAAATTTCGTATAGAGGCTAAAAATGCCTAAATACACAACTTTCTCGAATAAAGTTTTTCGATATTTTAATAAATAAATGCAATTTTGAAACTATATTATTAAAAATGTCAAATTTGACAGGTAACGCAAGTCGTGCAGCTGCTTCAGTATACGTCATTTTTGGTTTTTAGGTAAGCAAAAACTAATTGCTTTTTCAATTTTTACCTATACCTAATAATAAAAAAAAATCCCATTAGATGCGGACTTTTTTGCGGCCCTGTACAAGATTTTTTTTTTCAATTTTGAGAAATAGACTAAAAATAATTAAAACATTATTGGGAATGCTAAATAGACATTCCGTAACAAGGTGAGAAAAGTTGGATACTTTCTGTAACCAGTTAGCAAAGCTTTACTTTTCAGCTATAATAACCCTAGGACATTGATAATGGACGAGATAATTTTAGTCGAAAGCACGTTGCCTGGTAACAACCCGACGCTGAAGGCGGAGGGTTGTTACCTTGGTTACGTGCTTGAGATAAAATTATGAGGCATTGGTCAATGTCCGAGGGATATTCGGTCAGAAAATTTTTTGATAAATATTTGATAAAAAAATAAAATTTCTCGCAACCAAACAATTATTTATTTATTAAAAGTACAATTTGTAAAGGTGCAGTTTTTAAAATGTAACGTAACATTTGATTCGCTATTTTTTTCTACTATAGAAGATCCATTACCACGCATAGTATTAATAATCTTATTGTGGTGTTCTTGGTCGATGTTTAAGTATGGTTTTATAGAATTTGGATTGTTATGACCAGTGATTTTCATTTTCATTTGTTGTTCTTGCACACCTTTTTTTGCCAATTCGCTAACAGCAGTTGACCTGTTTGAATAGTTTGATATTTTTTTGTCCTTTATATTCAGGCCGATAGCTTCAGCAGACGATTTTGTCCATCCATTAATAGTATTTTTTCCAACAGGGACATTATCGTACCAACTATCGGTTTCCGTTTTCCAGTGTCGATTTGGTTTTAAGAACAGCCGTGGTGAGGTTATATGTACGCCTCGTTTTGATGTCAATTTATGAAACAGGCGTACAGGGCATCTTTGACTTTCACTATTGACAATCAACCATTTACTACTTGTACAGCTTTTTGAACCGTCTTGGCAAGTTTTACTAAACACTGTATTATATTCAATACGATTTGTTGGAGAACCATCGTTATTTTTTTCGATTTGAAAAAAGAAACCAGGAGACATGCAACTGCTTCGCCTCCTCTCCACGCTAATTCTACTGCAGCAATATGGTAGAATTTACGCATAAGACCTTCAGGGGTATTTTCATTCCAGAACAATATTATTTGGTTTACTTCATATAGACTTAACGAAACTGAACTGGTCTTACGTTTACATGGATCTGCTTGTAATTTCTTTCTGGTTGCATCGCGGGCATCTCGGGCTGGTTTAAGTACTATGCTGTTAAACGGGTCAATCATAATCTTATATTCATTATAGTACTTTTCTTGTAAAATTTTGCACGAAACGTTCCACATAGTCTTTACCGTTGCTTCTTTGAATTCAGTCCCATCTTTTTTTCTCATATTAACCGCCCAATCTTTCAGTATCATTGCCAGCCCTTCTACGCTTCTATGTTTATTTAACTCGTATTTGCGTTCACAGCAAAACTCCATAAATATTCCCCACGTGTATTTGTGACTGTTTCTGGTATTTTTTGGGATTGTTTCATTAACTAGCGCGTTAATGCAATTAAAATTTGCATTGCCAAAACGTGACATTTTGAAATTTATATAGTTATAATATAAACTGTCAAAGTATTGGTATCATAATAAATGATGCCTGGGTGTAATAGTGTGATTGAAAACTACCCGGAGTGTTGTTTTCATATATAATATCACAAGAGATAAAATTTTGTCGGCAAAATTTTCGAAAGGTATGAAAGTTTGTTGCTTGGCAATTTCGCGAATGACATTTTTGACAAAATCACGAGCCGTCAGGCGAGTGATTTTGTCGAAAATGTCATGAGCGAAATTGCTTAAAAGCAACAAACTTAAATAAATCCTTGAGAACAATTTTGCTTACACAATTTTTTCTCGAGTGGTATTCGACATGACTATTTAACTAGAAAAAAGACAAAATTTTGCCGCGGCAAAAATCACATGTGAATTTTGTCCAGGTAGGTGCAGGTAGTAATTTTGTCAGTAGAAGACCGGCCATTGCTATGACATTTTGCCAGTGTAAAACACTCTAGTTAAATAGTCACTTAAATGTTGATATGATTGGGTGATTTATGTAAGATGATAAAGAATAACAAAATTTAATTGGCTGTTTGAACTGTCAAAAAATTTTCATAGTAAAATCTAAGACGTCTGTTCAATAATAAAAAATATCTTACTTGATTTTGCATAATAAGAAACATATCTGCTTCTTTCCTGACGATATATTCATGAAATATTAGCTGAAAACTAATCATATTTAGTTACCTCATTCCAGGCACTGGCTTTTAATGTAATTATTTTTAATTTGAAGAAGTAGTCCATGCTTGAAGTGGAGTTAAAAGTATGGGAAAGAAAGAAAAAACAAAAAGTCTTCCTCCACAAAATTTAATAGAATAATTCTTAAGGGTCTCTACATGTTTCGAACGTAGAAACGTTCATCATCAGGAGACAGAAAATGTAATTAAAAAGTGCTGATGGTTTTAGCAGAAGAGAAAATGGTAAAGGACCTTAATGGAGCTTTCATGGGATCGAAAAAATATTTTTGATGTGTAAAAGAGCCATAAAATGGAGAAATTGAAGAAATTTAAACCATATTCAGTATGTGAGAAGTCAGTATAAGTGGTCTAAGATAGATAAAAATGAGGAAGAAGAAGGATCTTTCTAAAAAGAAAGTATAAAAATTATTTAATTTTAGTAAACATTTTAAAGTTTTTGTCAAAAAGACTTAGGTGGAGAAAATTTGGGTAAAATTTGTAGTGGTTATCACACAGGTGATCTGTAAAAATAGAAATTAAATTAGAAATAAAGAATGAAGTCAAAAACTTTTTTTAAAAAACTCCCTTTAAAAACTTTTTTGGATACAAAGTCAATACTTACGAAAACCACATAAAAAAGAGACTGGTGGGGTACTGAGGCTTAAGGCTCAGTAACCCCTCCAAAGGTTAATTTAAATTTAGTAGAAATATTAAGAAAATCACACATTTTATCAAAAATATTCAAGAGGTCAAAAAAGTTGTTAAACGTCCATGTGCCGGACCCAAATGAAATGATGGATTGATTGACAGCTATACTGACAGTTAATATGGCGGTGAAAATTAAATTACAGCGATGAAAAAGAGAAAAAAATTAAACGTAGAGGAAAGCTCAATTAGGGTTGGGTAGATATAGAACTACTAACCAATTAACTAAAATAAAAAATATATATCTTAAAACTAAGAATGTAAATGTTTTTAATTTATCTCCCATCTTAAAAACATTTACATTCTTAGTTTTAAGATATATATTTTTTATTTTAGTTAATTGGTTAGTAGTTCTATATCTACCCAACCCTAATTGAGCTTTCCTCTACGTTTAATTTTTTTCTCTTTTTCATCGCTGTAATTTAATTTTCACCGCCATATTAACTGTCAGTATAGCTGTCAATCAATCCATCATTTCATTTGGGTCCGGCACATGGACGTTTAACAACTTTTTTGACCTCTTGAATATTTTTGATAAAATGTGTGATTTTCTTAATATTTCTACTAAATTTAAATTAACCTTTGGAGGGGTTACTGAGCCTTAAGCCTCAGTACCCCACCAGTCTCTTTTTTATGTGGTTTTCGTAAGTATTGACTTTGTATCCAAAAAAGTTTTTAAAGGGAGTTTTTTAAAAAAAGTTTTTGACTTCATTCTTTATTTCTAATTTAATTTCTATTTTTACAGATCACCTGTGTGATAACCACTACAAATTTTACCCAAATTTTCTCCACCTAAGTCTTTTTGACAAAAACTTTAAAATGTTTACTAAAATTAAATAATTTTTATACTTTCTTTTTAGAAAGATCCTTCTTCTTCCTCATTTTTATCTATCTTAGACCACTTATACTGACTTCTCACATACTGAATATGGTTTAAATTTCTTTAATTTCTCCATTTTATGGCTCTTTTACACATCAAAAATATTTTTTCGATCCCATGAAAGCTCCATTAAGGTCCTTTACCATTTTCTCTTCTGCTAAAACCATCAGCACTTTTTAATTACATTTTCTGTCTCCTGATGATGAACGTTTCTACGTTCGAAACATGTAGAGACCCTTAAGAATTATTCTATTAAATTTTGTGGAGGAAGACTTTTTGTTTTTTCTTTCTTTCCCATAATTATTTTTGTTTTACCTAACTGTTCCCTTGTTAAAATAATAAAATAAAGACCGTTGCGAAATAATTAGATCTAATAAGTCGCAATCCACTTCCCACAATAATTTTCGTAGAAGATTTTACAAGGAAATAAAGTCGGGGTAACGCATCGTGCGGTTTCCTAAGTCTCTTTATATATCGTGAGCAATTATCAATTATCATCATGTTAAATTTACTACCTGTGGTAACTGGTTTAATTATATATGTTTCCTATTCGAATTATGTCTTACAAATGGTATCATTAAAAGTCCTTTTGTCATTGCGAGCTTGGAAATTTGTGGTTAGTTAGGCACGGGATACTGACTACAAGTTTAAAACTGTTTATTTTTTTAATTTTATTATACCTACCTGCATTAGATATTGTTAATAAACAATTTTGTACCCATACACAGTGGCGGCTAGTGCCAATTTAGCGAAGTAGGGCCAGGCAAAGACTTAGCGCCGCAGGCAAAAAATTTTTGGGTGCCACGCCCTTTTTTGTTAATAGTTCTTGCTTTAAAAGTAGGAAAAATAAGCAAAAAGGCACCTAATTTAATTTATGAATTTACAATCATATCTTGAATATACCTAAACACGATAACAAGTTGAAACACACAAGCAATGTCAGTGGTTTCATCTGCGATAAACGGAGAGTCCTTTATTTCTTTTATGACTTCATCATGATACACATCTAACATACAGTCCAGAAGTTCATTTTGTAGGGGTTTTGATGTTCCTTTAAATACTTTCGATTTTTCAATATGATCTTTAAGAGTTTTGTCTAATTCTGAGCTGAAATTTATTAATTCACGAAATATGCCCCTATTTTTCGACGTCTCTTTTTCGTCATGACCTCTCAAAGCCAACTCAAATGCACCACAAAACCGAACGCAGTTTATAATTTGGTTTAATATGTATCTGTTTTTATCAATTTGTTCGTTTTTCTTCATTATTTCATTGTGATATGCAGAATTTAATTGAGTTTTAATGTTAATTTTACCAAGCATACTGAAATTAAATAATAATATATTATTTAAATGTACCTTCGATTCGATTTTTCATGTGTCTTCATTTTTTCCCAGAAATGGACCAAATCATCTGTACCTTTTTGGGACCAAGTTTGCTTCCCACCAAATAAAACACACATAAAACAAAATAGTCTATTAGATTCATCACAACCGCACACCCAAGTATTTTTTCCATAAAGTTTCCTTTAAAAATCTAATAGTATTCATTACTTATGTATTTCTAAAATAAAAAGTTCGTTAACCCTACATTAAATCAGCCGCCGGCCGAACGAAAACAAATCGGGACGTAACGCGAACATCAGCTGTTTGAAACGTCTAACATCAAACGGTCAAACGAAAAGAGCCTGGCTACCCGTCGAAATTTTTGCCGGCTTGCATTCAAGGTCATTTTTTAACGTTTTTTTTATTGAGGTGATGGCGTTTCGTCACCTCCCGTGTGCCTCGTCGCGCTTGGCGCGGAAGCTACGTTACCGTTTTACGCATAATCGCTTCCTTTTAGATGAAAATTTGCACCCGACTGTGTTCCACTTTTAAATTATTTTGCTAATTGCTTTAAAAACGAGAATATTAATTTTAATAGTTTTTGGTAATTTGTAAAGGGCAGGACGCTAGACAGGAGGGCAGGTAGTGCCATGACACTGTGGCTCTACCCCACGAGCCGCCACTGCCCATACAATGGCATTGGCAAAACAGTTTACTTGCACTCAAAACAAGTAAATTATTAATAACTTTAATGAGAGATGATAGAAATATAGCTAATTTTGCGAAATTACATTTACTGTTATTACTTTACATACAGGGTACCCCAAACTCTGTGTATTTTGAAAATGACAAAATAAATCTTTATGAAAATTTGGGTTTTTAATAAATATTTTAAAAATGGTTTGGAATTTTAAGCAAATTTCAAATACAAAATGGTTTGTTTTGAAGTTCTTCATCAAATAGTTAAGTAATATACATTTGAAAAACTTAAGAAAAATTAGTTTAAAGTGTGTCATTTTATTGAAACGTTATTTTGAACACCCTATCTACAGTGTGGCCAGTAAAGTCCGCATCATATATGATTTTTTTTTATTAATAGCTTTATTCGAAATTTCACTTTGAAATCAAGTTCTGCTTCGATCGAGATGAAATTTAAGCAAAAAAATAGTAGTTACATGATTCGCATTATCTGTCAAATTTTAATTTTTTTCAAAAAATAATTTAAAAGTGGGGTTATTTCTGTGAACTGTGAAAAAAACACCAAACGAAGATAGAGATATTCAATATACATCGCCACATCGAAATAGTAATTTACGTTACAAGACCGGAAAGAAGTGTTTTTTAGGTCGAGACAAACAGAGCCATAGGCGAGTCCTGGAAGCTTGGAGAGACCTGGAAAACACTAATTTTCGGTTGTGTGACGTACAATATTTTTTTTAAGACCGACACTTCGATATACTTATATTAAATTATTTTATATTATTTTTAAATGCGTCGTATGACTTTTCGTAACGGGCTTTTGATTTTACTGGCAATATATCGTAAGGCGCTTTCCTTGCTGCATCCAAAATTTCTTCTGAAATCTCATTTTCCGTGTCGGATAATTCAAAATCTGAATTCATATTGTTAAATTCGCGAACTCGCGAAACAAGTTTGACATAAAAAACAAATTAAAAATCAACGAACTGTCACTCGACAATACATCGAAATGTTGTTGTCATAGTAACAAAATCAAGGTAGCTTATATTATCAAAGATCGATGGGAAAATCAAAAACATGGACCGGAAAAATCTTTTTTTTAAAACCGACCAAAAAATTTACACTTTCTGGACAATTTTTCGTCTAGAAAATAACGTTTTTCCGATCGCAAGACCGGAAAAGTGACATTAGAGTCCGGAAAATATTTTTCCGGTCTCTAATGTCACTTTTCCGGTCTCTAATGTCACTGTCACCCTGTTTTTTGTTTTTCCAATCACTCTTTGATAATACAAGATACCTTGATTTCGTTATTATGACAACAACATTTCGATGTATTGTCGAGTGACAGTTCGTTGATTTTTAATTTTGTACTTTATGTCAAACTTGTTTCGCGTAGATTATAAAATATATCGAAGTGTCGGTCTTAAAAAAAATATTGTACGTCACGCAACCGAAAACTAGTGTTTTCCAGGTCTCTCCAAGCTTCCAGGACTCGCCTACGGCCTACGGCTCGCCCTGGAAATGCTTGTCTCGACCTGAAAAACACAACTTTCCGGTCTTGTAATGTAAATTACTATTCCGGTCTCTAACGTCACTTTTCCGGTCTTGCGATCGGAAAAACGTTATTTTCTAGACGAAAAATTGTCCAGAAAGTGTAAATTTTCTGGTCGGTTTTAAAAAATAGTAATTTACGTTACAAGACCGGAAAGTAGTGTTTTTCAGGTCGAGACAAGCATTACCAGGGCGAGCCATAGGCGAGTCCTGGAAGCTTGGAGAGACCTGGAAAACACTAGTTTTCGGTTGCGTGACGTACAATATTTTTTTTAAGACCGACACTTCGATATATTTTATAATCTACGCGAAACAAGTTTGACATAAAGAACAAAATTAAAAATCAACGAACTGTCACTCGACAATACATCGAAATGTTGTTGTCATAATAACGAAATCAAGGTATCTTGTATTATCAAAGAGCGATTGGAAAAACAAAAAACAGGGTGACAGTGACATTAGAGACCGGAAAAACGTTATTTTCTAGACAAAAAATTGTCCAGAAAGTGTAAATTTTCTGGTCGGTTTTAAAAAAACATATTTTCAATGCGATGCAGCAACTATAACCAGCTCTGAATCCGGACTGTTTACCTGGGAAAACATTATTACAGGTCACATGAGCATTAACTTGATATTCCATAATTTTTTTCCATATTTTAGAGAGTGCGTGCAAGATAGATATCGATCGCAAATGATCAAACTCGGTGGGGTTTTTTATTTTAGGTAAGGGAATGACATTAGGAAATTTCCAGGATTTAGGAAAATAAGACATTTCCAGGCAACAGTTTACAATATGAGTAATAAATGGAATTATAAAAGGACAGCCTAAGGTTATTACGTTGTATTTAACTTATCAGCACGAAATAAATTAGATTTAAGATTGAGAACAATTCCAGAAACGAAATCATTCTCCACTAACCAAAAATAGAAAGACCCATCCTTTAATGAATTAGTTTTATAGAAATTCAAAATATTTTGATTTACTATATTCTTATATTTGAAGAAGTAGTCCATACACAAAGTGGAGTTAAATGTATAGAAAGAAGAAAAGCACAAAGTCTTTCTCAACTATTTTTTTTTATTAGAATAACTAGGCGAACCTAGAATAATTCATAATAATTCAATTCGACATGTTTCGAGTGTAGAAACACTCATCATCAGGAAAACAAAGTAAATGGTCCAATGCTGATGTTAGCAATGGAGAAAATATTAAGTGGGATTGAGCCGTAATGGAGCTTTTAATGGTGTACAAGAGGTGTAAAAATTGAATAGTCAGAAGACCGACGTACTGGAAAGTCAAGGGTTAGTGTAAAGGACCCGTCTTGGGCAGAAAAGTGAAGAGAGCAAAAGAAAAATTAGGGAGTTTTAACAGACTTTGTGAAAATCGTTTATTAAGTAGTAAAAAATCTTAAGTTTCATTTAACTTTGTTTATTAAGTAGTGAAAAATCCTAAGTTTCATTCAACTTTGTCAGAGACAAGTGAAAGTATTGAAATAAGAGGGAAAGAAAAAGAAAAAAATGTTTTTCATAAAAGTCAATCTGTAAAAGATAAAAAAAGGGGAATGTAGCAAGTGAAATAAAATGAGGTAGATTGGCTTACCATTGAAGTAAAATGCTGTTGGAGTACTATAGGCTTGTTACGGCCCAGTTACCCCGGCAGGAGTTAAAATATGCACACAATGTGTTTCTTTCCCTCTTATTTCAATACTTTTACATGTCTCTGACAAAGTTGAATGACACTTAAGATTTTTTACTACTTAAATTATTTTAACAAAGTCTGTTAAAACTTTTTTCTTTGGCTCTCCTTACTTTTCTGCCCAAGACAGGGCCATTGCACTAATCCTTAAGTTTCCAGTATACTGAAGTCTTGTCGGTCTTCTGACTATTCAATTTTTACACCTCTTGTACACCATTGAAAGCTCCATTACGGCTCAATCCCACTTAATATTTTCTCTATTGCCAACAACATCAGCATTGTATATATGTCGTAGGCTGATAGTGAAATCCGTCATTTCATGAAAAGCCTAGTCACTTCATGAAGCGTCGGCAGATTGTGTAAAAACATGAAATTACACGATCTGCCGCGTCACTTCATGAAGAGACCTTGACGTTTCGGCGTATTATGTATAACACAATCTGCCTAATTTTAAATATCGTCACTTCATGAAATGCCACAAAAACAAGGCATATTGTGTAATTCCGTCTAAAAGGTATATTGGCAACTGGTTTGTTCGGGTTTGTCAGAGCATTTTTTTTATTTTTATAAAATAATATTAGTTGAAAAAATGTAATTAAAAAAAAATGCTCTGGGGAACAACGAACAAACCAGTTGCCAATATACCTTTTAGACGGAATTACACAATCTGCCGAATGACATGACATCGTTAGGTACTCCATGAAGTGACGATATTTAAAATTAGGCAGATTGTGTTATACATAATACGCCGAAACGTCAAGGTCTCTTCATGAAGTGACGTGGCAGATCGTGTAATTTCATGTTTTTACACAATCTGCCGACGCTTCATGAAGTGACTAGGCTTTTCATGAAATGACGGATTTCACTATCAGCCTACGACATATGTACCATTTACTTTGTTTTCCTGATGATGAGTGTTTCTACACTCAAAACATGTCGAATTGAATTATTATGAATTATTCTAGGTTCGCCTAGTTATTCTAATAAAAAAATTGTGAAGAAAGACTTTGTGCTTTTCTTTTTTCTATATTCTTATTTGTTAATATGTGTATAAAATAATTGTTAAGTTCGTTTAAGTCGCGTGTTAAGAACAAACCCGAATGAGTATGTAAGTAAGGGTATTGCTCAGTTGTTGACGGAAGTAGTAAGGTTACCACTATTCGGATAAGAAGTATTAATAAGCTTTGTTAATCAGCTTTTATATTTGTTTAGGCTATTCATATGATTGACATTATTATATAAACATAACATAATAGTATATTATTTAACGAGCGTATAATGTAGGCTATATTACACGATATTTTAAAACACGAGTGTAATATGGCCATTATACGCGAGGTAAATACTATACTTTATCTACGACTACCTATTCAGTATTCAAAAAAATAGAAAATGCATTCAGATTCAGAGCAACAAATTTTATTACAATAGGATATTTTTACATACCAAGGTAATATTATTAATGATATATATGGTAACTAAAAAATACAATTCAACAATGTCAACAATAATTTAACAAAATACAATTACTTATTTCTAATTTTTCATGAAATTGATTGTAACATTAGAGCAATTATGAAAATGAATGGGAGCAGGAATATTATTATATCGTTTTTATTAGTAATGGAAAAAGTTTCGGAGCTAACATTATTTATAGTGGTAGGTTTACTTCTCAATCGCTTCGGTTGCTATGGTATTAATAACATACACGCCTGCTTAAACTAGATCTGCACACCGACTCTGATGAATAGTCATTATCGAATCGCACAGTAACGGTATTTTAGAAATGTGGTAGTCCGATCGCTTTTTCTCCTTCTTTTCTATTGTTTTCGTCCTTCCCCTCCAGCCCCGATAGAATCGAATTGAAACGAAAATAAATTGCAGCAGAATCACATTCAGCATAATGTAAAGAAAAAAGACAACCGACGACTAGACAATGATGCTCCGTCAGTCGTCCCATCGCGTTTTGACAATATTGACAGTGTGATTGACAGTATTGTACAGTGTTATCAATTTAGTTTGTCCCACTTTTAAGAGCCTGTAACTTTTTTGTATTTTGAGTTAGCGAGCTCATTCAAGAAACAAGATGTACCATTCTAGCCAAGTTTTTATAGGTGTTGTCAAAAATGACAGTAGGTGTCACATGTCACATTTAAAAGCAAAAATTTTTTTTTAAATGGGACACCCTGTATATTAGATGCGCATTAGATGGTCCCTTTTCTTCCGATTTCAAAAATATAACACACATATGCATTATTTTCTTCATTCCATCAAACATTGACAAAAATATGAAAAAATATATTATTGTTAAAAAGCATCAAGATAGCTATGCAGTTGTTTTGGTTGTTAGCTTATATTATGATCAATGAAACACGACACATTGAAACGAATAAAATATCTCAAGTTAGTTACTTTTTACATACAAAATAACTTTTCTACAATATTCGAAACGATTAATAATGCTGAAAATGAAAGACTGAAATATAACTGAAGATAAAATCCATAGCAACCACAACAGTTGCATAGCTATCTTGATGCTTTTTAACAATAATATATTTTTTCATATTTTTGTCAATGTTTGATGGAATGAAGAAAATAATGCATATGTGTGTTATATTTTTGAAATCGGAAGAAAAAGGACCATCTAATGCGCCTCTAATATACAGGGTGTCCCATTTAAAAAAATTAAATTTTTGCTTTTAAATGTGACATGTGACATCTACTGTCATTTGTGACACTCATAAAAACTTGGCTAGAAATGGTACATCTTGTTTTTTGAATGAGCTCGCTAACTCAAAATACAAAAAAGTTACAGGCTCTTAAAAGTGGGACAAACTAAATTGATAACACTGTACCTGAACCTTTAAAAAGAAAACTTTTTGACGTTAGATTTTTGCGATGTATAGGTTAATAACTATTAAAGTTGGCATTGGCACCAATAAAAATCAAAAATCCCTAGTGTTATTAGAAAAAAGCCGAGGACTTCCGACCTCTAATTCTATTATTAGAATCGAAATATGGGAGTAGCGATATGCGATTTCTAACGAAATTTTTCGAAACGCTTTCAAGCGAATAGAAATTAAAAATTCTATCTATCAGAGTCTTGCTGGTGTGTTTTTACCGTAATTCCGGTAACTACGTTTTGTTGGGACCGTGGATTATGAAATATCATAATCCACGGTTATAGATTATGAGTAACTATGGTATAATGAACCATATTATATTATATTATATATGTACTAACAAACACATTATGCTTCTATTATTAAATAGTCGTAGATAAATAATTATTATTGTATTATAAAATCAAACGTCGATATTTTATGGAATAATTAAGCAATGGTTGGCTCAAAGCATGAAACCCTATTCATTTGAAATTTATACATCACTGAGATTATTAACGTCAATAAAGATGTTAAAGCCATCTCTCAAAAAGGCATTATCATTAGCATTATTACTGGAACGACACATCATTCAAAAAATGCTGACTCCGCTAATCGCTACATAAATCTAAAAGGGGAAAAGGGGCAAAATAAACCAAATTAAACAAAACGAACTCCCGGAACCGCCCAACGGGGATCTGTGTTTGAACCCCGTCGACGACTTCCAGCCGTGACTGTTCTAAAAATAATGCCACGTCGGAATCTTTCAACGTCGGTGGGAGATTTATTTGCCCTTTTTAAGCTTCACATGGCTCTGTATTATTATATGACATTTAGAGATTTAAAAATATTATTTTAAATTGAAATAATGTATTTTCTTGGACTTGTTTTAAATGCTGCCGCAAATGTTTGCATGGACAAATACAGTGGGTTTGTAACTTCATTCAGTAGAGTTTTTTTTTGGGCACGGGTATCTACATTTTAAGTCGTGTTTTTTTTTAATATTCATACATTGTGGTCCAAATTAGACATATGACGATTTTGATAATTAATATTTAAATGGCAACCATAGTTTTTTATTAAAAATTCCACACCAGTACTTTTTAACAAATCAGGATGGTTTTTTTTGACAAGTCACCATGGCAACACATGCATTGTGGGTAACTACTAATAGTGAATTATAATGAAAATTTTTTGACACAATTAAAGAATAATTTCGTTTGACTTAAAGTTAGTTTCAATTTGTTTATTTAAACGTGTTTTACACTCGCAAAAACGCAGTTGAACAAAATTAGGTCTTTATTTTTTATAAACTAAAATCTTTGTAGATTTCCCTTATATATAACTAAGATGTTTTTGGTATTCTTTTGCCGTTTTTTGTGTTAATTATTTTTGCGGACACTGTATCATCTTCTAAACATTTTTATGGCTCAAAACTCAAACGGATTGCGCGCATTCTGGTGGGCGCCAGCGTTCATCTGTTTTCTTGCCTGCAAAATGGCAGATGTTTTCGGTGAAAACGCGAATAGCGTTCCCTATACTAGATTGTGATGTACTTCGTGGTTATTAGTTGTCTTACTTTTGATTTCTATCAGTGTAACTGCCAGTTACCTAATTCCGCTGGGATGGCGCTACGGTGTATTGATGGCCACCTTGATTTTGCAAGAAGGCTTTTAGTACATTTTTCCGTCGTTCTTGGAATTGCTTGGGTTATGGCTGCCCGTAGAGTCCTAACAAGGACGAAACGGCCGTCGTGGTCTACCCGCTCCAGGATATCCATTAAACTTGGATCCCTGTGTATTCCAATATAAAAAATAGTTACACACTTGTTCGATATGCCACACTATTTTCTTTTAATAAAAGATCTATGTTTATTCTTATTGGTTTCAAAGTTATTGAACTTTTTTTTCGTTACGTTTTTACATAAAAAAAAATGTAATTTATAATTTTATGAAGCTTCTTCGCCGCATCAACCACAACCTGATTTATCAAGTTACAAGCAAATATTTACTAAACTGGTATAATATGATTACATTGGTCTACTATTTAATATACACTGAGAAAATTATTTAGCTATGATGGCTTTATATAAAGCAACTATGCCTAAATGTTAGAGTAAATATAGCGCCAGCCCTAACGTCGTGTTGTGACTGCCAAATATATTAAGCAGAGTCTATTTAGTAATCATTACTACATATTTTAGTAACAATATGATCCATGAAAACCTGCTCTTACTAGAAAATTTGGCTGCTTTAGCAAAATTGAATATTAGTAAGGAACACAATACATATTTAATAGTCCTAGCCAGTTTATTTAGTAACTGTTGCATGATCGTGTGATATCAATATACTCGTGTGGTAATTATTGTATTGTCGTTTAGTAAAGGAGCATACTTGTTTAGTAATCACAGCATGATTGTTTAGTAATCACAGCATAATTGTTTATTTATCTCAGCATGATTGTTTAGTAATCACTGCTTCTTTGTTTAGCAAGTAGTTATACAGGGCGTTCCATAAATATGTGCTGTTCAAACGAAAGTTTTATATACCTACGGTAAGTTTTTTTAAACGCGGGCCATAAGGATTTACATAATTAATTTTGCACCCCCTCTGTTAACTTGTATTGTAATAAAAAGTTAAAAAAAAAGTTGGTGTGCATGTTTTAAACTGAGGACATTTTATACTTAACGTTAACATGTTTTTAGTGACAAACTTCAATAAAATTAAAGAAATTATTCAGATTTTTATTCTAAAAAAAGATATATATTATTTAAAATTGATTAAAGTTTATAGCTAAAAAAATTTACTCTTAAATTATGCCCCATCTAATTTTTTTTCTAATTTTTTTATTAGAACAAAAGTTAACAGGAGGTACAAAATCACATAAAAAACAACGAATACTTTAGGTGGGTACAGCAAAGCATTCAGAACTGAAAAATAATGCGCGTAATGCGTATCGCGTCACACAACTATCTCGCGGAAGATACGATTACAGATTGGACTTTTGATTTTCCTGATGTCCGAGTGGCAGAGCAAGCGCTTTCTTATTGGCTGACGTTCAACCGAATTTACCCTTTCCTACATCCAAATAACAAATCTTAATAAACCGTTTTGCTCTAGTAGAACCGCGATTGAGCTATCATGGCTTTAAGTACCCGGCAAAGTGCATTAGGGTTACGATTAACAACTGTTACGCTAGGAGTGCTGATTCAGATAGCAATAATTACTTAGCCGTTTAAGTTCATTTCTTTATAAAATTATTTAGCTGGTATAGACATAATAATATAGCAACAGTTAACAAATATGTTGTAATAACAGCACTATAAGATTTCTAAAACCCAGCAAAATATATACTGCAAGGACTACAAGATCATCATGTCACCTTTAAACAATATTTTAACTAATATAGCGGTTTATTTAGTAACAGCTGCTAAATTTGTCCAGCCCGATAACTTAGGAAACTTCATTTTCTCAGTGTAGCCTCTTAAAATGATTACTATAAATACGACATTTTATTTAATCAAGATTCTAATTATACACCTTCCTAGTTATTTTTAGAATTCTTCCCAGCTTATTTCCTTTAAACATGTGGAGGTGGTTTTAAGGGACGCTGGTTTTGTTTATTAGAATTATATCTTTGCGCGCCCTGTCGCGATTAGCACAGTTTGATTTTAGAAATTTCGCATTCTAGAGCATTATGCATTACATTGTGCAGTTTACCATAAATAGTCCGGTCAATCTAGACCAGAGGTTCCCAAACTTGTTTTTCTCATAGACCACTTTAAAAATTTTGCTGGTTCCGGTGGACTCCCTGCAGCTACATTTCTACCATATTCCCAAAACTCGACAAAAAATGTAAAGATAGAAATAACTATGGAAATTTGCGTTGCGGCTGAGGTCCAACCACGAATTAACAGTTTTCGAAAAAAAAGTGAGATTAATTGGTTAATTAATTAATTAATTGTGCTGTGAGTGGATGTCAAAAAAGTAAAGTTGGCCAATCAAAAAAGTGATTACATTCAACGTTACTTTTTTAGCATCTACTCACAGCATAAGAAACCAATCAATTCTCACTTATTTTATTTAGATAACTCCGGGAGTGGTAAAAATTAAAAAAAAATAGTATATTTTCTTGTGTTGTATTTATTCAAATATAATTATTATTAATTATTATTGTCATCATATTACATTGTAAGGTTTACATTACATTGTAATATTTATAACAGTCGTAATATAATTAAAATTAAACATTAATAACGTAACGTAACTTCTATAATGACAATCACCAAATAGTCATAATTTTAATGGGAGGGACGTACTTGATGGATTGACAGCAAATTATCAATATTTGGCTTCAGTTTTGTTAGGAATAACCGCAAATCTCCCCGTTCTGTGATATTCAATCTGCTCCTTTTTTTTAAAAACGTTTGTAACGACACTAGAACTTTTTTCGACAAGATATGACGAGGGAAACGCTATCAAAAGCTTTCTCGCAATTCCCCACAGTCCAGGATATATTTCGGGTATTTCTGCCTGCAGCCAAAATGTTTGATACCCTCTTTTAAAATTTCACCTTAAGCTCCTCATTAGTGCTAAGCTCAAGTAGCTTCTCTTGTAATATCACATTCTCCACTTCAGTTTCATCAAATGGATTTATGATCCATGGTGGTATTTCCATCGTCAGAATATCTTCAAATCTGATTTTGAAGTCATCATGCAAGGGCAATTAAATGTTGAACCAGATAAATTTTCGTAGACCCCTGCTTACGAATTGTGAACCCCCAGTTTTTTTGTCACGCCAACGTAGACCCCCGTCGAGTCTCCCGTCCACCTGGACACTTTGGGAATCACTGATCTAGACCAAAAAATGATAGGGAAGGTACATAAAGTTACAACAAGCTGAAAATCAGTAAAATTGTTCAAAATATAATTATAAATAAAATTTATAAGTTCCCCATCAGTATGGAAAAAATTTTAGTCGAGGTCAAAGGTCAAAAAAATTAGTTTTTTGCGATTTTCAGCAAAACGGTAAGTTTTATCAACAGTAATATCACAAGACCCTGTTTTTTATCGGTTAAATTTTTCAGCTGTCACGAAAACTTTTTTGTTTGGAAATTTTACGAGTTGAATTTGGAAATGTCTATTCTGATTGGATCACGAGAGCGAAGCTCGAGGGATTTAAGCTTTGAATAAACATGCCCAAAGTTCAACGAGTAAAATTGCCAAAAAAGTTTGAGTGAAAAATGGAAAATTTAACCAATAAAAAAGTGATGGTCGAGTGATATTTGGCACGATTATTTCGTAAACCCCAAATGTCCCATCCATATCTATTGAGTAATAATGTTTTATATATTTCTAAACAGTTTACTGCTGGCAACCAAACATACAATTATAATGAAGTTTATAATTGTATGTTTGGTTGCCAGCCTTATAAGCAGACGTCAGAATTTTAGATTAGTTCTATAATAAATGACATTTGATAAGTATTTTTAAAATGTGGTGTAATTTATAAAGAATAGCAACTTTATTGGAATAAATTGGCATGGGTGCATTATAATATAAAAACAAGTAGGCAAATAAATATAGTACTAATGTTATTGTATTAAAATATCAGAAATTATCCGAAAAAGTTATAAAAAAAATAATTGACATTGATTTATACTTCGAAATATTGTGACAGAACTAGACGGGCCAATGGCGACGTTTAATCGCTAAAATCCCACGTAGTTTTATCACTATTATACTAGCTGATTGGTTAAAACGTGACGGTTTGATTGGACGAAAAGGCGAAATTGACAGGTGTACGAAATAATCATAAAAATACCTAAGACAAAAATTGTAGATCATAAAATTATCAATACTTTTTCCTACGAGCCACCGTTTCTGAGATATAACGATTCAAAAAGTTGTAAAAGTTCTTATCGTCGTAATATGCACACGTTTCCACGTGATTTTGATTATGAACTTTTATGGTACTAGTCATAGCTAAAAGAGGAACAACTTTGTTAGCGCGTTTTAATTTAATATTATTGATTGTCAGTCCTGTAATTTTTGCCATAGAAGCAAGTCCAACTTCACGAGCTTTATAACAATTAATTTTATCAGCACCAACGACACCACTCGCAATAAAAACAATTTTGCTAACCTCTGGACAAGCATCATGCGTTGAGAACCACTCTAAAAGTTTTCGTATGTCTTTAGCATCTTTTTTTACTCGTGAATCACTTGCATAAACATGCTGCTCGGTCGTATCCATCCTAACATTAACGATATCTTCTTATTTTTCACAAACTGTATTCATAGCATGCATACTATAAACCCATTTACTTATGACGCTCTCTTTTGTACTTCTCCCTCGAGCAATATCTCCATCTGCCTTCATAGCTTTTATCATAGACTGCTCGATTACCATGTCCGTTGAAGTTCCACAACTTAATTTGTCTGAACGTCTAACTGTGAAAAATTCTTCTGAAAATTTTTCGTAAACTTCGGGATCAATCAAATTCTGTAATTGTTGCATACCCTGCAAGTAAAGGTGTGCAGACTTAGCATAAGGAAAATGTCCAGACTTATGAAAAAAAGGAAGCATTTCTTTAACGTAGTTTAAATGAGCTTTCCAATCCCCCATATACGCTCAGTTCTTAGGAACTCTATAGCAATGGAAACCATATAAGAATATTGAATCCAAAGTTTTGCAGTTGGTCCTCGTTCCTCATATTCTTTTAGTTTTTGATTAAATTTATTAAGTAATGCTCCAGATACTTCATCGTCATTTTCAATATCATTGTATGAAAGAGTGTTATCTAATATATTCTCGATATTTATGATTAGATCTGCATCCATTATGTCGTTAATTTCAACTTATTTTAATATTATAATTGTCAAAGTAAGTTGAAGTAGTGTATGAGCTCGAACAGCGTAAGCATGACCATTGAGCATTTTTTCTATTGATTTTACCACATAGATCTCTGCGAGTACTTCTTTCATGCCGCTTCCTTGCATAATATGACCAATTGCTCCCAGAAAAGACACCAGTAGATGAAATCCTCTGAGTATGATGATGATTTTTGATACTTCAGAGCCCTCAGGTGCGGCTGATACCATTTCACGAGCTTTAGCATATAGGGGCTGGTCGAAAGTCATGATGCATACAGTATGGCCATACCGTTTTGCATCCTCTAATGCACAAAGTAAAGTCGTATAGATAGTATTATTGTTACTGGCTTTTTGAATCGTTATATCTCAGAAATGGTAGCTCGTAGGAGAAAGTAATAATACATTTTTCATAGATAATTTTATGACCTACAATTTTTGTCTGAGGTATTTTTATGATAAAGTTTACAGTTTTGCTGAAAATGGCGAAAATCTCATTTTTTTGACCTATGACCTCAAGTAAAATTTTTTCCATACGGGGAACTTTATTTTATTTATAATTATATTTTGAGCAATTTTACTAATTTTCAGCTTGTTGTAACTTGTGTATCTTCGAATGTCTAGATTGACCGGAGTAAAAATTATCATGCCATGCCAAGCATTTGCAAATAATATTTTTAAATAGGCACAAATAACAAAAAATAATGTTTCTATTTTGGTTTGATATCAAAGCTTTTTCAATAGACCAAAAAGTGACGACACATGAAAATATTATGAAAGATGAATTTGCCCTTACTGAAAATGGTCGACCTGAAGGATATCGCAAAAATATTCAATATTTTCGAGACAACTGCCATTAAAATTCTTCATGCATCAACATGAACAGCTTGAAATGTTACAGCGCGAAGGGTAGGTATACCTTTTCCAAAACGATTCCGCTTTGATTGTTGTCAGCAATTTCTAGAATTCTTTGAGGACAATCCGACTGATATTTTTATACCTCCTTTTCACACTTTTAGAGACTCATCTTTAAAAACTTATACAGGGTGTTCCTTAATGACGTGCTAATATTTTAGGGTGTGATTCCTAAAGTCATTTTATGAAGAAAAGTTCATATAAACATATGTCCTAAACGGCTTAAATTTTTTGCTACAGGGTGTTGAATTTTTTCTTTTTTAATGCGTTTTTTGTAATATCTCTAAAAGTAGGTACTTTAGATAATATTTTTAATTTTGGCATGTGCTAATAGGACATAAAACAACATGTTTTAGTTATAACAGTTATTTTTTTGTCCCACCAGTGGCGTCCCTGCAAACATGTCCTCTGATTAGAGAAAAATGGGTACACCACGGACATTTTTCCATGTGGTTATTATTTCTAATTAGCCTGGTCAATTCTACATAAAAATGGTCTCTTGAGTTTTTCTCCTCAGGCACACCGTTCTTAATTAAAAGAATTAAATTAAATTAACTCTACTTTTTATTATTAACATTGATGATGCAAAATTTTGTTTTATAAAAATTGTTGGAAATGACCACCTTTACTTAATAGGCATGCTTTCGCCCGTCTTTGCATCGAATAGCGCACTCGTTCAAATATTCCAGGCGAATTCCGTATTGTTTTACAGAAGGCAATTATTCGCTCCCTTAAATTTTCTAAAGTGTTAATGGGAGTTTTATACACTAGAGTTTTAAGATGACCCACAAGAAAAAATCCAAACTATTGAGATCAGGGGATCTTGCTGGCCATTATTGAGCTCCTCCGCAATCTATCCAACGATTCGGATAAACTGCATCTAAACGGTCGCGAACGATTACACTGAAATGAGCAGGAGCTCCATCATGCACAAGGGCGTCCATAGGGGTGGCAAAACGGGCACTTGCCCGTCGTTGGCGTCCACATTACTATTTTATTTCATAATTCAGTATAAATCGAGGGATAATTCACTGAGAAAAATTTGTACACCATTTTCCATATTGCCGAATTTTCTTCGTATTTTCCTTATATTTTCTGTATTTTCCTTGTATTTTCTTAATTTTTTTCGTATTTTCTGTATTTTCCTTGTATTTTCTTAATTTTTCTCGTATTTTCTGTATTTTCCACGTATTTTCGTAATTTTTCTCGTATTTTCTGTATTTTGCATGTATTTTCTTAATTTTTCTCGTATTTTCTGTATTTTCCTTGTATTTCTCGTATTTTCTAGAACTTCTACACCATTTTCGCCAAAAAAAAAATTTTTTTTTTAGAAGTCAAAGCAGCGTTGTTCCAGAAATTTTGGGCGTGGTCGCAAAAATTTTTCGCCTGCGGCGCTTTTTAACTTCATTTATATCATGATGACCCCCCCCCCCAAGCAAAGTTCTGGATCCGCGCCTGTAAATATTGAATAGTACAGTGGTTAGTTAGTAGAGACCAACAAATCACTAAACTGATTATGATTATTTACAAAAAAATAAAGAAAATTTAATAAAAAAAGTAATCAACGAGTTTGGCAAGACGTCTAGGATTTTAACATTTTTATTTTATGATGAAAAATTATAAATTGTAATTTTGTGTTTATTTTTTACGAATTCTGTAAGTTCCGTTAGGCATAAGGTACCTATATGTTAAATAATTAGTCATATATAAAAAAATATTGTTTAAGTTTTTGCCCCCCCCTGAAAAACGCTCTATGGACGCCCTTGCCATGCATGTACCACATTTGATTCCTTAGCGCATATGGTACGTCTTCAAGTAACACAGGTAGTTCTTCTTGGAGGAAATGCAGATAAGACTGCCGTTAAGGCGTTAATTATGTTTTTAAAAAGTCACCGCTCCAGGATAACTAGATTTATGTGATTAAAAATTATTCGTTAATACTGCAAAATGAAGCTAATTTAATTTAATTATTTTAATTAAGAACAGTGTGCCTGAGGAGAAGAACGCAAGAGACCATTTTTATGTAGAATTGACCAGGCTAATCAGAAATAATATCCACATGAAAAAATGTCAGTGGCGTACCAATTTTTTTTTTTTTTTAATATCAGAGGACATGTTTGCAGAGACGCCACTGGTGGGACAAAAAAATAACTTTTATAACTTAAACATGTGGTTATATGTCTTATTAGCATATGCCAAAATTAAAAATATTATCTAAAGTACTTTCGGAGATATTACAAAAAACTCATTAAAAAAGAAAAAATTCAACACCCTGTAGCAAAAAATTTAAGCCGTTTACGACATATGTTTATATGAACTTTTCTTTATAAAATGACTTGAGAAATCACACCCTAAAATATTACCACGTCATTAAGGAACACCCTGTATAAATAAGTAAAACGTAGAGAGGACATGTTTATTTGATCCAAGGAAAGAATAATTTGTCTAAAAATATATCTTTTTCTCTAGGGGTTGCATTCGCAATTTATCCTTTCCATTTCTACCGCATAGGAGCAAAAATTCCAAAGTAAGCTTAGTACCAGGTTTCAGCCCCATAGCTTCAAATTATAGTTATAGGTACTCCCTTAAAATTGACATACTTACTCGTTTTTTGAATTTTGAAAAAATGACGAGATACGTATATTCTTAATTTATTAAAGCAACTTATAGGTATATCAATTTTTATAACTCAACCTGAGAGACAAAAATTTCTATGAAAATTTGAACCTTTATCACTTAGCCTCTTAGGGGTTAATTTTTAAAAAATCCTTTTTTAGTGGGTGGTTGAGTCATAAGCAAAAGATATTCTCGGAACTTCATGATTCTAGATCACAATTTTAGAACAGTTAGTTAATATCTCTAACCGTTTTCAAGTGTAAACTAAATTAGAATTCTAAGGCTACTGTCTAAACGTACCAGTTTTCCGCCGGATGGGATGAAGAAACTATGTAAAAGATAGGTTCTATGTCCATGAAGGATGACGGTCTACCAATGGGTTTATATCTCTCTCCCGTGGTGGCCCATGGAATGGTTTCAGTCACACGCAATTGACACTGCCAAGATATGTTGATGATATCTTATTATTTGAACAGACAGTAACAAAGAGCTGATTCAGTTTTCGGAACATATTGATATGATTATTTACCTCATCCATTATAAAAGCGGGTTGATTTTCACCTGATTATTCAGCGATAATCTTCCGCTCTCCGGTAAAAATCACCCTTGTCAAAAGTGAAAATCTCACCCGTCAAAACTGAAAATCGCACTTGTCAACAGTTAAAATCACACGTCTGTAACAACAGGTTTTTTATTGTCGTGGTGATGTTTGATGATTATCTAGATAACGAACAATGGCGTTTTTGGTTGTTACTATGGACAACAAATAAAATACAAACAAACGCCAAAGTGTCATTTCGAGATATCATTTAAACGTTTTACAAAAATGGAACGTTTTGGAGGTTTTTCTCTCGAAGAAATCACCAAAAATGTCGATAAAAATGGATCTGAAAATACAAAGCGATCAAGAGACTTCGTATGGAAGCAATTCTAGAATTTTTGTGAGACACGAGATTACCATTTTACATCAGTGACGCCTGATGCTATGTTGGCGAAAATTTTGAAGGACTGGGCATACAATATGAGGAAAATAGATGGAACAGACTACAAACAAGGTAAGCTGCGCGTTTTCAATTTCTAATTCTGCCTGTATGGTGTCCGCGCAATTGTCTCTCTGCCTGTACGTCCGTCAATCTCTTGTGCCAATGCTTAATGCATATTTCTTGATTTCATGTACAGTGAAAACGATATGGAATGTCACTGCGAAATTACTCATGGAAAAATGTTTCAACCAATATTAACGAAAAATCAACCCTTTCAAAGACATAGTCTTCAAATCTGCCAGAGATGCCAGAAATGCAAAAAGAAAAGAGCTTCAAAAAATTCCAGAAAAAGAAAATGTAGTGCCAATGCTTTGACTGGTAATAAAATCAAAAAAATCATCGCTGTTCTTGATGAAAACACTCCAGATGGTCTGATCAAGAAATTATTTCACATTTTTTCATTTGAACTTGCTTGGAGAGGAGGAGAGGCATGCACAAGTCTGGTTAGTCATTTCAGGGTAGAAAAGGACTTTTGTGGGAACGTAACCAATAGAATCCAATACAACCCAATTTTTACGAAAACCGCTCAAGGGGGAGACAGAAAATATGCCGAATCAAAATGGCTTGTTTCAAATAACGGTTCTCCAGATGTGTCCTGTACGCCTGTATCATAAATATATGTCGAAAAGGCAGGGTATTGATAATCCAAGGTTCTTCGTCAGTGTCAATCCGACCAAAAAAACATGGTACAAAAATGTTCCCGTTGGAAAGAACACACTGTCAAAATGGACACAAACTTGCGCACAGGAAGCTGGCCTACTTACAGGGAAAAAAGTGACAAACCATTCGCTGCGAGCTTCTGCTGTGTCTGCTCTTGCGAAAAGCGGCGTCCAGGAAGAGCAGCTGATAAAAATCACAGGCCATTCATCGACTGCATCAATCAGGCCGTACTTGCAAATCGATCAAGAGCACCATGAGAATATAATTTATAAGATGAGAGGAAACGACGACAAGAACATGGTCCCTGCTGCACCCATCAGTACTCAACCTATTCATCCCAGAATGGATATTTGTGAAGAGACCACAGCAGCGAAAATTGGCTCTGTTTCTTCAAACTCCACCCCTCAGCATTCTGTTATAAAGTATACTATTTGTGTGTTTAATTGCAATACATTAAATTGTGCAACATAAATCTTTAGTTTTTTATTTGGTAAATAATCTTCAAAATACATTTCGGGATTGGGAAATAATCAGAAAATCATTCTCAGATTTTTTGCCATTAGGAAATCGCGGCAAAAAATCTTCGGAATGATTTTCGATAATTTCCCCATCCCTTAATATATTACTACAGATTAGGGGAGAGATGGGCAAGTTGACATAGGTGGGCAAGATGACACAGTAGCCCTTCCATGGAAACTCCAACGTCATCCGAGCATTTAGCATGCTTAAACAAGTTCGCTCGTTGGCAGTGTCCACTTAGAGGTGTTTGTGGGTGGAAGTTTTTCGCGATGTTAGAAATATTAACGATTTTAAGTAATTTACGATTTCGTTTTAATGTAAGTATACTATGATAAAGATTATAAAAAAATTACTTGACTGTTTTTCTTATATTTTTTAATTTTGTTTAATAAATTTAGTTTTCAACTATTCATTTCGCGATCATTCTTTTTTAGATTTTATTTTAAAACCCATTTTTTAATTTTTTTAAATTTACGTTCATTGTCGGGCAGGATGGCATACCTTCATACCGAGTATGTCATCTTGCCCGCACTGAAAAGATTTTAGACTAGAAGTGTCGCCAATGGGCTCACGCTGAGTGTGCCGGCCTATCCAAAAAATCAAAACAATTTATTTGTGATTTATATTAACTAATATTGTATATTTATACCTACTTATTTTCGTATGTCAACTTGCCCTATAGGGTAGGGCAAGATGGATTTTTGTATTATTTTTGTTAAAGCGGTATTGTTTGTACAAGGAGTTTATATTTCGTTTCGTTATATATGTAGGTTAAAGACATATAACAACTGTTTTATTTTGCTTACATTTATTAAAAATAAGTCTTGGTTTTTTCTAAGATATTTTTGTTTAAACCTTAGGTATGTCAACTTGCCCACCCCTCCCCTATATACCTCAATCCGATTCTGACCAATTAAACGCTGTTTTGCGACCAATCCGATGCATATTATACTGAATATTTCACTCATGTATAAATTTTTCCATAAGAAACGTTAAAAATAAAAAAATATCAGCGGATATACAACGTTGCCTAGACAACGTTGTATATCCAACACACAACAATCGAACCTATTTGACGAGACAGTTTTTTTAATTTTTATTATTCAATCAATAATTAGTTAATATTTTTCAATTGTTTGTTGCTATTTGTTAAGTTTTTTTATAAAATAAAAAAAAAATTGTTATTGGATTTCAGTTACAGTTTTAATTATGTTATATGAAATTGAAAATTGTATGACAAAAAAAAATTTTTATATATATTTCATTCTAGAAATATTCTCCCTAAATACCGCTCGTGCATAAAAATTAACCAGATAATTTTCATTCAAGCTTGTTATACTAATTCCACTCGTTCTTCGAACTCGTGGAATTATAAATAACAAGCTTTCATGAAAATTATCGGTAATTTTTAAGCACTCGTGGTATTACCCCCGAATATACCCCGCATAAGTGGATATACCCCGGGCCACCTGCCACAACAATGCCAATGCATAACAACATCATAACAAGTTTAAAATATTTGATGGTTGCTATAGACCGTTTCTATAATAACAAAAATCCCTTTCAACAAATCAAGTTTTTGATGTTGTCAGATTCATGTCACATTTTTTTAAAAATGGAATATTGCCGATTCGGTAATGTTTCAGTCGAAAATATAAGAAAAAACGCTGAAAAGACTATCCCAGAAAATACAACAAAAACAAAAAAGTATATATGGACCCAATTCGAGAAATTCTGCGAAACACGGCAGTATATATTGACCAAAAATACAACTATAATACAGCTTGCCGCTATATTGGAAGACTGGAGTTTTAATATGAAGAAAAAATATGGTTCTGACTACAAGGAAGGGGTTATCAAGACAATGTGGAACCAAACAGCCCAACTGCTTCAAGAAAGGTACTTCAATAAATACAACATTAAATTTGATCCTTTTAAAGATCCTGAATTCCAAAAAGCACGTATGGCTAGAAATTCTAAAAGAAAACTGCTTCAGGCTGATCCAAAAAATCACCGGAAAAGTGCAAGAGCACTAACCTACGACAAGTACAAAAAGATGGTAAAAATTTTTGACGAAAATAACCCCGAGGATTTACAGAAAAAGTTCTATCAAATAGCGGCTGTGGAATTAGCATGGAGAGGAGGAGAAGCCGAGACATGCCTAAATACGTATTTCAGAGAAGAATATTATAGCGATGGTACAAAAAGTAATAGAATGGAATATAACCCAATCTTTTCAAAAACATCCCAAGGCGGAGACAAGAAGCTTTCAAATTCAAAATGGTTAGTGGCAAACACAGAAGATGCCGATTTATGTCCAGTTCGCCTTTACAGAAAACTAATTTCAAAAAGAGGGCAAAATATAACTACCCAAAGACTATTCCTGACAGTAAATCCAATTTGGAAAATGGGAAATTGGTACAAAAACTGTCCCAATGGAAAAAATACTCTTTCTAATTGGACAAAACAAGCAGCACAAAAAATTGGACTAGATACTGAGAAAGAAAAAATCACAAACCATTCCAATCGAGCCACAGCTGTCTCTACATTAAGCAAAGCAGGTGTGAGCGAACAAACTCTTATAAAAATAACTGGACATAGTAGTGCTGCATCCATAAAGCCATACTTGCAGATGGACAAAACTCATCACGAAAACACTATTCAAGGTTTAAGAGGTTACCCTCCAACTAATGGGTTGGACCAACACGAAGCTCCAGTCTCTTGCAGCTTGAAGAGTTTCCAGCAACACCAGCAAGCCACTACTGTGTGTTTAACAATAATACTTATAACTAATTTTCTGTTAGTTTTATTACTTTGTCAATTGTTTAGGTTTTGTTTCGTTTTGTCCGTTTTTCTAGTAGCTACATAAATCATTTTAAAAATCTTGCATTTCGTTGTATTTTTTCTTTTTTTTTGGTATATAATCTCAACATATACCACTCGAGGTAAATATTTTATTTAGAATATTCACCTCTTGTGATATAACTTATGATAACACAACCCATTATGTTCACCATGGAAACAGAACAACATTCTACTCTACCTTTTCTCGATCTTCTCGTCAACCGAAGTGCTGAAAACATAAAAACTTCAGTGTACAGGAAACTTACTTAAACGGAGCAATGCCTTAACACGAATCAAATCATTTAATCATTCAAATTCCACAAAACAGGGCATAATTTAAACTTTTTATCAAAAAGCATTTAACACTTGCAACAATCCGGAAGACCTTAATATTAAAATTTCTAATATCAAAAAGATTTAAAACAGAATGTTCACCCTGAAACTTTTGTAACTAATAGGTACCTACTATCTCAAAACTTAAAAAATTGCGAAGTCAAAAGTAGTACAGCAACGAACGAGCAGCAGGCATTTCCTACAATACCTTATGATAAGGAGATTTCTGAAAAGATTAGAAGGATAACCAAAAACTATAACATCAAAACAGCCTTCAAAAGTTCAAAACCGGCAATCAGCTTAAAAGCTTTCTTACAAAGTAAAACCCTGCGATAATGAAAACATAAGAAATGAATCGTACATTAAAGAAACAAAAATACGCCTTCCCCTACGAATTAAAGAACTTCAAAAACTACTCAAAGAGGTGAAACTTCGAGATCAGGAATAGCGGAACATGCACGTATGGACCAACCAACATCATATAATACAGTGTTCAGATACGAAACAGCACTGGCAAGAACGTAAATTCAAAAAAGCAGCTTTTATGAATACCTGTGTATTTATTAAACAAAGTATAGATATTCCTAATATCTGAAAGCTTCTCCTTGTCCTAAACAAATAGCTCAAACTTCACACTCCAATAAATACGTAGGCTGAGTCATCGAGCTTCATTGCACATGGACAGTATTTAAGACAGTAGCCTTAGAATTATAAATTAGTTTACCTTGAAAACGGTTAGAGATATTAACTAACCAAAACGTTGTCTTAATTAACAAAATAAACACAATGGAAGTCCGACAAGGTAATTTTTTGGATAATACTTCATTATCTACCACCTTCAAACAAAAATAAATTTTGTTGTGGAAAATACGAAACAAGATCCCATAAATTTGTCCAGTTGTATAAGGAACTCTTTTTATTTTTATTAAGTTCCACGTATAGTCATACAAATGGAGTCCTGCCATTTTTGCATTGTGAATATTCTACTTCGGCTTTGAACAGACAATACACGAGATATGTTTATAGTAGATATTTTATTATTCATGTATAAGTAGATATGCTTATTATAATATTAATCTATATAGTTCTGCTGCGATTAGATTAAAACCCGTCTTAGCATATAAGCCCATACCTGCTTGGGAACTTAAGAATTTAATTTTTTTCATTCTTAAGTCGACGATTTATGTGACTCCGAATTAAGGCGAGAGCGGTCACTATTATGCAAGATGGCCGTTAAATTTACATTCCATAGGCAACAAAAGCAGTTGAATTTTTAATTAAACGTTTGGGTTCTATCTTTTTTTATTTTATCTTTCATCTCCAGGATTTTATGATGTTACAGAAATTAATACTAAATTATAATGACAGTTCCTTAAGTAAAACTCGTTAATTTTATATCGAAATTTTTTTTAGTAATTATACCCAAACCTAATAGAGAAATGGAATTGGGAGTGGTTTCAAAATAGAATAGGGACGTTTCTATAATAGAAATATGTAGCAGGTTGAAATTAACGCGTTGCCTTCGTCCAAAGGTACACCTAATTAAAGGAAAATAAAAATATGTATGACCGGCAGAAAGTGCGCAGCATATGGGAAAGTTTTTTATCGTTAAGTTTAGAAAATTAATTTTATTTTAGATAGGTTCTGCATGTTTTCATGTAAAAGTCTTATGGTATACGAGGTAGGATCAAAAATTTGAAATTCCGCTAAGAGTAAAGTACCTCCATCTTTCATTTTAGAATATTTTTTTACTAAGAATTATTGTTTTAATTTTAAAGTTATACCCAAATTCCAAATTTCGCTTATTTTGAACAAAAAAATGGATGTAATCGTATTTTCTGAATAACCCTGTATAAAAAATAAATGGCGACCGAATAGTACGAAAATAAGATTTTCTGCAGACTTTGTTAGAGATAATCGTCGATCATAAGTCCATTTAGTTTGTTTTCATAATATTATGGCTTTTTAAAATAAAAACATAAAAATATTCAATATTTTTGCTGCACACCGTATTTTATTTTCTGAGGGAACAAGTTAATTTCACCTAACTGATATTTTTTGATTTACATTAATTTAAAGCATCTCCTAAATAGTTTTTTATACATTGAAGTATGCATAGAAAGTTTCCTTTTGATTTATAAAGAAAAAAATTTAAATTAAAAATATATTATTGATCCTTATTTTGCGTGACGAATAAAATCCGTTCAAAATGTATTTTTAATTCAAATTTCTTTCTTTATAAATCAAAAGGAAACTTTCTATGCATACTTCAATATATAAAAAACTATTTAGGAGATGCTTTAAGTCGATGTAAATCAAATAATATCAGTTAGATGAAATTAACTTGTTCCCTCAGAAAATAAAATACGGTGTGCAGCAAAAATATTTAATATTTTTATGTTTTTATTTTAAAAAGCCATAATATTATGACAACAAACTAATCGGACTTATGATCGAAGGTTATCTGTAACAAAGTCTGCAGAAAATCCTATTTTCGTACTATTCGGTTGCCATTTATTTTTTATACAGGGTTATTCAGAAAATACGATTAAATCAATTTTTTTGTTCAAAATAAGCGAAATTTGGAATTTGGGTATAACTTTAAAATTAAAACAATAATTCTTAGTAAAAAAATATTCTAAAATGAAAGATGGAGGTACTTTACTCTTAGCGGAATTTCAAATTTTTGATCCTACCTCGTATACCATAAGACTTTTACCGGATTTAATGGGTGTTATTTTGGTTTAAGAACATGCAGAACCTATCTAAAATAAAATTAATTTTCTAAACCTAAAGATAAAAAACTTTCCCATATGCTGCGCACTTTCTGCCGGTCACTGTATATCGAGTTGTACAAAGATATTAAACAATAATTAACTGACCAGAAAATGTTGACTGTAATATACCGTGCGAGCAAAAATTATTTTCATTAAAGAGGGCCTTGCATCTAAGGACGTAATGCTTAGCCGTATAGAGCTTAATACCTATTACGTGTCAGTAACTACCTGCATTAACAATCAATCAGTTATTCCGTCATATTTGACAGTCGTTACAAGTAATTTGCTTCATCGCTAAGGGTTTGTGTATGGACGATTTTCACGAACATTTTCCTAACGTTACTTTTATTGCTGGGGATTTTTATCATTGCCTGAAAAGAACCGTGGCTGTTTTTAGGGAAACAGGTTCTATACAACACAAAAAAGGAGCAGGAAGACCATCTGTAAGAACAGAAGAACTTGTTGCAAGCGTTCGTGAAATAATGCAAAATACGCCAACAAATTGTGGGAAGTGGGAAGATCTTATGGAACATGTAGGACTATTCTTAAGAAGCAGCTAAATGTATTTCCTTATAAAGTACAAGTATTCCAAGAAATATAAGCCGCAGATTTTGAAAGACGCAGGAATTACTCTCAATGATTTACCCAAAATTTATTGGAAAGTAATGATTTATTAGACCTGACATTTTTTTTGGATGAAGCCTGGTTCCACCTCTCCGGTTATGTGAATTCTCAGAATACACGCATGTGGAGTAGTGAAAATCCCCATTTTTTTTTGTAGAGTCCACATTGCACCCTCAAAAAGTTGGTGTCTGGTTACCTGTTTCCCGAAGAAGAATTGTTGGTCCTATTTTTTTCCATGACACAGTTACAGCACAGCGGTATAGAGACAATATTTTGAAACCATTTGTGGAGCAATTACTTGACGACGAACTACGTTGCGGAAAAAGTCCGACGTAAAATAAATAAATTAAAAAAAAAAACTACGTTTGGGCTATTTTCAACAGGACGGTGCAACCGCCCATACAGCCGCCGAAACTATTAACTACTTACGCAATTTTTTCGACGACAGATTGATCAGTTTTCGATCAGTTGAATTCCCACCTAGATCACCTTGTTTAACGGTTATGGAGTACTTCGTTTTTCCTCATTTATAGAACACAATTTTTAAAACACCAGTTGCAAATTTAGAACAATTACAAGAAAGGATTATCCAAGAATGTGGTAACATTTCTCCAGAGATGCTGGTCAACACTTTCGAAACTATGAAGAGACGTGTGAATTTATGCTTGGAGCATGGCGGTGGCCAATTTCAGCAATTTATGTAATTATTTTTCTTTTTCTTTCTGTATATTCTTACTTTGTTAATTTTGTAATCAACAAAAATAAATTTATATATCTCTACTTATTTTATTACTCATTAGTTTGGCAAATTTTAACCTAGGTTTGGTTAGATATATCGTCCCTATATCATTCTGATATAAACCAAGCCCTTTATACGTTTTTTAATCCAAGCCCTCTTTGATGCAAATAATTTTTGCTCGCACGGTATGTCTGAAGGTGTACATATCTCATTTTCTCTATCTGGGTCGATTTATTTCAACGAAATACTGTGAAATACCTTAAAACTTTGCGTAATGATATGTAGCACAACTAACCTTTTGACGTTCCAAATTAAAATTAAAAGCCGAAACGCAATTGTCAAAATTGATAAAAACAAATTGCCACAAGAGCTACGACATGGCGACATGCTCTTTTATTATTGTACGCACAGAATTGTGTTAAAATCATATGAATTCATTATTCACTGGGTATTATATACTAGTGTATAACGGATACTATTATTATTAAGGAAACACATGTAGGGGAGGTCCGGGCAGCCCCACCCACTTAAGCAAATATGAATGTTTTGAAAGATGTAATATCTGTGTCGATACAGGTACTGAAAAATGTTCTTAATACGTTCATCTATTGTTTTTATTATTATTATAGTTAAAAAAGTTAAACCTTCAAACAAGGTTAAAATACTGTCAAAAAAAAATCACTTTTCTGCAATTATCATAGAAAAATATCGGAAAAGAAATATATTTTCGTATCAAGAAATAAATAAGAAAATAGTACAAATTGAAGTTTATTAGAAAAGCCAAGGCCAATGGTTAAAAATGGGTCGTAGAAAAAATAATAATACGTCACTGTCGGTGTCTTGTAATAATGACAAAAAAACTACAGAAGAAAATGAAAGTGAAATATGTTCCGATGATGAATATTTACCTTTAAAGTATCCAAAGGACGATAAATTCGATAAATATTTAAATAAATTTAAAATTTCAACACAGGATAGGAACGAAGCTGAAAGTTCAAATATAAATAAATTAAATAAGACTAAAAATTGTAATGATTGCCTAAAAAAATTAACAAAATCAGCAGTTGCAATATTATGTTCTACTTGTAAAAAATGGAGTTGTTTATGTTTTCATGTTTCAGTTTTCCTAAATTCATGGCAGATAATGTAAAAATCCTGTTCCGTTGCAATATTTTTCCATGTCATCGGAAGTTTTGTCGTTTTATATTACTTCGACTGATTCACCACTGCTGGAGGGCGGCGCTACCCGAACTAGGCTTTCTTTACAAACTAGAATGTCTACAAAAATACAAACTAAATATCAAAACACCAATACTGTTCAATAAACTAGGATTAATTCCCTTTAGTTTCATATATAAATTATTATATTGTTTAATTATAATTTACTCTACTTATCGTTAATTTATTGCCGACTTGACATAAATCGCACATCCTTGAGAAACTGTTGTCGCCCGAATGAATGTTTAAAATGTAGTTTTCAACCTATTTCTTGTATTGAGCCACATATTGGTTAGTTATGCACCCGACCAATAGATGGCACCACCAATACATCGCATCATGTCAGTAATATTGCGATGAGCGGTGTTGCCCGCTGGGCGGGACTACCCGGATCTCCCCTATAATGATCATGTCACACAGTGGTCGTGAACAAAACAAACGATTTATAGGTAATTGAATGAAGAACAAAATTCATATTTTGAAGAAGTAGTCCATACTCAAAGTGGAGTTGAATGATATAGGGAAAAGAAAAGCATAAAGTCTTTCTCCACAATTTTAATTCAATAGCTAGGCTAGAATCAACATGTTTCGAGTGTAGAAACACTCATCATCAGGAAATTGAAGCAAATATAATGAACAGCTGATGTTGTTATAGCAAAAGAGAAAATAGAATAAAATTAAAGGTGGAACTAATCCATAATGGAGCTTTCAATGACACGCATGGAGAGTGAAAAAACTTTTATAGTCAAACGACGGAAAATATATCAGCACGCTGAAAAGTCAAGGACCAGTGAAAAGCCACTGTGGGTGGGGAATGAAGAGAAGAAACAGAGCGTATCAAATAAAGGACTTTGTAGAAATCAGTTTAAGTGTGTGTGATAAAAACATTTTAGTTTGATTCAACTATGTCGAAGAGGTGTGAAAGACGTCAAATATGAGGGGGAGAGAAAGAAAAAATATGTTTTTTATTAAAGTAGTGTAGATGCTTTCATTTAGCTTGAAGTAAAATGCTGTTGGGGCACCAAGCTTGTTACGGCCCAGTTACCCCAGCAGGAGTCAAAACTGACACATATGGTTTAGAAAAGAAATAATAAGTTTACGACATTTTAAGAGAATTTTTTTTTTTTAAGTTCGTTTTTCATGAACATCTTAAAAAGAAGTTCGCTGCGACCAGCACGTGTCTAACCCAAACGAAAAAAAAATTTTTTCTCTGAAAATGTCGTAAACTTATTATTTTTTTTCTAAACCATATGTGTCAGTTTTGACTCCTGCTGGGGTAACTGGGCCGTAACAAGCTTGTTGCCCCAACAGCATTTTACTTCAAGCTAAATGAAAGCATCTACACTACTTTAATAAAAAAACATATTTTTTCTTTCTCTCCCCCTCATATTTGACGTCTTTCACACCTCTTCGACATAGTTGAATCAAACTAAAATGTATTTATCACACACACTTGAACTGATTTCTACAAAGTCCTTTATTTGATACGCTCTGTTTCTTCTCTTAATTTCCCACCCACGGTGGCTTTTCACTGGTCCTTGACCTTTCAGCGTGCTGATATATTTTCCGTCGTTTGACTACAAAAGTTTTTTCACTCCCCATACGTGCCATTGAAAGCTCCATTATGGATTAGTTCCACCTTTAATTTTATTCTATTTTCTCTTTTGCTAACAACATCAGCTGTTCATTATATTTGCTTCAATTTCCTGATGATGAGTGTTTCTACACTCGAAACATGTCGATTCTAGCCTAGCTATTGAATTAAAATTGTGGAGAAAGACTTTATGCTTTTCTTTTCCCTATAAAATTCATATTATTTATTTAAAGAAGTAAACGTATATTACACTGAGGAAAATCACTCAATACAAGTATTTTTTTGAATATATGTGTATTACCACAAGAAAAAATCCATTCATCCCTAAAATATTTCGTTTAGTCGCAATCAAGGATGTTTTTTTGACAACAATATTGTTACGTGTGCTCAATGCTTTTTTATGGTAACAGAATATCATATAACCATAACAATATGTATCCAATAAAGTGTTTTTAAAAAGTATTTCTTTAATTCCTATAAGGTTATCTTATTACCACAAACATAAAAATAAAAACTAACCAATCTTTTATACCCATCTAAAATATACCTTTTAGGAACTACACTGAGGGAAAACTCTATTAGCCGTAGCTAGAAATCCATTCGCAGTAGCAAGAAATCTGCATTAAATAGGCGCCGAAAAAACAACTCTGTTGTCGCTACAAGGTTCTTTTTTTTGAAATGACTTTTTAACCTCAACATGGTCGTTTTTTAAATATTATTCTTTTGCTGTTAAAAGACAACTCTATTGCCATAAAAAATATATAATGCAGTGGTAAACAAAAATGATTTTGTGATTAATTGAGGTCGTGTAGTTAGAAAAGTATCGGTTTTTACTCCTAAAAATAATCAGCCAGCTATAAAATAATTTAATTTTTATTGTAGCTAGTCCACCTAGCTACTACTAAATTCCTTTTTTTAGCTCCTTCGTCAAAATGGCTGTGGTTGGTGGATTAGTTTATAGTGGATGTTTTTGGCTATTGATTTGATAAAATTTTTATATTTTAATAATTCTATATAGGGTGGTGTACTTTTAGTGCAACGTTATACAATAAGTGTTGTGGCGGTGTGTCTCCAAATTCAGGTAGGTAGGTACAATTATTTTACCAATAATTATATTTATTACTTATATTTTTTAATTCGTTCAGATCATGGCCGCCATTAAGTTTCCGTTCTGCACTTATTAGGGCAGTATTTTTGATAAAAATTGTATGTTAAACTTTGTTTAATAACGGGGGGATCTGACTGATCTGAAAGTATCAAACTGCTAGGAACATGACCCTTTTTAGCCATTTTTTTAATTAATAGGTATCAGAAAACCTAACAAATGCGATTTTGCATTGCAAAATTTAGAACGGGGAAGAAATATCTCAAAAACTCAGATTGTTTTCCGATTCTATCCCCTAATTTTGTATTGTATTTCTGAAAAAATTAATTTCTCGCCTAACAAAATTTAAAGATTCACCTAAGTCAACGATTTTTTGTAGGTACCTAAGTAGAGTAATGTGATAAACATGAGTTACTTATTAAGTAATAAATTTGGTAAAATAATTGTACCTACCTGAATTTGGGGACACATCGCCACAACACCTATTATATAACGTTCCACTAAAAGTACACCACCCTATATGAAATTATTAGAATATAAAAAATTTATCAAATCAATGGCCATCAAACATCCACTATAAACTATAATCCACCAACCACTAAACAAACTAACAACACTGCAAATGGCATTAAAATGAACCAAAACGATTTCACCTTGTTTTAAAAAAGCAACTGTTTAGTTCCTAAAAGGTATATTTTAGATAGGTATAAAAGATTGGTTAGTTTTTATTTTTATTTTTGTGGTAATAAGAGAACCTTATAGGAATTAAAAAAATACTTTTTAAAAACACTTTATTGGATACATATTGTTATGGTTATATGATATTCTGTTACCATAAAAAAGCATTGAGTACACGTTACAATATTGTTGTCAAAAAAACGTCCTTGATTGCGACTAAACGAAATATTTTAGGGATAAATGGATTTTTTCTTGTGGTAATACACATATATTCAAAAAAATACTTGTATTGAGTGATTTTCCTCAGTGTAAACAGTTGCTTTTTTAAAACATGGTGAAATCGTTTTGGTTCATTTTATTGCCATTTGCAGTGTTGTTAGTTTGTTTAGTGGTTGGTAGATTATAGTTTATAGTGGATGTTTGATGGCCATTGATTTGATAAATTTTTTATATTTTAATAATTTCATATAGGGTGGTGTAGTTTTAGTGCAACGTTATATACTTAATAGGTGTTGTGGCGGTGTGTCCCCAAATTCAGGTAGGTACAATTATTTTACCAATAATTATATTTATTACTTAATAAGTAACTCATGTTTATCACATTACTCTACTTAGGTACCTACAAAAAATCGTTGACTTAGGTGAGTCTTTAAATTTTGTTAGGCGAGAAATTAATTTTTTCAGAAATACAATACAAATTTAGGGGATAGAATCGGAAAAAAATCTGAGTTTTTGAGATATTTCTTCCCCGTTCTAAATTTTGCAATGCAAAATCGCATTTGTTAGGTTTTCTGATACCTATTAATAAAAAAAATGGCTAAAAAGGGTCATGTTCCTAGCAGCTGATACTTTCAGATCAGTCAGATCCCCCCGTTATTAAACAAAGTTTAACATACAATTTTTATCAAAAATACTGCCCTTATAAGTGCAGAACGGAAACTTAATAGCGGCCATGATCGGAATGAATTAAAAAATATAAGTAATAAATATAATTATTGGTAAAATAATTGTACCTACCTGAATTTGGAGACACACCGCCACAACACTTATTGTATAACGTTGCACTAAAAGTACACCACCCTATATAGAATTATTAAAATATAAAAATTTTATCAAATCAATAGCCAAAAACATCCACTATAAACTAATCCACCAACCACAGCCATTTTGGCGAAGGAGCTAAAAAAAGGAATTTAGTAGTAGCTAGGTGGACTAGCTACAATAAAAATAAAATTATTTTATAGCTGGCCGATTATTTTTAGGAGTAAAAACCGATACTTTTCTAACTACACGACCTCAATTAATCACAAAATCATTTTTGTTTACCACTGCATTATATATTTTTATGGCAATAGAGTTGTCTTTTAACAGCAAAAGAATAATATTTAAAAAACTACCATGTTGAGGTTAAAAAGTCATTTCAAAAAAAAGAACCTTGTAGCGACAACAGAATTGTTTTTTCGGCGCCTATTTAATGCAGATTTCTTGCTACTGCGAATGGATTTCTAGCTATGGCTAGTAGAGTTTTCTCTCAGTGTACTTAAAAAGAATACTTAACACTTAACACATCATCGTTTTTGAAATACGTGTGTTATGATTTTTTTTTTTAATATACTCGACTCCAAATTTTATTTTATTGATAACTTAATAATAAAGAAGAAAATTTATTGTGACTAACTCCAGCTATTAAAGTTTTTAAAAAAATATTGTCCAACCAATTTGTTATTTTAATGAGACAAAGCAGTAACCTTAAAAGCATATTTTACTCCAACTGCTACTTCCCAATATTATTTATACTACTAATTTACAATTTGTCAGATTTAAACTAGTAAACATGTTTTCGTTTACGTTTTACTGTTAGGACAACCACAATTTTATGGACATAATTAGCAGGTGCTCGATTATATGTAGCAGATGATAAAACCTATTGAATTATTATGGATTATTTTTCATTTTTCGTTTTATGGTGTGAAACCTTTCAGTTTTTGTTTTACTTTACATAAATAACATGGATAAGGAATATAATTAACGTAGTGTAGATAATATTATAAATAAAATAGTTTTATGAATAGGAAAGAAAAAACTAAAAGACTTTCTCCACAAAATTTAATAGAATAAAAATTCTTTGTTAAAGGGCTCTACATGTTTCGAACGTAGGAACGTTCATCATCAGGAGACAGAAAAATATATTGCTGATGGTTTTAGCAGAAGAGAAAATTATATGTGGTATAATGTTAGAATTAATACAAAATAAAGCCACTTTTTAAAAGTACAGTAAACTAATTATTTATTCAAAATTATAATAATATGCAAACAATGTATTCGCGCCGAGTACATCGCAAAAACTGCCTAACACCTCCTCGTTTCTACTTCTCAATCCCTTTTTCTTATCGTTATTCTTATTAACAACAAAGCTAAGCGAATATAAATAATGGCGTCATATTTCTTTTTATTTTTGCTGATGGCTGCAACTAGTTTCTAACATTCGGCCATCCTCAACTGGGTGGAAGTCCCATACCACCCATGTCGTAAAAGGTAAACGGATAAATCTTAGGAAATAGACAGCAATGGCCTCAGACGATTGCGTGTCGACTTAAAAGGAACGGGTAGTAACGACCTCAGAGACAAATACAACATAAATAGGCAGTATAGGCCTTGTAGACATTTTCAACATAAATAGGCAGTATCGGCCTCATAGACAATTTTAACATAAATAGGCAGTATCGGCCGCATAGACAAGTTCAACCTAATTAGGCAGTATCGGCCTCATAGACAATTTCAACATAATTAGGCAGTATCGGCCTCATAGACAAGTTCAACCTAATTAGGCAGTATCGGCCTCATAGACAATTTCAACATAATTAGGCAGTATCGGCCTCATAGACAATTTCAACATAAATAGACAGTATCGGCCTCAACTCAATTTCAACATAAATAGGCAGTATCGGCCTCATAGACAATTTCAACATTAATAGGCAGTATCGGCCTTAACTTAATTTCAACTTAAATAGGCAGTATCGGCCTCATAGACAATTTCAACATAAATAGGCAGTATCGGCCTCAACTCAATTTCAACTTAAATAGGCAATATCGGCCTCATAGACAATTTCAACATAAATAGGCAGTATCGGCCTCAACTCAATTTTAACTTAAATAGGCAGTATCGGCCTTATACACAATTTCAACACAAATAGTATACATTTCTCATATCTCTCTATTACTTAGTTTTTTCTATAGCCGTCCTACCGACAGGACTCTGAACATTCCAGTATTCGAGTATTATTTTACAAACAAACTATCCACCACAAAGTTTCATACCATACATACCTGTATCTCTTTCATTCCATAAATCATTTACCTATATAACCTATTTTCTATCGAAATACCCTATATATCTGTGTGAACATAAATAGGCAGTAACGGCCTCAACTTAACAGAAACAGGCAGTAACGGCCTTACACAAATAAAACATAAATAGGCAGTAACGGCCTCAACTTACCAGAAACAGGCTGTAACGGCCTTAGACAAATACAATATAAATAGGCAGTAACGGCCTCAACTTAACAGAAACAGGCAGTAACGGCCTTAGACAAATGCAACATAAATAGGCAGTATCGGCCTTCGACAATTACGTGTCAACAGATACAGGCAGTAACGGCCTTCGACAATTACATGTCCATCATAGCAATCCATTTCTTGATTTTATCAGCGGCTACTACCATACGAACATTACGCTTACATTGCCCTTCTCGTAGGTCCTCTATTTCATATCTATCATTGCATAGAACATTCACCACTTTGAACGGTCCTTTGAACTTTGGTAGTACCGAATTTCTCGCTCTCCCCGGTATTGGCATAACTTGTTATTAATACACGCACATTGAAATTAGTTGCGTCGCATCTGGTTTTATCATAGAGTTCTTTTTGTTTACTCTGGTCGTCACTAATGTGTTCTTTAATTTTATTTCTAAGATCAGCGATATTAATTTAGACGATCAACACTATCAGCAGTCGTTTGTATCGAGTTTAATAAACAACCTTCGGCTATCGACCTTGTCTGATATCCAAACAATGATTAAACTACTGGAGGAGTACTTTTATTATATGCCGAATTCAAAGCACTTTGTATTTCTTTCGCGAATGTGTTCCTTTTCTCTGTTTTATCTTTAACACTTGTTGTCTCTAACATACTAACTATTTTCCCATTATACCTTTCTTATTCTTATAATATGCACAATTCAAACATGCATTTATATATTTCGTAACAAAACGTTGCATTTTAGGAAACCAATAATTGATTTGGATTCTCATCAGTGTGTTTTCTACGCTCATGTGTCCAGCTTTATCACGGCATAGCAGCACAAACAGGGTTAGCATAACCAGAATTTGACTTCTTTATAATATTATTGGGATATAACTTATCAATTATCCCTCGTAATATTTCCTTTTCTGCAAGTGGTAATCTATATCTATATATACCACTGGATCATTTGTTATTAGTTTGATTTCTATTTTTGCTGTGTCAGTTTTGCCTATCTCCGCCATACATGAAGAAATTCTATCTTTAAATTCATCTAAAAGTTGTTCACAAATGAGTCTCTGTTCGTTGGTAATCTCGCCAAAGTTTATTTTATAATTTTCCGTCTTCTCGTATTTCAAAATATTCAAAGTCACAATCTGGTTTCACCTTCATTCCCAACTCACGTACAATTACGTCGGTTCCTACTTAAAATAATATTACGTTCGGTAAATTAATAAAGTATCGGCCGATGATGCAATCATGAATCCTTTGAATATCGTCTATCACGATAATTTTTAACATCGCGCTCGGCTGGCCTAAACCCAAGTGCACTTTAACACTACCAACTGAATTTAAGTACAGGATCACCTGTAAAACCGCGTAAAACCTGAATGTCTCTTGTTTCCAGTTCAAGTCCTAAGTCTACGGCCACACTTCGTCGAATTAAAGTACAAACACTTCCGGGTTTCTATTTACTGTGTTGGGCTTTATGATGATGAATTTTTACGGTTATCTTGTTTTGGATTTATTTCAGGGCAATTGTTTTGTTCATGACCAAGACGTTTACATTTAAAACATTCCAATCTAGGTTTTGGGCAATCTCTTACACGATGCGGTCCTTGACAATTAAAACATAGAATTTCCTTTCTCTTGGTTTCTTCGACTCTGACAATACGGGATGAGAGGCTTCCAGAAGATGGTCTCGTACCAGCACTTCGACTAACTTGTGGTACATGTCCCAGTGTACTTAGATATCCGTATAACTCATTAGTGTCCAGAAACCGCGATGATCGTGCCGATCTTGCAATATTTTCATCGGTAATTCCTCCTATTATTGCGTCAACCAAATAGCTTTCCGGAATATGTAACCTTAAAGCTTTTAATTTATCCAATTTATTAAAACAGTACTCACTTAAGTCTTGACCATTATGCGTTTCATATAACGAGGCTTCTCGAAGTAATTTTGCAAACGGTAGCGGTTTCGCAAATTGCTTAATTAATTGCTCTTTCATTTTTGTCCAATTCACCGCCAGCTGATCTTGAGAGTCGTACCATCTTCGGGCCATACCGACTAATCGACGGGTTATTAATTTAATCACCATCAAGTCATTCCAATGATAAAACTCTGCCAATTCATCAACACGGCGAACCCAGTTTTCTACCGACTGTGCCGACTTTTGGGGATCGAATATAGGAATCATTTGTTCTTCGCCATTGCTAATCTGGTTACTAAAATTAATGCTGTTTTTAAAACCATGTCTCTTCTTTTTCCTTTTTCGTTTACTTTGGTCATCAGCGGTAGAAGAACTTGATGAACTCGATGATCGTGAGCTGGAGTGAGTTCTCGTTTTTCGACTTGACTTTTTATGTGATCTCTTGGTCGTTCTTTTTGTCCTTTTTCGGCGGCGCTGTTCGCCACTAATGGACAGGGTGGGAGAGACGGTCCCATCAATAATTAATTCCGGATGTTCGTGCACAACTTCCGGCGTGTGCGTTTGCCATCTGGATCTGGTAGACATAGTGCACTATCACTGTATCCAATTACACTAAGTGCACTGTCACTGCATCCAATTACACTAAGTGCACTATCACTGCATCCAATTGCACTACTGTCCTGTGGGTATTATGCGAGTATAATCCCTACTTCTGATTTGTTAGAATTAATACAAAATAAAGCCACTTTTTAAAAGTAAAGTAAACTAATTATTTATTCAAAATTATAATAATATGCAAACAATGTAGTCGCGCCGAGTACATCGCAAAAACTGCCAAACAGCAAACACCTCCTCGTTTCTACTTCTCAATCCCTTTTTCTTATCGTTATTCTTATTAACAACAAAGCTAAGCGAATATAAATAATGGCGTCATATTTCTTTTTATTTTTGCTGATGGCTGCAACTAGTTTCTAACAATAAAACCATAATGGAGCTTTTATGGTATCAAAAATTGGATTGTTGAAATGACATAATGTGAGGAAAATAGAAACAAAAATAACTTAAAACATACTGAGTATATGAAAAAGTCAGTTGAAAGGGTCTAGAACAACCAAAAAAAGACCAGGGAGGTGGAAAAAACACTTCTAAAAAGAAGATGTCGAAAAGATTGTTTAATAAAAATATGTCTTTAAGACATTGTGAAATACCGCCGGGTGTCCACGGAAGGTGGTTCGCCCCTCTAACTTTTTGTTTTTCAAGATAATGGAATAAAATTCGGGGGATTTGTATACGACATAAAACTGCATTTTTTGACAGGTGACTTAACATTATGGAACTTCCGGTTTAACCGGAAGTGACATAAACTTTCAATTTTTAAATGGGACACCTGGTATATTTTTCCTTTTTTTGACTCCATATGATATTCTGAATACAACGATGTGTCACTTGTCACTTTTTGTCACCAAGAAAATATTTTGTTTCCAAATTTATTGTTTTGTCTAGAGGGCTATGAATACCCTAAATCACTTATTTCAGTTCTTTAATCTTGGAAAAAATATAATTTTACTATTTTTGGTTCAATGCTATGTGCTATGTAAAATTTAATCTTTAAAATTGTATAACTCATTTTTTTTAAACGGCAACCTGGTGGTTCGTCGGGTTAAGAAAAAAGATGATTTTGTTACGATTATTTTGATACCATACATACACTATTAGGTTTTAGAAAAGTTGCCATTAAAAAACTTTAAAAAGTTAACTTGGAACTTTCCCAAAATAAAGCATCCTTTGAGAATAAATTTAGATTTAAATGTGACCAGCAAAACTCATAAAACAAAATTATGCCTTGAAGAAAATTGACATGCCAACAGCGTATGCCAAAGTAAATTAATTTGTTGTTTAAAAAACATGGAAAATAATAGTTTTACAAGGAGTGAAAAAGTTGATATGTTATTAGTTGTTGGAGAATGTAGAAAGAATTCAACCGATGCTGCACGACTTTACGCACAAAAATATTGTTATCGGCGTCATCCAACCAGGCACTATTAGGTACTTAAAACTGGTTCCGACAATGCGAAATGAGCCTGACAATAATAATATATCAACTTTTTCACTCCTTGTAAAACTATTCGAAAAAAATTTGAAGACAACTGGAGATACAGTTAAAACGTTTTAATTTAGAACAAATGAAGGCAATGCTCAGTCTAAAACTCTTCTATCATTAAACCTCTATGCCGGTTTTGTTTTACTTACTTTGGCTATATATTTTTAAAGTACCTACATGGAACCATCATTTTAATCCACTCTGATGAAATTTAATATGTTAAAACTAAAACACCTTCCTGTCTGGGATAATGAAGAATATCTTTTATTAAATCTTTAGAAGATTTATTCAATTTACTGTAAATTTCCCATAATATCAGACAGATCAACTTTCATGCCTATAAATATCACAAGATGGTAACGCATCGGAGGTTAAAATTCATTTGAATAGATTGTCCATCAAAGATTTTATCGTCGGCCAGTCGAAAAAGTGTATTTGTGCTGGACCACAGGAGAACATTTAAAGATTTACCACATGAGAATATAAAAGTATTGAATCAGATGTTTTAATGTTTCTTGATTTTATATACCCATAAATCTTAACCTCTTTAATGCAATTAGTTTGTTTATGGAAACGAATAATAATAAAATTTTCTTGTTAAATCTAAATTATAAAAGCTACAGCAAGTTTTTAAATTAAAAAATCCACAGATCTTGCATCTTATGCAAGTATCATAGGCGTATTGAAAATACCTACCACCTACAGTGGCGAGAAGTAAACCATTATGTCACAGATTACTCCTATCTGTGTCTGTGAGTATGTAAAGTGTTGACACAATGGAGCCGCTATCACGCGTTATTATGACGGCATGGATGCTCCGATTTATTTTGAAATAAAAAAAATAATTATTATAGGGCTTACTTGGATATGTGTAAATTTGACTGTTTTGTTAAAATAAAAAATATAGGATAATCTGTACCTATATTAGTACATATTAAAGAGACCTCAAACCACCTTTCCAAAAATAGCGACAAAATTATTTCTTTAGCTAAATACAGCCATTTACCTGCTGGTCCTTGTACTATTTGTTCATAAAATGTCTAAATCTTAAGTCCGCTATGAAATGTTTTGGATTGGTATATCATTCATATCATTCTCCCCCGACTTTCTGTGTAATACGCCAAGACCGCCGCGCTATTTCGTTTTGTTTCAGCGACATTCACTGTTTATTTTTTTCCAAATTTGTTCAATTATTTACCCCCAACTTCCTTTGTAATATTTTAAGACCGCCGCGCTATTGTTCTTAGTTCCAGAGATATGCATTTTAAAGTTTTTCCTGCATTTTGCAATCTTCGCCCCCGACTTTTTTTGTAATACGCCAAGACCGCCGCGCTATTTCGCTTTGTTTCAGAGATATTCACTTTTTAGTTTTTTCCACTTTATGTTATTTCTTTACCCCCAACTTCCTTTGTAATATTTCAAGACCGCCGGCTACTGTTCTTAGTTCCAGAAATATTCACTTTGAGTTTTTTCTGTTTTTTGAAATCTTCACCCCTGACTTTCTGTGTAATACGCTAACACCGCCGCGCTATATCGCTTTGTTTCAGAGACATTCACGGTTTAGTCTTTTTCCGCTTTTTTTATTTCTTTATTTATAACCATACATGTAATGTTGACATTACTGATTTTATTGAAGGTTGAGAAGTATCACATTACCTACCTCTACTTCCTGTCCTGACTTCCCACCCTGATTCCCCGCCCTCATTTTCAGTCCACTAAAATGTGATATTTTAACTAAAATTTTATCCCTATTACTAAACGTAAGTAAAATTTTTTCTAAATAAAGACTTTTTGTCAATTTCATACCTATTTGATGAAAAACTTAAGAAACATCAATAACAAGAATAAAGGCTCACAGAGAACTATTTATTAAAATTAATTGTTAAATTAGACTTATTGTAGGCTTTTATACAACTTTTTAAGCCAGCACCACTTCAGCGGCTCCCCTTATATTTCCGGCGGGGTACACTCCATTGATTCTTCTTCCATTAATTTTTAAACTTTATTGTATTGATCGCAAAAGATCAGACTTGAACTGACGTTTATTGTTTTAATTTCAAACAAACGTTTCCTTGACAACCGTCGCCTAATTTGAAAATATGCCTACTTGTAAATTTATTTGATTTTTTTAATATATATTTTCTATAATACTACGTCAAAATGACATTTTTCTTTTAATAATATTTTTAGTTAAAAATTATAAGAAGTGGATACAAACCTCGGTGAAAAGTTTTTTTCTCTTAAAGCATACCAAGATCTCTAAACATTAACTTATCAAAATAAGAATTAGACGTAAGAGAAAATCAATTGCAAAGACCAGTGTCACAATTGCAAGAGTTAGACTAGGCAGCGCTAACAATCGGTTGGGAGTATCGAAACCAGGAACACAGAAGAAGCATTTTGCTTTTGTCAGATCCATCCTTAGATGCGTTTCGCCATATCATGGCTCATCTGTAAGGCTAATATACAACAACAAACAAACCCGAACAAACCCAACAAATTAGGAAGGTAGTATTTTTAGATGAAACATATTCATGTGATATCGATTGTCGACTAAAATGCATTTTGCTAATGTGCGAAGTTTCATTTAAGACATTATACAGGGTGTTTGTGGAGGGTGAAAATAAGAGAAATAAAACCCATATGTTTTTGTTCTATTCTTAACCATTTCTGAAATAATCGGTTATGAATTTTATTTATATTGAAATAATGAAGGAGGCTATAGTTTTAAACTTCCGATACATTTTGATTGATAGTTTTGACATGCATAGTAGTTGTCAGTTAACTTCATATTGAGCGTATCGACTTGACCCAAGATTTTCATACTTACAATGCCCCACACATTCAGTGACAGGGAGTATGCCGACATGATATTCGTGTATGGTTAATGTAACGGTAGTGCGATGCGCGCAGTTAATGAATATCGACGTCGTTTTCCAAATCGAAGAGTTCCTAATAGAAGAGTTTTTCAAAACGTATTTGCAAGTGCTCAAGAAACTGGAATGTTTCCAAGCATGATAATTGTTTCTGAAAGAGTACAGGGTCTATGTGGAAAATGAAGAAAATGTTCTGGATACTGTAGCAGAGAACTCAGGTATAAGTACGAGACGGGTTGCAAATGAACTTCATATACCATCACATCTAGCCATATGGAAGTTACTTAGAAAAATCGGTTTAAAATGTTTTCACGTTCAACCCGTTCAACATCTTTTAGATGGTGATCCTGCTTCAAGGGTACAATTTGGTGAATGGATTAATCAAAATCGAAGTCTGCACAAATACATTTTATTTAGCGATGAAGCGCAGTTCACTCGTGATGGAATTAATAATTGCCACAATGAACATCGGTGGTCAGATGAAAACCCTCATGCTACATTTGATCGAAAATTTCAACATCGATTCAGTATTAATGTCTGGTGTGGAATGCTCAACGACCAGTTGATTGGTCCATTTGAAATGGATGGGCGTCTTACTGGAGAAGGATATTTACGGTTTTTGGAAGACCATTTGATACACATCTTGGATGATGTTCCGTTAAATGTTCGACAACGAATGTACTTCCAACATGATGGAGCCCCACCGAGGTCACCAGACTTAAACCCACTTGATTATTGCCTTTGGGAATGGATGAAATCGCTAGTATATGAAACACTAGTGAAAATGAGAGAAGCACTCCGCGATCAAATTTTTAATGCTGCAGCTTTTATAAAAAACAATGCCCCACTTAATCAAACGTGCCAAAAAATATATTGAAGTTGGTGGAGGGGTTTTTGAAAAGATTCTTTAAGTTAGTTTGTACTGCAGTACCTGCAATTATTCTCTTTTAAAATAAAAATTAACTTACAAAAAATTTAGAACATATTATTTCAAAAATGGTTGAGAATCGAACTAAAACATTATGGGTTTATTTCTCTTATTTTTAAACTCTAAACACATTTCCAAGATATTGCCCTTTCCTACCCAAACACCCTGTATACATATTTTATAAAATGTTTTTTATGTTTCCTATTTCACGTTTAAAGTTTCTCTGTATAAAGACCCATTTGACTATAAATAAGGTATGAAATGTAAAAGAAATTAGTAACACTACCTTAACCTTTTTTCCGTTTTTCCTATTCGACTTTGACCCTTTCTCGACAAATAAAATTGATGATATTCTTAAAAAAGGCAAACGTCCAACGCAGCCAGCGCCTTCTTGATTTCGTCAAGTTAATTTGTCATTCTGCCTATACCTGCCAACTAAAACTGATGAGAACACTGATGTCTATCTTGAAATGGACGTTCCACGTCTGATGGTATCTCTTTGTCCAATTTAAGTTAAATTTGAAGCATTATCTCAAACAACGTGGAATGAAAGAAATATGGTATTGGAAGTTTACTCGATAAATGGAAACTATAGGGACTTTAATTATAAAATTAATTTTTTATTTAAAAACCCAACAAACCCGAACAAACCCGAATAGAAAGTTTAGTAACTTTGAAATTAATAAAGCTTCACATTTAAAATTTTGACAGCATATAAACATAGGTCTTTGCATTCCATAACTTAGGTTTCACGTTTCATACAGGGGGTTTCAACATTGTGCCAATCTAACCATTTAGATAAATATGCATAAATCAATTTTCGTAAACGGAACACTCTGTATTTTATTTTACTGGCGTGTAGAAAATCAAATTTCCCATCTAAATATACAGGGTGGGTAGAAAGGAATGTGCCAAACTGTAAGGGTGTAATGTGTAATCTATGCATCAAAATAATCAGTAAAAACTCAAACATTGTTATCCAATATTCATTTGTTTTCAAGTTAAAGCGTTAAATAAAATAATAATATTGTTAAACCAAAATATGCAACATTAACATTGTTTTAAATAAATCACTTGTTTAGTAAATTTTCAAAAATAATGCCATTCACTGGAATATTTCCTACTTCGTTTACGAAGGGCCCGCGTGGCTCTTCTAATTGATTCCTAATATTGAATGCAGCATTTCTAATTCGTCTAATTAATGCATCGCTAGTATCTACTTTTACTTTGTATACATCATTTTTTAACCCCATAAATTATAGTCCGACGGTGTGAGGTCTGGCGATCTAGAAAGCCAACTAATAGGACCACCGCGACCAATCCAAACGTCTGGAAACTTTTGGTCCAAATATTGCTTGACTCGAAGATCGAAATAGGCAGGCGCTCCGTCGTGTTGATAATACATTTGAATTCTGATGTTTAAAGGAATCTCCTCCAGTAGTCTTTGCAATTCATTTTGTAAAAAACTTAAGTAGCGATCCCCTGTAAGGCGATTTTCCAAAAGAAAAGGGCCAATTAAATTATTATCGATCATGCCGCACCACACGTTTACTGAAAACCTGTGTTGAAAATTATTTTCGACTATTGCGTGAGGATTTTTGTCCGACCATACATAGGAGTTTCGATTATTGTTGATGCCGTCACGGGTGAATGTAGCTTCGTCAATAAAAAGTATGTGCGGTATAAGATGACAAATATTAATTATCCACTCACAAAATTGCATACACGCTTGGCGTAGTCTCCAGGTTGAAGATTCTGTACACGCTGTACATGGTACAGGTATAAGCCTTACTCGTGAAGCGTATTGTTCACTCTTTTTTTTGGAATCCCCAACTGAGTTTCAATTTTTCGTGAGCTGATCGTTGCATCTTCTTCTACTAAAGCTAGAGCATTTTCTATTTCTTCTAAATCCTGTCGAATGGCTCGTTCGGATGTTACATTAGCACTTGGAAGCGTTCCGGTCACGCACAGTTTGTTGAAAACTCTGATAAAGGTCTTTCTGTTCGGTGTCCATTGATGTGGAAATCGTTGACGATATTCTTCAGCAGCCGCTGTAGCATTCCCATTACACAAACCGAAACCATAAATAAAAACCATATTGGCGTATTCAAGATGTGAATAAATGTATGGCATTTTATAAAATTTAAATGATACAAATCCGACAGTTAACGGTGAATCAACGTAAAATTTTATACTGACACTATTTATACTGTTATACTGACACTAACAGGATAGTGATAGCACAACAATTAAAAGCGGACAATAATACCATTTATTACAGGAAAGCTAAATTAATGCAATATTTTGTTTTTGCGTTATAATTTAAAAACAAATGAATATTGGACAACTTTTGAGTTTTTTCTTATTATTTTAACACATAGATTACACCCTTAGAGTTTGGTCCATTCCTCCCGACTCACCCTGTATAATATGTCACTATCCATATTTTCTGTGGTTTTGGAATTATAAGCAATTAAAAAAAATATAAAATCTCTTTTTGTGTTAGGTTAATAAGACATTATTTTTGTAAAATAGGCTTTGAATGGAATTCGATTAGATTTAGGTCATTTTGAAATCTATAATTGTATATTTTGCTTGATGCTATTACATTACAAAGCTCACCCAAAATACCTATTTTATATACTTCTCAAAAGTCTTACCACGTTAAAATCTAAGAAAAAGATACATACCAGATTACAACGGCATTTTTCATGTACCGTAATTAACATGTTATTTATTTTAATTTTGGTTCACTAAACTTTTTACTTAGGTTCCTAGAAGTGATCTATTATATAAATAATATTTAAATTAAAACTGTTTTAACAACAAATATCCAGTAGCTAACTATCTTGAATAGCCTCTTCCCTGTTCATGCATCCTCGTCATTACGATTAGGGGAGACTGGGTTTAGTTGACACAAATTGGCGGGGAGGCCACTGTCGAAAAACCAGCTGATTCATGATAACGGCAGTAGCGTAGCAAGTAGAAGCATAGTAACTCCTAAAAAAAAATAAGAGACTACTTATAGGAAAGAAAAAAACTATTTCGTCTCTTCTATGAGACAGAAATTATAAACCATCAAATTAAACCCATAAATAATTTTTGCCGCCCCTAGAGTCTTGCTACCCTACTACAAAGGGGTAAGTCTTATATAACACTGTATAGTTGTCCTGACAGACCACCTAGAGGATTACTAACCCCATCGGTAAGTCATCACTAAAGGAATAAAATAATCGCAAAAGTATAGTTGCTTTCTATACGGTGTTGTTCTCCGGTTAAGGTTGGACTACACTGTTTATAACGGAATATAACAATTCTGACACAACTAAAAAAAAAATTTTTTCCTTATCCAGGCAAATTTTATAAAGTAGATTTATAGCTGCTTATAATCAGTTATGCTTCTTACATTAATCAGTTTTGAGTAAGATGGCTTAATCACTGACTCTTTAATGTAACCAGTTGGCAGAGTTAATTTTTTAAATCAATCTGGTGGGTGGACCTGGATTGATTCAGTACTGACTTCAATTTAATTTAAAATTTAATATTTTTTTTTAAGTATGTCAGAGTTTAACGTTTTACTTACAACCACATAATATTCTATAGCAGTATTCAAGTCTGGAGAACAAACCTAGTGTTGCTTTTATTGTCTGTACACTGAGAAAAACCTTGTATTCTTTATAAGAATTAACATAATCTTTATACAACTGTTTCATACTATATGTGACAGCAACGCGCTTTCCTACTGTAAGACAACGAAATTGCTAGACCGTTGTGTAGTGATAATATCACAGAAATTTACCCAATAGGAAGTAGGAGTTAATGCTACCATAGAGTGGTTTATAGCCATTATTGCTCTGAATACTCACAGTAATTATCAAATTCTATTGGAGGCGTAATCTGGTTTTATATACTGTATTAGTTCCGACTGGCAGTTGTAATGAAGCTTCTATTGTGATATTGTTCTTGTTGTATAACATTGCATAGGATTATCTATTATGCAACATGGTTAACTGAGATAGTTAAATTCGTCCATAGATTATAAAGTTCAATACTAATGATGGGTTGTGCGAAATAAGAATATTCTATGGCTTTATCTGACATGCAAAGTTTAAAAAAAGTTAAAGACAAAGTAAAAATAAATTAATTAATACAGGCATTGGTAGAGGAGATGTGACAAATATGGAATACCGTTTTGTTTTTGCCTTGTAATTGTTTTGTTTTTGAAAAGAAGTTTTTGGTTTTTGTCAAGAACATACTTTGGTGTTTTATTTATCAGGTTTTATTATTAGAAATCGGAAAATTTGTAAACCGACTCACGTGTTTACAAAAAGTTAATCAATATCAGGAACATTAACCTAAGTTATACAGGCATACAAGACACAATCGGACATTCCTATTTTCATTCTAACTAGGTGTATTAAAATTTCGAATACATACCTTAAATAATTCACGATGTCGTGTAAAAACAAATCACACTCCGAAATAACCAACGCCTACCTTAAAGGGTTTATAAACGACTGCCCGCAAAAAAACTAGGCGTGACAACTTATTGGTGATGTTTTTGTGTTTTTGCCGTTTTTGGTTTGTTTAATATTAGGGTATTCCATATAAGGAACATATTCCATATTTGGCGCATCTCCTCTACGATCAATAAAAATCAAAGTTAGACAGGACAGCCAGAAGACTTCAAACAACCATGTGATCAACAAATACCTTAAAACTAATACTATGGCGCGCGGCGATTTCCGCTCGCTACGCCCCATCAACTTCGTGTGGAAAATAGGTTCGAACGGATACAATTCTTTTTTGGGGACGCTGTTCTACTTTCTTAATTGTAGAGAAAGCGCTTTACTGGGAACAAAATGCGTGGCATTGAGAATATACAACTTATTTCTTAACAAAATCCCTGTACTAAAAGTGGTTCATTATATTCAACAAGACTCTGCTGCTAATGGAACCGATTATCACCAATAAAAACACTGTTCTAGCAATTCTGGAATTGAAATAACACTAAAGCGGGTTTGATACACTAGCAATTTATTTAATATGGGTTAATAAAAAATAAGCTATCAATACAAACTATGTCTTAGCAAACCTGTTGTATTAGACCATTTTCCTCAGTGTTTTTTTTTTTTATGATCGAGCACAAGCACTATAGGAAAAATCCTTGATGGCGCTCTGGGAGCGGTGCGTGTGCGAAGAAAGCGATTCACGTTTTTCTTGAATCGTTGGAGGTTATATTCGGTTGGAAACACGGTCTCAGAAAGGCGGTTCCACAAAGATGGCGCCCTCCAAATGAAAGAGTTCTGAAACAATGATGTTCGGGGTCTACTAAGTTGAACCACGATGGGCGGCAGTGGTCGTCGTGTGTTTCTGCTATGCATTACTCTAGGTGGAATCGAGCGGGCAATCTTTGTCGAACACTTGCCATGGAAATATCTGTAGATAAGAGTCAAATCACCAACCTGTCTTCGATGTTCTAAGCTGTCGAGGTTCTTAGTCAGCTCGTGGTCGCCGATTAGACGAACGGCTCTCCTGTGGATGGAATCCAACAACCGAAGGGTATGCTTCGGTGCAGAACTCCAGATATGAGAGCAGTATTCCAGTGATGGTCGAATCTAAGCTTTATAGAGTGCCAAAAGTTGTTGAGGTGTATACAACTTTTTGGTACGGAAAAGTATACCGAGCTTCTGAGAAGCTGCCCTGGCGATTGCCACAACGTGATTATGCCAAGACATATTTTCTCCCAGGTTGACACCCAGCAAATTAATAGACGAAGTCAGTGGAATTGCGTGTCCTGCCATAACGATATCGGGTTCTGCAATGTTAACCTTCTTAGAGAAAACTACTGCCTGGGTTTTTTGAGCGTTAAATTCGACTTGGTTACTGTAACCTCAAGACAAAATTTCTTCCAGGTCTTTATTGAGGCGTGATACCTTATATTGTCTGCGAAGATGTGCGTCAGCAGCCGATGTTTGAGATTTCAAAGTAAAAGATGAGATAAGTGTGCTGTCGTCAGCAAAGCTATATATTGGATTTTCTGTTTTCGCTAGAAGGTCGTTAATGTACAGTAAGAAGAGAGTGGGGGATATTATGGACCCTTGAGGAACACCAGCATTGATAATGAAGGTGTCTGAGAGAAACCCGTCAATCGCCACTTGCAGAGAACGGTCCTTGAGGAAGCTAGACAACCATGAACAAAATCGACCGGGCATACCATAAGAACGCAGTTTACTTAGGAGCCCCTCATGCCAGACACGGTCAAAGGCTTTAGAGATGTCCAGTGCAATAGCCCGGGACTCCCCATGATGTTCGATTGCGTTGCTCCAAATATGAGTGACATAGGCTAGAAGGTCTCCTGTTGATCTGGACTTACGAAAACCATACTGATGGTCGCTGATAATTTTAAGGCCTTCTAGGTATTTTAGAAGTTGTTGGTTAATAGCTTTCTCCATCACCTTTGATATAACTGAAAGCAATGCGACTGGTCGATAGTTGTTTGGCAGGGTTTTCTTGCTTTTCTTTGGTATAGGCTGGACTCGCGCCTTTTACCAGCAAGATGGAAATATTCCTTTTTTGTAGGATAGGTTAAAAAGTCTACAAAATACTGGTGTGAGTTCATCGGCGCATTTCTTGAGCACTATAATAGGAATTTCATCTGGACCAGAAACTTTTTTGGCATCGAGCCCCTTCAGAATTCGTTTAACAGGACGCTGACGGAATACGATATCAGTAATTTCCGATCGAACTGCTGGAATGTTCTTAAAACTATTAATTTTTGCTATAATTTTTATTATTCCACCGTCAATATACATACGACCTTATAGTTTTTTCATTAATATCATTTTTTTAAACGATTTGGCATATTGACAGCTGTCAAATTTTGACAGGAGAATTTTTTGCTTATTTTTCCCGAAGTCTCCGCATCGAATACTATACGACCCCATAAGTTGTTTCGTCAAAATCGCTTTATACCTGACAGCTGTCAAAATTTGACAGGAGAATTTTTTGCGTGTAGATTATTATATTGTCAGCGGTTCTTGATAAGTCTACAAAATTTAAATTAAATCTGACCATTTAAAGTGGGTCAAAATCAGGTTCAAAGACGTCGGTTACTAACATACATAAACTCACCGTCAAAAAAAACCGGCACCTAAATTTTTTTTAGTAATTTCAAGATGGCATAACTTTTTTATTTTTGACTTTATTGCAATGATTTTTCACTGGGCGATAGATCTATTCATTAAAATACGCGGCAGTTTGTTCTGATGTAATTTTGGTTACTTAAATGTTTATATACCAGGGTAAGTCAAAATGATGTTTTTAGTCGGAAGTTTAAAACGTCCTGTGGAAAAAACACGCCAGAGAAACTTGTTTAAACATGATTTACGATAAAGCTGGATGTATTCCTAGCAATTTGTTTTTTGAATCATCTGGTT